>CM073591.1:126663031-127913031 GCA_037074705.1 Zhengitettix transpicula | reverse complement strand
TCACCATTAGCTTATAAATGATAAGACGATTTTAAAATTACAAATACATACTAACATAAGTAATGTACTGCATACTCATGAGTTTAACAATTATCTTATATTAAGAAAATTTCACTGTCAGCTTGATAAATACTTCAATCTCTTTCCGTTTTCATTCCAATAATTACATTGTGTATGTTTTTTTGATTAAGATTTTTAAGTGTTACATGTAGACACGTTGTTGGATAATTCTATTGTTTCTCTAGGACTAGATCTAATTAAATAATTCAGCGTTCCATATGAGAACCCAGGTTTATTCTTGAACTTTGAATGTCCCCTTTCTGTGAATTGTGACTGAGTTTCCTATAGAAATGTAGAACCTTTGTTCTTCGTTCACCTCTACATCCTCTTTTTTCTTCAACTCACTCTCCTTTTTTCTTGTTATCTTATTCTACGATGTTTCACTCCATTCTTAACCTGTTTGCCACATTATTATTTCGCACTCTTATTTCTTCATACCTCCCAACCTCCATACCACAGATAAGGAATACCCGAAAAGTCTCCACAAGTGTGAGAAAACTATTTTCAATAAATTAGATAAATAGTCAAATCACAAATTAGTCGTAAATTTTAACATCCGTCATGTCATCCGTAAACTCAAAAACAAAGCAGCACCAGGTCATGATAAAATCACAAAAAAAAACTCAAAGCACTCCCGCCCAAAGCAATAGTTCTAATAACGCAAATCTTCAATGCCATTATCAAATCCGCTCACTTTCCACTAAGCTGGTAGCATGCCAGGTTCCCAATGCCCTAAATCTAATCCAACAAATTACCGACTAATAAGTCTTCTACCAACCTTATAAAAAATCTTCGGAAAATTTCTGTTACCAAACCTAAAAACCCAATTATCTCAGTTAATCCCTCACATACAATACGGTTTTCGCTCCAAACACCCTTGCCCGCAACTCCTTTACAAAGGCACTTATTACATATACTCATCATTTGAAAACAAAAACGTATGTCTAACAGAGACTATTCTCTTTGAACTAAAACCCCACGTAACAGATACTTACTTCTGACTAATTAGCAATTAGCATTCTGACCGCTCATTTTCTGTCAAATGTAACAACTATGTAACCAAATGAAATCCTATCCTCTCAGGAGTTCCCCAAGGGAGTGTTCTCGGCCCATTTCCCTACTCCCACGATATCCCTCAACTCTCCACTAGTTTAGCAGCTCTGTTTGCTGAAATCATAGCCATCTTGAACCAAGCTCCCGACTTTGTATCAGGAAGACTTAATCTTCCAAATTCTTTAATTTTAATCAATGCATGGGCTAAGAAATGGGGAATAGCCATAATTCACAATTTCCAGAAAATCACCTTTCATCCCATTCTCGCTAAAAAAAATCCAATTCACAAACCATCTTTTCCTTGACAATTCAACAATACCGTATAAATCCGCACACACATACCTAGGGGTAAAGCTAGACTCGAAATTAACCTGGGCACTACACGTAAGCAACCTCAAGTCTAAGCTGAACAATAGATTATCCCAACTAAAACCAATATTAAACAGAAAATCCCCAACAATCTTAGCAACAAAAAAGTTAATTTACACTTCCCTAATTAAGACCACCTGGCAATATGCTTCCTCCATATGGGGAGTTGAACAAAATAAAAGTAATACAAATTAAACCACTTAGATTGATTACGGTTTTTGCTCCAAACACTCTTTCCCACAACGTTTCTACTTAGTCACTTATTACATCTACTCATCATTTGAAAACAAAAACGTATGTATTAACAGCATTCAGATTCAGAGAAAGCCTTAACAAAGTACATCATAATACTCTTCCTTCAAACTAAAATCCCACATAACAGATACTTATTTACTACTCATTACCAATTGCTTTTCTAACTGCTCATTTTCTGTCAAATATAACAACTATATAACAAAATCCTATCCTTTCCGGAGTTCCCCAAGAGAGTGTTCTCGGCCCATTTCTATACACTCCCTACAGCCACAATACCCCTCAAATCTTCACTAGTTTAGAAGCTCTTTTTGTAGAAGACATAGCCATATTGAACCAAGCTCCCGACTTTGAAACAGTGAGACTTAATCTTCCAAATTCTTTAACTATAATCGATGCATGGGCTAAGAAATGGCGAATAACCATAAATTCCAGAAAGTCAATATTCATCCCATTCTCGCTAAAAAAAAATCCAATTCACAAACCATCTTTACCGTGACAATTCACCGATACCGTATAAATCTGCTCACACATACCTAGGGCTAATGCTAGACTCGAAATTAACCAGGGCACTACACATAAGCAACCTCAAGTCTAAGCTGAACAATAGATTATCCCACCTAAAACAAACATTAAACAGAAAATCCCCAACAACCTTAGCAACAAAAAAGTTAATTTACACCTCTTTAATCAAAACCACCTGGCCATATGCTTCCTCCATGTGGGGAGTTGCAGCTAAAAGATACCTGAACAAAATACAAGTAATACAAATTAAACCACTTAGATTGATTTCAGGATGTCCTTGGTACTTAAAAAATAACAGACTGCATAGTGACCTCAACATACCAACAGTGAAAGACATTATAAAAAATCCTTTGATCAACTCATTAAAAACTTAACAGCACATAACAATCCAACCATAGTTGAAATTACAACTTCAACTCCTCCTGAGCCCCAACAAAGACGATTTAAAAGAAAACGTCCACCAGACCACCTCTACTAATTCTGTTTAAAATTTATAGCTTACTAAACTTAGCCCTTATTTAAAAGATATCAATAAAAATTAATAAGTGGTAATAAAATTTGAAATTTAGATTTTAAGCGTTCCAAAACTAAACGTAGCATTTATTTCGAACTTTAATAATCTGTCTGAAGTTGTTATATTATTTAAAAATAGAAGTATATTGACTTTTCGACAAATGTAATATTTTACTTTCGTAAAGATGTAAAACGATACATGTATTTACAACCAGGCGATGAAACATTCAATTTTATTTCTGACACATGATGGATGAGAATATGCATTCACAGAGTATTTTCTGTTTAAAGGTATTGAACCATTGGGGCACTGGCTGGGTGGACTGGAACATTGTGCTGGATGAGACTGGTGGTCCAACTTGGGCTGCTAATAACGTGGACTCACCAATTATCGTTAATGGCACGACAGACGAATTCTACAAGCAGCCCATGTTCTACGTCATGGGACACTTTTCTAGGTTCTTACCTGAAGGATCGCGAAGAGTCGAGTTGGATTTTCAAACGGATTCATTCAGCGTTAAAATTGATTTTTTTAGTGTGGCTTTTGTAACTCCTGAGGGCAACACGGTCATTATATTATGTAACAGGTAAGATAACTATAGAAGTTTTGTTGCTGGTTGAAAGAAAAGTACAACATTAATAAAACTTTCAAGGAAATATGTTTAAATGTAGTTATTGGAGCACATCCATATGGCTTACAGAAGTAACCTTTTTTTTTTCCATATCACAAGAATATTGTTAGTTATTACTCCGGTTAACAAAAGAATCCTCGGGCATAGGTGATCTGTGTCTATAAGTACAAAATCCAACTCATCTTCCGAATGTGTTAAAGAATAATTTCTTCGGTGAACCAAAATAATTACTCTCATCCTTATGTGGAGAACAATTTTATTTCCTCAGTTTTTATTAGTATATTTTTTTCACTTTTTATTTCGGTTTATTCTTAAAGAGAAACAAGAAACAGTGGATGAAAGGATTGAATGCAGACAGGCGTTTATTTACAGGACGGGTTATAGGATTCTTAATACTTTCGTTATTTACTTGGCCGATGTAATTCCTATCCAATATATTGTAATAATCAAATGAAAAGCGTTACAATTAATTTGCCCCACGCTGTGGTAGCCATTAAATGTAATAATCAAAATGATAGGCTTTATTTAAATGAAATGATAATTAATTTTTAATTTTTACAATAAAATGAAAATCTCTTAATCTCTCAGGGTCTTTACTGGGTTTAATGATTTTCAATGAAAATTATTGAATGATCTTATAACAATACAGTTTAAAATTTACTTCAAAGTAATGTGCTGATAAATGAAAGAAAAGCTACAAAGAAAAGCGAACGAAATATGACTTTACCCTTTTAGTTAGCGTTTACAGATTTTGTTAAAGTTCTGGTTACTTACGTATTGTTCGGCTGGTACCAGCATTATTTTAGCGCTTCAAAATTACACTATACTGCAAAATTTTTACACAGATTCTAAATTTTTCTCACAGATTCTACTCTTATGAAGTTGAAATGCGATTACTAGGCTCCCAGGAACTCGGATGATCCTCCTAATTGGTCAGCTATCTGATGTCGTTTTCCCTCAGCATGAAAATGTTCAAGTTCTTTATAATGAAGCAAACCTTTGCTTCCGTTGGCTAATTGTTAGCACATCTACTCGGTCCAACTAGCTGCTTGCTTACAGGAATCTTATGAGTTGCAGATTTTTGCCTTTTACCGCATTATTTATCGGATTGGATTGAAACTTCTAAGTAACTCGGTGAATATTTACTTTTAAAATGTCTCTCCTCTCGTGGTTGACCGTAGACTTCGACTTTTCTCTTTTGCTGTAGACTTAGACTAACTTTTACAATGTCTCTCCGCTCGTGGTAGACTGAAGACTGCCTTTCTTTTTGCGCGCGTAATCGCCATTCCGAACCCTCAATAATCGGAACAGAGCTCGCCACTCATTGTTGCTTTGTTCGCTCATCGCTATAAATCAAACTGTTCGCTAACAATTCAAATTATTTAAAAACAATTAATGGCTTAATTAATTGGCATTACAATAAAGTTTTGTTTCGTAGCAACCCATATTTCCTAAGCCCAAACTTGTCTCATTGCCTAATCGCTGGTATTGGATTAGGACATGACTTATGATTTTAGAGATTCTTTATTAACTCATCTACATTACTAACATTACTAACTTATCTACGTTAGTAAATAATCTATAGCTGCCGTTAATGACGTTGTTTGAAGATATTTCATGATATTTAAGTCGGGTATGTTAATTTATACGCTCTATGGTGATTATGTTAAAAATAAATAGTGTAATTTTGCAGAAGACTTTACTAGGAACTATTCAAATTACGGAACAGGGTAACATTTGAATCAGTATTATTTGCGTAGTAGTGATAGAATCATGAATAGGCAAAATGTTCGCAAACCACTGCAAAAATGTTTCGTAAATTTGACTCGTGATCTAGGAATTCACTTAACAGCTGCGCGGTCCACGTTCGTGAGATTATTTCCTTACCTTATATCATACCATTATTCTCATCTAAAATTTGGCACTAGAAACAAAAGTAATCTAGAAATACAACATAATTGTTTTCTTCGTAAAATTTGTTATTAAAATAGAAAAATAAATCACACAAGTAATGCTAATAATTAACACGTAAAAGTTAGACACCGAGTTCTCTGTTTTCATAATTGTTTTAAATCTCTTACGTAGCAATTATATACAGTTTCTTTAATTAGCGATTTTCTTACATCATGATTTGTCAAATCCAAAATCACTACCTGCACATTCAATTTCAGTGCATCAAAACATTGTACACTGAATTGAAGTAGTTTCACGAATTATTATCCATATATATGAAATAGAAAAGTTAAAAAGAAGTTGTATATTCTTTATATTAATATCAAATATTTCAGACTTTCCATCACGGTCCCAGTTCTGCTTCAAGATCCGGATATGGGCAGCGTTGTTCTCGAAGTGAAGCCTAATTCAATCGAAACTCTGCAATATATGTAAGTAACAATACACATCAATGTTTCCAATTTGTAAAATCACAGCTTAATAATACGGCCAGAACACTTTTTATTTATTTATTAATGTTACTATTCCTAAGAAAAATAATGAAGAAACTATAGATTTAATTGCTTGCTGTCCTTTATTTCAAAACGAGTTTCTCTTATAGGCTCTGTGACTTCTTCTATTAAGAAAATTTCTTCTAGTTTTCGATACGACCGTAATTCAATGCTCAATATAAAATACAAACTAAAATATAACAACACGCTTGTCATATCTCACGTGTGTTCCTTACATTTTAATATTTATTAGTAATTAGAAACATCACTTTTTTAAAAGGATGGGTTTAGTAATAATGTAATCGAGCAAACGAATAATATATGTTTGAATACCATATTGTTTCCGTTTATGTAAAATTTATTATATTACAGCAACTTCTATTAATAAAAACTTAACTTCTACAGGGTTTAAAAACAAATTCAAGAAAAAGTATTTGAGAAATGTAAAAATATCTTATAATTACACAAATTACACTTTACTTGTATAAACAAAACATGTATTTGTTATTCATCCACTGAGTTAATTTTTCGACCATGCAACAAATCATAGAAATTTAGTGGCATTATCAATATATATCAATTTACAAATATATTAACGTAATATATTTATTCAGACAGACAATGTGCGACATATTTATTTTGTCGTCTTTACCCTCCTAGACTCGTTTTTAACCGGTCCTAGAGAGCTCCGAGATGCTGACATTTTTTCATCGATGTCAACAGCAATCCTTGATCGGGCAGAAGTTTACCTCAAGCTACGCCTTGGGTTATATATCCTTTCTTTCTACACTCGATATCTTGAACTTCGACCAAAGTCATGACTGTGTCTACCTGACCAGTTTTCCTTTCCGTCACATATTGTCATCCGCTTTCCCTCTATAATATCAACGACTCTTCCGTTCTCGTCTCCCTTTCTTTTATATCTCTTCCATATTGAAGGGTTAACGCAGCCATGTTTATTGGAATCCCGTTAAAACGCCAAAACCTTCAGAATCTACGCTCAACTTTGACCGACGAGTTGTACCTTCATTCCAGTTTTTTAATTAATAACCGCGTCTCTCATAACACATAAAATTTAAATTAATTGCATTTGTAACCATACATTTCTCTACCACCAAATATTTTCCATATACATTTATTATTAAAGTGTTTCACTGTAAAAAAAATTACTTTAGCTTAACTACATGAATCTTTCCTTTCTCATTTTATTTCATTCAATGAAGTTTCCAATGTTATGACCAAATGTTACTGTACACTGATCTTTTCACCATTGACCATTTATAAATTAACGTTCAACAGTTATCGTAATCTGATAATAATAAAAATCTTATCATCTTATTCAATAATATTGTGAACCGTAAATATGTAGGTAAAATAAATTTTGATTGCTTACAACTGTGTTTAGTTGTTTTAAACTTCCCTCTCCTATGCAAAATAGTGTTCTCCCGTCATCGGAAGGGCGTGGGACAAGTACCAAATGCCCGACCTACCCGATGCAGGTTTTTCTAGGGTTTTCCCTGCATTTCTTTAGGCGAATGCCGGGTAGGATCCTTAAACCATAGCCCGGGGGCCCTAGTAACCCTTGGCTACCTTCCTCTACCCTTCCGCATCCCCCCTTTCTAATCCCTTCCTATGCTATTAAAGGGGAGTTGCCCAACGTGAATTACCCTCATGTAGCCTGTTGCCCTAAAAAAAAAAGATTCTTTCCTCTCCGTTTTTGAACTAAGGTTCCCATAAGCCGAGGCACCTCGGCCTGTTATGAGAGGTGTATGTTCCGGGGTCACAGACCTTGCGCATACGGTAAGAGTTGTCCGCTATTCCCATTGGAATAGTCGGCCAGCTGCCTCCTAAACTGGTTGAGGCACGGAGAAGGGAATGCTTCGTCCCCACAGCAAACTCCTCTCCCGCTATCGGAAGGGCCTGGGACAAGTACCCAATGCCCGACCTACCTGATGCAGGTTTTTATGGGGTTTTCCCTGCATTTCTTTAGGCGAATGCCGGGTAGGAGCCTTAAACCATAGCCCGGGGCCCCTAGTTACCCTTGGCTACCTTTCTCCACCCTTCTGCATTCCTCTTTCAAATCCCTATTAAAGGGGCGTTGCCACCACGTGGATTTCCACATGCATCCTGTTACTTTAGAAAATGGTCGAAGCATGGAGAAGTGAATTCTGTTTCCCCAGTGGAAACCCCTTTCTTGCCGTCGGACAAGTACCAAATGTCCGCCCTACATGATGCAGGTTTTTCAAGGTTTTCCCTACATCACTTTTAGGCGAAGTGCTGGGTGGGATCCTTAAAACTACAGCCCTGGGGGCCCTAGTTAACCTTTGGCCACCTTGCTCTACCTTTCCGCATCCCTCTTTTAGACCCTTTCTTCTGCTATGAGGGGATTACCCTATACATAGCCTGTCTACACCTTCTTCTTCTCTCACCTATCTAAATTTTTAAAAATGTAAATTTATTTAATCTCCTACATGTCACCATTGTTTGAACTGTTTGTTCTGGAAGTGCTCGTAAGAATCCAATGGAGTTTAATATTAATTGAAGTTTAAAAATTATAATTTATATGATCAAATATTATATTTATTTTTATTTTTCAGGGCAGGGGCAATTTAATTACAGCCTGAACTGATGTATTACTGTCCGTTTCAACTTGTAGGAGAATATTGCCAACAAGAGAAAATTCATGATTATTTGAAAAAAACATAAAGAACTTCCTTATTTAATTCCAATTCATGTTAAATAAATATCAGATTATGAAATAATAAAATCAAATTACATTTAACAGAACCATACCTTTATATTATTATTTCATCTTATAAGTAAACATAGAATATCAACAAACCTTAAAATAACCGTTCAGTTATTAAAATCACAACAAAGCTTGGAACGTTTACTTCTTGCTCAATGACAGAAAATAGCAACACTTACTACAAATTTAATATTACTGATTGACTAAATTGAAAGTGGTCCCACCCATATTTAATTGTATGCATCAATTACACAGTAGTATAATAAGCTTAAATTTACAAAAATTACGTAAATCAAAGTTAAATTGAAATTTTTATAAAATCCTGAAACAAATCCAAGCCTCTGTCGAATTAATAGTTATGTTAAGCATTTTCATAATTAATAATAAGGTATATAAATAGAAAAAAATTCACCCCAATTCCTAACCTAATAAATAAAACGTATAATATTAAATCATAATCGAATACTAACTTCAGATATTATAAATAAACTGAACTTAAAAAATGTATAAGATATAAAACCTTATTACTGATTTTTCGCCGACGCTTCTCAGACGGTTGGCGTCAACATCAGGTGTGTGACGCGTTGGAACCATTACTGTTCATTTAGAAAACGCTAACGTCACAACCCAGCTGGTCGCCTTCTTGTTTGCGGTTTGTTTTTACCTTAACGTTATATACGTAACTGCAAACTTGACAAGTATGCATGATCATTCCTTCTGTACAAGTAAGCTTGAGCATCTGTAGGATAATATTGCGGAAGCATTTTAATTATTCAAGCGGCTTGATGATGGATGGAATTTGAAGCAAGCAAGTTTGATCACGTAAGTGGAACGGGACGTGTGTAACAAGAAAGTACCTGCATGTAGAAACTAACGCCATTTAATCTCTTAAAGATACGTGGATTATTTTTATTCCCACAATGTACCGGGAATCGTTTTTTTCTTTTCCCACACATGAAGCAACAGATAACTTAGGTGGCAGGTTTTCTAGTGTGGAAGGTTCCCACACTACCCAAAGGCCTCGAGGAAGAATGGCACTGGGTGTCGAAAGCTGGCGGCTTCGAGGTAACGTGTTTATGAGGTACCCATATAACCTCGCTGGGTAACCAGCAGCTTGTCCGGAGTGCCAAATAACATTCAAGGAACAACGTACTCGGGCCCACATACGTTAAATTTTTGCAACCCAGATATAAATTTTACACTAAAATTCAGGAACAATAAAGAACATATCTCCCTATGAAGCCTGTAAGGACAGACAGGGGTAACACCTACCGGGAGTATTTTTGACACTATTAAGGAAAGGGGAGTATTCTTGACTTCCTTATAGTATCGAGTTTATTTTTTTACTCCCATAATTTACAGGGAGTATTTGTGACACCCTTAAAGTACCGGTAGAAACTTGGCACCCTTATTTAACCAGTAATATTTTTGTTTCGCTTATTTTAACTTCTTTGAGGTACTAGTATTATTTATTATTGGTATAACTTTCCCGGATTATGTTATACTCCCTGACGGTACCCGGAGTATTTTAAACTATTGGGAATTGTAATGATTACTATAACGTATCGGGACTTTTATACTCTTAGTGGAGTGGAAATATTTTAGACTTCCTTATTGTACCTGGAGTACATACATTCAGGGATTTTTGGACTCATTTAAGATGTAGGGAATATTTTGAGTGTTTTACGGTGAAGGATGTATCATGAATCCCTTAAGATACAAGAAGTAATTTTTAATCCCTTAAGAAACCAGAAGGATTTTCACCTTAAGGTACCGAACTCTTTTTTACTCGGTTAAGTTACCGTCAGTCATTCCGTTTACTTACTAACCTCCTATCGGCATTGATCGGGGTGTTACCATCAAGGTAATATGGTAAAAAAGTGACGGTCTCTATGACAGTTAAATTACGTGTTGACCAATAAATTACAGAAACAATAAGTTTTATTAACCATATTTTTGACATCTTTAGTAGTTAGTAGTTTTGGTCCTTTCGTTACTTACGTGACACGTTTGTCCTTTATAGTAGAGAAGATAGAACACCCGCATCTCATCATTTTACATATTTTAGATAAAGAAATACTGCGTTTAAGATCCTTGGCTGATTTATATGATGAGACTACATATCTAATTGAAATGTTGTAAAATTCTCTTTTTTCGTAATATTTTTCTTTTAATTATTAGTGTATATCATTCCGCGGTTCATAAAAACCAACTACGTGGATGTTATATATTGAAATATGGTTTTAACGTGTTACGCCGATGCTATTTGAACAACAGTTGAAGTGACGTGCAACTGTATATTTCCTGACCTTTTGCACATCGCATAATCTAGTGCGTGGTACAAGTCATGTTTACTTATACGAAGTTATATCGTAGGTAAAAAATCACGCAAGGCGCACACGTAACTCGCGAGATTAACGTATAGATTTTAAAGGTTGCACGTTGAATGAGCACGGAATGAACACTTCACGCTTAGCCATAACTTAATTTGAAAATTTGAGAATAAATACTCCAGGTACATTAAGGAAGGTGTCTTCTATTTTTAATTAACGAATATTAAATTTTCATAATTTCCGTTTCTTAAAGGAGAATAAATGCAAATTTTTGAAACTGCATGGTATAAAAATAAAACGTAGATGCTTAACAATATCAGAAACAAAATTAAAATTACGTAAGTAATACGTAAAAGTAAGCGATTGTTTTTTCTGGTTTTATGATTAATTTTATAATATTGTTTTAGGAAATTAAAATGCAAGAACTGATTCTGAGGTTCTAAACCCTGCCATCGCTTATTTACTATCCCAAAAGCATTCGATATTGAAAACGTGTTATCTAGCATCATTCCAATTCTTGCACAGGAATTTATATTGTAAAATGAAAAGGTTTGCCTCACAAATTAAATAAATATATCTAATAATGGAATAATGAAATATAAAACTAACAGAAGAAATTAGTGATAAAATATATCACAAAACTGAATTGAGAATATAATACGTCTGTATAAAATATAATAATTAGAAGAAATATCCAAATACAGACAAAATTAAGTGATGATATAAATAACACCCAAGGTTTCTGGAATCCTTGTCCCTTTTCAACCTGACGAAACGGACAAGGGTCTCAGAAAAGTTGAGTGATATTTATATCGTCACTAAATTTTGTGTGTATTTGGCTATTTCATCTAATTATTATATCACAAAACGTTTCTGTTATTTTCGTCGGGTAATTCAAATTCGTAACGACAAACCAAGCGATATGCTCAAAAGCAACGATATTAATATACAGCAAAAAGTTAGCCTAACAATGAAGTATCACTGCTATGGTTGAGTTTCATACTATCGGTTTATATGCCAATTGCACTGATGCTAAATTTAATATATGGAATTCTGGAATAATTCCTGGTGCCAACATTTAAAATCTTAGCATTTTATCAAATCAATCAAATGAATGTTTCGAATTAATAATATGTTTGGAGACTACGGAATGTTTGTCAATGTGGAGTTTGGTATTGGACATTCATTTTGGTGGTATCCGGTCGTTTTCCCGACAGGTATTTGTACGATGCACGTTTCCCCGACATTAGTATCCCGATTGACGTTTGTCCAAAGAACATTATCCCGAATGACGTTTTTCCGACAGGTCATTTTCCATAAAGGTGCGAAGCTCTCAACAATAATCCAACATGTCCTCGCAATTAGCCTCGACATAGAACAGGCGTATGATATAGCTCCTTCCCACCTTGGAAATCTCTCGGGTTTAACACTGATATCTCCATCAATGAGTTCTTCAACCACCATCTCAGCCAAGATGGATGAAGAAACAAATATTTACAACTATTCCACAAATATAATGACTTTAATCATATATTCACTGACGAGTCAAAGAACAGCTCTGGAGCAGGCAGGGCTACCCTCTGCGACAACCACTCCGCATCAACCTCCATCAACCCATCAGCCTCCATACTAAGCGCCATAAACATGGCAATGATTCTCATATCATCAACCACACCAAAGCACATCATATTTATGGTTTCCCTCACCTCCACCAAATCCATCTCTAAGAAAAACGCCACAAACTTATTAACCATGGAAATTCAAGAATCATCAGAAACTTACTTCAACCGGAAAATCATTTACAGTCGCCTGGATCCCTAACCATCAACTCATACAAGGTAATGAAATAGCCGACCAGGAAGCTAACCTGGCCGCCAAACTCCACGAACCACACCCACAAAAATATCCAACACCCTCACCGACAGCTGGTTCGGATCCACGACCGGATCCCACTAAAAGGTCAACAGAATGAAGGAATGTGAGTTCAATACAAAACTCCACATTGACAAACATTCCGTAGTCTTGAAAACAAATTATCTCTACAGTGGAATCGGCACTGGAACCAACTCAAAGCAACCAGAATCCATAAATCAGTCAACAAATTAAAAGTCGTTTACTTCAACCCGGAAACAAGAAGAAGAGACCAAGTTGTTATATCTAGAATCAGAACAAAACACTCCAAACTAACCCATGCCCACTTAATTACAAGCGGACCTTCCCCTATTTCCGATCTGTGTAACGCCCCAATCACTGTAGCGGCCACCAATTGATTCCTGCATTAAATATGCAAACGTCAGAGAACAAATACTAGAAGAACATAACCTCAACTCCATTACACACTCCGCAGCATACCAAGAAAGAATCATCGAGTACATGAAACATACTAACTACTACGTCTAAATATAAAGCCTCAACATTAGTAATGTAATATCATGTAAATGTATCTTATGTAACTGTCGCTAACGACCTAGTTGGTAATGCGACAGAAAATAAAATAAATTGAAAAAAATATATCCCGATTGTCGTTTCCCCGACAGGTTTCCCTCGATTAACTTTTGCTGACAGGTCATTTTCCCGAAAGGTGCGTTTTTACTAAGTAAAACCTAATATTAATATTTTAGAGAACTTAATATGGTAGTTATCTTATTATATATTATTATTATTACTGTAAATTAAGTTATTCATTAATGCGTGGTGGGGTGGAAGGGGGTGGCATTTTCAAAATATTCAATAAGGTGACGAATATATAGTTCGCGGAGTCGTTCAGATTCATAGTGTCACTCGCGATGTTTTCAGTTAAAAATAGGGGCGGGGTGAAAAGGGGTGATAAACAATTGCGATAACCACCAAGATTGATGTCGAATTCGATGTTATGGTATTCGCTGTTGGAAACAGGCTAACATAACAACTGACACAAATCTTCCTCTTTATCGCAGTATTTTATGACCCCCACCCCTAGAGGCGAAACTTTACCTTAACCCTGCTAGAATTCCATAACTAAACCAACAACTACCATAACACTGAATTCGTAAATTATTTATTCGTTACCAATATAGACCAATCCGCATATTTTGAAAATATAATGAGCCGACAGAGACCGTGGACATCTTATATATAATACTGAAAGGCATCCTGAATAATCTGTGCGAGTTTGTCGGTGAAGTTCTTATACTAATTAGAGGCCAGTAATTATTTTAAATAATTGGATTGTTAACGGTACAAATTCTTAAAAGACAACAATGACGGCGGGCTTTGTCGCGGGATACGTGCGTTTGCTGGAAGGCCAGTCTGTTTGAAATCGTAGTCGGGAGAGGAAGGAGTCTGTCTGAAATCGTAGGAGGGAGAAGTCGTAACATTGAGAGAACGAACAGCGTGGCCCAAGTTTAAAATTCAACCGAGGGAGTTATGTTTAAAATTCAAGTATAAAGTCTGGACTTTGTAAAAACCGCAAAGCATAATCAAATATTTAGCGCCTCATTCAGATTCCTACGCGTACTGAGAACAACATTTTCCACCTAAAGACTTTGAGTAACAATATGTCTGGCTGATGATCCGGAGGTGCAGTAGATCCAATTCCCAGAGGAAGATCCAATAACTACGACCGTGTGTTTGAACATCAAGTGTAGAATCAGTGAGTCATGGCCTTTTTAGTGTAAACTAAGTCTGATACCAGCAGGACATTTTGTAAGTAGAAACCAAATTAATTAAGTTTGTAAACGATAGTTAAAGGTATTCGTCAGATTTCGTTCGTCTCATTTTTTGTTTTGGATTAATTACTTAATTTATAAATTCTTTGATTGTTCTTTACTTATCAAGCCCAGGTAATCCAATTATTCATTACAATATATATATATATATATATATATATATATATATATAAACACAAATTAAATTAAAAAATTTTATGTTTTGCCTCACGTTTGAGGTCAATTTATCGTAAACACAAATAATACTTTTATATATTCAATATATATATATATATATTGTAGTAAACACAAATTAAACTAAAAATTTTTATGTTTTCCCTTACGTTTGAGGTCAATTTATCGTAAACACAAATAATACTTTTCTTTTTAAACTTTGGGCGCCAATTTGTAATAAATACAAATAAATTACTTAAATATTAAAATGATTGTATGTTTTAGTAAAAACTCAAGATTTTATAATAGACAAACAAATAAATTTATTAACACACAATTTACATTTACACAAGTAATCAAATGATTTTTACAATAGTTATTAAATAATGTTTTACAATGAAATTTAATCTTTCTATGGGTCGTTTACTGGGCCTTTAATAAAACAGATACTTGTTAATCAATTTTTACAATGCAATAAAGAAAACACATGCAATAACCCAATTCGAAATCTGAATTCTGACGATTATACTTTTACTTAAAAGTTTACAACAATGAATACTGTGAACTATTAACTTACAATCTCTGGTAATCAATGAAATTTGGCTCACTCGCATACTAACACTCACTCACTTTATACAGGCCGTAAAGAGTACGAAGTTGTGCACACACTTTACACTGAACAATTTCGTCAGTACAACTAACGCAGATTGTTCGCGTAACAGGATACTATCACAACACGACGAACTTCTCACGATGACTTACGATGACTTCTCGACGACGACTTAATTTAGATTTATCTCGGCCACCTAACTTGGGCCAATGTCCACCGACGAACTCTTATTTATTTCGCCCACCTATATTTGCCCGATGGCCACCACCGACGATCGCTGCTAATAGACTGATCCTTCTCTTTCTTCTTACGTCGCTTTATATCTTTCTTTTGCGCACTTCACCACGAAACCGTGTGCACATTCTCCCCACACCCTCGTCTAATTTTCCATCTCTCTCTCAATTATTCCCCTTTACCTCGTCGTTGTGTACAGCTCGTGTACCTTCCGCCGCTGATAATACGAATCTAAACTACGACTCAGGATGGCCTTTTGCACACCGCACCACAGAGTTCGGGCGCACTCAGATAGAATTCGGGTGCACTTTCGCTCCTCCCCACAGAGTTCGGGCGTACTTTTTCCCCTTCCCCACAGAGTTCGTGTGCAATTCTGCACACCGCCCCACAGAGCGGAATATAATTATGTATATGTAACTCGAGCTGTGATGAAACTTGCTGTAATTTACTTTAACTGAAAATAAATTAGTTTTTTAAACAATAATAGTATATTTATGTTTAAATCAACACATTTTATATAGTTTTCCCCATTTCCACGAAAATGCACGATGTGCTATTCTAGGTCATGATTTAATTTGATTGTGTAGAAAATTTAGCTACAATAATTTATTTTATATAAATATAATTGATAATATAATATAGATTGATTTTATACAGAAATTTTGACAATAAATGATTACGATTTATTTAATAGTTATGAGTATTCTTTCGTTTTAGGTATAACTAAGCCATTCCAAGTATTGATAACACGCGTTTCATGTGAGCTGAGTTGCGACTAGATACTATCTGAGGGAGGCAATCTGTGTGGACAAAGCGCTGAATTATGCTTCAAACATTCAGTAACGATGCTTCGACAAGTGAAACGGATCTGGTGTTCTGAGTATGTTCTGGAACTGTTCAGGCAGACTAGTGTGCAAGGCCTCGTCCATTTCACCTACGCAGACAGACATCGTATAGAAAAGTTAGTACTTTCGCACACACAAAAAACAAATCACACGAAAGATTATATGAATTTTTAGTTGTTTAAAAAATAAGTATAATGAATTATTAAACCCTTTTTAATACAGTCACATGTACAATTTTTAATTTCAATGTACATTACATTAAAATGTCAGGATTTTAAAATAGTCCGCCAGGAGCTTTCGGTTATTCTAACCATATTTAGTGTAAAATCTGTAAAATTATGAAGTATATCACTGGAATTAAATTATGTGGATACCTATATTAATATATTACATCACAGAGATTTAATTATATTTTACATACCTGACAATTTAGTTAAAATATTTCCTTAGGCCAACTTTTTCTGATATGGTTTTATATGACATCCTATTGTTTGCCATAGGGTTACATGTTTAGCGTTTAAAAGCAAAGCTCTGAGTAACTGGTCGTGTTGTATCTGCCACAAAAACTTCCATATCGATATATCAAAGATATCGATTGGAGACTATTAATTGCAAATGTTTCAAATTAAATTCTAATTTATACAATATCCAAAATTATTGCGTAATGCTAACCAATATTCACGTATTTCATTTTATTATTTTTGTAAATATATATTAATTCTAAAATTTTTTTATATATTTACAAAAATAACATTTTCTATGAAAACCAGAAATGAACTAGGTAATATAATACAAACAGCCCTTTATCGTTTTTATTAAACAAAAATAAGTATTTTATTTAAGAATTCTGTGTTGAAAATATAAATCAATTCCGACTAACAACATGGGGGTTGACGAACTACTAAATAAATAATTACGTAAGATTCACATTCTGGTGCATGAAGTACTGAAAGCTCATACACTTTGTATTCTATATGATGTGGCAAACGGTCTCCAATACAATGTTCTGCTATCATTTTGCCTGCCCTCTTCTAAATATTCCTATACAATAAACTAATTCAAATTTTCTTAATAACTTACGATTACTTATTATTATTATTAAAAGTTTATAATGGTCGCGTTAACAACTTGGTCAATGGCGACCCATAAATAAATTATAAATACTGCTTGTTTACGTAAGTATGCTGCGATTCACATTGATTCCAGTAATATACATACAATTGAACAGTTTCAAAAATTAATTATACAATTCAATTGTGGATTTCTTACATTTACATTTTACAATTCGCATTTGTTAATTATTTATCATAATAATAGGATAATTAATTATATTAACTTATTTGAAGCTGCGACTGTTGCAAATTCCACTGTACTGTAGTTATAGTTTGCTGTTATTAGGAAGAGGCGTCTGCTTCTGAATATGTATCACTCTTTTGTTTCTTGACTAAATTTATGAGCCTTTTTATTCTACTTTTTGCCGTTTTATCATTTAAGTGTGGGTAAAAAGAGTCCAATACATTTATGAATGATGTAGAGGATATTTGGTAATGTCTAATAATGGTTCTTGGGTTCTTTGAGTCCGTAGCATTTAGTATAAGAGTCTTTAATGTTCCAAAGGGATACTTCTTCATATAATATTTTTAGTGGACCTAACGATTAACTAAGCGCCTTATATTTATGATCCTGAATGTATTGTTTTGTTTTCTCGGGTGGATTAGTGCTTGTCTTATGAGCTCTACATATTTTTACGTATCGCCGTGATACATGCCCACTGTATTTTTATATTACACTTCAACATTAATATTTTTCATACTTGATTTTTTCGGGCTTCAACCGGAGTTATATATTGTGTATAACACGTTTCCATAGCTAGCCCAGGCATTGTAGTCAGATGACACATAATCTACGTATACAATATACGAGAATGGTTCCTATTTTATTTTCTCCTTGATCATGTTATAAACATTCTTCTCCAATCCACTGCAATACTAACTTCCTACGTGCAGCACTTCACCCTCTTGTAAAATGGCTGACATTGACGTATGTATTAGAGGACAGCGTGAAGGTGAAACGCCTATTCACATTCACGAAAGGCTGAAAAATTTGTATGTCAGTACTGTTCGGCGCTGGAGACTATATTGAAAAGTGAAAAAATTATAATGAATGTTGTGGGTTTATGCTGCGTAAATTGCAAATAAAAGAGAAAAAGTAGGAGGTATTACTTATTGACTCACCCACGTATATATACAATTTTACACATATAATAGATAATTTGGTTACAGTAATGCACAGTCATAAGTAGGGTTTAAATTTTGAGTGTCACTTTAATATTAATTCCATTATTATCAAAGTGTAACATTTCACTGAATAATCTCGAAAATTATTTGTTCTCTTAATAGAACATTTTGACATTAATCCAATCAATATTATGATTCTTAGGGAAAAAACATGCTAAAACAAACGGAATGCGAACAGGATGTTACAAGTTAGAAAAATGTGTTTAATCCTAGTTATTTAAATAAATTAAATTCATGTTTTGTTAATAATATGAAACTAAACAGGTCCCTGATCAACACGAAGAAATCTTAAGTTATATGTAAATTTCTATATTAAATTTCTAACTGATGGCCATATTACATAAATGATTAAAAATTATATATTGTTGCCTCTACTCATAAAACCCACAAAGTCCACGATTATCTTTTGGTAGAGAACATAAGTCTCTCCCTAAATTTTTCATATGTGTACTAAATGTATAAAATATATCAATTAACGCCCAACAATATTCAATGCCCATTGACGGTAGACGCAAAAATAGGAATAAAATGTCAATCATTTATAAAAGTAATTTTTGTCAGAAAGGTGACTTTGTACGTGAGCTAAACTTGAATAATTGGCAGTGCAAAGCAGAAAATAATAAAAGCATTTGATAACTGTTTCTACAGATTCCAAAAAAATATATTATTTTCCAATCTGTATTACCGATTATCCAAGTTTTTCGGTGGATTGAGTCACAAATTGTAGAATTGAATTGAGGTTTCTGGAAAAATGGGATATAATAAATTAATCTATATTCTGGTCACAAAATTTTTGGATTAATTAAATTTCTAGATGATTGATGACTTGGATAAAGATAAATTCCAAGCTAAAGCGCCGAGAATCTTGGGATACACAAAACGTAACCGATTTAATATTGATGACTCTAAAAAACAGGCATATAACACATAAAAAATATTAAATATGCAGGAAATTGCTTCAAGAAAATATTCCAAACAAAGAAAATAAGTTTGGAAGACAACAAGTCACAATTTAAATCTAATTAGAATAATGGAATATAAGATTTCATGCATACGGAGACGGACATTGTGGAAATAAAGTAAAGAAATTTCGTTGTAATGTGTAAGGATTGTAAACGAGATCAATGCAAGGAGGTATCCGATTATATTGGTCAAATGTAGATGTTAGTGAAGAAAACGTTCCAACGGAGAGGCACGAAGAGTACAGAGTTTGCAGCCTAATTGAGATGTTCGAAGTATTTTTACTAACCGAAGATGTTAGTGATGTGGTCGAAATTGCTTCACCATTAAAAATATCCCGTAGCTACAACTAATACGTGATCTGAATCCCTCCCGACATTCCGTGACTTCCTGCAGAAATTTTGAAAGGAATTTGTTCTACATATCAACAATTTGAAATGGGAATGAAAGATTTGGCGAAAAATAAAGGCTACCAGCTGAAATATTAAAAGATAATATTTTATTGAGAAATTTTGTTCCCTTTTTATATAAAGACACATATGTTGTAAAAAATTTTACTCGTGCCACGACAATCTTTGGCGTGATGATTACGTGAATGCAGTTTGATAGAGTTATTTAATTTACCACTTCACGTAATGGAGCGAATGAATATTTTCTGGAATGAATTAGTACGTATTGTTTTGCAAATCGCCCTGAGAAGCTTAGAGGCCGATAAAACTGGGACAATTACATAACTCTGTTATTATGTTTCAAACGTATATAGTTATTGTAACTATTTTTATTCGTGTTAGTTAAGTCTTCTTGATTAGTCATTAGGCTTAAAATATGTACGTCGTAAGAATAATAACTTGACTTGGACTACATGACCAGTTGCAGATATCACTTATTACACGTTATTACGTGGTGATGCCGAGTAACACGTTACGTTACGGATATCCCACCTTTCAGCATACACATAAAGAAGACAATGAAAGTAAGATACAGAACGATCGTTACAAGTATAAAGTTGTGAATTTAAAAACAACTTGAATGAGGGAATTCCTTTCTTGTACAGAAAATATATCATTTATGACATTGGGATGAATAGTGTAGGGTATATACAAGAGATCTAAGTTTGAATTGTATTTGTCCGGGACAGCGCGTACGCAGTCCCGACTACCAAAAATTACGCGCCCGAGTTATCCACATTAGGGATAATCGCAGGGGTCAGCCCAACCGAAGTGCAATGGAAGAGCCTCACCCTGGAGGAACCGCCTTCATGATCACGGTAACCCCTACGCCAGGTAAGTATGCCGAGAAGCGCCCTAACTCGGCCTTATATACCCACACTCTCCCGAACACGCTGCGACTCACAACGAAATATACACTCACGCACGCTCTACACACTATCTATCCCACACGTTCGGCGATAAATGACAAACTAACACTCATCTTGAACCGACATCCCTACAAATTACTCTAAATTCAATGAAAATCGAAATTAAACATCAGCCCGCATTATTTCTCCTCGTGGTTCGCTCGTTCTACCGAGAGGTGTCTCTGCTATTCAGATCCTTATGGAGACTTAACCGATCGTTTGGCGGAGATTCGAAATTCCGTGTTTACGGATGAGGTGTGGTCCGATCGGCAATCAGCGATCATTGTAATTATATCGCTGGTTGCCAACAACAAGCAAAGAGATAGAGACGAGCTTTTGTTTTACGGAGACGACACGGTTCTGCCACGAGTTTATGTATATTTTATCACGCAATTTATTAGTGATTGAATAAAAGTTAAAATCTAATTAAAGTTGGAATTATTCGCATTCAGCATTTTATGTGGGTGTAATAGATACGTATTTAATATTAAGAAATCGTGTCCCCACATAATTGGTGACCCCGACGTGATGCAACACGGCAAATCTGATATTTGCCTCATCCGACGTGATATAGTACAGCTTTCCAACGATTAATTAATTTTTTAACGCTATTCTGGAATAATTGGTGACAACCCGATGACCCAAGAAGGTACTCCTCGTGCACGAATTATGGCCCAATTCCCTGCCAGATCGTCGGCGGAAGTCGAAGACGATGAATACCTAGCGTCCTCAACTCCGTCTCCAGCTACGCCTGATGCTTCTCACGTCCATGTCGTCGAATCAGTAAGGATTCCACCTTTCTGGCGTTCCAACCCTCGCCGATGGTTCCTCGTCCTGGAGGCCGCCTTTTCTCTACGCAAGATTTCGTCCGACACTTCGAGATATCATTTTGTGCTAGTGAATCTGGACGAGACTACTTTAGACGCCGTCAGCGACCTTGTGGACGATCCGCCAGCAACAGATAAGTATGTTGCCATTAAAAACCGTATAATCAATGCTTTTGGTGAGTCACCGGAGAAGCGGTTGCGTTGTTTGTTGCGCGGACATGCGATAGCGGAGGAGAGACCATCTCTCATATTACAAAAGATCCGTAACCTGGCCGGTGGACAGTGCTCCGACCAGATATTACGTACTCTGTTCTCAGAATATCTTCCCGATCACATCCGAGGCATTTTGGCTGCCAGTGAGTCACAGAGTCTTGATTCGTTGGCTGCCTTAGCGGATCGCGTATTCGAGGTTATGAAACCGCATATTGACGTAGTCTCCAGTAAAGCCACAACCAAAGAAGCTACAGCTTCCACGATTTCCACTGATTCACCTATAGCTAAGGAGGTGCGGGAATTGCGACAGATGATATTAGCTCTGTCGTGCCGTGACCGGCGAAGGCGTTCTGGGAGTCGAAATCGCGGCGCTAACCGTGGTCGACCGCAATCCCGGCAACGCGTAGTTTTGGAGGAAACGGACCTTTGCTGGTATCATCGCCGATTTGGTGCCAAAGCTCTGAAGTGCACGTCCCCGTGTAAGTGGCTCGAAGCCCAACAAAAAAACTAAATTGCTCGTCCTCAGTTTCGGCGGTGGGGGACAATAGCATTTGTGAAAACCGCTTGAGCATTTTAGACCGCAACAGTGGCCTCCGCTTCTTAATAGACACAGGAGCAGACGTTTCGGTCCTACCACGGAGGATGGCTAAATCAAATGCTTTTGAAACCGATGTGACTCTACATGCAGCCAACGGTGCGAAAATCCGAACTTTCGGTAAACAATTACTCCACTTGAACCTGGGTTTGAGACGCGTGATCACTTGGACATTTTTGATAGCCGATGTGTCGCAGCCTATCATAGGCGCCGACTTGCTACACCATTTCAATCTCGTCGTGGATTTACGCGACAAGCGCCTTCTCGATAAAGTCACCTTGCTATCCACGGCTACGTCTCTGTCCCGTCTACAAACACCCACGATAAGCACGATCGCCTCCAGCGGTTCGAGGTTCGAAGCGGTACTTCGCAAGTTTCCGTGTATAACTTCTCCCACGTTCCCGTCGCAGACTAGGAAACACGAGGTGTATCACCACTTACTTACAGTGGGCCCGCCGGTGTTCCAGCCTGTACGCCGCCTATCGCCAGAAAAATTGTGCGACGCCAAACGAGAATTCCAGCGCATGATGGAACAAGGAATCTGTCGTCCATCTTCCAGCCCATACGCGAGTCCGCTACACATGCAACGCAAGAAAGACGGAAGTTGGAGACCGTGTGGCGATTATCGTCGTCTCAACGCCGTCACTACTCCGGATCGTTATCCGATTCCACATCTCCACGACTTTGCTTACCGTCTGCATGGATGTACTACTTTTTCCACATTGGATTTGGCTCGAGCTTACCACCAAATCCCTATGGCGCCGGAGGACATCCCCAAGACCGCTGTCATAACTCCATTTGGATTATATGAATTCACTGTTATGACATTCGGCCTTCGAAACGCCGCGCAGACATTTCAACGCTATATTGACTCAGCGTTGCGAAACCTCGATTTCGTGTATTCTTATATTGACGATATTCTTGTTGCGTCTAATTCAGCCGAAGAACACGAACAACATCTGAATACAGTTTTCCAGAGGTTGAGCGACTTTGGTCTGTCACTAAATACCGCTAAGTGTGTTTTGGGGGCAAATACTGTCACATTTTTAGGTTACCAAGTCAGCGCTGACGGGCTTCAACCGACAGCTGACAGGATCCGAGCAATAACTAATTTTCCGCTGCCTAAGTCAATTGCTGATCTCCGGCGTTTCTTAGGCATGTTGAATTTCTATCGCCGAAGTTTACCGCATGCTGCCGACGTTTTGTTACCCCTGAACCAATGTCTGCAGGGGGCCACCAAAAAAGACAAGCGACCAGTTGTTTGGACGCGAGAATTAGAGACAGCGTTCGACAACGCTAAGCAGTTGCTCGCTTCTGCTACGTTATTGCATTTTCCAGATTATAATGCACAAATCGCCTTAAACACAGACGCTTCGCAGACCGCTGTTGGCGCAGTTTTGGAGCAACGACAAGGCGACAATTGGGTGCCTTTAGGTTTCTTTTCCAAGAAGCTGTCCCCGGCTCAATGCAATTATAGCACCTACGACAGGGAACTTTTAGCCATCTATCAAGCCCTCAAATACTTTCGTTTCTTCGTGGAAGGTCGGCAATTGGTTATTAAGACGGACCATAAGCCATTGACCTTTGCATTTAAACAACCGTCGGATAAATCTTCTCCTCGCCAGCTCCGTCAACTAGATTTCATTGGTCAATTTACCACTGACATTCGGCATATTGAAGGATTTGCGAATACAGTTGCCGACGCACTTTCTCGCGTCGCCGTCTTAAATGCCTCCGCTGTCCTCTCTACGAGTGAGCTGGCCAATTATCAAAAGAATGATGAGGAACTGGAGCGGTTACGTCGAGATGCGACTTCACTTCAACTTCGCCCGCTGCGACTCGATGACTCAGACGTTGTCGTATGGTGCGATACGTCTACGGGTGATATTCGACCGTTCGTTCCGTCTGCACTTAGACGTAGAGTATTTGACCTAAACCACGGCCTATCACACCCTAGCGGACGTGCAACTCGCCGTCTAATACAGCGAAAATATGTATGGCCTGGAATGTCAAAGGATATCGCACATTGGGCACGTACATGCCTGCAGTGTCAACGTTCAAAAGTTCAACGTCACACCAAGGCACCTATTGGTCATTTTCCTTTACCATCTTCAAGATTCGACCATATCCATGTTGACATCGTTGGTCCGTTACCGTCTGTACGTGGATTTTCATACATCCTATCGATGATTGATCGATTTACTCGGTGGCCTGAGGCTATTCCGCTGCTCAACATTACGGCAGAGAGCGTCAACGATGCCTTTTATAGCGGCTGGATATCTCGTTTCGGAGCTCCTTCCGTCGTCACTACTGACCGGGGTTCCCAGTTTGAGTCCGTCCTCTTTCGCGCTCTTACGAATTCAGTAGGATGTGTTCGCCAGAGGGCTACTGCTTACCACCCAGAAGCTAACGGTATGGTGGAGCGGTGGCATCGATCGCTGAAATCTTCTTTGATGTGTCACAGCCCACGCGATTGGCTGGATGTATTGCCCACCGTTTTGTTAGGATTAAGGACGGCGCTTAAGGAAGACATTGGTAGTTGCCCTGCTGAATTGCTATATGGCACTACTCTCCGCCTACCGGGGGAATTTTTTCTTCAAGAGGATCTACCTTCTAACCCTCAGATTTTCCTGGAAAAGTTCCGCACACACATGCGACTCTTCCGGCCGTCACCTGCTTCTCACCACAGACGAGACGCCGTCTTCGTTCACCGGGACTTATACCACTCTGACCACGTGTTCGTTCGTGCAGACAATGTTCGGCGATCCCTGGAATGCCCATACAGTGGACCTCATCGCGTGATCGAACGCTTATCAGACTTCGATTTCGTTTTGGACATAAACGGGAAGCAAACGACTGTCCATGTGAATCGGTTGAAACCCGCTTTTGTGGTGGCTAGTGATTCTTCGACGGATCCTGTTTGTCCTGCTTCTACTTCCGATACGCGTTCTCCTGCATCTAGTTTCAGTGATCAAGGGGTTCTGAAAACGTATCCCGGACCACGCACGAAACGAGTTACTTTTGCGGCTGATAAATAATTTTTTTTTCTGTATCTCCTTCATTGCTTGTATTTTTTTTTCTCATGTTCCAGAATTCGCAACTCTCTTCAGTTGCTAGGAGGGGAGTACTATGGAGACTTAACCGATCGTTTGGCGGAGATTCGAAATTCCGTGTTTACGGATGAGGTGTGGTCCGATCGGCAATCAGCGATCATTGTAATTATATCGCTGGTTGCCAACAACAAGCAAAGAGATAGAGACGAGCTTTTGTTTTACGGAGACGACACGGTTCTGCCACGAGTTTATGTATATTTTATCACGCAATTTATTAGTGATTGAATAAAAGTTAAAATCTAATTAAAGTTGGAATTATTCGCATTCAGCATTTTATGTGGGTGTAATAGATACGTATTTAATATTAAGAAATCGTGTCCCCACATCCTTGAGGCGATGCTATGTACATGAACAAGTTTCAATCACATTAAACGCTGCATGTCTAAAGAAAACTTATTTAAAAGATTGTTAAGAAATACATAAATTAATCGAAAATAATTGTTTTAAGCATTTGATTATTATTACTGTTTATTCATTTTTCATTAGCCAAAAACTCGATAAGATTGTCCAATTTCTGGTGGGAGGTAACTAAGTCGCCATCAACGTTACCTCAGCTCTTTCACTGCCTAACTTCATTAAGCTCTTTTTTGAATGCACATCACAGATTATTAAATTTGCATTTTATAGTATCCAATGTGGCATTTTGTAAAAACTCAATATCATTCATAAGCTTCATTTATTTCGTGTACATCGAAATACCAAATACTGACAACTAAATCGACGTAATATAAATTCTTAATTGAGAACAGATATGCTGCAGCCACAAGGCGTAGAAAGATTTGCATTAATGACATCATACTTTCCATCACTGAGGTAACCAGCCAATTGTGACGTCAAAAGTAGCTGCCAATCACAAAGAACAGCCACTGGGGTCATATCAGCAAGCACTCTGCACGGGGCAAAATACCACTTTCATCAATCAAGAAAGACTTACACTCCAATTCATGCATGAAACCATTACGAACCAAAATAACGTCATAATGGATCTCATAAGTGAAACCAGAGAAATGAGAAGAACCATAGCGACATTGAATAATGAACTTGCAGCACTTAGGCAACAAACTACTAACAAGAATGGCTCAATATAAGATCACTACATGGAACTTAAATGGCCTGACTCAACATCGTCACGAAGTAGAAGCATTCATGAACACAAACCACATTGACTTACTACTAGTTTCCGAAGCGCATTTTACTGCTCGAACCTATTTCAAAATACCAGGCTATATAACCTGTGATACACAACACCCGAACGGCAACGCAAGAGGCGGAACTGCAATAATTATCAGAGAAAAGATAAAACACTACGAGCTGGATAAATTTAACAAAGACTTTCTACAGGCCACGAGTGTAGTAGTGGAAGACTGGCATGGACTACTAGCAATATCAGCGGCGTATTGTCCACCACGTTATAGAGCGAACAAAGAAGGATTCGATATGTACTTCAGCACACTAGGCACAAGATTTATATCAGGCGGAGACTACAATGCCAAAAGCCCACTCTGGGGTTCAAGACTTTACACGCCAAGAGGCAGAGCCCTAGAAACCAGCATCCAAACAAATGGCTTAGATTTCGCATCCACTGTATAACCAACTTACTGGCCAACAGATCTGTCAAAACTCCCAGACCGTTTAGATTTCTTCGTAACTAAGGGAATTAGCCAAGCACACACAAAAGTCGAAGAATTATAATGATCTTTCGTCCGATCACTCTCATGTACATCTAACCATAAGTGTAACATAATCAACAGAAGCAGGCCACCGCAACTATACAACCAACGAACGGACTGGAAGAATTTTAGAGAGATATTATACAAAAACATCTAATTTAACATTGAGATAAACACGGCAAACGACATCGAGCTAGTTATAGAAAAATTCCAGACACTAGTGCAGTACGCTGCCTTGCAATCCACCCTTCCATATACACCCCAGGCAACCAAACGAGGATAACCAATGGAAATTAATAATAAAATAATGGAGAAAAGAAGATTGAGAAGAGAGTGGCAATATAGACCGTAACATGAGGAAAAACGCCGATATACTTTTTACAGAGAACTAAAAAAAAATCCTACAAGAACACCTAGAGGAATTAACCGCAACAGAACAAAGTGAATACTCGCTATGGAAAGCCACGAGAAGACTCAGGCAACCTGTGAAGACAGTACCACCACTTCGCAAAGTGGACGGAACATGGGCGAAAAACGATGTTTGCAAAGCTGAAGTATTCGGCAACGATCTCAAAGAAGTCTTCGAACCACTGCCGGGAGCTCCTGGTACAGTGGAAGTAGAAATAGAACATCACTACCTTGAGGCCCCGTTACAACTCTCGCTCCCTATCAAAAACTACAAAATGAGGGATAAAAACACGTATACTCAAACTGCCAGCAAATAAATCCACAGGATACGACCCCATTACAGGCCGTATGCGAAAAGAACTAACGAACAGCTGCCTCAAGTAACTACCATGTATATATTTAACGCTATACTAAGAACGGTACACTTCCGGGAACAGCGGAAAGTCGCGAAAATCATCCTAAAACACAAGCACGGCAAACCACCAAACCTCGCTGTCATATAGGCCTATATGCTTAGTACCTGTAACCTCTAAACTATTTGAAAGATTGCTACTCAAAAGGCAAATCCGTATCATAGAAGACAAACGTCTCATTCCTGATCACCAGTTCGGCTTCAGGGCTGCACAGCTACTATAGAACAGTTCAACTTGTGGTGGACATTATTAACGCATCCTTCGAGACAAAAAAGTACTGTAGTGCAATATTTATCGACGTATGTCAAGCATTCGATAAAGTTTGACACAAAGGGCTATTATATAACCTAAATAAGTGGCTACCGAACAACCTCTACCTCATATTAAAATCATATTTGCATGGAAGACTATTACAAGTAAAGTACGAACATGCACTAACCGACCTCATATGGAATGCCCCAAGGCAGCGGCCTGGGGACGATCTTATATCTACTCTACACAACTCTGTGAAAGTGCTACAATAGATACATATGCAGATGATACTGCGCTATTAGTCAGAAGATGATACAGTAAGTGCATCTACACAGCTACAAAATAACCTTAATACCATCCACGTGGGCTAAAAACATGGCACATAAAAATAAACGAAACAAAATCGGAACACGTCACTTTTACCAAACAACGGGGTATATGCCCACCAATAATGCACAATGGACAGCCAGTACCACAAACTGACTCGGCAAAATACCTGGGAATGCATCTCGACGAGGGCCTCACATGGAGGACACACATATGGAAGAAAAGACAACTGATCATAAAACTCAGGACACACCTCTGGCTACTGGGTAGAAGATGAAAACTTTCTATCGAAAACATACTACTAATATACAAGACCATTTTTAAGCCCATCTGGATGTATGGTATCCAGCTATTGGGAACAGCATCATTCACTAACATTGAAATAATTGAAAGATACCTGTCAAAAACGCTACGAACTATCACTAAAGCACCATACTACGTAACCAATGCAGACATATAGAGTGACCTCAAAGTGAGTTTGTGAAAACTGTAAATGGGAAAAGCAGTTGAAGATACATAAAAAAAACTTGAGCTACACCCAATCAACTAGCAACTAATCTACTAGACAGCAACGAACACAACCGCAGGCTCAAAAGACACTCTAGACCTGCCCTGCCGCTTCTACCTGAGAACATTAACTTAAAAGAACCTAAATAGTGAAAACATCCAAGCCGAAACAGAAGAGGCGGTAATGAACGCGTCTTCTATCCAAACCCGCACTCATGTATAATACTTCCTTATTGCTTCTTAGCAGATTGTAAATAGTTAATTATCTGAAAAAAAAGGAAGTTAAACAGGTAGTCAATTAAATTTTACCATAGACGTCGAGGTAGCCTCCCGACCATCTTCAGTCCCACAAGAACTGACGTGTGTGTTGGAATATATCTGGTTCTGATCGTCAGTACTCATGTTTAAACTAGTTTGTAAATTTCGTTTTTTCATCTGTTTATCCTGTTTAATATGTCTGTGTTAAGGATTTAATTATTTATATATATTTGCCGTGTTTGTGGAAAGGGAAAGGAAAGTCTTATACGAAGACACGAAATAAATGAATGAAGCTTATGAATGTTATTGAGTTTTTACAAAATGTCACATTGGATACTATAAAATGCAAATTTAATAATCTGTGATGTGCATTCAAAAAAGAGCTTAATGAAGTTAGGCAGTGAAAGAGCTGAGGTAACGTTGATGGCGACTTAGTTACCTCCCACCAGAAATTGGTCAATCTTATCGAGTTTTTGGCTAATGAAAAATGAATAAACAGTAATAATAATCAAATACTTAAAACAATTATTTTCAGTTCTTATTAAAATTACAAAATGCGATTAATTTATGTATTTCTTAACAATTTTTTAAATAAGCTTTCTTTAGACATGCAGCGTTTAATGTGATTGATACTTGTTCATGTACATAGCGTCGCCTCAAGGATCTGAATAGCAGAGACACCTCTCGGTAGAACGAGCGAACCACGAGGAGAAATAATGCGGGCTGATGTTTAATTTCGATTTTCATTGAATTTAGAGTAATTTGTAGGGATGTCGGTTCAAGATGAGTGTTAGTTTGTCATTTATCGCCGAACGTGTGGGATAGATAGTGTGTAGAGCGTGCGTGAGTGTATATTTCGTTGTGAGTCGCAGCGTGTTCGGGAGAGTGTGGGTATATAAGGCCGAGTTAGGGCGCTTCTCGGCATACTTACCTGGCGTAGGGGTTACCGTGATCATGAAGGCGGTTCCTCCAGGGTGAGGCTCTTCCATTGCACTTCGGTTGGGCTGACCCCTGCGATTATCCCTAATGTGGATAACTCGGGCGCGTAATTTTTGGTAGTCGGGACTGCGTACGCGCTGTCCCGGACAAATACAATTCAAACTTAGATCTCTTGTATATACCCTACACTATTCATCCCAATGTCATAAATGATATATTTTCTGTACAAGAAAGGAATTCCCTCATTCAAGTTGTTTTTAAATTCACAACTTTATACTTGTAACGATCGTTCTGTATCTTACTTTCATTGTCTTCTTTATGTGTATGCTGAAAGGTGGGATATCCGTAACGTAACGTGTTACTCGGCATCACCACGTAATAACGTGTAATAAGTGATATCTGCAACTGGTCATGTAGTCCAAGTCAAGTTATTATTCTTACGACGTACATATTTTAAGCCTAATGACTAATCAAGAAGACTTAACTAACACGAATAAAAATAGTTACAATAACTATATACGTTTGAAACATAATAACAGAGTTATGTAATTGTCCCAGTTTTATCGGCCTCTAAGCTTCTCAGGGCGATTTGCAAAACAATACGTACTAATTCATTCCAGAAAATATTCATTCGCTCCATTACGTGAAGTGGTAAATTAAATAACTCTATCAAACTGCATTCACGTAATCATCACGCCAAAGATTGTCGTGGCACGAGTAAAATTTTTTACAACATATGTGTCTTTATATAAAAAGGGAACAAAATTTCTCAATAAAATATTATCTTTTAATATTTCAGCTGGTAGCCTTTATTTTTCGCCAAATCTTTCATTCCCATTTCAAATTGTTGATATGTAGAACAAATTCCTTTCAAAATTTCTGCAGGAAGTCACGGAATGTCGGGAGGGATTCAGATCACGTATTAGTTGTAGCTACGGGATATTTTTAATGGTGAAGCAATTTCGACCACATCACTAACATCTTCGGTTAGTAAAAATACTTCGAACATCTCAATTAGGCTGCAAACTCTGTACTCTTCGTGCCTCTCCGTTGGAACGTTTTCTTCACTAACATCTACATTTGACCAATATAATCGGATACCTCCTTGCATTGATCTCGTTTACAATCCTTACACATTACAACGAAATTTCTTTACTTTATTTCCACAATGTCCGTCTCCGTATGCATGAAATCTTATATTCCATTATTCTAATTAGATTTAAATTGTGACTTGTACTCTTCCAAACTTATTTTCTTTGTTTGGAATATTTTCTTGAAGCAATTTCTTGCATATTTAATATTTTTTATGTTTTATATGCCTGTTTTTTAGAGTCATCAATATTAAATCGGTTACGTTTTGTGTATCCCAAGAGTCTCGGTGCTTTAACTTGGAATTTATCTTTATCCAAGTCATCAATCATCTAGAAATTTAATTAATCCGAAAATTTTGTGACCAGAACAATTGACCTAATCAGTAATCGAAAACCTTTTAAAAAGTCCAGTATTTTATTTTTATAATCCCCTTACCTAACTTCGGTTCTCATGGATCCTTACTATTGGAAAAAATAAATTGAAACATATTTGATTACTTTTACTCACAAAGGCTCCATAAATTGGTTTTAAAGGGAAATGCGTAGATTAAGAATAGAAGAGGAAGACTTTGGCTAGAATTTGTTAGGCATATCTCGATGAATATGTGCTGCAGTACGTATGCAAATACGTACAGATCAGGGTAGATTAGCAGGGAGAGCTGCATCAAACCCTCCTGAGAACTGACTACCACAACAACATGATTCAAAAATTAGAAATAATTATTTAAATAATTTTTATTGCTTATGTCATAAAACGTTTCCTAATAATAATATTTCCATTGACAATCATTCTGAAAGGAATATTCTCATCCAACAATTACATGTAAATATAAATCTAGTAATTCTATTTTTTAAAAAAAAATTGATCATAACAACAGTAGAACTACATAATCACAAATTCAGCAAGAAAATAATAACAAATTTAAAAAAATACACACTAATAGCCTATTATCTCATTAGTACATTCATTATCAATAACAAGCCTGATTTGTTCTCCATCAATGCAGGAATGCAGGAATGATATGATATGTTATGTTGTCGTCTGATTCAACTTACGAAATTAGTAATATTGGTTAGAGTTATAGTGAATTTGAAATACAAACGAAAGAGATAAAACAAAATCACCATATTATTAATGATATTATTACATCCACCAATATTTCCTTAAAGTTCATAAACAAGTATAATTTAATAGATTAGTAGTGGCAATAACTTCACAACATTTCTCATTTTTTACATAATTAAATGAGGGTTTCACGATAAATCTCATTTAACAATAAGAAACTCCTTTGAATTTATAAAAACGTTAAATTATAAAAATTATCATTATGATCAAATACAAATGTTTAAAGATATATTTCTCTAGTTAATTCTGTAATTAATTAAATAGTTATTGAAAGTATTTTTACAAAATAATGGTTATATTTTCCATCTCCTTACAGGGAATTTTAATTAATTTAATATTGATTTCCACTTATTATAAGTTAAATGATAAATCACGACGTTTTAATGGCGGGAACTGCCATCTTTCTCAAGTGAACCTGAGGACGATGGCAGGCTGCGCCTTTGAAATGTCGTGGCTTCAGCTTACTTGACCCGGAAACCTGAACTGTAATCCCAAGAACTACTTATCCGTCATATACATTGATAAAACCTTCAATTAGTTAATGACAAAGTTTAGCACCAATTGATAGTTTTGCCTATTTTTCTCCATTTTTCTCTGAGGAAATTGTGAACAGACCTTTGGAAATGTCATGTATTTTTTTATTTGATTATCAACCTTTTTGTTATTTTAGATCAGTGAAGTCCGCCAGTTTGTAGATGTGGCTAATTTTCAGAATAAAATTAAATTATAATACGTCTGTTTTGAAATATAAGAATAACATAAAATAACCAAATGACAGACAAAAGTGAAGTGTTAACATAAATACCACACAATGTTTCTGAAAACTTTTTTCCTTTCTTTAGGTCTAAAAAACACATGAGGCGAGAACAATATAGTTTATTTATATGTTGTAATGATTAATTAAAAGGAGATTTAATTTGGCCCGTGATGAGACACCAAAGTTGTAATGGTCATTAAAAGGATTGATTTAATTTACAAACAAAATTTTATTGAATTATTTAAACAATTAATTTGCAGTTTCATTAAATTGATAATTCGTTCTGGAACATGTTATTTTATTTAAACAGAAAGTATCGAGAAATAATTACTACTTTAAACTTTATGATACCATTTATTTTATTTAATAGAAATCTATAACATTTTCTCTGAGGTTAAGTACATTTAAAGTTTCAATGTTTAGAACTTTGGTAACTCTTCTCTCAGGGTCGTTTACCTGGGCTTGATAAGTAAAGAACAATCATAGAATTTATAAATTAAGAAATCAATCAAAACCAAAACTAGACGAACGACATGTGACGAATACCTTTAACTATCGTTTACAAACTTAATTAACTTGGTTTCTACTTACAAAAATGTTCGGCGGGTACCAGACTTAGATTCCTGGGCTCGGGAACAGAATTTACACTAAAAAGGCCATGAATCACTGACTCTACACCTAATGGTCAAATACACGGCCGTAGTTATTGGATCTTCCCCCGGGAAATGGATCTAATGCACCTCCGGATCATCAGCCAAACATATTGTTACACATTCTCTTTATGTGGAAAATGATGATCTCAGTACGCGTAGGAATCTTAATGTGGCGCTAAATATTTGATTACTCTTTGCAGTTTTTTACAATGTATCTCGCTGTCCAAACTTTATACTTGGTTTTAACTGGCCTCTAATTAGTATTACAATATATATAAATATATATAATAAAATTATACGACAGCAATTACTGTTCGGTTGATACTGTAGAATGTAAAACTTTAATGTAGGTGTTAAAATATACAATATAATTTCTGTTATTATAACTGTTATTATATAACTGTTATTATAACTAGTCTTCTTACCGATATATAATTATAACATGCATTGTAATGTAATATTTTAAAACATTTAAATTATAATTCCAATATTGAAGATCTCTTATTAAGGAAAATTTTCATAGCGCTACTTGGACGATCATTTTAATAGTTTCAACCGGCTGCGCCATAGCAACGTGCCGTTCAAACTGGGAGCATTACGTGAAAAACCCAATAGTTATGTCAATGGAGCACAACTATCTCGAGTGGCAGCTAGAGTTTCCATCAACCTTCTTGTGCCCTACGATAAAAGTCGACGAGAATCTCGTTGATCAGAAAGCTACAGAGTGAGTAAACAAAAAAAATCTTGGCAAAATTTTCTTATTAGCATAGTCTTTGTGAAATCACGTCCACATCGCCAAAAACTACAGAGATACAAATATATAAGTGGTCATAAAAATATATTTATTACAATGAAAACCACAGGGAAAATTTAGAGGCAAGGTATTTTTTCTTAAAGGTTTATAATTTTCACGTCGACAACGTGGTCATTGGCGACCCAAACATAATTTACAGAGTGCTTCATTACGTAAGATTTTATGTGATACAATATTAATTCCAATAATAAACATAGAACTAAGCAGTTTAAGAGGTTGAACATGTTATGGAAAGAGAACATCAGCAAATATTATTAATGTTTTTTTCACTTACAGATAATGTTACATATTTTTATGTACATTGCTATTTTATTCATTTTTACCAATAGAGATTAATTATACATTTTAAATGTGTGCTTCTTTCATTTCTACGGTAAGAGTTCGCATTTATGAATGAATAATTTAGCACATTTTGGATAATATTAAATGCTAATGATAATTTTACATTAATTTTAAATTTTAATTGCTTGAAATTGAGACTGTTGCGATTTCACTGTACTATTCTCATAGTCCGTTTTTATTAGGAGGAGAAGTCTGCTTCTGAATATGAATCACTTTCTTGATTTTCAACTAATTTTTTTGTCGGGGTCAACCTTCTTTATATTTCCGTACAACTGGCATCGTGGTTTCGCAACAACGAGGTAGCTGAGGAGGTGTAAGCACCCGCGCTGTACTTTCCAACTTGCGATAGTGGGGAGACTTACGGTGTTGCCAAGGCAACTCAAAGATATTTATTTTGACTGAACTTACGCATAGCACGTAGCTGTCTATGATATTATAGATCATGAATTCACAAAATTAGTAGATTCTGCCAATAACAGAAATTATCAATAGTTTTATTAGCTTATAATCATTAAGAGTTCATGAAAAAGACAAGTAGTTACGTGTATCGATCAGTACACCGTTCAGGTATCTCGTAAATTAATATCTATACCACTCAAACTGCAGGACTTAATCACGTATAAAGAGTAAAAACAAATACCGCCGACTTTCCTGATTTACTTCCGTTCAGTCGTGTGATTAATATATGAATTTGAACGTTCTGTAAGCAATTCTTTATAAGGTAACTGTCTTTTTCAAAACATTTTTTAATCATAAAATTTTTGCGTCACAGACACATGGACCCGGAGTAAAATTTCAATATTTACAGCTATATCCAAATACTGAATAAGGTTTGCTTGTGCTTTATATATTAAAATTCTCTCTCTCTCTCTTAGGCCAACAACCGTGAGGCTGGTTGGTAGCAGTTTTACACTCTTCTCGCCTCTAATTACAATCTGATTATTATTTACAATTTTTTATAGAATCGCTGGTGACGACGCCTCAAACGAAACAATAACTTTTGTGAAGAACTACATCAGAAACTTAGCCAATTCATCTTACAAACGATTCATAAATTTAAAACAATTCCAAAAATACGAAATACTTCCTCAAGATAATCTTCTGGAGTTAGTCTCAGACGTGAGTTTAAAGGAGTGAATACATAATTATAATTATTTGTCATAAGTTTGTCTCATCAATAAGAAAACAAATCTTCAGGTTCAAATAAGGCTTATATATTATTTTAAACAAGAAACATGCTTAGTTCGGTTTGGATGAAGTAGTTTTACAATGATGGCAAATATAGATGTTAGTCATTAAACGATCACACATACTATATATAGTATTAATGTAACTATTAGGTAATATGTCATAGTCACTATCGAGAAACAGGCCATAATACACAGAATTTACTAGGTAACACTTCTGCTTGCTGAGTTTACTTGCAACACTTTTTTCGCTGTTCTCTCTATCAATAACATGTTACCATTATCAAACTTTGGTTATTTACTGGATACAATAACCTGGCTCCCAATAATTGAAGAATGTATAACTCATGAACGTAGGCTAGACTCCGCAAATATTCTGAATCAGGGAAAATTTCAGACGGTTTAGGATCGTCGCAGTTATTTGCTCAAAACTGGAAACTATAGGTCGTTCTGATTATTAGAGCTGTTATGAGAAACCTTCCCAGAGAGCTCTGGCGGAGGCTACCTTTGGGGATGCCTTCACATCTTACTGGTTTTTTGAACTAAGGTTCCCACATGCAGAGGCACCTTGGCCTGTTTTGAGAGGTGTATGTTCCGGGGTCGTAGACCCTGGATATACGGAAGAGTTGTCCGCTATTCCTATTGGAATAGTCGGCCAGCTGCCTCCTAAACTGGTCAAGGCACGGAGAGGGGAAAGCTGCAACCCCACAGCAAACCCCTCTCCCACCATCGGAAGGGCGTGGTACAAGTACCAAATGCCCGACCTACCTGATGCAGGTTTTTCTAGGGTTTTTCCTGCATCACTTTTAGGCGAATTGCCGGGTAGGATCCTTAAACCATAACCAGGGGGGCCCTAGGTAACCCTTGGCTACCTTCCCATACCCTTCCGCATCCCCCCTTTCAAATCCCTCCATATGCTATTAAAAGGGAGTTGCCACCATGTGGATTACCCTCATGTAGCCTGTTACCCTAAAAAAAAGAGAGCTGTTAGACTACATACATAGAGCCTTGCCTCCCCAAACACACTTTCTGAAATTTTGCCCGAACTGTTATTCCTCTGCCTCCTGTCCACACACAGCCGCTCTGCGCGTCTACCAAAATGTTTTTCGACAATACCCCAGCAAGCAGGCATTATAGCCTCATATTCTTGTACACAACTCAAATGTTTACGCCGCCAACAATGCAAGTTCAAAATTTTTGTTTATTAATTAATTATATTTCCATTTAATTACTGCACTGTATGTATATACGAATATTTATTTGTCCACATATATAATATTAGTTCCAGCGTTAGTAATAAAAAAATTAATGAGTGAAAATTTGTATAATTGTTCAAACGCACAGTCATTTGCTATCACTTAAAGTTACTTACGGAAATTACTAACGTTACTGCAGTAGCTCAATCTAAATTCCAGTACATATTTATTTTAACTTAAGTATATATTTAGTATATCAAATTTAAAGTTAAATTATATACTGCAAAGAAATCAAGTTTTATGATGAAAGAAATATTTAATTGCGAATTATTCTGATGTATAAATTCAATAAATAAATATTTCTTCGCAGGTACGTTTCAACCTGTCTCATAACGTTAATGAAGGTTCGATCACAAAGTTGATAGAATTTTTGACCGAAGATGGCTTTTGTTGGGCACATAATTCTAAAATTGCCAATTTCTTCGGAATAAGGTAAAAATATTTTCCTTTTTATTCTCTTTGGTTGAGTGATTTGAACTTTTTTGTGAAACTTTATTAATTATTACTATTAGTAAGCATTAATAATATATGCAATTTGTTATTGTATTTAGAAACTTATTTATTATCTATGTACTTAGTTATGTAACATTTGTGACGAATACTTTCCTCCTAAGAGGGCTACTGGGAAATAAATCCATCTAGCGATCTATGTAACAATTCTTCTTTTTTTTTAGTATTGGAAAGTCACCGAAAATTAAACGCATTACCGATGAACCAGTAATGATAGTTGGAAGTACAGAAAATCGTGATAACGTTGCTTCAATAATAATGCTAAATTCGCCCCTCAAGGCAAGTAAAGAAAAATTTATAAATCGTATTAAATATGTATATATAAAATGTAGTTAGATGAAGAAGTAGCCAATTAACAGACAAAATTAAGGGATAAACAAAAGACCACACAAAGTTTCTGCTCTGATATCAACGAAGGGGTCGATGAAATAGGAAGGTGGAAGAGTTTAGTAAAGGTGAATAGGAAATCGGTAACGTGGGTGTTCGTCGCACCTGATTGACGGGAGAAGATCTGCTATAGGACGGTTTGATAATAAGAGGAATGCCGACAAAGTTTAGAAGACTACGTTTATTGATTTTAAAGTATAAGACAGGAAATAATGAAAGACGGACTGGAACATAGGATTGTTCTAGGAGTTCCGCAGGCACGCTATATCCGAACTAAACTAGCAAAGCGGTGGACGAAGGGTTGAACAGTGGAAGGGATTCTCCCACATTCTGCAATTGCTGTACGCTAAAACATAAAAGGTTCGAGAGAGCCAAGATGGCCTTCAAGTCACACCACGCAGGAAAAGCGCTGAAGCAAGCATTCCATAGTCTCAAGTAACCTGAGATCCCGTCACAGCACCTCCTCCGGCCAACTCAAGGAAGAAGAAACACGCTAGATTCCAATAAAGGCACTTGTATATGACACTGCAATATAATATATATATATATATAATAATCAAAGATTTAGCCTTTTAATAATTTTAATTAATCATGAATTATGTAATATTCAAATATTTCAACTTTACTTAAATTAATGAGCCCCACGTTGTGGAAGCCAAAATGTAATAATCAAATGGAAGGCTTTTTTATAAAATGAAAAGATAATCAATTAACAAACAAAAGATTTATTTATTTTGTGGCAATAACTCAAAAACAATTACAATTTAAAGTATTAATTTCTCAGGGCCTTCACTGGGTTTGATAATGGACACAACAAATTGATTTTAAAATCTTATTAACCAATAGTTCACATTTACCTAAACAATACGTCTATAGAAATAAATTAAGAAGAAAAGAAATTAACTTTCATTGACAATTAAAAGAGAACGAAATCTGACTCTATCCTTTAATTAAGTTTACAATTAATCGTTAGTTTTGGTTTTGTTACTTACATACTGTGCAGCTGGTACCATCATTCCTTTTGGTTTCGGAAATACACTATTGCAAAAATTTACACTGATTCTAAGATTCACAGATTTTACACTATTGAAGTCAAAACTGATAGGCTCCCAGGAACTCGGATGATCCTCCTGAATGTCAGCTATCTGATGTCTGCTCCGCTGATACGAATCCTATGATTCGTATATTTGTTAGTCTTTTACCGCTTTGAACTTAAACTGGCTTCGTTTCCTGGCTGGCTACAGACGTAAAACTGCACTCCTTTCCTGGCTGCTGATAGACGTAAAAACTGCTAACTTAGCGATATTTACAGGGTAATACTTCCGTGAATGTTTTTACTTTGTCTTAAATTCACAACTTTGTTTAATAATACATTAACGATGGCTAGTCTCTGCTCTAATATTATTCGTTCCGTCCTCTGTAATGTCCCACCACCAACTAACTCCTCACGATGTTTTCCGCGAACTGAACTCCTAGTTCTCCTGAGTTTTATTGCGCATACGTCATTTTTGACTTTCCGACAAAGCAACAGAGCTCGACTCCATTGTCGCTTTGGGAGCTCCTGCAGCTACAATTAAATTTTATTAAAACCAATTAATGGCCTAATTAATTGGCACTAGAATATATATATATATAGGAAAACTAGAAAAATTCGTTTCTCCAGTATTATTGTATAGGTGTCAAACATGGACCCTCAGAATAAAAGAGAGAAACATTCTATAAGTATGTCAGAGGAAAATGCAGAAGAAGATCCTTGGCGTTTCTCTGAAAGATAGCGTATCGAACATCTTGATACATAGGATGCCAGCAACAATAGACATTGCACAACAAGCTACAAAGACCAAATGGAAATGGGGAGGACACGTTGTAAGGCTACAAGATGAAAGATGGACGTTACAAGCTACATCATGGGACACCTACATAGGCAAGAGATTCCCAGGAAGACCAAGACGAAAGTGGACGGACCTATTCAAAAAAACAAGCAGGAGAACAATGGACCAGAACAGCCAGAGACAGAAACAAGTGGAAAGTCCTAGAACTAGGTGATAGTGTGTAAACCGTGTAGTGCATTAATAAGTAAGTCATCGGATTAGCTCACCGCGTGGGACTCTAAAAGCTACCCCTACTTGAAGGAGGCCTTTGCCCTGAACGGGATAACATAGGCTATCTTCAAGAGCTTTAGAAACGGCACACTGCACAAAACAGGCGACAAACTGAAAAGACAGGTAAAAGGAAGGAGTTAGAATTACAAATCCCCAAATTCGACGCTAATGTCGGACCGTTTAGACATTTTAAAATAGTCCCTTTTTACTCCCACCCCAACCTATTTAATGGACTGTACATCTTTACAGGTATCGGGAGTATCACTGTTCGTTGTCTCAGTTTCAAAATTATCCAAGGTATCTTAAACGAGTCAAAAATATTCCTGGTACTTTAAGAGAGACGAAAAACTAGATAGCTAAGAGAATAAAAAATACGCTTGGTACCTTAACAATACGAAAAACTGTCAGTTACTCGAGGAAGTCAGATTCTCCTAGTACTTTAAGAGAATGAAAAATCGCCCAGTAACATATGAGAGTGAAAAATATTCTGGGTTCCTTAAGATGATACACAAATCACCAGGTACCTTATGACAATCAAAAATTCTCCCAATTCAAGTGATCTCGTTAAATGTCACCATAACCTTTCTTTTTCGACGATTCCCTTGTTTAATATGATCGCCTAACTTCTCTTCAGTAAGTATGTAGACTTCGATACACAAGCGTCTTGTCGGCGGTGTTACAGAAATGGATTATTGCAATCTTGAAGCACTCAAAGAACATTTCTCGGTCGAGCTGCGGGTTAAACGACATTACAGTATAATGAAGCTACTGTTATTAACATTAGGAATCGAAAGTTGTATATTCTTAGATGCAATACATTCATAGTGTTTCCGAATAAAACGTAGTCTTCCATACTTTGTTAGTCATACTGTCGATTTGAGGTTCTCATGTTGTTATCTATCTCAGAGTATAAGTTACTTACTTTTGGAGTTGAGGTTGATACGTAACAATTAATATTGTTCACTGATGTCCCATCAGGTTATAACATTGCAGCCTTTAGCTAGGGCACGGAAAGGATCAGACTAAGTTGGAGTTGGTCGTAGGAAAATCCAACGCCGTTTCCTCTCCAGTGTCGAGACGAAGATATCTAGTATAAGTAATAGGACAGGTGATAACGTTGTAAGTTCATGGCATCTATAGCACTGTCCAGCTAAAGAAGTTTAAAGTTCAATTTTAATACAATGGAAATACTGGGCTGTAGGAAGCCCAGGAGCCTTCGTGTCAGACTGTAACAATACTGACTTCATGTTTTCGATAGAGAAAAATCAGTTTCACAGTGTCTAGGCGTATGGACGCGTGGTAAGGAACCAATCGTGGTGGGGTCCCTTCAAACTGGTTTACATTGGATTTACACTAAGCTAGCACTGCAACCTGAAACGGGTTGAGAATTGTCGACCTGTTCGGTAACAAGATCAAGGTTACTGAAAGTTCCACATCCGTTAACGTCTGGATGGCCTCCCATCTACTACGCACTTAAATTCTCTAAGAATAAATAATAATAAAAAGAATGTAGCAATATGACACGTAATTATGCCATGCAATTAACCTGAAGTTGCCTCTGTTCCTACTTGTTTATATAATTTTAATGTTTCTAATTTATTTAATTAGCGTTGTTGAATATAACTGAAACTTTTACCATTATGCTTTTCTATTTTGTTGATTATTATCCCGGTATGGGAAAATACGTAACTTATATTTAATTCGGTACCTAGGTCTATCAGCAGTACTCTGGTGAAACGCCTAATTTGGCGTCGATGGAGATGCACATCCCGGAGAGGAGCGTGCTGACGCTTATGCTGGGGGCGCTGCCCGTGGTATCCACCCCCGCAGTCTTGGAGCTACCCGTGGAGCAGCGCAGGTGCCGGCAGCCCCACGAATCTACGTTGATCACCAGCCCACACTTGTACAGCTACATGCTCTGCAGACAGCAGTGTCGCATGGACCTCGCCCTCAAGCTCTGTGGCTGCCTCCCCTTCTTCTACGAAGGCGAGTGAACCGAAACGATATTCTCTTTGATTTCCATTGACCAAGTACCGTTTATATTCTCCCTGTCTTTTCGGCTTTTGTAATTATTGTATTATAACATCATATCGAATTATAATAGAATTTTTTCCCCATCAGATTTTCAATTAAAACTATGTTATGGCCATGGTTGATCTTCGAATGTAAGCTTCATCTGTTTTTTTCTCAGAATATTTATCTTCCATGAAGACTATATTTTCGTGTATAATTCTTAAAAACAATTCTTAGTCTAATGTAATATCAGTATATCAAAACATGATACACGCTTAAAAATAACTTTCCATTTTATTAAATTAGGTATGAATTGCTGCAATTTTTACACTATTCTTATTTGATTGTCAGATACCAACAAGAAATGTGACATATCTGGAATGCTGTGCCTTGAGAAATATTCAGGTATTTTTAGTCAACTTATACTCAATTTCACTAAAGTTTAGTACATAAAAAGTAGTCACATAAAAATTAAGTGCATTGACGTTGTAACGTCATTTGATAATTATTTGCACGAAAGAAGCAACTTCGACCTACTATGATAAGGTCTGTTGGTGCTGAGTATAAAAGTAAAGTGTTTGATTTCTGCTACAGATAAATATGGGTTTTTGTCATCGGATAGGATGAACCGAACACCTTCGCAAGCTTGACGATCCCCTTGGGGTACTTCTATTGTCAGAAGTAAAAAGGCCGTTGAAGTTTAGGCTAATATTTACTTAACGGAACTTCTTCAAAAAAGATTATTTTTGCGTATTTTCTGGATAATATGCGGAATTGTAAGACCCCTATTGAAAGAAAGTTTGACTGATGATTCTTAATTTACGAAATATAAGCAATTAAACTTTCACCATGTATGACGTCACCACCATCAATGACGTGAGCTGATCCGCGCAGAAGCAGCGCTATCTACCGGTAATTAAGTGAACTTAATCAATGACAACATTATAAAATTTCTATCAGTTGTAGCCAGCCAACAAACAATTGAAACGAATAAATTTACTTCTGATGCAAAATAATTAATAAGAAAGATAGCCAATTCAGACAAAAAAGTGATAATATAAATACCACACAACGTTTTCTGCTATCCTTGACCCTTTCCTCAGGTGCGAACAAGAGCCTAGAGCGACACAACTGCACTTGTCAGTTTTATTTTCATTATTAAATAATATTGTATGAAACATTAGCTCGCTAGTAATTAGGACAATTACGACAAATTGAAAAGAGGATTTGGCATATGTTGGTAAGGAACGCCATACCAGATCATTGCTGGGTCCTGATCAGGTCAGGGGCAGAACAATACCGACTATAGGACGCCGCTTAGCTGTCGACAACTACAACTGTAACGGACCGAATTTTTAACTTGACATATAGGCCTATCCAGCAGGTTTTCAGAATTTTTACCGTATGTCTCGGTTATTCCTAACAGCAGTAGTTAAAATATACATTAAAAAATGTAAATTCCTAATGAAGTCATAATATTGTATCTTTAGGAAATAAATTTTAGTACCTTCTAGAAATGTCAATAAAAACATGATTTTTTTTAAAAAAAACTTTGAACCTAATTTCAGTTCCAGTCAAAATAAAAACCAAAATGTCACTATTTTTACATGAAATTAACAAAAGAAATAATTTTTATCACAAACGTGTAATATCAACCCTTTATAAAAAAAATAATTTTTTACCTGAAAAAATACCAAAATTATGGACGAAATATCGTATGAACTGATTTATTGGTTTAATTATTAATAATTTTTCTAACATATTGGCTGAATTGTTTAATTATTTATCAAATGATAACTTTCAGATTATATTAAATAATAACTCCTATTATTGTCATAGTCCCATATTGACCACCTCTTCGTTGATGACTGTAACACCTTACTTGTAGGATTTGAAACGTACAGAGTTAAAATTAAGTTCACAGGGAATAGCTAGTAATATATGTGGCAGACTCCGTGTTAGTTGCGACACCCACACGGGAAGAAAATTTAAAATATATTTGTGTGATAGCACGGGTTGTGATTAATGACGAGACTAGTTATTTTCAATATTTTATTTCTCTTTTCAAAAGCACGGACACTGGTCAATTGCTCGGAACGAACTTAACTCAAATTGTATTTTTACTCCTTAAGAAAAGAATCTTATTTTAGCACAACAATGAAAGTTCATAACGCTTCTGAGAATTACGCAGTGTTTATACTTGAGCTTCCGCGGCGACTAGAAGTTCTCTGCACTCCTATCTCTTTTTCCCCTTCTCCGCTACGGCTGGCGGATGAGGCGTCAGCCATGCTACTACTAGATGCAAGCAGAGAAGTTCGTCGGCAGATCAGTCAGCTGATGTTAGGAGAGAAGTTCGACGAAAGATAGACGTGAAGCTCAGTGGAGGCTAGCTCCACATATAATTTAGTAAAATAGGATGAGGTGTGGCGTGGGACCAGTACCCAATGCCCGACCTACCTGATTCAGGTTTTTCTAGGGTTTTCCCTGCATTACTTTTAGGCGAATGCCGGGTAGGATCCTTAAAATATAGCCCGGGCGCCCTAGTTAACCCTTGGCTACCTTCCTCTACCCTTCCGCATCCCCCCTTTCAAATCCTTTCCTATGCTATTAAAGGGGAGTTGCCCAACGAGGATTACCCTCATGTAGCCTGTTGCCCTAAAAAAATGAAGAAAAAAAATTAACGTTTCTCGGCCAACTGTGTAAAAAAATCTTTTTTGGGGGGTGGGGTCAAAGGCCCTTAAAGGCCGAGTCTCCTTGAATGCACGCACGGCCAAGCATGGGGTCTACCACTTTCTACACCACATTTGCACGTGCTGTTAGTAAACTAACTTGGAACACAGGGATTGAGAAGTTGTGTTTGATCCGCACCTATTTTTTTAGGGTAACAGGCTACATGAGGGTAATCCACATGGTGGCATGTCCCCTTTAATAGCATAGGAAGGGATTTGAAAGGGGGGATGCAGAAGGGAAGAGGAAGGTAGCCAAGGGTTAACTAGGGCCCCCGGGCTATAGTTTAAGGATCCTACCCGGCATTCGCCTAAAAGTAATGCAGGTAAAACCCTAGAAAAACCTGAATCAGGTAGGTCGGGCATTGGGTACTTGTCCCACGCCCTTCCGATAGCGGGAGAAGAGTTTGCTGTGGGGTCGCAGCATTCCGTTCTCCGTACCTCGACCAGTTTAGGAGGCAGCTGGCCGACTGTTCCGATGGGAGGAGCGAACAACTCTTACGGTATGCCCAAGGTCTGTGACCCCGGAACATACACCTTTAAAAACAGGCCGGGGGGAACCTTAGTTCAAAAAACCAGAGAGATGTGAAGGCATCTCCAAATGTACCCTCCGCCAGAGCTCTCTGGGAAGGTTCACCTGCGAGAGAATTCTTTAATACGATCATTTACGGAGATAGATTGTGAGAGAGACAGAATGAAGAGCGTTGAACTGAGCGTTACCTAAAAGTAATGCAGGATAAACCCTAGAAAAACCTGCATCAAGTAGGTCGGGCATTTGGTAATTGTCCCACGCCCTTCCGAGAGGGGTTTTCGGTGGGGTCGCAGCTTACCCCTCACCATGTCTTGGTCAGATTAGGAGGCAGGTGGCCGACTATTCCAATAGTAATAGCGGACAACTCTTACTGTAAACCCAAGGTCTGCGACCCCGGAACGTACACCTCTCAAAACAGACCGATGTGCCTCGACATACGGAACAGAATGGGAAATTATATTTCACAAATTATAACCGACAGTTGTTTTAAAATGAATTTTTATATTTTGTGTTGACATTTCCGTTTATGAATATGTTGCAAAATATATAGTTTGATATCAGTACATTGTGTAACATATTAAACCAAATAGAATGACTCATACTACGTAGTATTTTGAAAATTGTGATAAGAGTTATACAATAATATTACTATTCCGTTAAAATCCTATTCGTAATAAGAAAGATACCTCAAAACGGACAAAACTAGTGATAATATATATACCACACAACGTTTCTGGAAGAATTGTGCGCTTGTGTCTCTCTAGACTTTTACATATTTTCTGCACCTGAAGAAAGGAACAACGCTCCCAGAAGTGTTGTGTGGTATTTATATTATCACTTCTTTTGTCTGTTTTTGGGTATCTTTCTTATAATTAATTTTGAATTCTACCTTACTTTTTCATTTTATAATATTATTCGCTTTATTTCTATAACTTTTTCTTATCATAGATGAATTGGTGAGACTACGAGACAAGAACGACAAGCAAATTCAGTGTAAATGTCTTCCTTTGTGCGACGAGATACGGTACTACGTCTGGGACAAGATAGAAATGCAAAACAGGTAATAATTCGTATGTGGCCCTCAGCTGTGAGTTTTAGCTTCCCAAAATGAGATAAAGAACTGTTACATCACGCATCATAAGAGCAACAATTTCTCTTAACATGTAGAACACCATAATCATGAACCTGCATTTTTTCTATTTATTGATATACCACTGTGAACAAAAAGTAAGGTGAATTTATTTATAAAATATAAATTCTTTATTTATTCTTCCAAATCAATTTCATCCCCTTCAAAGTAATCCCCGTCCGATAAAACGCACTTTTTCCATTCCTCGAAACAGTCGGAATAGTCTTTTTCTGGTATAGCCTTCAAGACTTTCTTCTATTCGGTTTTATCTCCTCAATCGTGTCAAAACGGCGTCCCCGCATTGGCCTTTTGAGTTTGCTGAATAGCCAGAAGTCGCACGGAGCCAAATCAGGCGAATACGGTGGTTGCGGAATGATATGAGTCGAGTTTTTGGCAAAAAAAAAGTCGCGAAGAACCAATGCAGTATGACATGGTGCATTATCGTGATGAAGGAACCAAGAGTTTTTCGCCCATAATTCCGGCCGTTTCAGACGAATAGCTTCACGCAAACGTCGCATAACACTCAAATAATATTCTTTGTTGACAGTTTGGCCCGGCGGAAGGAATTAATAGTCCATCACACCACGATAATCAAAGAAAACTGTCAACATGACCTTGATTTTCGTTTGACTTTGCCGTAGTCTTTTCGGTCTTGCTTCACCTTTTGCACGATATTCGCTGGATTGGTCGGTGGTTTCAGGGTCTTATGCGTCAATCCAAGTCTCGTCTCCTGTAATGATGCATTTCAAGTGGTCCTGATAGTCAGACAGCAAAGTTTCACACACATTAACGCGACGCTTTTTTCCAAAAAATTGAGCGATTTTGGCACCAATCGAGACTTGACGGGCTTGAGACACAAAACATTCTTCAAAATGGTTTGGGCTGAGCCAAATGATATTCCAACACTATCAGCGAGATCTTTAATTGTCCATCGACGATTTTCAAGCACCAAATCTTTGATTTTTTGGACGTGTCCCTCGTCGGTTGACGTTGATGGTCGTCCAGAGCGCGGTTCGTCCTCAACGCGTTCTCGGCCCTCTTTGAACTCGTTGTATCACTTATAAACGATTTTTTTTGTTCCATAGTTTGATCACCAAAGGCCTTCCGCTACATTTTCAACGTGTCCGCACAAGAATATTCGCTCCGCAAACAAAATTTGATGCAAGTTCTTTGCTAAACAAAATCATCCATTGTAAAAATCGAAAATTTCAATTTTGGTTGTTTACAAAAACACGAGTAACTCGGAGATAATTAAACCTTTTAACAAACACACGCTTGGCAAATATTATAGACAGTCCTACCAACCTAGGAAAAAAATTCACCTGCCTTCCGAATACCCGGGAGTTTTAAATGACAATTTAACCTTACTTTTTGATCACAGTGGTGAGCAACCTTTCTGCAACTCTCTTGGAATATCCACCAATATAGTCTCAATATAGTCTCCTTCCTTGGCTTGATCCATCAAGTTTCCAATTTTTTCAACCCATCTCAATAATACGCAAAATACTCCGTAACGACCTCATAGAACAAGAGCCCTATGTGGGTTTCCTATGGTTTGTCCTGCATCACTTTTGGGTGAATGACAGGTAGGCTGCTTAAAGTACAGCCTGGTGACCGTAATTAACCCTTGTTAATTGCTTGTTGTTGCTCTACCCTTCTACATTCCTTCCTATGCTATTAAAAAGGCCAACGCGTAGATACCCTCATGTCCCTCGACAACAACAAAAAATTACGTACAAATTTCTTAACTGGCACCCACATGTTTCGGTGTGAATTTAAAAACGTTTCACGTCGAAATTTGGATTGAGGAAGAACTTAAAACTGCTAAAAGTCCAGAAATTTACACGGCAAATTTTTACCCATACATAAAGAGTCGCGACAACGATACTTGCTTATATTTAACGACAGTGTAATTTACATATAATGATTTAATCCAATTTTTAGACTAGAATCCGTTACTCAAAATTCAGGACACTTTGAAAGTGACTGATTAACTATTTTTTAATATGTTTACACTAATATCAGGAAGTAATTGCTCTAATCACACATATAATTTTAATATTTCGTGAGCATTATGGAATTCCTGCAGTTATATTCTAGTAGCTCATTAGTACGTAAATACAATATTATTATTAATAGTAAGAAATATAGCCAAATACAGACAAAAGAAGTGATAAAATAAATACCACACAACTGTGATCTTTTGACTTTTGTCAACTAACGATTGCAGTTGTGTCGCTCTAGGTTCTTCTTAGCACCTGAAGAAAGGGACAAGGATCCCAGAAACGTTGTGTGGTATTTATATTACCACTTATTTTGTCTGTATTTTGCTTTATTTCTTATTATTAATTTTCAATCAAGCGTAAATTTTTTCATTACTATCTTATTATTGATATTGTTTTGTAATTGTTTCGTGTCTTAATAGATTGTCTGACGCTTGTCATGATATCCATGTATAGTTTAATACTTTATATTTAATCTGCTTTTAATCAACGAGACAGTAATTTTTCATATTTTCCAAAAACGCTTAAATGTCGTGAGTGAATTCTTGCCATTTTGGTTTCAGTTCGGCCTGAATTGTGAAAGTACAGTCGTACAGTCTATTCAATTTAACTAATTAATAATCGGACGATTATTTATGATAATTATATTACATTGTGAAAGTCCTGTTTCTTCGACTTGGTTAAACTATAATGTTATTACAAAATTTAAAATAGTCAAATCGATAAATTACTTCGTCTTTTAACCATAAAAGAACAAAGTAGCAGATAAGTTACTGAGAAGAAGATTTTTTTTTTTAGGGCAATAGGCTACGTGAGGGTAATCCACTTAGGGCAACTCCCCTTTAATAGCATAGGAAGGGATTTGAAAGGGGGGATGCGGAAGGATTATATGGGAAGTAATCTATCAGACTGCGAGCTATCAGACTGCGAGAGGATTCTCTCGCAGGTAACCTGCGAGGGATGTTCTCTCGCAGGCAGAACCTTTTAGGAGAGATACGAAGGGGCTACCTTTGGGTATGCCTTTTCCTCTCCGTTTTTGAACTAAGGTTCCCACAAGCCGAGGCACCTCGGCCTGTTTTGAGAGGTGTATATTCTGGGGTCGCAGACCTTGGGCATACAGTAAGAGTTGTTCGCTATTCCCATTGGAATAGTCGGCCAGCTGCCTCCTAAACTGGTCGAGGCACGGAGAAGGGAATGCTGCGTCCCCACAGCAAACTCATCTCCCGCTATCGGAAGGACGTGGGACAAGTACCCAATGCCCGACCTACCCGATGCAGTTTTTTCTAAGGTTTTCCCTGCATTTCTTTAGGCGAATGCCGGGTAGGATCCTTAAACTATAGCCCGGGGGCCCTAGTTACTCTTGGGTACCTTTCTCTACCCTTCCGCATCCCCTCTATCAAATCCCTTCCTATGCTATTAAAGGGGAGTTGCCCAATGTTTATCACCCTTATGTAGCCTGTTGCCCTAAAAAAATAAAAAAAAAATTAAATGAGTTTCTACGTGCATGTGTTAGGTCTACCGGAAAGTAATGTCGTTTCTGCACATGTCGATATTCGTTTGGAATTTATGGGTTCATTGTATACTTCCAAGTCGTGTCAAAGACATTTTAAGGTTAGAGTGACTTGTTTATTCGTAAATAATTAAATCTTTTTTTTTTCAATTTATGGTGAAATGGCTAAACAAATACCAGATAAGGTAAATATCCGTGGTACGCTTTTTCAGTTACACAGGTGTAGCACGCAACAGTTGCTACCAAAAACATTTGCGATGTTTATCCAAGTGCATTAAACGTTCGTAAATGCCAAAGGTGGTTTTGTAATCAGGTAATTTTGATCTTTCGACTCGTATGGATCAGGTAGACCAACAACTTCAGACAATAACATGTAAAGGGTGGAAGTGGAAGAAATTCCTTGTCAGATAATCGAGGAACTTTCAAGCACTCTTAAACAACCTTGGTCGACCGTCCAAGAACATTTACAGTGTAGCGCGAAAGTTTTATTATTAATATATATATATTGTAATGCCAATTAATTAGGTCATTAATTGTTTGGACATAAAAATTTAAATTTTTTGAGAAATGTCGTCTAGCTCTGCGACTTTGTCGAAAATGGCGTATACGCGCTAAAACTCAAGACGATAATTCAGTTGGTGACTAGAATTTAACAGAGTTAGTTGGTGCCGGGACATTTCAAAGGACGGAACAAGTGATACTAGAGCAGAGACTACCCGTCGTTTAATGTATTATTATTAGACAAAGTTGTGAGTTGAAGACAAAGTAAAACATTCACGGAAACATTACATCGAAACTTGCTAAGTAAAAGCATTTTACGTTCATAGCCAGCCAGAACTAGTAAAGTTGCAGTTTAAGTCCCAAGCGGTAAAATACTAATAAATCACAGAATTCGTATACGGCAAGCAGGCAACAGATAGCTGACAATAAGGAGGATCACCCGAGTTCCTGACATCCTATCAATTTTGACTAGAATCAGTGTAAAATCTGTGAATCTTAGAATCAGTGTAAAATCTCGCAATAGTGTATTTTCGAAACCAAAAGAATGCTGGAATCAACTGGACAGATGTAACAAAATACAAAATAATGATTTATGTAAACGTAACTAAAAGATAGAAGTCAGATTTCGTTCTCTTTTTAATTGCTAATCAGAGTTAATCTCTTTACTTTTTAATTTCGTTCTATTTTAATTGTCAAGTTAATTTCTTTTCTTTTTAGTTTATTTCTATCGACGTATTGTTTAAGTAAATGTGATTTGTTTGTTAATAAGATTTTTAAATTAAATTGTTGTGTCCATTATCAAACCCAGTGAAGACCCTGAGAATTTAATATTTTAAATTTGTAATTCTTTTTAAATTATTGCCACAAAATAAATAAATATTTTGTTTGTTAATTTAGATCTTTTCATTTAATAAAAGCCATCCAGTTAATTATTACATTTTGACACTTCACGTGAGGTGAATCATTCAAATTCATTAAATTAATTAAACGACTTATTAATAGTGTATATTACAATTTATATAAATATATATATATATATATATATAAAGATAGATAGATAGATAGATATATTTTAATTTAATTAGATATTAGCAAGGGTTGAAAGCTTGGTAAGTTGGAATTTGACCAGGCGCCCCCGTGTCGGATAGATAATCCCTTCGGCCTGGACTTAGACACGTAGAGTGTTGACCCTCGGAAGTTACCTGCCTGTCGCACCGTGGGAAACGTCTCTCCAAAAATCCCATAAATTGAATTAACACGTGACTGCCTGAACCAATCACATTTCTGGGTTCAGGAAAGATCTATCCAAAATTGGTCGAGAACATCGATATTTCACATCCAGCGAAGGTGTTGTAAAGCAAGTGTAGAGACTCCTCGACGAACCGTCGCCAGGGACGGACGTACAGCCCTACCGAAACTTGCATCATCCAGAGGACTCGAAGAGATCGAGTGTGCCAGAGATCAAGGCGAGGTAACTGCCAAGTGTCTCAATCCTTGACGCCCCTGGGGGAATTACCGTAAACTATGGTTTAACTTGGGATTTAAGGGATCCGATTGTTTTTGCCGGCTAGCTGAACACACATAATTTGTATTTATTTTATATTATTTTTCTCATGTTAAGTTAAATGATTAATTAATTCTGTAAAATATCCCTTTACTTCATCATTTAATCAACCTACCACTACGACACTAAAGTAAGCAGAGCAAAATCTGTCCAAAAAAACCCTTACTGGTGCACCACATGCAACTTATTGCTTCAGCAACACAATAGAGACGCGTTTTTTGATCGCTTGATCACTGGAGATGAAAATTGGGTCCTCTATGATAATCCAAAACTCAAGAGGCTGTGACTCTCTCCGAATGAAATTAAGGACAGCTAAGCCAGTTTTACACCCAAAAAGGCGTTTGACGCAGTATTCGCAGGGTTATTCATTTTGAAGTGCTGAAACCAGGTAAAACTGTCAATGCAGACATTTACTGTCAACAATTGGATCGAGTAAATCAATTTTTAATTGAAAAGTGCCCGGCTATTGTGTTCTGTGAAAAGGCGTTATTCTGCAACACGATAATGCAAGGCCGTAGTGCGCAAGAAGAACACTGGATAAAAATTATGAATTGGGGTGACAGGTATTAACTCACTCACCATACTCGCCCGATATTGTGCCATCGAATTTCCATTTCGATCGAATTTGAAAATTTGGATGATGTCCAAAATAATATCGCCATATATTTTTATCAAAAACTTATCTTTTTTTTCGATCAGGCATTGAAAAATTTCCATACTAATGGCACAAGGTTGTTGATAACGAGGGTGATTACTTTATTGAATAAAAATGTAAACATGGTAAAATATTACCTATATGAATTTAATGTAATTGTACATTACTTTCTGATCCACCTAAATTTCAAAACTGTCATATTAAAAAATAACTGAAAAAATCAATAATTGTCATGGATAAAATTCTCTCGGAATTCGCGCCGGGCAATAATGTCCAAAACTCCCGATTCAAGACTCGTCTTGAAGATGATAACCCTGATTGTTATCGAAACATCGCGAGTTTTCGACTAGCTTACCCGGCTGGTATCCCGAGAGAGTTTCATCCACTATTCACACTAGTAAAACCTTCGGTTGACGGTAACTGTCATAATTTAATTTTTAAATAAGAACAATTCGTTACTGGAATTAATATCATAATTTTATTAATGCAATTAAAAATACCACTCATAATTTAAAACTGATAAAAGTACAACACAGTACCTTTTATTATATTGTATAGTTCCACAATTATTTTTCTCAGTGGTTTTATTTGTATTTGAGGATTTATTCTTAAATATGACTTGTAATTATACTCTGTAAATATTGTAATGTATTCATAGTAGCGTTAAATAAATTTTTCAGTTAGTTACACAATTGTACTTTTCCTAATACTATCGCATAGTTGTAAACATTATCCTGTATTCTTAGCTATGTTGTGCAGAGAGATTTTTATGTTTTACGTTGACAACACATAGTTTAAACTTATCTTCACAAATGAAACCCATTCTCTCAATCTTCATAAACACCAGAAACACTAATACTACTTTTTTAAATTTCAGTTTTGGGCCTACTTCAACATTTTTGTGGAAAATTGAACGATTTCCACGGACACGTCTAAGGAGAGATATCCTGTTTTCGTCTATTGACTTGTTAGGTGCGTACAAAATAATTTGTCTGGAACGATTAAATGAATGTTTTAATAGGTATATTGAGGTCATGATATTTAGATACCTAATTTGTTGATACACCTTTCTGTTTCAGTGTCGTTTGGTGGAGCTGTAGGACTGTTTTTGGGATGCAGCGTTCTCAGCTTTGTCGAGATTGTCTACTTCTTTACGTTAAGGCTATTCTTCTATTTACGAGAACGACGTAAACGTCCAAAAAATCCTGTTCTAAAATACTGAATATATGATGTTACATTTTGGTACCTATCTACACACAATATATACATGTGATCAAATTTACTATTTTTTTATTTTTGTATTATTTATTGCAAATTAATTACGTTGGGTTCTTTAAAATTCATAATTTCAAACCAACACATTTACTAACACAAAATTTAAAAATACAAATATAATTGTTCAAAATTAAGAAGTTAATTACAAACAAAATTGTATAAGAAGTGAAAAATTTACGTCTAATTAAAAATTAATAATATTAAATACAGACAAAATAAGTGTGGCGAAGGCACAAGAATCCCAGACATTTTGTGTGGTATTTATATTATCCCTTATTTTGTCTGTTTTTGGCTATCTTTCTTATTATTAAAATTGAAGAAGGTTCTAGCTCAGTTAAAAGAAGACAAGAAAACACTTTTTTAACGTGGATTTAAGTGGTGTGTGTGTGTGGGGGGGGGAGATGTACCGCAATAAAAACATCGTAATTTTACCTCACTGCATATAAAGTAAATTGGCTCACTCTTACTTTTACTGTTCACTGTTCTAGAATCAGCGTATGCCAAGATCTCTACAGCTGATCAGGAACTTTCGCGGGATATCGTTATTCTCCCGTTTAACTTAGTATTCGACAATTAGAATTTTCGCTCCAATTCCTTTGATTGTCGCTTCCCATTATAAACTAGCATTTTTATTACATTAATTAAAACGCAGACTTTATATATATATATATATATTGTAGTAATTGGTAATTAAGACATTGTTCTAATTGAAAAGTTGAATTGTAGAGGACTCTTAATTAGTGGATATAGAGCGGACGCCTCAACAAACCGGCAAGGCAAAGAAAACATTGTTGATGAGTCGAGAAGGTTCTACGCGCTCAAAACTTGCGAGACGAACGAACAGTCAGGAAATGTTCAGTCGGGCAGCGGACAGCAAGCAGTTTGTAAGCTTTACAGTCGGGCAGCAGACAGCGAATAGAACGGACGAAAAGAACTCATTGAAAGTTTTACAGTCGGCAGTCAGAACGAAAGAATGTGGCCCAGTCACAAACATGCTTTCAATTATTAAAAAGTAAAGCAATCTTCAGTCGGGAAAGAGACAGAGCAACTAGTGTGTATTCGGTGGTCGAGCGTAGATTCATCATGCTGGCCATAGACAAACCAATGAAGTCCATTGTCAACTAAAGTCACGAGATCCACAAATCCAGGTTGCAGTAAAGCATCGAGAATCAACCAATTTGTGTTAAACCAACTAACAAACTACACCAATTAGAGCCTGTGAACATTTAGAGTCTGTGAGAACTTAGAATCAGTGATGTCCCCAAAATTGTGCACGAAAAACTAAAAATGAGACCTGGGCGGCCGTAAGTAGAGAAAACTTTAAAATCATTTGTAAACCGTGTTTAAAAGATAAAAGTCAGATCGTTCTTTAATTATTTAATTATCGATAAAATGAGATCGTTAATTCTTGATAAAATTAAAATTGTTTAAATTCAATCTTTAGTATTATTTCTTCCGCAACAAATTTCGTCTATGTTCAGACGCATTGATTTCCATAAAAGGTAAATGTAATTTTGATTATATAAATTCTGCCATTTATCTAACCCACTTCAAGACCCTGAGATCCCAAATATTTTGTGTATTTTATACTTGTTTTAAAATTGTTAATAAATCTTGTTTAATAGTTTTCAATTAAGTTTTTTTTCATTTAGAAACGCCACATTCATATTATATTTAATTATTACAATATATATATGTATGTATATATATATACAGAGAGAGAGAGAGAGAGAAGTAGGGATTAATTAATGGTTTTATAGTAAGAGTTAGGGCAATTTTAAATTTAAATAATTAAGTATTGTTGGGCGCCGTTTGTTAAAGACGGTTGCTGATGAGAATCTTCTTGTAGTGACAGTACGGGGTCCATCGTATTTTTAGCGTCTTGAATTTTTATTGGATCGAGTTTCAGAGATCGTAATCAGAGAGGAACTGATTGGTTTTGACTCATTGAAACGGTAGCGGGTTTGACTTAATAGTCTCAAGAGTTTAGTCGATTACGAGACCTCAGAGAGCAAGGTTCTGTCACAAAACACACCACAAACTGAGGAGATAAGTATTGAAATTAATTGCGAAAACTTTGTATCGCTCAAATTAGTTTGTAGCAGCATACACATTTTTAAACACAGGTTCCGTGAATTTTTATGCGTCGGGTACGAGCATTTCTATGGGTTCACTACAGCTGATCCTGACTTGAGTCTACGCTGTACGATGTGGTGCACGACTATTGAAGTGCTGAGAGTTTTGGAGCTTTGGGATATGAATAAAACGATTAATACAACTAGACATAGTGTTATGGACATTGCAAAACTGTAAAGACATTCCATTTATTTTCATATATATTTGTGTGAAATATTGCTGTAATAAACAACAATAGGTCGTTTATTAATTTTCCCCACGTTGTGGAAGCCAAAATGTAATAATCAACAGGTTGGGTTTAATTAAATAAAAGAATTAATAAAATTTTAATACATAAAATTATTTACTTTCACTTTGTGGCTTCTAACTCAAAAACAATTACAATTTAAAATACTAATTTCTCAGGGCCTTCACTGGGTTTGATAATATACACAACAAAATTATTTAAATATCTTATTAACAAACAGTTCACATTTACCTAACAATATGTCAATATGTAGATATTACAAAGAAAAGAAATTAACTTTGATTGACAATTAAAAGAGAACGAAATCTGACTCTATCCTTTAATTACGTTTACAATTAATCATTAGTTTGGTTTTGTTACTTACTTCAGTCCAGCTGGTACCATCATTCCTTTTGATTTCAGAAGTACACTATTGCAAAATTATACACTGATTCTAGAAGTCAACTCACAGATTTTACACTATTGAAGTCAAAATTGATAGGCTCACAGGAACTCCGATGATCCTCCTGAATATCAGCTATCCGATGTCTGCTTGCCTTACAGGAATTCTATGATTCGTAGATTTATTAGTCTTTTACCACTTTGGACTTAAACTGCAACTTTACTATTCCGGGTTGGCTATAGACGTAAACTGCTGACTTCCTTTCCTGGCTGGCTGTAGGCATAACCTGCTTTTACTTAGCGATATTTAAGATGTAATACTTCCGTGAATGTTTTTACTTTGTCTTAAATTCACAACTTTGTTTAATAATACATTAACGACGGCTAGTCTCTCCTCTAGTATTATTTGTTCCGTCCTCTAGAATGTCCCGCCACCAACTAACAGTTATATTACTTGTTCTGCTCCTCACGATGTTTATCCGCGAACTGACTCCTAGTTCTCCCGAGTTTGAGCGCGCATACGCCATTTTTGACTTTTCGACAAAGCAAGTGAGCTCGCTTTTCCATTGTCGCTTTGTTCGATCAAACCGCTGTAATGGATTTATCAAACAATTCAAATTTTACGTCCAAACAATTAATGGCCTAATTAATTGGCATTACAATATTTGTGTGAAATATTGCTAGTTAGTGCACTACTCACCGTACTATCAAAGATCTTTGTCTATTAATAGATAACTAGAATCCACAAGATCCTTCAGAAAGGTAATTTAATTGTTACGTGTAAAGAAATGTAGAAGAATTTTTTTTTCAAGATTTTGGAAATTATGTATTCGAGAGAAACCTGAGTTTGTGTCTATAATAAATATTGTATTTACTTTTAATAAATTAGTTTCTGAGATATTATTGTGTTCCGAATAAAATCCTACGTTTACGTAAATTTGACAACCAGTTGATTAAGGAACCATTATTGAACAGAAAATTCCCAACATCCCTAGCAACAAAAAAGTTAAATTATACCTGCCTAATGATACCCATCTCGCAACTCGGGCATTGGGTACTTGGCCCACGCCCTTCCGATAGCGGGAGAAGAATTTGCTGTGGGGACGCAGCATTCCCTTCTCCGTACCTCGACCAGGCTACCTTTGGGAATGCCTTCACATCTCTCTGGTTTTTTGAAATAAGGTTCCCACATGCCGAGGCACCTTGGCCTGTTTTGAGAGGTGTATGTTCCGGGATCGCAGACCTTGGGCATACGGTACGTTGTCTGCTATTCCTATTGGAATAGTCGTCCAGCTGCCTCCTAAACCGGTCAAGGCACGGAGAGGGGAAAGCTTCGACCCCACAGCTATGTCCCCGCCATGGGAAGGGCGTGGGACAATTACCCAATGCCCGACATACCTGATGCAGGTTCTTCTAGGGTTTTCCCTGCATTACTTTTAGGCGAATGCCGGGTAGGATCCTTAAACTATAGCCCGGGGCCCTAGTAACCCTTGGCTACCTTCCTCTACCCTTCCGCATCCCCCCTTTCAAATCCCTTCCTATGCTATTAAAGGGGAGTTGCCACCATGTGGATTACCCTCATGTAGCCTGTTATGCTAAAAATTTTTTTTTATAAATATATTGTTACATGTAAAAGTTATTTTTATCAAATAAAAGTTACGATTTTTTAAGGTTTATGTATTATTTTAAGAACATTTAATTGGCCAAGTGTTACTTATTTCTTAATGCGTGGACCAATTTCAACCAAACTTGGTATCCGTAACTCAAGATCAACTCAAGGAACAATCCCTGAGGAAACTCCTCTATGTGTGGAATTGGAAGTGGTGGCCACTCCAAAATCTGCGATAAGAGCCAATATTGGCCAGGAATAAATAGTATTTTTCTCTGATTCATGTCACTCTCGATGATATCAGTGACTAACTTCATCCCCTAACGGCATGAGGACAGTTCTAGTGGTGGGAAGAAAGGAGTGATAAAAAATTGTGATAACGACCAAGAATGGTGTCGAATTCGGTGCTGTGGTAGTCTCTGAGTTTAGTTATGTATTAAATATTTCAGTGTCGTATGAGAACATAAATGATTTATCAGCCATAGAGTGGATTATTAAAGAATCTAAGATACTTTTTTCCAGAAAAATAAGGTTCATCTAACTGTCACATATTTTACACACAACTTGCAGAAATACTTCCTGATCGAACAATATTTAATCCTGATTGATCCCTTCTTCAGAATCACAAGAAAAAAGCAACTCAGAATTAACTGCATTTGGCACAAGGTAATAATAATAAAATATGTACATTTATTGAGATTTGATGTTCTGATTGATAAAATTGATATTTTATTTACAGATATGCTTTCATGTTGAAGAAATCAAGATTTGCAAACCTATTTAATCAATTGAACGTAATAGAAGAAATTCTATATTCAGTACTTTCAATCTGTACAAGTCAAAATAAGTTTTATATGCTGTTTATCTAAGAAGAAAAATAAACAATACTGCCATGCTTACGAAAATTAATAATATAAGTTCTCAGATATATAGTTTTGAATAATTATAATGATGTATCTGGATAGCAGTTAAATGAATTTTGTTCACAGAAACTGCGTTTTGCTTGTAATAAAATATTCTTCCTTCCATTTACAAATCGAAGTCTTAAGAATTTAAAAAATAATTAAATGTTTAGTTAAATATGATATTGCATTTTATTTGCAATTTATTTAGTCTTCAACTACATTAAATGGAGCACTAATTTTGAAAACAATTGTAATGTACATATATATCCTTGACTAGTCGTAGATACTTGGTAATTATTGGTGGGTGACATAAGTGAACATATATTATAATGTGAATTCTAATATGATGTATAAAATAATTACTTAAACTTTTTTATTAGCATAAGAAACTGAAGAGAAAGATAATAAAATTAGTAAAAAGTAAACAAACACATTTGTTCGTTTAATGTTAGTTTTATTCACTGATTGTTTAATACTCAGGTACATAGGCCCTAAAACATAAATCTAATCTAGCAGTTTATTGTAGCACACAACCTGTTTCGCTTTTGTAGATTTACTGAAAACCCATTTACAACACTCAATGTGATTGAAGGTTCCAATTGTTGCAATTCTTCCATTGATGTAGCAGATACAACACTGAATTTTCGTAATAGCCAAGTAAGGATGACCTTCATCTGCATTGTAGCGTACCTGAAACAGTGATGAATCAAAAAAAATTAAAAGGTCGAATCAAAAGTCCCAGTAGCTATGAAAATAAATCAAAACATAACCCTAATTCTCATGGTTAAAATGTAATATGTATATTACAAATTACCACAGCATATGTATGCTCCGGGATTGGTTAGATCGCAAGGAAGCCTGCGAGAGGATTTCTCGCAGGTGAACCTTCCCAGAGAGCTATGGCGGGGGCTACCTTTGGGGATGCTCTCACATCTCTCTGGTTTTTTTGAACTAAGGTTCCCACATGCCGAGGCACCTCGGTCTGTTTTGAGAGGTGTATGTTCCGGGGTCGCAGACCTTGGGCATACGGCAAGAGTTGTCCGCTATTCCTATTGGAATAGTCGGCCAGCTGCCTCCTAAACTGGTCGAGGCACGGAGAAGGGAATGCTGCGTCCCCACAGCAAACTCCTCTCCCGCTATCGGAAGGGCGTGGGACAAGTACCCAATGCCCGACCTACCCGATGCAGGTTTTTCTAGGGTTTTCCCTGCATTTCTTTAGGCAAATGCCGGGTAGGATCCTTAAACCATAGCCCGGGGGCCCTAGTTATCCCTTGGCTACCTTCCTCTACCGTTCCGCATCCCCCCTTTCTAATCCCTTCCTATGCTATTAAAGGGGAGTTGCCCAATGTGGATCACCCTCATGTAGCCTGTTGCCCTAAAAAAAAAAATGCTGCGGGATCGCAGACCTTGGGCATACGGTACGTTGTCTGCTATTCCTATTGGAATAGTCGTCCAGCTGCCTCCTAAACCGGTCAAGGCACGGAGAGGGGAAAGCTTCGACCCCACAGCTATGTTCCCGCCATGTGAAGGTCGTGGGACAAGTACCCAATTCCCGACCTACCTGATGCAGGTTTTTCTAGGGTTTTCCCTGCATTTCTTTAGGCGAATGCAGGGTACGATCCTTAAAATATAACCCGAGGGCCCTAGTAACCCTTGGCTACCTTCCTCATCCCTTCCGCATCCCCCCTTTCAAATCCCTTCCTATGCTATTAAAGGGGAGTTGCCTAACGTGGATTACCCTCATGTAGCCTGTTGCCCTAAAAAAAAATTAAAAAAAATAAGCTACCTTGTAGGAGAGATACGAAAGGGCTACCTTTGGGGATGCATTTTCCTCTCGGTTTTTGAACTAAGGTTCCCACGAGCCGAGGCACCTCGGCCTGTTTTGAGAGGTGTATGTTCCGGGGTCGCAGACCTTGGACATACGGTAAGAGTTGTCCGATATTCCTATCGGAATAGTCGGCCAGAAGCCTCTTAAATCGGTCAAGACACGGAGAGGGGAAAACTGCGACCCCACACATAACCACAGTTAATGCGGAAGGGTAGAGAAAGGTATCCAAGGGTTAACTAGGGCCCCCGGGGTATGGTTTAAGGATCCTACTCGGCAATTAGCCTTAAAGTGATGCAGGGCAAAACCCTAGAAGAACCTGCATCAGGTAGGTCGGGCATTTGGTACTTGTCCCACGCCCTTCCGATGGCGGGAGGGGTTTGCTGTGGGGTACACGCATTTCCCTTTTCGTGCCTTGATCAGTTTATGAGGCAGCTGGCCGACTATTGCAATAGGAATAGATGACAACTCTTACCGGTGGGTCCAAGCTCTGTGACCTCGTAGCATACACCTCTCAAAACTGACCGTTATTCCTCGGCTTGTGCAAACCTTAGTTTCTCCATGTATAATTTTAATGAATTTCAGTAATAATTAATAAATAATGTTTAAGTATTACTTTACCATTTTAAGGATTGGAAGTTAAATATTTTATGGATTTTGTTTTGTGGGAATAGTATTTTGACTTTCGCGGTAAATCAGCGTAAAAGTTTACGAAATCAGACAATTTTTTTTGTACCTGGAACCGATGCATTTCCTTGGCCCCACGCCGAAAGGAATAAAGCTGTAGGCCTTACGTCCTTCAGAGTTTTCTGGTAGAAATCTAGACGGATCGAAGACGCTTGGATTCGGGTATATTTCTGGTATTCTGTGAGTAAAATACGGGAAAACAAACACGGATGCTCCCTTTGGTACTTTCAATTTCTTTGGGCCCAGTTCAATATCCATCGTCAATAACCTCGGAATGAGTGGCACCACAGGGAAAACACGAAGAGATTCTTTGATAACACAATCCAGGACGCGCAGATTTGCCAAGTCCTCCGAGGTCACTGGTCTCTCGTTGTCTCCTCTATGGAGGAAAATGTCATCCAGCTCCTGATGGACAGCGTCCTGCCAGTCCTTGTGATGCGCCAACAGACAAAGAGTGAAGCTCAAACACTTCGCTGTCGTTTCGAATCCGGCACTCATCAAGGATACTGCCTGCACAACGAACAACAAAGTTTTAAAGAATGTAGTATTTCTGGGTGTTGATAGTCTTCGCGGGCTTCTAACCGAGTAAACAATTGTATTCGCGACGTTTCGATGACGTTCACTGCCATCGTCTTCTAACAATAGTGTTAGTCGGGTGTTATCTGGCCTGTATTTACAGAGGAGCGTAGGTGAATCCCACCTCATTGTCGTAACCTGACATAGGTGATTCATTAATCAGCGCTAACACGTGCCAAATCACGTGACCTTGTTCTCCTTGCTTTTTACCTTATAAGGCCTGATACATGATAAGGCGAGATTCCAGGCGTTGGTTACCATAAATCCTGAGTATTTTTTGTAATAAGAAAGTGGGACGATGTCACGTGATGAGGCACGCGCTAGCGCTGAGTAATTGAAAGTCACCTAATGGAGGGCTATGACAAGGAGGTGAGGATAACCTACGCTCCTCTATGAATACAGGCCAGATAACACAGGAGTAACACTATTGTTAGAAGACGATGGCAGTGAACGTCATTGAAACGACGCCAGTACAATTGTTTATTCAAATAGAAACCCGAGAAGTCTTTATTCAACAAATTTTTATTTTCAACCAAACGTTCTAGTTGTAATATATATTTGCTTTGAAATTTTGTAGAACGGTGGGTTTAATTGATAGCTAATATTTGTCAATTCATTTTGATTTGATTGGATTCATTTTGAATTGTCTCAGCACTTTAATTACGTATAATGAGAAAATAGTTCTGAGTTGTATTCAAGTACTGTAAGTATGGGTGTTATTGGTGAGTTATTTCTTTTCCTGAAATAAATACTTAACTTTTAAAATAATATTTGTGGAGCACTTAGCTTTATGACAATGCTTCGTATCAAGAAATTTTAAAATAGTATAATATTTCATTATATGGTTACCTCGTCTATTATTTCACTTTTCTGCATAAGTAATTCTCCACTTTGTCCAATAACGCTATGAATGAAACATTTTTTCTTTTTGTCGTTCTCTGCACTTTTGTGAGCATCTTTAACGTTTCGAATCACCGCTCTTTCCACAAAGTCTCTTATCACCTAAAATATAAATAAATATTTAAACTAGCAGCATATTCATATTTACACTATTATTGTGACCAGAGAATTAATTTTGCATTTAATGCGGAGAGATCCAAAGGTCACAAAAATTTTCAAACACTTTTATTGAGTTTGGTTTTTGGAAACTGCTCTATTACCTATTTATAGAATATTGGAGAAGTTTTTCCCATTTTTGGGAAATCATTATGGTGGTGATTTCCCATTGCTTTCCGTAAGTAATGATGACGACAGCGATATACCTGACGCAGTACTCGGCATTGCGATCGTGGCATCTGGGGCTTTGCAATGATGTTCGGGATGATCCTGAAAATGAGATAACAAAAAGCCGGGATTCGAAACCAGGAACTTCTGTGATGCTGTCCTCTGCACAACAGCAGGTCGGCATAATGGATACGTTAGGTATAAGTGGTACTATGACAACAAGTTCGGTGTGCATGTTACGATTAACAGACTTGGAGCACAGGACGAATCTTACATTAATTTTTAATGTTTAGTTGATATGTTAATAGTCAAGGTGTCGAAAGTATGTTAATTGAGCAGCAAACAAAACGTCACCTTGCAGCCATGAAACTTAAAAATGTTAGTAGTCCGTTCCCAGAAAAAGATAAGAGGGATAGAATACCACTGTGATCAAAAAGTAAGGTGAAATTGTCATTTAAAACTCCCGGGTATTAGGAAGGCAGGTAAATTTTTTCCCCTAGGTTGGTAGGACTGTCTATAATATTTGCCAAGCGTCTGTTTGTTAAAAGGTTTAATTATCTCCGAGTTACACGTGTTTTTGTAAACAACCAAAAGTGAATTTTTCGATTTTTGCAATTGGTGATTTTGTTGAGCAAAGAACTTGCATCAAATTTTGTTTGCGGAACGAATATTCATGAACGTTGAAAATGTAGCGGAAGGCCTTTAGTGATCAAACTATGGCACATAAAAACGTTTATAAGCGGTACAACGAGTTCAAAGAGGGCCAAGAACGCGTTGAAGACGCACCGCGCTCTGGACGACCATCAACGTCTACCGACGAGGGGCACGTCCAAAAAATCAAAGATTTCGTGCTTGAAAATTGTCGATGGACAATTAGAGATCTCCCTGATAGTGTTGGAATATCATTTGGCTCAGCCCAAACCATTTTAAAGAATGTTTTGTGTCTCAAACGCGTCAAGTCTCGATTGGTGCCAAAATCGCTCCATTTTTTGGAAAAAAGTGTCGCGTTGATGTGTGTGAAACTTTGCTGTCTGACTATCAGGACCACTTGAAGTGCATCATTACTGGAGAAGAGACTTGGATTTACGCATACGACCTTGAAACCACCGACCAATCCAGCGAATATCGTGCAAAAGGTGAAGCAATACCGAAAAGACCACGGCAAAGTCGATCGAAAATCAAGGTCATGTTGACAATTTTCTTTGATTATTGTGGTGTTGGGCACTATGAATTCCTTCCGCTGGGCCAAACTGTCAACAAAGAAAATTATTTGAGCGTTATGCGTCGTTTGCGTGAAGCTATTCGTCTGAAACGGCCGGAAATTTGGTTCCTTCATCACGATAATGCACCATGTCATACTGCATTGGTTATTCTCGACTTTTTTTGCCAAAAACTCGACTTATATCGTTCCGCAACCACCGTATTCGCCTGATTTGGCTCCGTGCGACTTCTGGCTATTCAGCAAACTCAAAAGGCCAATGCGTGGACGCCGTTTTGACACGATTGAGAAGATAAAAACCGAATCGAAGAAAGTCTTGAAGGCTATACCGGAAAAAGACTATTCCGACTGTTTCGAGGACTGGAAAAAACGTTGGAAAAAGTGCGTTTTATCGGACAGGGATTAGTTTGAAGGGGATGAAATTGACTTGGAAGAATAAATAAAGAATTTATATTTATAAATAAATTCACCTTACTTTTTGTTCACAGTGGTATATTGTGATGGCGAAAGTCTACCATTCCAAATTTATAGAAGCCTATGCATTTGAGAATCAAGCGGATATGACATTCACCAAAGTCTGATTGAAATAACCCGATATGCGATTATGCACTCCAACTATATTATAATCTTCGAGTAAGTCTTTTTCATGGGTATGTACTAACTGCAGTTAGTTCATAAAGCCAGAACGACGTCATAGCAGCCCCAATAGAATAAAATTGTCTAATGAATTAATCGCGCCATAAAAAGTATTGAAATATCAGCGAGATTGGGATCAGTGTTTGCCATTATTTGTTAAAGACGAACGGAAACAATTGGAGATCCGCCATTCTGCCCGGAATTCAGACTACCACGTGATTTTACTATCCGCGTTTCTGTTCCCAAGCTGCAGAAATATCGTCATAGGCCATTTCGAAGATTAACGGAGTCATCTGATTCTCCGAAATCCTAACGGAAAACAGAATCGTCCCTTTCTTGCTACTACACCCTTATGTAAACAAAAACAAGGATGGACGGGAAACAGAAATACCAACGTTATTGAATGTTAATAAATCAGGTTTTCAAAATTAGAGAAATTGTGTTAAAAAGTCAATTTAGATTATGCCATCATTTTAGTTGAGCAGATATATTCGGATCTCTCGTTATGTAACGCGGGTGAGATTAAGAATAATTCTTGATACATAATTAGAGGAATGGTCGCTCGTAAGTGGTATAGTTTCACTTTATATATGACACGATCCCCTATGACGTTCCATTTCGGAAATGAGTTTCATATTTATACACCATCACCGGAATTGCTTTCTGCAGATGAAACAAATAGTCAACACAAAGCAGCTATGAAATGCGTTATTTTTTCCCGCATGATACTAACCTAGCTGTAGTTACGTTCAACTCCGCTACTTCTAATGACAGAATATAATGTATTGTAATGCCAATTAATTAGGCTACTAATTGTTTGGACATAAAATTTGAATTGTTTGATAAATCCATTATAGCGGTCTGATCGAACAAAGCAACAATGGAGAAGAGAGCTCGGCTGCTTTGTCGAAAAGTCGAAATGGCGTTTGCGCGCACGAAAGTCAGTTTTACGTCTACAGCCAGCCAGGAATGGAGGCACATTATAACAAATTCTTCACCGAGATACCTTGAAGTCTATTTCAAATCAATAAAAATAACAGTGTAAGTCTACAAAGAATCTGCAAAACATCAGTTCCAATAATAAGGGAAATTCGAACAATTTTACACTGAGAGGAAGACGACATCCGATTGCTGAGCAAGGACAGGTTCATCCAAGGTTCCGGAAATTTGTCTGCGTTCTATTCACCGGTGAGCGTGTAAATTCTTTGAGAACTAGAATCTGTGTAAATAACGATTTGCATTTATCGTGTTGTTTAGGGGAAGCAAAGAATGCTGGTACCAGTCGAACAGTATGTAAGTAACAAAACCAAAACTATGATAAGTATTGTAAACGCTAATTAAAGGATAGACTGAGATTTCGTTCGTTCGTTCGCTTTCTTATAGTTTTCTTTCATTGATCGACTTATTGTTTTAATTTTAAGCAAATAATATTTTGAATTGTTAATTAGTCAAATTCTTCTTTTATAGTGTCTTAATCATCAAACCCAGTAAAGACCCTGAAGATATTAAAATTTTAATTGTATTTGTTTTTATTCTTGAAGCCACAATTTGATAATAAATTATATTTTATTTGTAAATTTTTGTTAATCATTCATTTAATTAACGCCTATCCTTTTATTAATATTTCATTTAATAAAGCCTACCATTTGATTATTACATAAAATAGCTACCACAACGTGGAGCAAATAAATTAAATTATTAATTGATTGTTTATTACAGTATATTACTTAAGTTCGAAGTCAAACATCTTTGTTTCTAAAAGTATGCAAATTCAATTGATCATATTCGGAGTAACATATAATGTAATCATTTTCATTGTGTGCCATTATTACTGTACAATTCACCTTAGTAAGCTTCTTCGCCTCGCGGCCCCCGGAGGTGAGGTTGAACATCCAATCGATGTACAGCCACGGACGCGCTATTCGTATTTCCAACAATTGGATTACGCGCATTAAATGGGCAATCATCCCGATCTTCTCCTCCTTAGCTTCAGAATCTATAGATCCGCCCAGAGCAGTCTCAAATATCATATCCAAAGTACAGATGGATAAATGTTCATATATGTCCATGTTTTGTCCACAAAGATTTTGAAGTGAATCGGCAAATGAGGCCGCTCTTTTGTTAAAAATATCTAAATACCCATTCAGGACCTGGAAAGAATACATTTTTGTGTGAATGAAATTATTCGAATTCATTATTTTAAAAAAACAATATGGAATTGTTGCATTTCATTAAAGTGTTTATTCAATAGACACATTATATAGATTTATACAAATATTCTTAATAAAAATATAATCATTGTACAGAGTTTCATATTACGAGAAAATCGCTACAGGTTTAATTAATAACACACGTTGTCGAGGAAAATAATTGATAATTTATCGTTTTAATGACTTTCTGAATAAGTTTTACTTCCCCGCTGATATGAAACACGATTTCTGTATGTGTTACAGCAAATTAATTTTTTGGCAACACTATAAATATAAAGAAAAAATATACAAATGTTTTTTTAAAATTTAAATATCATACGATATTGCACAGTGCTATATGCAGGTAGGCTGGCGGATAGGTATTTTATAGATTAAAATGCAAATTTTGATTGTAATTTTTTTTTCTAGATTAACAGGCTACCTCAGGGTAATCCACGTGGTGGGAACTCCCCTTTAATAGCATAGGAAGGGATTTGAAAGGGGGGATGCGGTAGGGAAGAGGAAAGTAGCCAAGGGTTAACTAGGGCCCCCGGGCTATAGTTTAAGGATCCTACCCGGCATTCGCCTAAAAGTGATGCAGGACAACTCTAGAAAACCTGCATCAGGTAGGACGGGCATTGGGTACTTCTCCCACGCCCTTCCGATTGCAATAGTTCATCACATTTATTTTAGTCTTTCTCAGATTCTCCTCGAATTTTAATGTTTTTAGGGAAAAAATGGTATTAATAACATGCTAATGTCCGTTTTGTTTCCAGAAAAACAAAGTGAACCTAGGAATATGACAGAAGAAAGTCTGCAAAAAGGCTATGCTCTTCTATAAAATAAAAATTCATAAAGTTTATGTAAATTGACGGTCTGTCCGTTGCCTCATTCTGTAAGGGTTATACAAAACAGGAACGTTTCTATATAACACCGATGCCACTTTTATGTTGCTGAAACCTTCACACGGCTATGCATAACAACGAAATAAAGATTAACCGCCATCGGCCCCTTCGTTTTCTATTCAAAAACGAACAAATCCAGCGTGACAGGTACAGGAATATAGATGACAATTATTTTTGACTTCGTAATGCATAAAATTTAAAGACAAACTAAAATAATTAGAGTCTAATAAATATAGAGACAAGAGTATTAATTAATTTATTGAATTTTTAACTAATATGTGAAACATCTCTAAAACGAAACGACAAATTTGCAGGCATATCCTCTTGCTCCACTCGCTCAATTTAATAATAATTACTAAAGCTGACCAACTTAACATCCTCTTCCCTATCCCAGGAATTGTTTCCAATAAATCCAACTTAAATCAACCGCGATGACATGTTTAATGGCAACTATTACGGGATAACTTACACTTACACAAATGTATCATGAAGATCATACGGACGTACTGCATACAATTTATTTGAATGTAATGTAACGTGACAAAGCGAGGGCTGGTATCTGTTGAAGGGAGAAAACTTGTTATTTTAGGATAGTGCGGTGTACAGTTGGAGTCGGAAGGGTGGACAGTTAGAAGTTAGACTCCAAAGACTGAGCACGTAAGCGAAGTGAAAGTATAAAATACCGACTGATAGAAATGAATCACAGGTGTCGTCAAGAAGTGCGACAGTTCCTGGTTCCAGACGCCGAGGGCATTTCTAGTGACTAGGCGGTACGATAAAGTTTTAATATCATGATTTAAATAGCTTTTACGCACATCAACAATTATTCATGGGTTTTAAAAACTTACTTTGCTTTTGTAAATAAATACTTAAAACTAACACATGTTGATCTTTAAAACTTCCTATGCCAGTAAAGTAAGTTAGATAAAGCTGAACCGCAATCATATTTTGTGTCTGTCACCCCGGAAGGGAATAGCAGGTTACAGCAGAAAGTCCTGTAATCATAAAAATAATACAGAATCCCGTCTAAAATACTACGCTCCATCACTAGCGAACCGCGTGTTTTTGTCGTACTTCATCTTGCACAATGATCTGAATATACCATTCATTGCCGAGGAAATGAAAAGACTCGGTACTTTACTTCGAAAGACTCGATAATGAGCAAGTAGCAGAAATTACTAAAACCAAGGTTGCATTTTGGTATACTATACAAGCAACATTGTAATTGTTCTAGATTAGCAGCCAAATTTTAAAATATATTGTAGTGAATAACGTCGGTAAGTGACCGCCCTTTGTCTGCGGGCCTGAGAGGAAATTAATTAAAAGTGCACGTGTGCCCGTGAGGACCCAAGAAGCCGAGGGTACGCGTCCCTTTTTTTTGCATCGTTTGAGTGGGGGGCGGAGTAAGGATATATACTCCGCACCAGGGTGAAAGTGGTCAGACAGACAGAGAGGACTGAAAGTGGGACAGACAGAGAGGACTGAAAGTGGAGTGAGAGAGGCGAGAGGGTGGAAAATTTGGCGAGCTGAAAGGGACAAAACTTTTGGAGAGACGTCCATCGCGGGAGGCCGAAGAAGGAGATCGTGGGCTGCTACAAGACCAGTAATCCGCTGCAAGTCGGCTGACGCCACAAGTTAAAGTAAGGGTCACCATTAACGTAAAGTGCCTTCAGAAGTTAAGATTTTTTTACACAGTACGGAACTAAGCTCTGTTTGTGAATAGATACCAAGTCGCCCACATTACCTTGTAGAGAAGGAGTATTTAATTAACAAAGCCGGAGCTAATTATTGTTATTTTTTTTGCAGACTATATGTATATCTGCTGGCGCCCAATAAATTTTTTAATGTATTTTATATTTTTATGTAATAAAGTTTTTTTTATATATTGTAACAAGTCTAATCATTACAATATATATTAGTTAAGAGTTGTACTTCCTTACTCGTTTAAGGAACCAGGAGTAGTTTTAGCCTTTATTCAGGTAGCGAATCTGCTTTACTGTTTTAATTCGTCGTGATTTATTTACACTTTTACTTTACGTAGTAGGAGAATTTCCGAATACAGTCAGTCATCATCCTGGTCTATTTGAAGATAACTTCCGATAGGTTAGGTCGGGGAGAGGATCTTCAATAGGTAAATGTACCAAACACGAACGGTTTTGATGCTGGTTAAATGAAATGTTTACCAAGAGGTGTAGAATCAATACCTACTCCGGACTAATTTAAAGAAATCTCCAGGCAGCACCGGGCACTAAGATAGTTTAGAATACGAGTAAAAAACCTTTATTAGAAATATTTCAAACAAAGTTAATTAAAGCTCGGGTTTATGACCCACAGTCCGCACAGATTACAACCTAGATCTAAATATGTTAACTGCAAAAGTATAAACTAAATAAACTGTTTCACAATGATACTTTGTAACAAAAGAGAGCAAAGTTTAAATAGAAAAATAATATTTGTTTATAAAATGTAAGTGATTTACGGAACCCTGGTGACTCTGCCATGGAACACCATTTGGGAATCGCTGCCCTACGTTACTTAGAAGCGAAAAAATCCCGTTGGTTTTATTGTCTTTTAGTACTGATATGGTGATATTTTAGACTGAAACGATAATCAAAAATAATTAGTAATTATAAAATATGATCCAAAGTTTTTAAAGTTTGTCGTAGGGAAAAAGGTGAGAGTTTTCTCGGTTTCTTATTGTCATTTTTATGTTGTCTGACGGTTTCAAACAATTTTATTATTGTTAAATCTTAATACTTTGATCAGATTCGTTAGTTTATGTAGTCACGACCTGAAGAAGGAACAATGAGTTTGAATTGTTAATGTTAGTTAAATTTAATTGGATTGTTCTGATTATCAAACCCATTAATGGCCCTGAGATAAAGAGAATTTCGACATATTTGATTGTAAAATATAAAGTTGTATTTTTCCTAGACCGCCACGATTTGCAAAATTGAAATAAAATATTCAGTAACTAATTTCAGCTGTTTCAGCTGTTCTGTTTTCTACCTACTTACATAACAATAAGTTCCCACGTAGCAGACACATCCGCAATAAACTCGACAATGATACATAGCATTAAAGAGGCGGAAATGTGTGTCAAAATACTGTTGACGGTACGAATTGAGTATAATCATGACAGATGTTACAATTTAGAGCGTATATGTAGAAATTGAGAACACACTTAGAAAGAAGATTGAGGGAAGATTAAAACAACAAATTTTTAATGGTATACAAAAAAAAACACTGATGTGAAACAGAAATTGTAAAACCAACGAACAAATTCATGATGAAAAAATCTGTAGGAATGAAATATGGTTACAATTTATAAGTTCTACGAGAAGTATGAGAAGTGTCATGAAATATTTTGAAAGACGTAAATAATTTCAATCTAAAAAAGTCTAGTGCAATTGATTGACAAAAAATTCAAAACAAATTATTGTAACAATAGATACCATTAGATGTTTTTGCCTTCAGCCCAACACATTATTAAAAAATTTGGTAGACTGAATTTTTGAATTTTGCCTCATAGTTATTTACCGATTCAACAAAAAATTAATTTGTTGTTATTCCAGTAAACGAACTCAATCCTTCTCCAAGCATTTAAAACATCCGCCATTTAGTTTGGAGGTGACGCCTGGCAGTTGAAGGCTGGATGGAAAGCAGGTAGATGAAAAAGACCTGGAAACTCGATGCAAAAATTCCACGATGTCAAATGCACTGAAATCATTCTTCTACAAGGACTTTGAAATTAAAAAAAAAACGATGAAACTTCTAGCTATAAAAGCGTGAGTTGATTGATGGTCTAATTTTAAAGTCGAAAGAAGTAGTTAAAAAAATCAGTAGAAAATGAATAGAATTTGTTACTAAAATGTTTCATTGTATTGGTTCCTTTAATGGAATGATGCTTCGAAGGAATCAATCTTTTAAGTTTTTATTCTATCACGGATATATTCCAAGTATAAAATAAGTTCAGAAATATATGTCTGGCAAGAATTGATATGTCTTTCAAATGTCTATACTTATAACAGAATTAATTGAAAGTCAGATGTTTTAAAGACATTATCAGAGTTCTGAATTTTTAAATTAATATACATCATAAGTTGTCAGAAATTCTGTACCGTTTTCTTGGAAAATGAAATACATGTGTCATCTGCTACGGTGTGCTCAATGGTCAATATAACCACAAAATTAAAAAATACAAATTTAATTTTTGGGTGTTGACTCTCAGGAATTATCAAAATATATGATTTAATGTAAAGTTACTCATTTTAACGATCTAGAATCTTATATTTATTTAGTTATTGTATAAATTAAATTAACTGAATTTTTTTGGTGCTTAAGTAGCTTAAGACAAAGAAAAATATTTTATCCCATATTATCCCACTATATATTGTAATGCCTTGGAGGAAAGGCATTGTTTCTGATAAATGGTCTGGACTGCGAAGGGACAGTTTGTAATGTTTACTTAGGACAGGTCTTGAGAATTCGGAGCAATGGACGTGTGCGGGTGGCCTGTCGCAAAATAAATCTGTTAAGGCAGGCATTGTTTCAGATTAATGGTCTTGGCCGTCAGAGGAAGTTGTAATGTTGTGTACTTAGGATCGGTATTGAGGAGTCAGGGCAAGGCACATGCGAGTGGCCTGTCGCAAGATAAATCTGTTAATGCAGGCATTGTTTCTGATTAATGGCCTGGACATTTCACTTGTTTACTTAGGATTGAGAATGCAGTTTGGGCGGTCTGGAGAATAGAGAACCGCGCACGTGTGAGTGAGGGTGAGAAGACAAGTCTAGAGTAATTGAGGGTGCAAAGACAAATTAGACCTGTCTCGATTGTCGGCGTTGTGACAAGACAGAGTGGCTAGATATTTGCTAGCTAAGGAACTGCATCTGCAGTATGTAAATCTCGGGATAATGGAGGAAACTGTCAACGGGCAGTTGCGACGTAGTTTTGGAACAAAGGAAAAAGGAAGGGACTGGAATATATAAAGGGAAGATAAGATTTTTGGAAGTTAGTTAGAGTGGGAGAGGGGGCTGTGAACACCGAAGTTGAGTGTTGGAGTGAGAGTTGTGGAGGCGTACGGCGAGCACCGAGAATGGAGAAATTTTGCAGCCTGCGAGAGAAATAGCAAAATTATTCAACGATAAACATTTTGTATGCAGAAGTCTAATCTGTTGTAATATCAAAATTTGACCACTGTCTTCGATGGTAGGAGACCAGGACACTGCATCCAGCGTCTAGTAATTTTCACCACTAGTAAGTGATATGTCCTTCACGAACGGAGAACCAGCTATCGTCGAACCAACAGTGTGTGTTAGAGTCAGTGTTTAAAACGTCCAGTATATAAAGTGTGTGTGTGTGTACGAACGAGCCAAATTTTCCTGAGTAATCGTAAGTTGAAATTTCATGGTATTAATATGTGTAAATGGAATTAAAAGATACAGTCAGATGTCGTTCCTTTCTTTTGTGTTAATAAAATAAACTCTTTTAAATTTAAAATCAATCTGGTAGAATAAGTTCGTTAATAATTTTCGTCGATGTCTAGACGAATAAATGTTTCCTTTTAATTTAAAGATAAATGTTGGGTTCTTTGATTAAGTTAAATGTTCTGTCCGTTATCAAACCCAGTAAAGACCCATGAGAGAATGAGATCCTTTTTATAATTTTAAATTGTATAATTGCTAATTTTTGATACATAAAATTTGTTTGTTTGTTAAAATATAATTTTTTTATTTTGACACCACAATATATATATGCCATTTAAACAGGCCATTAATTGTTTTTAATATAATTAAATTGTTAGCGGTACGAATGCGTAAAGGCGACAATGAAGGCGGGTTTTTCCTTTGTTCAACAATGGAGACCACGCACGGAGTATGAGTATGCGCTTGGAGAAAGACCAGTATGCTGCGAGTAACGGAACAGTTCAGTTCACGTGGGGAACTGAAAACTGTAAAAGTTTTTTTTTTAGAGCAACAGGCTACTTAAGGGTAATCCACGTTGGGCAACTCCCCTTTAATAGCATTGGAAGGGATTTGAAAGTGTGGCTAATTATTCAAATTTTAATTAATTTTTTTGTTAATTGATTTCATTTGATTAAACCCTAACATGTTGTTTATTACAATATATATATATATATATATATATATATATATATATATATATATTACGACAAATAAAGTCTACAATTTCTAAAAAATTACCTTCTTTTTTGTTGTATGGCAGACGAGCAATGGCGGCTCGTGAGTTTTTAAAGTAATGTGCTACATCACCCCAAGCAGTTATTTTTACGACGATAATATGTAAAATAATAAAACTACATCAATGATAGTGTTAGCAATGCTCTGACCAGGCACGTAATAAGCTACGTTTGTAATTCTGTATACATAATTTCCAATTGTGTCTAATTCTTAAACGCGGAATAATTTACCATTTCTAACCTGAAAATATTTTAATATTCAGTAAATATTATAAATAAAGTTATTTTCGGAACAAGCCACTAAGCATTTTTTCATTCAGGTTCGTGTGGTAGATTTTGTTCTATTTCAAATAACATAAAAATGAAAAAAATTACGTCTGATTGAAAATAATGAATAAGGAAGATAGCCTTTCAGACAAAAGTTAATATAAATACCACACACTTTTGAGTGTTGTCAACAGACAAGTGCATTTGTGTTTCTCCAGGCTCTTCTTAGCACCTGACGAAAGGGAGAAGGATCCCAGAAACGTTGTGTGGTATTTATATTACCTTTTTGTCTGAATTGGCTATCTTTCTTATTCATTAAAATAACATTAATTTGTGAATTTTTTTATTTTACCAAAAAAAACTAATATTATGTTTGTTTTCAAAATATATACTATTCTAAAATAAGATTTATAATCACTGAATATTTCGGATTTATTTCTATTTCGTTGGTTATGTCGCCTGATGCGGCCGCGCTCTGTGTCATAGCACGGGAGGCTCTTCCTTTTCTTTGTGCTGTCGGCATCGTAGGACACGAGGCTAGCAATTTGTCGAGCTTTACGGATAGCCCAATGATGGGGGGGGGGGAGGTGAAGTGCGCATGCGCAGTTGAGACTAAACGCCGAATCCGGTGTAACCGGAACAGCAATGCTGGCTGCTTTACGAGTCATGCACCACAATGGAAGTTTAAAGTCTTCCATATCGTAGTGTTGAAACACAATTATTATAAAGGTTCTTAAAATTAAGAAAAATTATTTCTTCCTAAATGTGTGTACTGTGGCACGTACGCACGAGCCATCACTACAGACGAGGAAGAACGGTTATTAAAATAAAACAAGAAACTTTAAAATCATTCGTCGACTTTTATTTAATGAAAGAACATTTCACGTGTCAATAATAATAAAATTATTCAGGAATTTTGGTTCTTTCGAACATATTCATTTACACATTATATGTTCGAAAAACGAAAGCTTCTGAGTAATTTTATGTTTGTTGACATGTGATAGTTTCTTTCATTAAATAAAAGTTGACGGATGATTTTAAGGTTTTTTGTTTTAACTAACTACGAAATTAAAATTAAAATATTTTTAAAAATCAATCAGCTGTTATTTAATAACCTTAATCATGTTGATGAGGTGTTCTTCGTAGAAAATGTAGAAGTTATTAGGTAGACATAGAAATTTTCATTAAATAGCAAGTATACATTCGAGATTAAATTTAAATTGACCAAAGAAGTAAATTAGTTTTGAGCACATTTAAGACGATTTGTGCAAATAATAGTTTGATATTTCAGAAATTTTTTATTCGTGATATTCTGAAAATAACGCATAACAGGTTTCGACAAATTAGTGATTTATAATTAATAGTAATGAACTAATGTTAAAATGTAAACTATAACTTACTTATTTTTCGTAATCCATTCTTACGAACCTGAATATTAAACGTGTTTTCCATAAGTTTCCTAGACCTTTTCCATGTTTCTCCTCCATTTGTTAATAGACCATTGCCCATTATGCTTCTTGAGAGCTTATTATATAATTCATCACGTTCTATTAGGCGCGAAGAACCAAGTACGGTTTCAATGTCTTCAGGGGCGAAGGCAAGCACCATTAGCTTATTACCCAGGTAGACTCTGTTGAAAATTAAAAATAAGTATTGTAATTACTTTTTATTTTTAGATAATATTATTTATTCATAGTTTTTTAAAATTAATATTTACTTTTTATAAAAGTTCGTATTCGTATCAGCTATAAACCACAGTTAATTAGAAATTTTTCCAAATTCTAATTAATGTTCAAATATATATAAAAATATTATCTTAATTCATTTTTCTTTGTACTTCGTTGATGTCAAGTATGTATTGGAACGTTAAAAATGCAAATTTTCCAATATTTCGATACGAATATCAGAATGAAAGCATTTTAACTGAGAATGCACAACCTACTTATGGTAGTTTTACCTGTCAAAGTAATAAATAAAAACCAATGCAAATATACTGATTAGAAATTAATTCGTTGAAGCATCCGTACCCAAATATACTTAATTTAACTAAATAGAATCACTGTCTTTATCATAAATTAGTGATATGGAATTTTGGTTTTATGGTCTTATTTTTCAGGCTGAGCGCTTACTCTCTGAAATCCATAAATTAGTAAACCAACTTGTCGGATCCACGGTAATCATGCAGAAAAGTGCCAAAGCTTCCAAACTTTCTTAATATCTTTAATCAAATAAATTCAATACGAATAATAAATAAGTGGAATGATATATATATATATATATCAACACGTTTCAAATTAATTGTAAAACAATGATTAGGCCAACTCTGTTAGAGCTGGATTCAATTGAAAAAGAACAAAATAAACTCAACTTCATCGAAAGTGAGATCCTAAGACAAAAATGGGGCCCAATGAAAAATAATGGAATTGTAGGACATGCTCCAACGGATGAGAATCAAATGAATACCATTTGGAATGCTGTATATTGAAATTGGTGGTAGAAGAAGTTGTAACGCGTGTATTTTGGTTTAGTTTTGCTTTGTCTCGGAAGTGTTGTTTGCTGTGGTTTGAAGAATTCGAAATCGTGCACGTGCGTGGGGGTGGAGGAGATAAATATTTCCATCCAAGTAATTTTCGTGTCCTGTCTCGATTGTTGGCCTCAATATGACAGAATAGTTGGCCATTGTTGACTACGGAACTGCAGCTCCGTGCTATAAATCTTGTGACAATGGAAGAATCAGTGAAACTGAGATTTCGACGAAGTTTTCTTATAATGAAAAAAAGTAAAAGAATGGGAGGCTATAATGGAGGGAACGGAGATAAGCTTTTGAAACTGGACAGTTGTTCTGCGCTCACCGCAGCTGGTGGATGTGATTATGAGAGGCTCCGTAAAGTTGTTGTCTCTGATATAGTCCGAGGCAGAATCGTAGTGAGAAAGGGGCAACAATTTGTTAGTGAAGAGTTCATCGAAGCCTCACAATTTAGTACGACGGCTTGCCAGCAATCAATCCCGGAGGCCGACGCCTTAGCCAGTGGTCAACCGCCGAGTCGACGCCTTGCAATGGTCCTGACTAAAGTCATCACTGCACTTAACCCGTTCTGCCGGCTGTGAGATACGGAGACGTCGGTACGAGAGCTACAGCAAGCAACACAACACAGAATAGCAGTACGTATTTGGTACGGGCAGCAGATCTGTTCTATGTAAAAACCACAGGTGCCTGAGATAAGAGTTTTTTTTTTCATGCTTAAATGTAATAAACTTAAATAAAATTTATTTAATGGTCAAATACTTTTTTTTGATTTAACGTAAAAACCCAGCCCACAAAAATAATTCTTTACAAAGTATTGGAAAGCCAAGGAAAAGATGGGGGAACGTAGTGGGGAGGGATATAAGTGAGTTGCCGGCCCTGAAAAACTCAAGGAAAGATGCTTTGAATAGGTCAGCGACAGGAACCATACTGGAGACCAAGGCTTAATTTGATTTCGGACTGTAGCGCCCTAGAAGAGTAATTCTTGACTACAAGAGTTACGCATAAAATACACCGAGAATATTTTCGCTTTTTGAGTAATTAACGTCATTAACCGAATCATTTATTTATCTTCACTTAAGTCAATTAAACCAATAAATTCACTTCCATTTTAATGTATCTTATTGAAGTAAAATAACAAATAAATTTTCAAATAAAGTTTTTTAATATTTTATCTTAAAGTAACAATAACAAAATATAAAAAATTATTGGGCGCTAATTTACTGAGTATTAATATTTTAGCCAAAATATAAACAAAGCAATGAGTATCTTAAACACAGGTTATTTGTGATCATGATGGCTATATCTGAGCAGAGGAAAATCATATTAGTCTCGAAGATATTCTGCAAAGAAGCGAGCGTTAAGTATCAAATTAACTGCTCTGTGGATACTTTCGACCAGCTTTGCTCCAACTTGAATTCTATACTCTCAGCTTCCAGTGTTTCCTTCCAACAAAATTTCATAATTCCAAACTAATAATTATCATCACAACAAATCGCCACACAGAAGCGACAATAATATTGAACCCATTTCTTGTTTCGCGTCTCCCTTTAAGAACTCATAGTCTCCAAGCAACATCTCGAAAATCTCTCTTTAGGATTTTCACCAACTGGAGTTTTACTTTTCGCCATCCTCCCCCACTAATTCGACTTGTAGCGACAGGAGATTTTTTTTTCTCAGACTAAATTTGGCCCGGCCTAGTGTAGTATTTTCTGTATTAGACCTAAGTTGATATCTTTATTGTCACCATCGAGACTGTGTGGCGTAGACTGACTACGTATACGTATACACGGAAAGACGCTCGTATAATTTACTGAAATTTACAATAGTACATTTTACACGATGTGATATTTAAGTCAGAATATTTAAGTAAATATATACTGTGATAAAAATTGTACTTTATTAGCCCCAGTGTCCTTGGCGTCAAAATGTAATAATTCATCGTAGACTTTTTTTATAAATTGATTTATTTACAGTCGCATCAACGACTCAGGTTATTATCGACTCATTGTGGAAACTCATTTTGACTTACTGCAGAACTGATTTGACGAGAGATTCGCCCACGCACACAAACATCCGCGCCCTCGCCGGTATTCGAACCCGGTACCACTGTGATGTGAGGCAGTCACGCTGACTCTTACACCACAGGAGGTTGGCGTAATTTTTATACTGCCTTGATTTCAAAGCTTGTACGAATCCTACGATCCGTAAAATTTGAACTCCATATAAATAACCTAACTTATTTTTTTAACACCTTTATTCAACTAGACATTGGCGTTTACTCAAGGCGTGGTTTTTATCGACACGTGGACTGAATAATCAGTTTGTGGCTGATCCGTTCTCTCTGAGCGCCAGTTGGACATTGACCCCAAGCACGTAACAACAATTATACCTGCGCGCTTGTCCTATTGTTTTGGTACAAGCCACCAAAGAAACTGTCGAATTATATAAACTATTCAAACCTAAGCAATGGCTCTTTTCAAATCAATTACCTGTAACGCGTGTATTTAGGTTTAAGTTTTTCTTTGTCTCGGAAGTGTTGTTTGCTGTGGTCTTGAGAATTCGAAACCGTGCACGTGCGTGAGGGTGGAGGAGATAAATATTTCCATCCAAGTAATTTAGTGTCCTGTCTCGATTGTTGGCCTCAACATGACAGAATGGTTAGTCATTGTTGACTACGAAACTGCCAGGTATCAATCTGGTGATAATGGAAGAATTAGTCAACTGGTATTTCGACGAATTTTTCTAACAATGAAAAAAGTAAAAGAATGGGAGGATATAATGGAGGGGACGGAGATAAGCTTTTGAAACTGGACAGTTGTTCTGCGCTCACCGAAGCTGGTGGATGTGATTAACAGAGGCTCCGTAAAGTTGTTGTCTCTGACATAGTTCAAGGCAGAGTCGTCGTGAGAAAGGGGCCACAATTTGTTAGTGAAGAGTTCACAGAACAATTTAGTACGACGGCTTGCCAGCAATCAATCCCACAGGCCGACGCCTTAGCCAGTGATCAACCTCTGAGTCGACACCAGTACGTCGGTAGGAGAGCTACAGCAGGCAACACAACAGAGAATAGCAGTACGCATTTGGTACGGACAGCAGATCTCTTCTATGTAAAAACCACAGGTGCCTGAGATAAGAGTTTTCATGTTTAACTTTAATAAACTTATATAAAATTTCTTTATTGGTCAAATATTTATTTTGATTTAACGTAAAAACCCAGCCCACAAAAATATTTCTTTACATACCAAAATGCATTTTCTGAATTCAGTCCAATGATGTAGGTATTCCACAACGGAACATCCTTGAACCAATACTGTAAGTATTATACTCTTCTGACATACTAACTACAGAACACATAATGATGGCTTACATTTGCCGACGACACAGCTGTTGTAGCTACCGACGAATACCCAAATCAAGCTTCGAAACACTTGCAACTGCACCTGGACAAGATTGAAGATTGGATGCAACAATGGAGAGTATCTAAAAACACGGCAAAGTCTTGACATATTACTTTTTCACTTCGAAAAGACCTATGTACAATAGTGAAACTAAATTCGACAGAACTCCCGGAAAGAACACTAGTAAGATATCTCGGTCTACATTTAGATAGTCGTCTAACCAGGAAAGAACATATCGAAATAAAAAGGAAAGAATCACAACTAAAAGTAATTAAATTATCATGGTTGATTAATTAAACTCGCCTTATACAACAAAATACTACTCTACAAATAATAATCAAGCCAACATGGACATATGGTGCACAGCCAACAAATCCAACCTGGAGATTATTAGAAGATTCGAAACAAAAACGTTAAGATATATATGCAACTCGCCGTGGTTCGTATCAAATAAAACTCTAAACAAAGATTTTGAAATGTCAATTACAGCAGATGTTACCACCGAACAAAGTAACAGGCACAAGAAGAGATTGAGCAACCAACCAAATCAACAATCAGTGAACATGCTGGACAATAGTGAACATATGTATACACTAAAGCGACACAATGTATTAGAGTTACCCTTTAGATTCCCTTAATTGTGACTGATAGCTTGTATATCATTTACTAATTGTTCCAAGTGAACAGATTGTAAATTAGCAGCTATTAAAAAAAGTTAAGACAAAAACAATCTGAAATTTAAAATTAAGAACTATTCATTCAGTCATATTTATATAAATAGCAATAATTTTAATTGAAAAAATGCCAATATTTTAGATGAAGGAAACAAATATCATTCAAGATTGATGAGTTATATGTTGCACATCAGATCAAAATATTAATATATAAATGTAAAAAAAATATATAAAAAATTTAGATAAAATTTGATACATTGTTATTTTAAATTAAATTTTATAGTGATTTAACATATATACAGCAATTTTTCCATTGTAATTATTAACTGACAAAAAAAATTACGCTCAATAATATTGTGTCTGCAACATTCATTTAGTATATGTGAAAACACATTAGAAAATTAATCCAAAATTTATTGTTTATTGAAAGAGCGTAGTATTAAGGAAATAAATTGTATTTTTATTTATATAATTTATTCTCATAATAGTAATATAATTTTTCAAATCATGTTTATATAAAAATTTGTTGTTGAAATTTTTTATGTACATCTTAATTCATCAATACGAAATTTGTTATCTTAATATATACTTGTGGTTGGTTGTATGGTGTTACTTGTTGCGGTGTGCAAAGAAAACAGAAGGAGATTTGTTCGATTGGAAACGAAAAGAAACTGGTTTCTCGCAATGAGCCCTACAAAACAGTTACCAACCTATCGGATAAAGCAGTGGACTCTGGTATGATCTCCGGGTTTGCTAAATGACTTTGATCTCAACACCTGACGATGCTTACAAAAAAGCTTCCGTGTAGCATAGAACGGGGAATCAGTAATTTGTCGTCTGAAGCGGCCGAAGAATTAGGTGGCAGCATGGTGGAAGTATAAAGGCCGCTCCAGACACTCGCGGAGCAACTTCGGCGAGGTTCCTCGCCGAAGTTGCACGAGGCGAGAACTGACACCCACATTCTCGCGTTACTTTGCGAGCACCTCAGTACCATGAGTGACACCGAAGTGTCAGTAGCAGCAGCTGGTGCTATTTTGGCATCTTGCCATTATAATTATGTTGATATTTTTTTGAACCAGAAAATCAAAAACCGTGGAGAAAAAGAGATGGTGGATGTTGTCCATACATAGGAATAGAACAAGGTGGGTATGGTACATTTTTGTATACGACTCATAAAAAGTAATAAAAGTTAGTACCAATATTTTCTATGTTTTAGGGACTGGATGGACAAACAATGTGTTGACCTGGTTAAAGAACCTTCATCGGTTGAATTTGAAAATTTTTGTAGAATGTCCCCTGAAGATTTTGAATATCTTATGCTCCCAATTGCTCCTTTAATTACTAAGCAAGACACGCAATTAAGAGAAGCAATACCAGCTAAAGTATGTCTAGCTATAACATTGCGATTTTTAGTTACCTGTGATTCATATAAAAGCCTTCACTTTATATTTAAAGTATCTAGCCAATCTATTTCCAAAATTGTACTAGAAGTCTGTTCAGCTACACAAGTTCTTAAAGAGAAGTGCTATTTCTAGAAATATCTACACCCCCTCCCGGTGCGACAGATATGTATGATGATAATGGTGTACTGGTCCAAAGTGACTCATGGAGACAAGCGATAGGTAAAAACTGTGCTATAAGGAGTTTCCCAACACTAGGACGACGAACACGTACATCATGTATGAAAATAAGGGACTCTTTTCGTGATTACTTTTATTCTGAGTATAATGTCTAGCTTATCTTTGATAAAGTACATGTAATATTATTGTTTTATTAATAAAATATATTAAAAAAAATTATTTTAATATTTTATACTTACGTCCTGTGTATTAATTGTAGCTCCACAGCTGTAAACAGAACCCATAAACTGATCCATTAATTCAAACGCAAACCATTCTGGTTTATAAACATCCTCGGACGACGCTCCAGATTTAATTGAAGACGATATTTTTCGGCAATACCCGCGATATGTAGCCATTAAAGACTCTTTTTTGGTTTTCAGTTCTTTGGTGGGTTTACCAATTTCATTTTCAATTCTACCCCAGATTTAAGCTCTGGTTCCCGATAGGGAGCGTGGGTTCGAACCCCACACATGACAACACTTTTATAAAATTAAAACGATATTTTAACAAAAAAGTAAAAAACTTATTTCTATGTGAACTCAACTTGTCAGGTTGGCCGAGAGGTCTAAGGCGCCAGATTTAAGCTCTGGTTCCCGATAGGGAGCGTGGGTTCGAACCCCACACCTGACAACACTTTTATAAAATTAAAACGATATTTTAACAAAAAGGTAATAAACTTATTTGTAGGTGAACCCAACTTGTCAGGTTGGCCGAGAGGTCTAAGGCGCCAGATTTAAGCTCTGGTTCCCGATAGGGAGCGTGGGTTCGAACCACACACCAGACAACACTTTTATAAAATTAAAACGATATTTTAACAAAAAGGTAAAAAACTTATTTCTTTGTGAAATCAACTTGTCAGGTTGGCCGAGAGGTCTAAGGCGCCAGATTTAAGCTCTGGTTCCCGATAGGGAGCGTGGGTTCGAACCCCACACCTGACAACACTTTTATAAAATTAAAACGATATTTTAACAAAAAGGTAAAAAACTTATTTCTTTGTGAACTCAACTTGTCAGGTTGGCCGAGAGGTCTAAGGCGCCAGATTTAAGCTCTGGTTCCCGATAGGGAGCGTGGGTTCGAACCCCACACCTGACAACACTTTTATAAAATTAAAACGATAATTTAACAAAAAGCTAAAAAACTTATTTCTATGTGAACCCAACTTGTCAGGTTGTTCGAGAGGTCTAAGGCGCCAGATTTAAGCTCTAGTTCCCGATAGGGAGCGTGGGTTCGAACCCCACACCTGACAATAATTTTATAAAATTAAAACGATATTTTAACAAAAAGCTAAAAAACTTATTTCTACGTGAACCCAACTTGTCAGGTTGGCCGAGAGGTCTAAGGCGCCAGATTTAAGCTCTGGTTCCAGATAGGGAACGTGGGTTCGAACCCCACACCTGACAACACTTTTATAAAATTAAAACGATATTTTAACAAAAAGGTAAAAAACTTATTTCTTTGTGAAATCAACTTGTCAGGTTGGCCGAGAGGTCTAAGGCGCCAGATTTAAGCTCTGGTTCCCGATAGGGAGCGTGGGTTCGAACCCCACACCTGACAACACTTTTATAAAATTAAAACGATATTTTAACAAAAAGCTAAAAAACTTATTTCTATGTGAACCCAACTTGTCAGGTTGGCCGAGAGGACTAAGGCGCCAGATTTAAGCTCTGGTTGCCGATAGGGAGCGTGGGTTCGAACCCCACACCTGACAACACTTTTATAAAATTAAAACGATATTTTAACAAAAAGGTAAAAGACTTATTTCTTTGTGAACTCAACTTGTCAAGTTGGCCGAGAGGTCTAAGGCGCCAGATTTAAGCTCTGGTTCCCGATAGGGAGCGTGGGTTCGAACCCCACACCTGACAACACTTTAATAAATCTAAAACGATATTTTAATAAAAAGCTAAAAAACTTATTTCTATGTGAACCCAACTTGTCAGGTTGGCCGAGAGGTCTAAGGCGCCAGATTTAAGCACTGGTTCCCGATAGGGAGCGTGGGTTCGAACCCCACACCTGACAACACTTTTATAAAATTAAAACGATATTTTAACAAAAAGGTAAAAAACTTATTTCTTTATGAACTCAACTTGTCAGGTTGGCCGAGAGGTCTAAGGCGCCAGATTTAAGCTCTCGTTCCCGATAGGGAGCGTGGTATCGAACCCAACACCTGACAACACTTTTATAAAATTAAAACGGTAATTTAACAAAAAGCTAAAAAACTTATTTCTATGTGAACCCAACTTGTCAGGTTGGCCGAGAGGTCTAAGGCGCCAGATTTAAGCTCTAGTTCCCGATAGGGAGCGTGGGTTCGAACCCCACACCTGACAACACTTTTATAAAATTAAAACGATATTTTAAAAAAAAGGTAAAAAACTTATTTCTATGTGAACCCAACTTGTCAGGTTGGCCGAGAGGTCTAAGGCGCCAGATTTAAGCTCTGGTTGCCGATAGGGAGCGTTGGTTCGAACCCCACACCTGACAACACTTTTATAAAATTAAAACGATATTTTAACAAAAAGCTAAAAAACTTATTTCTATGTGAACCCAACTTGTCAGGTTGGCCGAGAGGTCTAAGGCGCCAGATTTAAGCTCTGGTTACCGATAGGGAGCGTGGGTTCGAACCCCACACCTGACAACACTTTTATAAAATTAAAACGATATTTTAACAAAAAGGTAAAAGACTTATTTCTTTGTGAACTCAACTTGTCAGGTTGGCCGAGAGGTCTAAGGCGCCAGATTTAAGCTCTGGTTCCCGATAGGGAGCGTGGGTTCGAACCCCACACCTGACAACACTTTTATAAAATTAAAACGATATTTTAACAAAAAGGTAAAAAACTTATTTCTATGTTAACCCAACTTGTCAGCTTGGCCGAGAGGTCTAAGGCGCCAGATTTAAGCTCTGGTTCCCGATAAGGAGCGTGGGTTCGAACCCCACACCTGACAACACTTTTATAAAATTAAAACGATATTTTAACAAAAAGGTAAAAAACTTATTTCTTTGTGAACTCAACTTGTCAGGTTGGCCGAGAGGTCTAAGGCGCCAGATTTAAGCTCTGGTTCCCGATAGGGAGCGTGGGTTCGAACCCCACACCTGACAACACTTTTATAAAATTAAAACGATATTTTAACAAAAAGGTAAAAAACTTATTTCTATGTTAACCCAACTTGTCAGCTTGGCCGAGAGGTCTAAGGCGCCAGATTTAAGCTCTGGTTCCCGATAGGGAGCGTGGGTTCGAACCCCACACCTGACAACACTTTTATAAAATTAAAACGATATTTTAACAAAAAGGTAAAAAACTTATTTCTATGTTAACCCAACTTGTCAGCTTGGCCGAGAGGTCTAAGGCGCCAGATTTAAGCTCTGGTTCCCGATAAGGAGCGTGGGTTCGAACCCCACACCTGACAACACTTTTATAAAATTAAAACGATATTTTAACAAAAAGGTAAAAAACTTATTTCTTTGTGAACTCAACTTGTCAGGTTGGCCGAGAGGTCTAAGGCGCCAGATTTAAGCTCTGGTTCCCGATAGGGAGCGTGGGTTCGAACCCCACACCTGACAAGACTTTTATAAAATTAAAACGATATTTTAACAAAAAGGTAAAAAACTTATTTGTAGGTGAACTCAACTTGCCAGGTTGGCCGACAGTGTTAAGGCGCCTTAATTTTTTTCTTATCTTTGTGGATAGCATGTTCGGGATCCCAAATCACTGGTTCCTTTTGAAAAGCCTCAAGGAATTTTAGCTGAAGTTCTTGGGACCAATCACTCATAAATTATTAATGTATATTAATAATAAATATTTATTTATAAAAATAAATTATTAAAATATGTAAGTTTGCTATTAATTAGTTTAACTACACAAATAAACACACTGAACGGCAAGCAAGGAAGCAGAGATTGTGGAGGTCCACCTCACTTCAATCGTACTCGTGCCTCGTGTTCCTTTGACTCGGGTACCAAAGACCGCCTCCGATGCGAAGTTAGCCGACGCGAGAAGAGGAAGCACGAGGCGGGTCGAGCAACGCCTCCGCACTCTCGTACCTCGGACAACTTTGTGCTACTTCGCGAGTCTGGAGGAGACTGGTGAAGTGGTGCGCAGATTTACGCCCCCATCGTTGCACGTGACGTCATCTTGAAGGCAAGCGAATGCCTTTCACTATGTAAACTGCGAGATTCGGAAAATATTTCCGAACTTGGAGCTATCTTTTCTTTCATTGCACAAATATTTTAATTCTTTTCTTGTCTCTTACCATCTGATTGTTCCGTTCTTTTCAATAATTTTTTTCGTAATGAAACATTAGTTTCAGAAATCGGGCATCAGTGAACAGCCATGAAGATACGGCTTGACTACAATAATGCAGAAACTACTTGTGTTGTTTCCAAAGAGTTTCTATTAGTACAACTGACCTATTTTGCGTATTTTGGCATTATATTATTTCCGTCCTATTGATATTTGAATATGGATAATATTTATTGCTAATTTTTTTCTCATCCAATTGATTGAATATGTACACGTCATTGGAAAAAGAGGTTTCATGCAAGGTATTTCAAAAAATCTTCCATATTTCTTGCTAGTAATACCAGCTCCTCATTGGTATATTTAAGATTTCCAAATGAAATGAATTGGAACCAGTCAGCTGACATGCATCATTCCCCATTTAAGTAAAGTTACATCTGAAAACGATAAGCAATGTAACCTGCAAGATTCTTTTAGTCATTGTTTCTTCCAACGTTACAGGGTTGGGCATTGAAATGTATTGTTCAGTGTCAAGATCTCCATCAATTTCACGTTCATCAAAATAATTCTTCCGTGTATGTCTACAGAATTCTCTCCTCAATTGAATTCTCATTTAATATATTTTTGACACATTTTGGAGGACTTTGGGTAAAACGTGTATCGGTATCCTAATTATACTATTATCTATATATCTATTTTGAGTAAAAAAAATGCCAGAATGTTTACCCAAAATATAGCACATAAGTCTATGGGTGAACCATAGCAGAAGGATGATCATTTGCCCCACTCATACCTATAATATATGACGTTAATGATTTAAACTACGGTATGGAAGGTACTTTAATATGAATTTCTCTCTTAAGTCTTTGTAAAGATTTTCTAAAGAATAGTTGGATATTAGTATCCCCTTCTTGAACTAAATCAGACCTTTGTGAGATTCAACTCTCATGCTCTTTATGACAGAATTGACAGGTTGCAGTAAAGAGCTTTGGTTTTAAAAATCTATGCCAAATTCATTAATTCCAGGATGCTTTACCAAATTTACTGAGCTTATAAATAATTGGTTTGACTTATTTAATGCCGAAAATAAATTTGGAGTTTCTTGCCAGTTCAAGTTATCCAAAAATCCGTTAATTTCACACAACTCTACTGTCTACGCCCATTTAACATGAAAGAAGTTGTGCAGCTGGTTTCACTTTTTGACGTTCTGTCCCTCTACCTTGTACCTTGAAATCTTGAATACAATTTTCACATCAGATATTGAACATGAAATTTATTATTGAAAACAAGATCTGTAAACATTGTAATGGATATTTCTTTTATTTCATTTCAGTTGACGACAATTAATTGCCTTAATTAGAGGGGTATGGGCGCCACTTATTTATTCACAAAGTAATTTGAGTAAAACATAAATTATACAAATATGTATGGACACTTTTTCTCAGTCTTTGAAGAAGAGACATGGCAAATATAATCTACCATCTCAGCGTGTTATTTCGTGTTTGGCACGTAACAGAGAATGATCTGCCTGCTTAATTCCTGGAATGACAGGTAGAGCGATCGTCCCTTCCCAGGAATTCTGGCAACGACTTCTTGTCTGGCTGCCCGATGGATTCCGTGGGGATTTCAGCTCGTATAGTGTTAGCTACGAGGCTCGTTTCTTCTACCTTTTTCTCTGATTCACTTCTCCAACCACTCTCTACACTTTCCTCGGACCGATTCCACTCTTTTTTTTTCTTCCAATTCCGTTCCCGTTCATCTTTCACATCTTCCGATTGATTGGTTGTCTAGCCCATGTGATGTCGTCCACCCATCAATCCTCCCCTTTTTCCCTCCTTTTCCAGTATTATTGCCTGGAGGGGGTATTGGGCGAGACAGCAGGCCACGTTTCAACGTACCCAAGAATATTGGGTTATTCCCCAAAATCCCCAGAGAATAGCACCAGGTGTTATGCTATTAAAGGGGAGTTGCCCAATGTGGATAACCCTCATGTAGCCTGTTGCCCTAAAAAAAAAACTTTTCAGGGGAACACAGCCCAGCGAAACTGCGGGAGAATTCTCTCGCAGGTAACCTGGGAGGGATATTCTCTCGCAGGTCGAACCTTTTAGGAGAGATACGAAGGGGCTACCTGTGGGGATGCCTTTTCCTCTCCATTTTTGAACTAAGGTTCCCACAAGCCAAGGCACCTCGGCCTGTTTTGAGAGGTGTATGTTCCGGGGTCATAGACCTTGGGCATACGGTAAGAGTTGTCCGCTATTCCCATTGGAATAGTCGGCCAGCTGCCTCCTAAACTGGTCGAGGCACGGAGAAGGGAATGCTACCTTCCTCTACCTTTCCGCATTCTCCCTTTCAAATCCCTTTCTATGCTATTAAAGGGGAGTTGCCCAACGCGGATTACCCTCATGTAGCCTGTTGCCCAGTAAAAAAAAAAATTCCCAGTGCATAAAGTTAAAATAAAATAAAATTTACTCAGATAAAAAATAAATGCAATAAATTAAAGCTCACGCGTTACAATATATACAAGTATATTTCTACTTTGCAACGATATTATATATTCTACGAGAAGCATGATACGCGATTCACATAAATTAGAAAAAATATTTCATGACCGAGCCTTTAGATTTTTTTTGTTACCATATTTGCAAACAAAAACAGCGCACGACGGAAGTGTCTGTGATCTTTAAATATAAATGCACACAGTGTTCCAAGTAAAACAGTTTCTTTCCACTAACAAACAAAATTCCAAAATAATAACTTCGACACAGTGACAACCACAAGCCACTAGCGTCGAACGTAACGTCATGCGCGGAAGAGAACCAAATTTCGTTCGAAATCCGTCTGGCCTGCATGCTTCCACCATGGGTTGGAGGCTTGCAGAGAAATCTGTACGGCCAATCTGCCTGAACAATAACGGGAGAAGAACGCCGCCCTCTTCACTGGCTACATCTAGAAGAGGTTGCAATTCTAACGACGCAAAAGAAAATGTAACCGTAACTATGACCTTGGTATAATATGGTGGGAAGTGCGGAAACTCCTGCAAGATTCCAGATACTGAAAACTCCCGCGGGATTCTACTTCCTCAATTATACGCATGACTGCCAACTTGATAAAAACAAATCAAGATTCCGTCGGACGTAGTCAAGGGACTTCGCTCACGAGCATCCATACCTCCACGAATATAAGTATTTCTAAACATCCACAAAAACGAGGTGATACTCAGGCCAATTGAACCAAACACAAGGAATCTTGCAAAAAATTGTCACTCCTGGTCAGTAAATGCGAACTCCCCCAATTTATTAAAGCCCCGTAAGAAAAGAGTATCATTGTTGTTAGCTTTGATGTGACGTCATTATTTACACGTTACAATGAACAGACACGTTGCAGCTACTGGGGAATAATTCATGACTGAAATGGTTGTACAAAGATGTACTGTAACGATCATTTTAGTTCGGGTTGTGAGACCGGCCGTGTCACGGTGGCTTAGAGTTGCTGGGCGACTTGACAACGTGGTCAGTGTCCTATAATAATATGCGTGGGTGGACCCTCGCGTCTTCGAGTGTAAGGTGTAAGGAGGAGACACTGCGGACAACACGGGACTTGTAGATAGCTTGGCGAGTTGTCTTAGACATACAAGACAATAAAAACTTGCAATCCTGTCCACGTGTCTGAGGTATCCGAAAGGGAACCCGGAAATATTTCGCCCAAAGGTGAAGCCGTGACTGCCTGACCACGAGTGAATCCAAGTCGCCTGTAAGGTCAACACCGGAGCAGCGCAAGCCATCGTGACGCGAGGTACAGACGTCAGGGAAATTTAAGTTATAAATATATAAAAGAAAAATTTAAATCATGCGGTTTCCTGCCACTGGATGTCAATTCACCGTTAGGCCCAGCTAGCCCCTGGATTAAGTCATGATAATTTATTTAAAATTCTGAAGAAATATATAGAGATATATTTATATCAGGATTTAAGTTTATTTTATTCCACATTATCCCTTCAGTCAACTAATTCAAGTTGATGTGTGGTACAGTACTTACGACATCGTATTTTGTGTCAGGGCGAATACTATGAGCAAAACTTTGGAGTTGCCATGAGATCTTCTTAACCACTTGCAATGGTTATAAATAGCATTTCGAAGAGATTGCTTTAAAAAGTGCTTCACTTTCGTTACGTGGACGATCCATTTATAACCTCCCCACGATGCAGAAAATCTCCAATTCCTTCGCCCACCTCAGTAGCAATTAACATTATGTTTATCACAGAGATCAGAACATTCTGATTTACAGAAGACCCGAAAGATTAGGACAGTGTTTATCGTAAACGCATACACTTCATACCATGAGCTATTATTCACCAGAATTCATGACGTTTTAGTGACCACGGGCACCGAAAGCTTACGCAATGAGATGGAGCATCTGAGAACGACCATCAAGGACTTTGTCATTCACAATAAGTGGGCAATAAAGAGAAAAATTGAACAGAACACGGAGAACCACTCATATGGACAAGATAAGAATCTGGCAAAACTCAAGATCGAGGACGATCATGGTCTAAGGACACCAGTAGTGTATAAGGATTCAGTACGAATGCATCGGTCAAACCATCACAGTTCCAGTAAAGGTGAATACGTATGAAATAACCCTCTAGATCTGCGATAAACGAATGTGCTTTATTGATGGGATACAAAATAGCTTTCTAAGAAACAAAGAAACTGTATCATGGGAATAAGTATTGAGAAAGTGTTATCCTGGAAGATGTACACATATTAGGAAAGGGAGAAAGCTGATAAATACGGACACGTTTCAATCTCAGCAATTGGATTCCCAAGTCGTCGGCGCGGCTTCCAGGGACCAGCTGGTGGGTGAGGCGGCATCAAAGTCGCATAGCAGAGGCGAGCCGCAATAATAAAAGTCTTGGAACTTCAACAATCTTGGATTTACGAACACCTTGCTAGACAGTGTCTAGTGTCTCAATCATTTATCCATAGCATTAAAATCAGAAAATTGTTATCTTGGCCATAATGTCCAAAACGGTATTTAAGTTATTTAATACAATTGTGCTTTCCTTGGGTTTGTTTCAGATTTTTCCAATCAGAATCAAAGTTATAAGTACTACAGTATAATTCTAATCTGAAAACATATTGTGCCAATTACCATATTTATCTATATTAAAAATAATAGTATTTTATGTCCATAAAGATAAGCTAAAATTAGTTTATAATAATAGAATTCTAATATAAAAGAATTATTTTATTTATTCTTTACGTTTCCTGTAATAGGGAATCCTAAATTAAGTCATCACAATTCCTGCCTGTCGCAATCACTTTGATATATTTTAACAACAAAACTTTTGGACCGCCTTTTATTAAAATTTATATTGACGTTGTATAGTAAGTAAGTAGTTTTGTAATAAAAGTAAACTACCATCTACTATCTTGAAGGAAAATAGCAGACTTTCCGAGGCTGATGTTTCCTTCCAAAAGAAAACGGAGATAACAAAATAAATAAATATTTTATTAAAATATATTAAAATTATAAATACTATAAATATATTTTTCAATGTTACATGAAACTTTTTAACTATATCAAACTGCTGTCCGCCGATGGCGAACGATTGAAATTCTTATTTTGAATACTTACATAGCAATTTGTTAAACTTACCGAGTTGTTTTTCTGTCAAGCGATGAATAGCGACGAATAAAATGTCATCCATCATTTAAAAATGCAAAACTGAAATCTGCTCACTTTAATCTTTATTATGGGTCACGTTATTACTAATTAAACAAAATCTTAATAGTCAAAAATAGATGCGAAGGGAGTAGTTCAACAATTATAGTAGTTTAGCTACCGCCGTTCCTGCATTTTTCATAGTAATCGCCTCTACTTCACTAGTTTAAATGCCTCTAACGTCATTTTGTAAGTCATCGCATTTTCAGTGATGTACTCTTCGAAGTGCATGTCTTCAAACTTAACTGTGGGTTGTTTTGACCAATGATTAACTGTAACATCATGACCTGTTGCGTGATAGATGTAACTATTTGGTTGCGTCAAAAACATGGTGGGTTGAGTTAGGGGTGAGATGTGGGTCAGAACCAGGTTAATATTTTGCAAAGCGCTGAGCACCAGTTTATCACCGGAGGACCATTTTATATAACTCGGGATATCAAGGTTGATTAATTTCTGTCGGTACAATACCCGACGTTATTTATGTATATAAAAATTAAGGTGTGTCCCTTTTGCGTCTCTAAACCATTCATCCGATTGCGATGAAACTTCGGTTTCCCGCGTAGGTTTCTGTCTGTCTTCCGAAGCGTTAGGCGACTCACCGGAGGTGAAATTTAAAACATCGTGAACATACGATGAGTTGCGTGAAGTCAGTATACGCATCTCCATGAGATACATTGCCTTACAAAATATGAAGCTACTTTACGTATCCCTCTGACGTCTAACATAAGTCTCTTTGACTGTGACGTATTCAAACACAATGGTTACCTTATTACGCAATAATCCATTACGACAGATTTTTAGATTAGAGTCAATTAGTGCTTGAAAATAACTCTTACCCCCCAGAACTTCAATTGCTGAAGACCTCTTCCTCTTCCTCAGTGGTGCTGACTTCTCATGCTGTAAGGTGTTGAAATTATACACTAAAAATATATGTTGAGAAACCCGAAAATGTATTATTCGTCGCTAAAAACGCCCATTACAGCATGTTTTTCAATTTCACCCCGTACCCCCCGTGTGAGTTTGCGCATAACAACTCACCCAAGTTTTATCACAATTGGATGAATGGCTTAGGAACGCGTAGGGTACACACAGACAGACACACATAGTTACGTATTTGAGTGATAATATTATTCCTCATACCTGTATTCCGAGTTAGAGTTCCTGAACCATCATATATTCTAAATTCAACCCGTGTCGAAAATACGGTATGGACTCTGGAGACCGTTCTTATACTTTCGAATACAGTGATTAACCATGAAATCATTTAATACATTAATGGGGAATCTTTATTTTGGACTGAATTACCGTAGGTAAAACGTCACTCTAATTAAGGCTAATATGTTCACTTCTAAGTTCTAAGTCTATGTATCTCATTTTGTGCAACAGAACTGCACTATATCCCTCTTATTTACGATGTAAGTGTTCTTTTTTCCCCAAACATGACTATAGTTGTGCAGACAATGGATTGGACATCATAAAATATTTCAAGCATTTTTATAAATGATCAAAGATCAAATACTTTCCCTTATAGATGTTTTGTTCAGCAGAACCTTTTGTCAGACTTTCTCATGAACAATAACCAGAATTATAAGATAAGTGTCCTTGATACAGCACTGCGTCTCGCTTTGCGTGGTCTCAAACACGATAGAGATCTGTTTCTGAAAGGAAGGTTTTATCACGAAATATGAAGAAGCTCGTCGTTAGATGAGAAAGATGTTGCCTGGGATGACAGTGTGGGCGTAACCTTGGACTGAAACCTGACAGTGTGTGGAAGATTTCAGATAAATAAATTTTAGCAGACGTTTTCAAAGAGAACTCATCCAATGAAGAGGAGGAAGAACAACTTAATTTGTGAACTTCGTCAAATAAATTCTTCTTTTCATATTCGTTACAAAAATTTAATTCAACCATCAAATGTGTAATTAGAACAAAAAGATAAGACATTTGAATTAATTAATAAATTCTGATTAAACTGCCACAAAAGTTATGCCACTATCTCCCCACGGAAATTTAACCCTGATGAAAAACGGCAATGTTACATGTTTTAAATAGTTTATAGAAATTTCTAAATTTATGAACGTTTATTTATTTGCATTTATTTTAATTCAATTATTTTATATTAATCAAAACTTTATTAATTTATAATCAAAAATCATTCATTACAATATATATATATATATATATATATATATATATATATATACACGTAAATTATGATTAAACTATTTAATGTTCTATTTAGTGTTCAGCTCGGAATACACTAATTAGTTACTCGGTAAAATTTAATCACTTTTCATGGTTAGATAAAACATAAATAGTGGTACAAACCTGACGTTCGTTCCGTACTCAGTACGATATTTGCACATATTTTGGAAAAATATCGTTGGAGTCCTCACCAGGTAAGCATTTCCGACCAGGGGCGGAGCCCAGGGCCCTGGAATATCAGTGCGCAGTCTTTGTGAATGAGTTACGAGTATAAGAATGGTGACGACTAAAGCCGCGACCCACAGCAGGAGAACCAACATCGCAAATACGCTGCAGTAATCGGGTATCTTCAGCTTATATAAGTTTGTATGCTTCAAGGTCTCAAAATTTACGGATGTTCCCCCTGAATTAAAAATGTTTTTCTCCCATAATTAAACTAATTACTATTAAGTATTGTAAATAGATCAACAGTATAGATAAGACTAGATGAAAATTCTATTTTAAGTTAAATGACATGTATTACTGTATGTTTTCATTATAATTGCTGAATTTGACATAGAATTTGTTGATCTAGCAATTAATTTATCACCGTTTCCGCCATTCTATCATGAACGCCATATTATCAGTGTATGCACATGTTAACTTCGTTACCTTCACTCCGTTAAAATTCACAATATAAATACATCAAGACACCTCTATATTGAAAGCGAAGTTTCTAATATTACATTACGAATCGTCATACAAACCCACAACCGTTCAACAATAAGCAGCATCTAATGTACGGGTCTCCAAACGGTAGTTCGAAGAGTTTTACTGGTAGTTGCGAAAGGTTATTAGACAAATCAGAGAATAAAGAATCCAACTTCTGTTCCATTTATGTGTCTTAATTTTGTTTTTTGTCTCTGTATCATATATATTGTAATATTCAATTAATACCTTAACTAAATGAAATTTGATTAATTCGCCTCTCGTTGAAGCTATTAATGTAATAATTAACTGGAAGGCGTTATTCAAATAAAAGAATTTATAAAATTTACAAACAATATTTATTTATTTTGTGGCAATAATTTAAAACAAATTTAAAATATTAAATCTCAGGGTCTTCACTAGGTTTGATAATGTACACATCAATTGTGTTTAAAAATCTTATTAACAAGCAAATCACATTTACCTAAACAATACGTCGACTAAAAGAAAAGAAATTAACTTGACAATTAAAATAGAACGAAATTAAAAAGTAAAGAGATTAACTCTGATTAACAATTTAAACTAGAACGAAATCTGACTTCTATATTTTAATTACGTTTACATAAATAATTATTTTGTAATTTGTTACTCACATCTGTCCAGTTGGTTCCAGCATACCTTTCGTTTTCGAAATACACTATTGCGAGATTTTACACTGACTCTAAGATTCACAGATTTTACACTGATTCTAGTCAAAGTTTATAGCATGTCAGGAACTCGGATGATCCTCCTTTTTTTGTCAGCTATCTGTTGCCTGCTTGCCTTAGGTGAATTCTGTGGTTTGTAGATTTGCTAGTCTTTACTGCTTTGGACTTAAACTGCAATTTTACTATTTCTGGCTGGCTATGGACGTAAAACTGCTTTTACTTAGCAAGTTTCGATGCAATGCTTTCGTGAATGTTTTACTTTGTCCTCAACTCACAACTTTGTTTTATAGTAATACAATAAACGACGGCTAGTCTCTGCACAAGTATCACTTGTTCCGTCCTCCGAAATGTCCAGGCACCAACCAACTCTGTTAAATTCTGATCACCAACTGAACTATCCTCATCTCGAGTTTTTAGCGCGCATAGGCCATTTTGACCTTCCGCCAAAGGAAGAGAGCTGGGCTACATTGTCGCTATGGAAGCTCCTGCCGCAGTAATAGATTTCTCAAAAAATTTAAATTTTTATGGTCAAACAATTAATGTCCTAATTAATTGGCATTACAATATATATATATATATATATATATATATATATTGTAGTGATTAGTAATTAATCCATTGTTATAATTGCAAAGTAAAGAACTCATTATTAGACTACATAAAGCGTGCACCGCGACACAGGGCGGCGAGACAAAAGAACCATTGTTGAGACGTACGCAGTCAAAAATTCTACGAGACGAACACACAGTCAGCGAGGAGGAGCGAAACGAAAAGGTTCCAAGTTAAAATTGAACAAAAAGTTTTTCAGTCTGTAATTCATCGAATAAGGTTACAGGAAAGTTTCTCAATAAGTAAAGCCACAAACAGTAACCTAATAATTTCCTGCCGCAGTAAAAAAAAACTCAATAAGTAAAAAGAGACCGTCACCGATGTCATCGAGAGGAAGTTGTTAACAATCCATCTAATCATTAATCCGGAAGGAGTTGCAGTTTCCAGTTTCCAGAAGAGAGACCCAAAAGTTTCGACAAGTGTTTTGTAACCAACTTAAATTCAGTGATATCCCCAAAAACGTGTGCACAGAAAACCCCAAAATTGAGACCTGGTCGGCCGTAAGTAAAAGAACTCTAAATTTATTTGTAAACCATTTCATTAAGATACGTCAGATCGTTCTTCAATTATTTTCTTTTCTTTAATTATTTCTTTTCTTTAATTCTTTTGTTAGTTAAGATAAAATTCAATTCACCCATTTATCAAACCCAGTAAAGACCCTGAGATTTTAAATATTATTGTGCAATTTTATGTTGTATATTAAACTTAAATAAATTTTGTTTAATTGTTCACCTTTAATAAATCTTTTTATTTAGACGCCATTTTTATGCTGTTTATTACAATATATATATATATATATATATATATATTGTAATAAACAAATTTATAATTAAATTTTATTTAATTTGCCCCACGTTGAAGAGACAATTTCGTAATAAACAAATTATAACTTTAAATTAAAATGGTTGTAGATAAGCTAACATTATGGCGCAAAATCTAGTTTAAACAAATAAAATTAAATTTCAATTAACCACCATGAAAGGAAGTTGAAATTAAACAACTTTTCAAAATATAACAAAACTAATTTAATAAAACATATTTTATCTTTGTTGAAATTTCACAAATTGATATTGTTGTGCCACGGCTTAATTTTCAGGGCCGCCTATCGGGCCTCCAATAACATTAAATTTTACAAGACAAAAATATTCCTGACTTGAATTATTATTATTTTAAACGAAATTATCGAAATCTGAATTCAGATGATAATTATATTTACACTAAAAGGTTTAAAATCTGGGCTCGATCTCACTTAACTTGATTTTTTTAACACATCACAACGTGGCCATTTTGCACTTAATTTATAATATTTTAGTTTACAAACACTAATCACTTTCTGATCCTAGCTGTTGATAGATTTGTTTAAACAATCACTTTTGATAGCTTTGTTCTCTGTTCTCTAAAAAATTGGATAATTACTGGAGCATGGCAACAGACAAAATACAATTCCAAACTGGCGCCTTTTAATACAACATTTCTCAGCTTCCAAAAACACACTCACCCGTCGTGGTCCCAGCAACTCTGAATACGGACTCGTCTCAAAACACACATTCCTCCATCCTGCTCCAAGCAACCCTGAATCTAATCCCTAAGACATAATGCAATGGTCTCATATTTATGCCGCTGGTAATGAAATAGTAAAATTCTATTTATTAAATAATTACATATTTGTATATATGAAAATGAATGTCTGAGTATCCCCTGCGCAGTCCTAAGCCATTCATCTGATTGCGATGAAACTTTGGTGAGTTGTTGCAAGCACCCCGGCGAAAGTTTCTGTCGGATTTTCGATGCGTTAGGAAACTCCCAACGGGTGAAATTAAAAAACTTGCTTAAATGATCTATATTACCGTCTACTATTTACTTTTACGGGTATATGTGATTAATAATTTCTATCCAGATGTTTTTGGTGTATAATTTCAACCCCTTAAAGCGCCAATAAGGGAGGGGGTGAAGGGGAGTTACATAAAAATAACACGAAACAACCAAGATTGGTGTCTAATCCACGGTTATAAATGTCAATGAGTTTAATTCTGACATTCACTATGTCAGTTAAGTTGTAGATCAACTCCTAAGTGTGTGTGTGTGGGGAGGAGGGGGGGAGAGGAGGAGGATGTGGGTGAAAGTCCCTTACATAAAGTAATGAGTAAACAACGGATACTGGTATTGAACCTGGGGTTATGGAAGTCATTGAGTTTAATTCACACATTTACCATACATTTACCCCTAGGAGTGGGGGTGAAACAATTTTCGGTTTACAATCTTAAATTCGTAGACCAATTTCTTTCAAACTTTGTTTCTGGATCGTAAGTAACATGTGTATAAACACTGAGGGGTTCAGAGACACACCTACCCCCACTAGGGGTGGGGGCGGTATTTAAAAACATTTCTAAACGACCGTTATTAGCGTGGAACAAAATGTTTCCGGGGTCGCTTAATTTGATAGTGTAATTATAGAATTGCTTTAGGAAGATCGGGATGCAAGATTGTCGCCCTGGGAGACGATAATAAAAGCACGTAGGCTCATTGGCGTTACATGAACATGACTGCGGCTAAAACAAATAGTCATTAAATTTGTTCATAAATCGCCTAATCCTGATAGAGGAGGGCCAGAGACACTCTTTGGAAAATTCTAATCCTTGATCTATCATTCCGCAACCTCCCTATCAAAACTCTCTCCTATGCTGTAAAATGTAAGTTTCCACGTGGATTACCCACATAAAGCCTCTTACTACCTAAAAAAAAAGATACTGAATTGATTAAATTCAGTATCTCTTTTTTACAATGTAATTATACATTGTTTACATAGCAAATAAATTTCTTTTCAGATTAACAAAAGCAAAACTGAATATTCATTGTGACACTATTGCTGTGCTGCTCCCTGAAATTAATTTTGTGTTTAGGTACTGAATTATTTAAGAGAAAGTGTTGGGATTTGAAATTTCGGTTTTTATTGCTGGTGTCTTTCTTGTATGTGCTTATTTCGTTGAAGCCAGTTACTCAGATAAACAAAATGATTCTATTAGTCGTCTACTGAGGACAAGTCATACACAACAATGGAGTGCACAACATTTAAAAATACATCACACACATACAAGTAAGAATAGCATGTTTAAAAATACAATTTAAACGTAACAGGAACCTTGTCTTAGTTAAAAACCTTTTATTAACAAGCCACAATTTTCATCCAAAATGATCATTCTTTTGTTTGTGGAGACACGCTACATAAGGGTAATCTCCGTGGCAGCAATGTGTAATTACATTTAATTGTAAATACATCCTCAGCAGACATTTGAATGTAATTACAGTAAAACAAGAAAAAAAATTATATTAGACATCAATAAAATGTTAAATGCCCATCCACGAGATACCAAGGAACTCCCTTACAGTTACAACATACATAAAAATTGACTTAAGGCTATTCTTGCTGCGTCCCCACAGCAAACTCCTCTCCCGCTATCGGAAGGACGTGGGACAAGTACCAAACGCCCGATCTACCTCATGTAGGTTTTTCTAGGGTTTTCCCTGCATCACCTTAAGGCGAATGCCGGGTAGGATCCTTAAACTATAGCCCGGGGGCCCTAGTTAAACCTTGGCTACCTTCCTCTACCCTTCCGCATCCCCCCTTTCAAATCCCTTCCTATGCTATTAAAGGGGAGTTGCCACCATGTGGATTACACTCATGTAGCCTGTTAAAAAAGAAAAAAAGAACAGTATTTTTAAAATAGACGAATTCGATAATACAGCTAGCACACTTTAATTCTATTTTTAGGGCTAGTGATGTAGTTACATTATCTAGATGAAATTCTATGTAAAAATTTATATTTCCTTTGGTAAATTATGTACTGATAATTGCAATGTATTTGAAGTCCTCTGTAGCGCGATTTAATTTTGAGTGCAGTTTACTGCGAACATTAGAACAAAGTTTGGTTGTAAGTTAACCACGTGCGCCCGTTTTGTTAACGTGGCATTCCCCAGTATAAAATTAGACTTAATAGTTCCCAAGGTCACCCCTTCCTTTTCCCGCGTCAGGGTGCAGGTATAATTGAAGAAAACACCCCACTACACAACCTGTCGTGACGTATTAGGATAAGTGATCATTGATTGGCTACCCAATTGACGAGAGGGGTGATGGGGATCCAATAAGATCAATTTTCATTTTGGGACCCTGAGGTACGGAGTGAAACAGACTTACTTTCTTGCTGGCATCCGGAGAGATCAGCTTATACGCGGTGAAGTTTTTCTAAGATCAAGTGACCATCTCTCAGAGTGGGCGAGCAGGAACACGTGGCCATGGTAAGCTGTTCCCGCAACTATCTACTAAGTGCAGAGTTTTTTTTAATTACTTACGATTTATGCCAGCGCTGGTCGCTGAAGAACATTTAAAAACTTTTATTTTATTATTATTATATTTTTAATTGAAGTTGTACATTTTCTTGGTTAATAAATTCTTATATTTAACTTAATTTAAATTTTATTTCTCGTAAGTATGCCATATAATTGGTAAAGGGGATATTTATATTTTCTGCACTGAGTGATTTGTTGTGAGAACAGTTCAATTGATGAACCATTTCACCCGCTATTTTGGGGAAATATTTTGTGATTGGTTTCAGGTATATGAGCAGCGTGAATTCCATTCGATTATATTATTTTGTATTTCTCTTTCCGGTTTCACACATTTCCTTTTCAGCAAGTATTCTGGAAGGCGATCAGTATTTATGTTTGAGTGTGTGTAATTGTTATGGTCTCTTACAGCATATTTTGGAGGAATGTATGTTGTTGTTTTTTTGTTTATTTTATTTTGTGCTTAATACATGTATTAGAACCGCGGATTCATGTTTAAAGAATTCGATATCGGTTTAAAGTGTCGCATGTTAGGTTCGGTAGAATCACGAAATAATATTTTAATTTTTCGGTGGATCTGTGTTTAATAAAGGCGCGTAAACAGTCTAGTAAAATTTAAATACGTACAATTGATATCGTGTATGAGATTACGACCGGGAATGGAAACGTGTGAAGTAGGTCCTACAGTGGAACAAAACGGCTTGGAGATGCCGGAGTTAAGACTCGGAACCACGCAAACTAAGAGCACGAGTAGTATGATGGACCTGATGTGGCTATTAAATCAGTTAAAGGAAATGCGAGAAATCGATAAGAGAATTAAACGAAAGGTTTGACGCACAAGAGGCAAGGCTAGATAAAATTATTCCCCCCCCTCCCCCGTCTGCTACAGTGGGTTAAACAAAAAGTATTTAATCAATGCAAAAATCGGCAGGTTTCATTGTTTAAATTTTTCTACCCCCGCCCACTTCCTCCCAGGCTTGTGAAGCACAGGTCAACCAGTAGTGGAGAAGGCAAGGCTAGTCCGCGGGCAGTCGCAGTTGAGTGCCTATTGGTATTTGTTACGTTGTGTCTGGGAAAGCTCGGTTGAGTGGACTGGTGTCGGACGTTCTGTCCGGGTGCGTCGTTGTTTTTATCAGAGTGTGAAATCATTCAGATCCTGATAAATTTTCTGCGTTATAGTGGATCCAACTTGTATTTCTTGAAGGACGTTGTGTCCTTGCATCCAAAGCAGCCCAACCGAAGGGCTTTGATGTTGTGGTAAGGTCGGATACAGAGACTCCTTTGATGTGAATTTTTAATTTTTTATTAATTATACATTTATTTATATTTATTACAAATATTACGCCTTTCATTCATATGCAAAGTGCGCACATTTACTTTCTCATCATGGTTGGAATCCGAACAAACTAAAATTTAAATGGCAATTGTAATCCTTTTTTAAAAAAATTGTAAAGGAAGCTAACCGCGGGATTTGCTCACGCACATGTGCCTATAGTAAATAGCAGGTTGCATCGCCAGCCGGTTGACGGGTCCCGCTTCGTTGTTGTTTTCAAACGGTGCCTAACGCTACCTGGCGTATAGCATTGTTTACGCGAGCAAATTCTTTTCCGTTGGTGCGCACTTATTATATGCTGGTGTTAAGCCAAATCATGAAAGAGTGTACAATTTTTTGATTTTTTTAATATCTTCGATTTCATTATTATACCTTATTCTCCAACAATTTTCTGCTATATTCTTCTCATTATCTTTCTTTCGAAGACATTTAACCTTCGTATGTCATTTTCTTTCAGTACCCACGTTCCTCTTGAGTATGTTACTACAGGTCTTATTGTAACTTTATATAATCGGAGTTTTGCATTTTTGGATAGTAATTTGCGTTCAAATAAATCCAAATTAGCATAATAGGCTCTATTGCCCATTGCAATTCTTCTCGTTATTTCCTCCTCAATGGAGTTGTTTCTATTTACCGTTGTACCGATGTATGTGAAGGATTTGACCTCTTTGTATTTATTTTATCGAGTATCATATCACAGCAATTTGTCTCTCCTACGTTACATTTCATATTGTAATCGCCTCTCCGCTCCCTCGGATCCTTATAATGGACGAATGCCGACCCGGCGCCACTGCTTGTGCAGAAAAGTTTTATTTTAAATTATACAAACGACAATCGTCTCATTAATTAACATTCGCGATCCGCGCAATCCACACCTGGACTCGTGAGTACTTGAGTCGAGCATGAGACTCTCAATAACTGTATCTCCGGTGTCCTGGCTTTGATCAATTACGTAAGGAAGGATTCACTGAATGAAAACAAAATGTAAACATAAAATTCAGTTTAATGGACAAATTGGGGTTAATACAAATACTCGGCACGACTCCTCAATCGCTAAATGTTGCCTTTATTCATAAACTTAAATCTAACAAGTCTCCGTAAAGTTACTATTTTGGCCAAATTTATCAAATTTAATATGTACTTTAATAACACAGCTGGTCATTGGACCCACAACTCTTAATTGGCGCTACTTTCACACGATGCAGGGAAAGGGACGGAAGTTTCTTACTGTGCTGCGACGCGTTGTCTTCTGATGATGTCCAGGTTCAGGTGCCTGGCCGGTCGGCTGACCAAATCCTCGCACACAGAGCAGCGGCTAAAACACGCAGGCGCGACGGCCTACACTTGCTCCGCAATTCACGGTTCCCTCCTCCAAGAACCTCCGCACCAAAATCACCTACGCGTTCGTCCCTTACAGTTCACCAAGAACTGACGACGCCCGCTCTCCTGCCTTCCAGGACGCGATTCGTCTCCACCACACTACTCCGGTCAAAGACGCCGGCTCTGCTATGTTGGGTAACAACTGTCCCGTCTCCTGGTCCACAGCTTCTTCGCCGTCCAGGACCCGACTCCTCCTTAATCCGCCACAGCTGTTACCCGCCACGGTCGCCTTTGTCCTAGCACGTTCACCACTACGGTCAGAAAATGACCTGACAAGGCGTCCCTCGCAAACCCACTTCCTGTTGCCGTAAACTTGGTCCCAAAGACCGGTCTTGTGAAAAATTTTACGTCCAACATTCCCACGACAAGACAACTAGTATTAATGTTTAAAATCACTTATTACAATATATTGGGTCTTGGTTTATTTTTAAGCTAAATTTTATAGATTTATCTTTTAATTGTATAAATATGTCCTCCAAGGCTTTATTGTTCGTGTTATTAGGACGTCATCTGCATACGCTATGCATTGTTTTAGGCGAGTAGTTATGTTTCCCCTTATATTAATTTCCCTTAATATGGCATTTAATGTTATGTTAAATAGTGTTGCTGATGGTGGGTCGCCTTGTTTTACCCAATCTATTGTGGATAGGTCTTTGCTTAAACTCTTTGTTGTGAATTTTTAATTTATTATTAATTATACATTTATTTATATTTATTACAAATATTACTCCTTTCATTCATATGCAAAGTGCGCACATTTATTTTCTCATCATGGCTCCTTTATAACTTTCCCATATAGTAATAGGATTCGACGGACTGCACACAGTGAGAATTATGGCAAACAGATTTCTTATTAAGTCTGGCATGGAGATTAATTCGGCTTCTCGTATTGTCATCCCAGCACTTGCCTGTTTGTAAGAGATCTAATTTCTGACGGTTTTCTCTGTATGTTTCGCATAGTTCTCCATTTACTGTTTTTAGGTCGGCAAAAGATGTTTGTCCTCTAACGTAGCGAAGAAGCATCCTAAGAAGGAAACATTCGGCATTATTGGGATGAACTGTATACACACGACCCAATGCATCGCTGGCATGTACATCATGTCCAGGTACTGACTGGTCTAGTTTTCTTCTAGTGAAAACTTTCATAGATGAATTCCATGTGTAATACCGAGGTATGTCGGGATACAATAAGGTTCTGGCGAATGGATCTTTCTGACAAAGTTGAAATAATGCAGTTAAAGTTGTACTTGTGGTTGACCGATAACTTTCGTAGCGGTCTCTGTGGTGAAATAAACTCGCTGTCCATTTTCTAAATGAACACTGAGGTGAACAATCTGTCATGTATGGGAAATCCTAGTATTCACCAAACTACTTCGTTGCTACTAATGTATCTTCCCAAATGATATTGAGTCACTTCATCATTTGTGGCGTTAGTAATGCAAAATGAAGAGATATCACACTACCTTTGTTAATATACTTGCACACGTATTTGATTGATTTCACACTGTTACAGTATTCGACATTGATGTGTCCATGAAACATTCTTTACAACAGTGGAGAATATGGCACAACGCACCTATTGTCGATTTCTATTTTCGTATTTTTGCGTATTTTGAGTATTTCCGTAAAACCGCCATCTTCAGGAGATCGCCGCCTGTACCGAGAATAACCATCACTTCCGGTTTACGTGTCTTTAATAAATTTTCTTGGATATTTCTTCGTACACCTTCCGTCTTTCATACAAGGAGAATTTCGATTCAGATTGCCCCATGGTCCGTGGGTCATGTTTGTGGTTATGACAATAGTTCAGGATCTTGTGTTGGGTCAGGTAATTCAGCTGATATATCATCCATTTGTGAGGGGTGAATTTTGTCCTTCAACCATATTAAATTGTGTGAATGTTGTAGTCCACGCTTTTGCCATTCTATTGCGTACATCCAGCATCTTGGGACTCCAAATACATGACCCTTTGTTATAACTGTTAACGTAATAGTTAACTTGAAACAGCCGGAAATAATGGTTGGGAAAATAATTGAATTGTAGATTTAGTTTTTATATTTAATATTGTGCGTATTTGTTTAGCAGAATTTTTACACCACACTGCCGAGCTGACCACTGCTAGATTCCTCAAAGCTTACTGTACTTTTTCTACCTGACCCTCGGAACAGGGTTTTTTCCAAAACCATCGGGTCCGGCCATCTGGCCTCCCATACACTACATTACCAATCCTGAACAGTAACGTCCATTAATTTCAACTGCTTTAGTTTAAATGCTCTCGCAATCAAGTCATGGCGGTCACTGGCCTATTGCTAAGTATTTCCTTGATCTCCAACCAAGTATGATTACAGGTGATGGTGATGAATAAGTCTGGTCTCCCGTATGTCTTTACGTACGTCGTAGCATCCTGCGTGTATTCGTGCATATGTCTGGGACTACCAGTGAGTGAATGTAGATGGTAGTATGACTAAAGAACCTATGTTTTCAACGTTCCCATCATTTGCAACAGCATCTCTCACGTGAATGTATTCTTCAACTCTGAGTTTACGTTGATTTAGACGAAAATAAATAAGACGTTCAGTTTCAATTTTTGCATACATATCAATTATGAATTGATGAAACAAATGCCTGCAGTTTAATATATTGTTCGGTTGAGTATCTCGAACTATTAGTCTGTATGCATTGAAAAGCATCGCTGAAACTTTCATTGTTGTAGGTTGACTTATTCTTGGGTTGACCAGTCTGAGATTAAAATGATGTCCTTCTTCCCCGCGGGAAATATGATTGGGTATTGAAGAGAATCATAAAATAGATGTGTTTCGGAAATACGCTGTAGTGAATCACCTCGTCGTTGAATTAGGAAATCTCGTTGATCAAAGCCGTCGGCTGACATAACCACTGCTATTTCATGTCCTTCAGGAGTATTGAAACGCCGCTCATGTTCTCCAGTTGGTCTACGATCTGCTCTTATGACAACTTTATATTCATCTGTTGGCATATGTTCTAATGCTGTTTTGAATGATTTTATAAGATCATTATGCTCATGAAACATTGTTTGTAAACTTGAAACTATATGACGTCTTGTTCCTGAGATGTAGCCGCACTTTTGGTTAGTTTCCGTTTCATCGTTTCCTATAAAATATATTTGTAGAAATTTTGGTTGCTGATCAGACGGCGGAAGTAACGATCCCGCTTAATCTTAAATCTGACCCAGGATTTTCAACAACTGATGTGACACCGAATGACGTCATTTGGAAACAAGCAAAACAGTAGTGAGAAAATGTTTTGATTCTGTAGCATTTTCTGCTGTATATGTCAAAAGTTCTTGTGGTGGTATTTCCAAGTTGCTGAGTTTTACTTTTCCATTTTTGCAGCAAATACCAGCAGATTCTGTTTTAAATTTTTTTACATGGCAGTAAGTTCAAACTGTTTACTTTTTACCTATAGTAACAGTTGGATGCTGTATATAATATGGATAATAACGGAATGCTTCTAATTCTAGGGTTAAATGATGTGCAGTCCGCGATCGTGTGGCTCTGACTCTCACATTTTAAGGCGGGTGTCACGCTGCTGTTCGGTTTCCGAACTTCTAGATGCAGTTGCCCCCCACCCCCTTTTTTTTCTCGAAACCTGGTCTGACGCTGTTGAGTAATCTCTGATAATCTAGCTTCCGCAGCTGTCTGGCGTAGATTGCGAAGCCTTGCAATTCTATCCTCAGGAGTCTCTGCAGATCGCTTTTTAAAAATATTTTTAGCCTTTATTTGTACTTGGCCAATTGCCTTAAGTTTTCTTGGAGACATTTTTGTACCTATAAATACCTTTAAAAAGTAATATTAAATTACTATTTATACATTAACATATTATGTTTATGGAAAGGATGTATCCGGTTTCATACTAAAACTAAAAATACAAAACCACAATTCAAATACCGATATTTAAAAATTGATTTGTTAACAAAAATGTTTCTGTAAAATGATAAAAGATTTAAGCTGCTTCGAAATGGGTATCAAGTCGAAAATTTAAGGTACAAAAAACCTTAAAATTAAATACGTTATATATGTAGTTTACTTCACTTCTTTACGCAAAGTCTTGTGCTGTTGAAGTGTTTCGGCGGGTTACCATGCCTGGCAACATGGTATTTCTTCGTTTTTATTTCGTGGACATCGTCGTTTTTAAGAGCGAAAATGGTTCTTTCTCGCAACCAGTTCTAGATTTGATACTTCTGACGGACTGCTGGATAGACAGCCTGTATTAGGTCTGAGATGGACGACACCAGATTACAAAAATCGGATGAGAATTTTAGGTTGCCTGATGAGTCTAGGGTTAATCTACCTACTCTAGAAGTTTGTTTGAAAAAGTCTGTGCAGTATCATCTTCCAGATTCAGTCTCATATTTTCGTGTAACATTCTATTTTGCACCTGTCTCCACAGAAAGGACAGTTTCAAACCATCATCGGTTTGATCAGCTGGTGTTGCGTTTGGGACGACGGGCAGAGATTGACGAAAGTCTCCACACAGGAGTACCAGAGTCCCCTCCCGTGATGTTATTTCCTTTGTGGTGTCTCAGAGAATGAACTCCAGAGATTTTTTGTGAGACGTGGTGCATTCATCCCATACTATTAATTCACATGTTTTCAGAACCTGAGCTTGACCACTTAACATGCTTATGTTTTACGTAGGAGCTTCGTGTCTCGCTATGTTTAGAGGCAATTTAAGTGCAGAATAAGCTGTTCTTCCTCCGTCCATCAATGTCGCTGCAATTCACGAAGAAGCAATGGTAAAAGCATTTTGTCCCCGAGACCTGAAATCTGCCAGAGTTAAATTAGTCAAAAATTTTTCCCTGTGTCACCAGAAGCATCAAGGAAAATAATACCACCTTTTTGTTTGAATATATTGTCCATTACGATTTTGTATGCTTTTCTCTGATCCTCATTTAGTAGAGGTTTGTTTTGCAAGACATACGAAGTGAGCTAATCCACATTGTAGCCCTTTTCTCTCGTGTAATCTGGGTGAAATACGTCTTGTTGACTTCGTAATGGCTGAGGCATGTCGAGTTGTTGTCTTTTATTTCTCAATGGTCAGGCATTTATCTTCTAGAATAATCAAAGCCATATTGAAAAATCTGGACCAAACGAAATTTCTAACGTCGATTTTTCTCTCCAGATTTTGCGGAGTATATCTTCACATAATGCCTCCTTAAAACTTTCCCATATACTAATAGGATTCGATGGAATCCACATAGTGAGTATTGTGGCAAACAGATTTCTTATTTGGTCTGGCAATGGAGATTAATTCGGTTTCTCGCATTGAGTCACCATAGCACTGGTCTGTTTATAAGAGACCTAATTTCTGACAGGTTTCTCTATATGTTTCGCATAGTTCTCCATTAACTGTTTTTAGGTCGGCAAAAGATCTTGATCCTCTAACGTAGTGAAGAAGCATCCTAAGAAATAAATATTCGGAGTTATTGGGATGAACTGAATGCACACGACCCAAAGAATCGATTACATGTACGTCATGTCCAGATACTGACTGGCCTATATTTATCCAGAGAAAACTTTCCTACGTGAATTCCATGTGTTATATTGAGGTATTTAGGGATACAAAAAGGTACTTGGGAAAGGATCATTCTGACAAAGTTGAAAGAATGCAGTTAAAGTTGTGTTTGGTGGAGACTTTAGGAGTGGTCTCTGTGGTGAAATAAACTCACTGACCATTTTCTAAATGAACATTTATTAAACAACAGTTGAATATCGTTCATGTATGGGAAATCTAGTATTCGCCAAACTGCTTCGTTTCTACTTACGTATCTGCGAAGAGATATTGAGTGACTTCAACATTTGTTGTGTCGTTAGTAATGGAAAGTGAAGCCATATCACACAACTTTTGTTAATATACTTGAACACGTATTTGAGCGATTTCACACTGTTACAGAATTCGACATTGATGTGTATCTTGACAACAGTGGGGAATATGGCACAATCCGCCCATTGTTTATTTCTATTTCCGTATTCTTGCGTATCTTAGAGTTTTGTCATGAAACCGCCATCTACTGGAGATCGCCATCTGTACAGAGGATAACCATCACTTCCGGTTTACGTGTCTTTAATAAATTTTCTTAGTACACCTTCAGTCTTTCGTACAAGGAGAATTCCGATTGAGATTGTCCCATGGTCCGTGAATAATTGTTTGTGGATATTGACAATAGATAGTTCAGGATCTTGTGTTGGGTCAGGCAGTTCAGCTGATATAATATCATCAATTTGTGATGGGTGAATTTTGTCCTCCAACAATATTAAATTGTGTGAATGCGACAGACCACGCTTTTGCCATTCTATTGTGTACATCCAGCATCTTGGCACACCAAATACATGGCCCTTTGTTATAAGGTCCATTAGTTTCAACTGCTTTAGTTTCAATACTCTTGCAATTAAATCATGTCTGTCGCTGGGTAATAGACCATTGCTAAGTATTTCCTTGATCTCCAACCAAGTAGGATTACAGGTGAAGATGATAAATAAGTCTGGTCTCCCGTATGTCTTTACGTACGTCATAGAATCCTGCATGTCTAGGACTACCATTGAATGTAGATGGTAGTATGACTAAAGAACCTAGTTTTCAACGTTCCCATTATTGCAACAAAATCTCTCAGATGAATGTTGTGGAGGGCTTTCTCAAAAATTTTGAATTTAAATGTTAAATTTTAGTATTACATGATTAGTTGGGCGCCACCTGCAAGGAAAATACTCCCTCGCAGGAAAGCGTGACATGAATTATTCAATTAATAAAAAAACAAGAATTTATTATAAACAAAGCCGAAATATCTACCCACACGTTATCAATAATAAAAGATTGCCAGCATGCCCATATTCCTCCTTTCCCAAGATTAACTGTGGTTTATTTATAACAAACCGGCGCGACGGTCGAGACACAACGTGCATACCCAAATTGCAAAGTCCACTATCGTCGCTGGAGACTCACTCTCCTCCGCTGATGGTCACCGCCTGTCCCCGCTGATGGTCCTCGACTGTCCTACGTCTCGAGAGATGTCCCTCTCGGACCCCAAAAATCACTATGTCCTCGTTGACACGTGAACCATACTTTATTCCAATTTAGGACTATACCTTTCCGTCTACCCCTTTCTTGACCCCGACGATGACCTTGTTTGCGGGATCCGTGAATTTCCCTAATCCGTCCCGCAATTGTCCTCTGTCGGCTATTTGGCCCCGGCAGAAATTTAGACAAAATTAAAAAAAATTACTCGATGTTAAAGTTAAATGCGAAAATCGCACTAAAATGTATTCTTCACCTCTGAGTTTACGTTGATTTAGACGAATATAACTAAGACGCAGTCTGGTTTGACGCTGCTGTTCGGTTTCCAAACTTCTAGATGTACTTGCTCTTTTTTTAAAATCTTGCAATCGTCCTTATTGGATTCATTTGTATGGAATTAGGATTTTTAGAACATTTGTTTTAATAATATACAATTCGTGGATAATATTTTCTTTTAATTTGTAATATACAATTTATCCTATTTGGTAGCAAATACTAATCAATATCGCCCGATATGACTGAAAATCTCGGTCGTATTTGCGTTATTTTCATGTATCGCATCATGAAATCCCACACCATATGCATGCTGTTCTCCCATGCCGATAGGCATTTAAATTATACGGAGATAATATGTAGACACATAGTATGAATTAAACTCAACCCGAAAAATATTTATTGGACGCAAATATCGGCCGATTTACATGTTTGAAAAATTCTACTCCGGACCCTGGGGCTTAAATGGCCAATTTAACGCTATAATTAAACTCACCGACATCCATTACTCTATATTTGACTCCAATCTCGGTTGTATCCGCATTATTTACTTGTTACGCCCGCCCACCCCTTTCGTAAGGGGTTGAAATTATACTCAGATAGCACTGGTATAAAAATTATCAATCTTTTTGATTTTTAAAAATATTTATCCGCTCTTGAGAGTGGTAGATGTGTCTCATCCCGACAGTGTATGTTTCCTGGTCGCAAAGAACACGTGTACGAAATTTGGTGAAATTTGCTGCACCGGTGTAGATTTGTATAAGGAACATACAAACAACAATACAAACATACAAATAAACACACTGCTTTTTTTATTAGATTAGATAAACATTGCCATCCAGCAAATTCCCGCGGAAGTACGTTATGGATCGCATAATAACTGGAAAACTGTCAAATATGTACGGGAAGGAATAGGTACACGGTACAAAGTACAACGTCAGGATGGCAACCAAGAGGTGAAGACATTTAACTTAACTAATCTCGTGCCATATTATGACAGAGAGGAGGAAGAAACATAGAAATTTTTGTAGACGATGTGGATCAATGAATATATCTAAGGTCTCTGAAGACGAATATCAATTGTATATAGAATTTTTTGCATTCATGTAGGCGTTAATTTTTTATAAACTTAATTTGTTATATACTATAGGGGTTAAGGTCTAATTACTTGCATAATTTCACATAATGTGCTGTGAGAGAGTCAAGTGTGTGTATGAATGTATGATTGTGATTGCATGTGTGAGACCAGAATAGTTGAACTCTTCATAAATCTATTTTTATTATTTTTTGTTAGCTTTAATTATTAGTTTTCACTGAAAGTACAGTTAACCGTAAGTGCTTAAGGAATTAGGACTAGGAAATAGTGGGCGTCATGGTTCATTGATTTTATTGTGCCATAACATGTCAAAGTAATCTGCTTTTAAAAAAAAAACACTCTGGTGATGGTTGCCTTTTGAGAAACAGGAAAATCGCACTAACGGCGCGGACGCATCTGCCAGGCGAGAGCAATCCTCGCAACAGGAAAAACAATGCAGTTCTACAAAGTGGGCGTTCCAGACACTTCAGCGTGGGTTCCCACAACAGGCGCCATATACTTCAATGCAGGTCTGCCATGCATGCCAACGCGGACCAACATACCAGGAGTCAGACACGTCGACGCAAACCTACGAGATGGACGCGTGCTGTATACGTCATCGCAGTTCCACCCGACCAGCGCCTCACCTGTCAACGACTAATGCAGCAGACACATCAACGCAAGTCAACACAGCGGGCCCGGCTACGGTTCCAGTACATCACCTACCTAATTATCATGCTTTTTAGTTAAGTTATAAATAATGAAACCATGGAAAGGTAGACAAAAATGAGAACTAACTTCGCGTCGAATATATTTTAGTGATAGTCAACTGAGGGGCTCCACCCCAGAAGAACTATCACCAAAGGAGGAATTATGTAGCGCGATTAAATTGTAATTTAATACGTCAAAGTTTTGATGTAAGTTAACCACGTGCATTCCCCAGTATAAAATTAGACTCTGAAAAATGAAGGATGTTTTTCCCATGGTTCCCAAGTTCACCCGCCTCAGGGTGAGATATAATTGAAGAACATACCCCACTATGCAGCCTGAAGTGACGTTTTACGATAAGTGATCATTGATTGGTTTCCCAATTGACGCGAGAGGTGATGGGGATCCAATAAGATAAGTTTTCATTTTGGGACCCTGAGATACGGAGCGAGACAGACTTACTTTCTTGCTGGCATCCAGAGATCATCATCAGCGTACGCGGTGAAGTTTTTCTAAGATCGAGTGGACATCTCTCAGAGTGGGCGAGCAGGAACACGTGGTCACGGTAAGTTGTTCCCGCAAGTATCTATTAAGTGCAGAGTTTTTTTAATTGCATACGATTTACCCCACGGTGAACCGAGGGTTGAGTCATGCGCTAGTCGCTGAATAACATTTTAAAGCTTTTATTATTATTATTATTGTTTTTCAATTCAACTTGTACATTTTGTTGGTAATACATTCTTATATTTTACTTAATTTAACTTTAATTTGTCTTAAGTACTCCACACCTCACATTCTGCTGCAATAAAGCTTATTATTTTTTCAAACTGCAACGTTTTTTTAGACTTTACCGGTTATCGAATGAGAAAAATTAAAATATTGTCTAAAGATTAGTGAAAGATATTTGAGACACATTAAAACTTGATACATCGAATCAATTCTCTTACAAACAAAATATCAAACCTCGGACAATTTTTCTGAGGGTTGGTGGACCAAAATACGTTTAGGAAATTTCTCTACTAAAATTTTCATTTATTAAGACATAACAAAACACCTCTAACAGTACTCTAAGATCTTACTCACAGATATTCCATTCGTAGATAGTGTGTACAGTACAATAATCTCTCCTGCTAGTCGATCTAAGTTAACGTGTAGTATTCCGTACTTTATAATGTTTCCTGTATTTCCTTCGTGTGTCATTTCATTAATAATAATAATATGTTCACAGATTTCTGATGCACGGTTCTCCTCAATGTTTACTTGAATCGAAGTAAGATTTGCTGCTGGAAACTAGGTCGAATGAAAATTTGATAATTAATATAGCTATTATTTCTTAAATCACTTTTATATCAGTATATTTAACATATAATTTTTTGTTAAGTGCAATTTTTTTTTAGTTTGTAATTTTAATATTTGTTTTGTAATCTTAAATTATGACTTATCCTATTTCCTCGACCGAGGACTAATGGAATGAATAATATTAAATCTGCAAATTAGTTATTTAATTTAATAAAACATTCCGACTTTAATCAAAATTTGCCCTGAGTTTCAAGGTTCTCCAATAAAACTTGTGGTTTCGGATTGTAATATTTTAAATTCTATTATTTTTAATAATGTAATATGTTTTTAAGAATTGAGTTTTTATATTCTGATATTTTCTGTTAGAATTATGTTTTAAAATGAATTTTTAAGTCTTTTGTTTGGCCAAATAAGATGCTTTACAATGTTGAAAAACAAGTATACAACAAACTGTTTGTCGTATATATTTGTGTGGAGCTCTTTAATTTATTACTTTGACAAATCACACAAATATGTCTGATAGTTTTAGATGTTGATATAGTTGGAATTTTTTTTATTAATAACTGAATTTTTTTAATGAATTCAACAATACGACGTAATACGAAATATTTATGTTTTCTGATAACAATGTAACAACGTTAAACTTTAAGTCTAGTTGCAGCACATTATTTTATTTGGCCATCTAATAATACTGTGTCGGCGAACGTGATGCTTCAACTGTGTGCGGCAATTTACCGTTTTTACATTATGTACCCAATGTAATTTATGATGTTTTAAATATATTTAGATTAACAGCAGGATTTATTTTATTTTTCTGTTTCGTCGTACCAGTCCATGGTGAGATATTCTGTACGAATTTATTTTTCAGTGTTACGTTTTGCGTGCCGCTCCGATTTGGTATTCTTTTGTGAAGAGCACCGCTTTGGCTTTATTAGGTGCAAAGGACATGCTTCTCGAAGCCTTCGATGATAACGTATAGGAGTACAGTCACAATTCATTTTAATTACTGGCTACGGATAATACTTGATGAGTAACTTCATGGTGTAGTTTCATATCGTAAAAAACTTTATACTACAATAAACTTAAATTAGAAATTTGCCCACGTTCATAAAGGGGATAACTGTTTGTAAAGAATTATTTTTGTGGGCTGGGTTTTTACGTTAAATCCAAACTTATTGACCATTAAAGAAATTTTTATATAAGTTTATTACAGTTAAGCATGAAAAACTCTTATCTCAGACACCTGTGGTTTTTACATAGAAGACATCTGCTGCCCGTACCAAATACGTACTGCTATTCTGTACCGACGTCTCCGTATCCCACAGCCGGCAGAACGGGTTAAGTGCAGTGATGACTTGAGTCAGGACCAATTCAAGGCGTCGACTCAGGGGTTGACCACTGGCTAAGACGTCGGCCTCCGGGATTGATTGCTGGCAAGCCGTCGTACTAAATTGTGTGGCTTCGATGAACTCTTCGCTAACAAATTGTGGCCCTTCTCTACCGACGATTCTGCCTTGGACTATATCAGAGAACACAAGTTGGAAAAGTTAACAGCAGAACTCATGAGATTTGTAGATCGGTGACAATTAAAACGTATACACGTAACACAATACGGAGCCTCTCATAATCACATCCACCAGCTGCGGTGAGCACAGAACAACTGTCCCAGTTTCAGAAGCTTATCTTATTATAGCCTCCCTCCCATTGTTTTACTTTTTTCATTATTAGAAAACTTCGTCGAAATGTCAGTTTCACTGATTCTTCCATTGTTACAAGAGTTATAGCACGCAACTGCAGCTCAGTAGTCAACAATGGCCAACTATTCTGTCATGTTGAGGCCAACAATCGAGACAGGACACGAAAATTATTTGGATGGAAATATTTTTCTCCTCCACCCCCACGCACGTGTACGATTTCGAACGATTTCGAATTATCCAAACCACAGCAAACAACACTTCCAAGACAAAGCAAAACTAAACCAAAATACACGCGTTACATGTAATTAATTATATTTATGGCAGAACTATCTAATGTTCTGACTTATGTATTAGCATAATAAACGTGAATGTTGCTCATAAAATTATTTATTATTTAATTAATCACAAGGATACATTTTAACTCGCTTTCTTCAGTGGTTATGTAACCTTGAGGACGATCATATCATCCATATGAACCTGTTTTGAAGGTAGGATCCACGATATGTAGGATAAGTGAAAGTTTTCGGTCAAGATCAATGTAATGTTCTTGGAACGGGAAACTTCAGGAACGTATATAATTGTGTCAGTTAGTATCAGATCAATGCTGCTGAAAATAAGACGTAGGGAATATATATATTGATAAAAACATTACAATCGATACTGATACGTTAATTCTTCTTCAAAACACAGACCAACTTTTATGCATGGTTTACTTTTCAGACTTTATTTTAAAAAACCTTTAATATTCTTTTCAAGCTGAAAAGAAAGTTATGAATTACGTTCAAATTTACAATTCTGCAGATTAAATTGAAACATAAGCAAAATCTCCATTAACTTTCCTGGTCTCATATTTTCATCCAACAGTCGAACTTATATAATTTTAGTGACTGTGCAAATTGAATCACAAAATCAAGTAAATCAGGCGGATTGAGACAGTGTACTACTATATTTAAAGTTTTCAATAATACGCAAAAATAATTCATCAATTTGATTTATGGAATACAGCCAATAACAGATAATTACAAATATTTGATTAAAGAATAAAATTATTAAACATTTTTCGCTTCTTATGTGACCCTATTCAGGAAAAGACAGTAACAGTAAATACAGAGACATGTACATTACAAAGACATTATCACAGGAAAAAGAAGAATTTATAATTATAAATGTGATATAGATTAAATAATAAGTTGACAAACATATTGCAAATTTACTTAAAAACTAACGACTAATAAAAGATAGAGTTGTAAATTGCATTTAATAAATTAGCATAATTTTTAGTTTGTAACATTTCGGAAATTAATCTACATTTATAATTGTTTTCTATATCCAAAATAAGAAAATTGCTATAATATGTTTTAATAAAACGAAAAGTTTGTCTTGTGTTAACTTTACGTTGTATTTATGTTATTTAATTCTGGTTTCCACTGTTCTAGAAATGTGGACATAAGTAAAGACAGAGTTAATTATAAATTCTACTTTAATTATATCTTTATAATATACATATCTCTGTATTTACTGTTTCGCTGTGATCTTTGCCTGAAAGGAGTCCACATAAGGACCGAAACATATTTTAATTAATTAATTAATAGAATCTGATATTTTTATCTGTCTGTTATTGGCTGTTTTCTCATCAAATTTATTTTCACAGACTTTAAACTTGACGTATATAATAATTAAGGAATTTCTTATGTATATAATTTAATTCAACCTGTTCAGTAAATCGTTTAATATATAGTCCAGGTGTACACAATATTTTTTAATAAAATATTTTATCAGAATTTATTGAACATTCATGGACTGTTTACGAAATAGTTAAAACAATAGATTTTACACATTTGTGAAGAAGAGCCTTGAGCGACACAACTCCACTTGTCCGTTGACAAAACTCAAAAACATATTTTACAGTTTTTTAAAAAAAATTCAAATTTTGTTAGGAAACTATTGCGTATTGTAAACCACTCTTTTATTATTATTATTAGAATAAATATTAATGTGCCCTACATCATGAAACCAAACTATAATTATATTCTTTCTCAGCTGATCCATTCTTACATCACGAACAGTTGGCTTGTGTATATGTACATAAGTTTAATTATGCTCGCGAGAAAAGGGATTTTGGTTACTTACTACTTAATTACAACACCAATTTATCATAATACATTTATTACGATTTAATACTGAATTTAGTTGCTTGATTATACATCAATTGATGTGTGCACCAGTAGATCGAATCTGTAAATTTCTCCCAATTGAAATAAAATGTTTCACTTCGTCATAAGTAATATATTACGAAATGAGATTCACCCTATACAGAACAAGAGATCGCCAGTTAAAAACATAGCCGTAAATATTTTATTTGCATCAGTTGCATAAATGAAGTTACTTTACAGTGCAAATTAGTATAAAATGATCAATCGTCAGAATATTTATTTAAAGGCATTACAAAAATTTGAGAAAAGTATGCAAGTGATGTTTCTTTTCTTTGTTTAGGGACCTCTTCATACGTTATATTAGTAAACAGTTTGTTTGTGTATGTTGCACATTTTTAAATTTGAATTATCAATGTTAAGTGAAAAAAATTTCGAACCTGGGTAATGTTCGAAATTATTATTTTCAATAGTGCGAAGACAATTTAGACTTTATTATATACACAATTTAACTAGGCTGAACATTAATTTTTAACGCTCAAGGTTTCTACAGAAATACAGATAAGATCATTTTTATCGTAAACATTTCAACAATGTAAAATTTCACTTACACGGACGGTTCTTCTACAACTGATCAACAATTTTATTGGTTCAAGTCAGTCATTGAAATTACAGGAGTTTTCGATGCTGTGGACGAATATATTAATATATATATATATATATATATTGTGGTAATTAAAACTGTTGAACTCGAATTGTTATCGGCGAACACACAGAATAAACACTAGGGTGGTCAATGATCGAGGCCTAGAGGTATTGTAGTCGTGGCGCACTGAGACGGAGGTACTGGTTGTTAGTTGGCGATGGATTTCAGTCTCGGACGGAACAAAAGTTAAAACTCGAGCAGAGACTATACTCAGTGAACGCATTATTAAAAGTATTGGAGAACGTAGAGCAGCAGTCAAATATTGCAAAGCAGTAGCCGTTTTCGTCCGGATTAAACTTTATCAAAATCAGCGTTGAGGATTTGGACCGTGATCGCTTTGACGAAATTGAGGAGCATAACAGCGTTCGAGTTACAGCCAATTTGAAAAATGTGAAAAATAAAGCCTGTTGTAAACAAATTAAAGTGTGTGTGAAAATGTTCCGGAACCAGGTATAAATTGATTTCCCAGGTATCAACAAAACAGTAAGTCTAATTGAAAATTCATTAATTGTAAACGTTAAAGTAAAGATAATTGTCAGATTTCGTATTTTTTTTTAACTATTGAAAATATTGATTTGTAATAAATTCACAAGTGCGCATTGGCACAGAAATTGGATTGTTTTAATATTGAATAATGATATTCTTTATTTAAAAGGCACAGATCAAGACCCTGAGATTAAGAATAAAAAGTTTTTTGTACATCATGATTGTCGTAAAAGGCATTGAATCTGTAAATTTGTTAACATTGAATAAATTAATTGTTTGGTCCGTTTAAGTAAATTTTCTTATTTATGCTCCTTCATTTAAAATTTCCATTATATAAGTAGATTCATTAATATGGGCATTATATTATTAAATCATATTAATTGTTTAATAACAGTTGATAATTACAATTTTGATGTGCCAACGTGTGGCTAACTTTAATATTATTCCTTTTTTAAATTGTTTCATCATTAGGCATTACATTTTGACGCATCAACGTGGAGCTAATTATTATTTAATCGTGTTTATTTCATTCAAAATATTACATTTTGGCTTCACCAACGTGTGGCTAATCATTCAATTAATTGATTTCAATTAATTATTACAATATATATAAATTAAAGGTCATCATACGTTCCGCATTATACCCCGATAGTTAATTAGCGAATGCATACCATATGAAAGCAATTACGCAGTTTGTTTAAAGATTAATTTTTTGTGCCACATTGTTATACCAAAAAATATACTTATAAACGTCCTCAATTATAACGAATTTCAGGAAAGTTGGTTTTGACAGCGAAAATGTTCGTAAACGATTCCACAAAGGACCAGTTAATTTTTTGAATTAATGGGATGTTTACGAAGTGACTTAGTGACGCAATTTGAGGTGTGTTCGTTAAGACTATATAAATGCGGGCATGAAGTCGTGGCTAATTGCCCCAACATTGCAATTCGTCGTTCTACAATTGTCATAACGTTTATAAGCAAATTTTCTAGGAATTCAATGATTCAGAATAAATTACAGTTTAAATAAACTGTGTAAATTGCATTCAAAAGTTATACAGTCATTATGGTTTGATGTAAAATAAATGGTGGCAAGTAATGTGGATCGTATGTTGAAATTTATAATATTTTTAGATAGCTCCTGTACGATTAATTGCGCAATAAAATTATACAATTCTGAAAGACAAATATTTGGTTAATTGACCCACACACGAACACACAAAATTGAGTCATTTACACTTATGGATGAAATTGAGAATTTATGTCTCATTGTCAGACAACTTCATGAAGTGGATGAAAATCACAGTCCTTTTATGAGTAAATAATTGAATTTATGTAAGACAAAATGAAAGATTTAATAACTCCACTGTTCTTCAAGAATGTGACAAGTTTCGATTCTCTAGTTGTACCTTGAAGCCATTCTCGGGTTTCATTGTAATAGAAAATTCTAATTTCTCAAGTTCCGCTCTTGATGTAGCTGTCACTATACGGTATCTACGTAAAATCCAAGTTAGCATCACTTTCATCTGTATCATGGCATATCTGCAACAATTGTATATAACAGGAATCGTTAAATCTGAGGAATTCAATATGCGAATAAACATATATAAAACAAAATTTCTGGTCTACAGTAGAAAGAGAGAAACCCATACAGTAGGAAACGTTAGGAACAACACATTGCAAGAAGTACAAGAGTTTAGTTATCTGGATAGCAAAATAACGAGCGTCGGAATAAGCTGCAGAGAAATAATAAGCAGAAATTTTCAGGCCAAGATAGCATTTAATAATAATAAGAACTTGCTTACTACAAAAAGGATAAGTCTCAAAGTGTGGAAAAACGTATTGAATACTTACGTATGCACTGTACGGCAGCGAATCTTGGACTATAGGAGAAAAAGAAAGGAAGAGACTTAGCTTTTGAAGTCTATTGCTATAGAAGAATTATGAAAATCTGCTGGAGAGACAAGGTGAAAACAAGGAAATGTTCAGAAGAATAGGAGAAGTAAAACTTCATGAAACAGTTAAAAAGATGATGAACCCAGTTGGTAGGCCATATCCTTCGATACATTGCACTGTTAAAGAAGATAATTGTGGGAACAGTAGAGGGCGAGAATTGCAGAGGAAGACACAGACTGGAGTAAATTAAACAAATAATAAAAGATATGAATTGTACTTCATATTACGAACTGAAAAGGAAGGTGAGAAGAATTGAAATCTGCTGCCAACCAACTTCATGGCTGCTGACCTAAGAGAGAGACAGATAGAGTTAAATCTGTATTATGGATAGATTTAAAGTGTTGTAATGAACATAAATCTTAATTATTTTAAACAACACAATTTATAATAATAACCTCTCTATGCAGAAGAAATGTCGTCATAACCCGAATGTTGTCACACGGTAACTTAATCGAATAAAGACATTCACTCACAAACACCTGTGACAGTCCAGTAAATTCCCTGTACACTGAAATCACCAAAAACATTCCCCGTCCGTAATAAATTTATACAATACTCTCGATACCATAAGAAGTTAGAAATTCTTCTGGTACCTAAAGAAGTCCATAATAATAATAATACGATTGATAGCCAATACAGACAAAATATGTAATAATATAAATACCACACAACGTCTGGGATCCTTGTTCCTTTCTTCAGGTACTAAGAAGAGCTTAGCGACACAACTTCAGTAGTCAGTTGTTTTATCAAGGACAAGGATACCAGAAACGTTGTGTGGTATTTATATTATCACCTATTTTGTCTGTATAGGCAATCTTTCTTATTATTAATTTTCAATCAGACGTAAATTTTTCATTTCAAAGTCAAAATTAATCCGCGGACTTTAAAAAGTACTTTTAAAATACTCCCAGCACCCTAATTAAACACTCCAGGCTCCTTAAAAAGAAAACGAAACCTCGGCACGCTAAAAGATAAATATTCCCCGTTTCTTAATAGAGCCAAAAATACTCATCGTACCTCAAGAGAGTTAAAGATTCTACCGGCACCCTAAGAAAATCAAAATTGTTTCCAAGACCTTAAAAGAGTAAAAAAAATACTTCGGTACTTTAACAGATTGAAAATGCTCACGTTATCTTAGGACAGTTAAGAGAGTCAAAAATATTTTCATTAAATGAAGAGAATCAGAAACATTCCATTTGGCCTAAGAAGGGCAAATATACAACAGCTTGTCAAAAGTATTGCCGTAAGAACGTGATAAATATTCCCGGTACCTTAGCATAGACTTCGAGATTAAAAAATATCTCGGAACTTTAAGAGTAAAAAAATACTACCTTTAATTTAGAATGAGTTTTATGTCACCCCCACAACTATAGGTAACATGGGTGTATAATCGATCTATTGTTTTTTTTTCGTACCGTAACATTAGTACAAAATTTGGTATAACGCTGTTCGTATGCGAAAATTCTATGCAGAATTTTTTTACCCTAGGGATTGAAGTACAATTAACCGGCAATTTAAATGTCATAACTCAGCTCAGCGACATACATAACCCCGGATTCGACTCCAATCTCGGTAGGTTTCGGGTTATTTTACAATTAACCACTTCTCTCACACCGCAAACCGACACCGAAAACGATATGGTCCATTCACTCTTCCCATCTCCCCCAACACCATTCTGATGGGTGCTCAACTTCAGCTTAACCAACTCGATCAAACCAGCGTCCCTAAAACCATGGATTAATATGTCATATACGCATTAAATTGAATCTTCTTTTAACTAGACTCCAGATTGTAAGTCATACGCGACCCAACTTGAGATTGTGTCATGCGTTGTAGAGTGCGTGCAGGACATATGCATACATTTATATGGATATTGAGGAAACGGAATGAGACTTCATGTAATCATTTGTTCGTAAATATCGTACTGGTTGCACAGTAAAAAGGAAGTTTATACAAGTCATGCAAAAATTAGACGAATTTAATAAATTTAATTCTGGCTTTCAACGCCAACCAAAAGATACTCCCATATTATGATACTCTCCAGAAATGTACTTAATAATATAAGGATAATAATTAAAAGTGGTTCGTTCTAATTTATGCTTACCTGGTACCAATGCAATTTCTTGGTCCAGCTCCGAAGGGAATAAAACTATAGGAATTTCGCCCCTCACAATTCTCTGGAAAAAACCGAGTTGGGTCAAAAACTTCTGGATTGGAATATAGTTCCGACATTCGGTGTGTAAAATAAGGAAGCACAAACGTCGAAGCTCCTTTGGGGACCGTAAATTTATTGGAACCCACGTTAACGTCGCATGGTAACCGTCTGGGATAGAAAGGCACTACAGGGAACAGTCGCAAAGATTCTTTGATGACACAGTCGAGGACACGCAGTTCCGCCACGTCTTCCGACGTGAGTGGTCTCTCGTTGTCTCCTGTACGAAGGAAAATGTCGTCCAGCTCCTGATGAACCGCGTCCTGCCAGTCCTTGTGATGCGCCAGCAGACAAAGGGTGAAGCACAAAGACTTCGCCGTCGTTTCAAATCCCGCTCCCATCAGCGTTATGGACTGCAAACATAGATTTTCATTAAATCTGTGGTATTTATCTGTGGTATTTATTTAAAATCAATCAAAGATAAAATTCTTCGTAAATTTATGGGTTTTTTTTAATCAACCAGTTGCCTCCACATCAGACGATATTATAATTCTCAATAATCCTTGTTTAAGGTGACAGTGAAGCCAATAGTTTATGCGAAAGTACATAAGATGAAAATGACGCAACCAAATGCGTATGAGCTGTGTTAGGATAAATCGCAGAAGGACTGATTGAGTATGAAGAAAGTAAATTGTGAAAGAAACCGGGCGGTTGGTTAAAACCGTTTGAAAAGCGCATGACAGAGCGTATTTTAAGATAATAAATGAACCGGCATGGTAGTTGGAGGGACTTCAGAGTCGAAAGAACTTGAAGTGATGTTCCCTCCTTCGATAGAACATGCAAAGATATGTATTGTTCAGAAACTATGTAAAAATTATAAAAACCATCGTGTAAAGTGATTCGCGACGAATAAAACAATATTGAGAAAATGGCATTCTTTTTTATTGTTAAACACGGATGGAAAGTATTGGGCAATAACTTATCTTTCTTCTTAACTGAGTGTCATTAATTAGTCAGGTTTTCCTAGATTTTATTCCAACATTTCCAAGAGATTTTTGTATTCGGTGACAAAACTCCGAATACGAAAACATGATTTTAATAATTTATCAAACATTATAATTATTTATCCAGAACCAAAATAAGAGAGGGAAAAAATAGAAATCAACGCGTAAATGAGAAAGACACAAGAAGCAATTAGCTTCAACCAGACAGTTTTGGTTTATTGTACCTATGTGACAGCTACGAAGTAATAAATTGTTCCAAAGAAGAACTGAGACAGAAGGTTAACACCGAGTGATAGTAACAGTAGAACAGTAAAGAAACTGTTCGTTTTGACGGCTCTTGTAATATTTGAATCACTTGACTAAAGCAACAAGGATTGCAGAAACGCTTAAGTACTTAATTTTGTCAGTCCTTTGGCAATTTGATGATAAAAAGGTCAATAATTTTTAAAAGAAATTTATTTTATTAAATTACGAAACATGTTGTAACTTAATATTTAATTAATAAAATACTTTTTAATAAAATAATTGACTGTTTTATCATCAAATTTATTTACACAGACATTATTTTTTTATATTTATTTATGTAATTACTATATTTATAATACAGAAATTATATTTTATAGTTATCACAGAAGAATATAAGTCAAAGAACATGAATTTATATTTTGTTTTGCTCAAAGAACTTAAATGTAACAGTATTATAACTTCACAAGTACTTCATATTAATTTATTTTCAATAGAAGTAACGCGATTCTTCCCTTTTAATTTTTTATCTCAATACATTACCAGGAATTATTAATAAGTATCTTCATGAGATTGAAATTACGTTTATTCATTTGTTTGAATTCATGATTTGGTACTTATTTTAATAGATGATATTTATTCATTATTCAAACTAGAGATGGTGGAACCATTATTTATGTGTGTGTCTAATAAAAGTGAAAAGTTGTCTTTCACTATTACTCTTTGTTTCCTATTACTTAAAAGGGTAATATAAAAGCGGATAAGTATATTATAAAATTTCGCATTCAAACATCTTGTTAGTAACTATAGTTGATATATACTACCTCATCTCTTATTTCATTTTTGGGAAGAAGCGTTTCACCCCCTTTGCGTAAAATAGTATCCATGAAAGCCAATCTCCTAGATCCTTCGTTATCGGACTGAGAGTGTTGTGCTGACTCTATCTTGCGTGTTATGACATCTTCAGCAAATCCGTGCACGGTCTACAACATTGAACCAACAATTAAAATGAGATAAAATTATATTATGTAAACTAATTTTGATACTATTGCATATAATTTATATTATCATAATTAACTACTTATTACTGTAGCCATATATACTTCAAGTCTTTCATGCGAACTTTTCTACGCTCTCTGTATCATATTAATTAGCAGGTTCGTCTTCTTAATTTCAGAATCTCAGTGATAGGCGATTTTGGTTTAGAAATAATTTTATTCATTAAAAATTGAACAATCGTCTCTTCAAGCAGTGTCCTGCATTTGCAACTGGACAATTTATGAAGTCTTAACAACCAAGCGAATGCATCGATATAAGACATCTAGTTCCAAGTTCGAAGAAGTTCCAAATATTCCCTACCTAAGCAAGAAAACAAAAAATATGTTTATTTCTCAGCGTAGTCTCCTAACTAGATACACTTTTCACAGCTATGTTCAATAGCTTCGATACAATGCTTAAAGTCAGTACCAGCAAGCTCCTCGAAATAGCCATGAACCGCAGTCTCCATTTCTTCATTGTTGGCAAATCTTTTACCACAAGCCATGTTTTCAAGGTTGGAAAGAATAAATAATCCTATAGAGCTAAGTTTAGCGAATAGGGTGCGTGAGGATGCAATTTGGACTTTAAGGCACTGATTTTGGCCATCGCGATAATGGTCGGACTGATACCTTGCAAGCAGACGGAAATGTCTTCGCCTTATTTGGTGAAGATTCTCCGCTTTCAGTAGTACTGTTTTCAGCCGCCCGGTGTGTAGGTCAAATTCGCCGTCCCCTTATATAAGTATTTTAATCTAAAATGCATCAAAATGTGCAGAAATTCTGTAGCCACCAAAAAGTACCGCCCGTAGCGGTTCGCCACCGACAGCCCCAGCCACGCTACGCCACTGTCTTCCCTTCCATTGTTTCAACTATTCCTTCGTCTCAGGTGAGATGTTTCACTCGTGGTTATTATGGACGAAAAAACTCGTCTTTATTGCCGTGAAACATCGGAAACACTCGATTGAAAAGTCTTCTCGAAGCTGTTTTTGTTACATTCTAAGTAAACGCGGCAGCCATTTTACGAACATCCTTCTCATGTCCAAATTTTCAACATATATGAGTTGTAGATCACTTTTCCATATGTTTACCATGTCTGCTAATTCGAGCACTTTCAGTCGGTGGTCAGTCAATACCATTCTGTGGAGCATTCGGCAGAATTTCTGGCGTGGTCGTTTCAAATGGTCGACCAAAACGATGTTCATCCTGGCTTGTAGGAATTCACTTAAACTCTGTTACCCAATATTTTATTGCTGCAACTGAAGGAGCAGTTCTCCCCCTCCCCACTAGCTCGACTTTGCTATTGGTTGGGCCTTTCACTATCGATGACTATCAAACAAACACTAACAATTTAGTGTCTCGAAACTTAATCTTTATAAAGTTGGTAACAAGGCCACTTATGTTTTTTAAAACAACAAATCGCCATCTATACGTCGGGTGTGTTCTTCTGGGACTACCTTCGTACAATAATTAAAATGGTAGTAATTTTTCAAAGTCAAATGTATTAAAGGAAAATGATTTGAAATAAAGCATTTTCGGGTTTGTTACAAGATTAAATATTTATGAATACACACCGCTTCGCTGCGTTTAAATTCAAAGAAGGAGCACCTTCAAATTACATCTACCAATTCACGGTTTAATCCTTGAACTATAAATTATTCACGATATTTTAATATATATAAATGCACTATTAATTAAACTGGATCAAATAAATACTAATGGTTTGGTAATAAACATTCGATTGCGTAATATAGAAACATTCATTGTAACTAATTTTTCAACCCAAATTTCTTTCGCGAGTAAATTGGCAGGCTGGTTTGCATTCCTGATTTGGATTAGCCTTTCGTGACTTAATCGATTCTTATTGTAAATTAGATTTACTAGAAACTACGTGGAATCTAGAGGAACCGATCATTTTAGAAAGAAGTCTGTGGATCTTATCTGTATATATCAAACAACATAAAGCAAATATGAAAAACATATTCAGTATGTATATTAGTATTTAAATGTTTTTCTTCAAATTGTATTCTACTACTTGACTACTGTAGTGTTTTAACCTTTTGCCTCATGTTCCATTGATATAGATTCAAATCGATCTATACCAACGTGAATTATTTTTGACACAATAAATTAGATCTAAATAAATTACTCTATCAAATGAACTATTACTTTTTGTAATTTCAATTGATTTGCCGAAACATATACAGATACACGATCTTTTAGAAAATGATACTTAAGATCTTCATAGGAAAATAAATTTAGCAATCATAATTATCTTTCAGCATTGTATGGAAACATATCTATTTCGCAGATATGTGGATCTACTTTTATTATGTTATGCGAAATAATAAAAAATATATGATCTAAATAACTAGTGTCGATATTTATTACGTAGTCAGACAATCATTAAAACCAGCTCTGCAAGTTTACATTTCAAACAACCCTAAACAACATTTTTCTTCAAAATATTATTCTGATCATTGTAATTGTTTTGTTCTTTTTGTAGTTTTACATTTGAACCTGATGAGTTAGCAAAATAAGTGATGAAACGCTGTTTAATTGTACATTAATAAATTATTATTTTTACTTAAAATTGGCTGATGTTTATTTATTTATAAATAATTCTACTTTTTCCCTGTTTCTGTTCCGCATTTTGTTACTCAATTCATTTGGTTATCCTATCCTTTAATATAAATCTCTGTATATCGTCTGTTACTGTTAAGTGAACCAACGCTAAAATAATTTAATCTGCGGGTTTCTGGTAATAGAATTAATATTTCAATTAAGAAAAACTCAATGAAATTACGTAATACATGAACTGCAGAATTTGTCACTCTAAATTGGAAAATTAATCTTCAGAAAGCCAACACAGTAATATTTTCTATGGGGCATAAAAAATCAAAATTTCCGATTTAATATCACAACTTCGCGTTCTGGATGTAAACGAACGTGAAAATTGTGAACAAAAAACATAATACCTTAATATGCTATATAGAAAGAATATAAGAGCCGAACTCTGATGAAACCAGCACCAAAACATAAGATCATGTTTATTTTTATTTGGTTTTATCTTGAGTAATTTCAAATAAGCGTCATTCTTACAAGTCTCAGCAATATTTTTTTAATATAGCATCAATGAATACAGTACTTTGGTATTATAAAACTCATTTAAGCGGTACTGTTTTCTTGGAATGTTGGTTATTTATATTAATAAGATATTTTCTGATCAGTTATTTACAGTCGGTGAACATATAACAAAAGAATGCGAGGTTAATTAAACAAATTTCGCGAAAGTAATATTAAAATAATTGTTCTCAATGAACACATATTGTCTAACATAAATTAACACTCCTTAAAGTTTCATATCTGAAGGAAACAAAAGTATTATAATACAACCAAAATATCCAATAGCCTACATGTAATTGTATGACAGATCAATTATAAGATGTTACATTTTTCTACTATATTACTCACTAATTATGAATAAGAGCAAATAAGAAAAATACACCCACGAGTTATAGGATTGACGTACTTTTAGTAGTTTCTTCTGCTCGCGGCCTCTGGAAGTGAGTGCGTAAATCCAGTTAGTTGCCAGCCACGGCCTCGAGAACCTCTCTTCCAGAAGTTGAACGACGCGTGCAATCAGGACCCCTAACTTTATTTTCTGCCCGTGATCCTCTGCATCGATGGAGGAGCCCATCGCACTGTCACATATCATCTCCAGCGAGCAAACGCAAACGTGCGAATGGATGTCGATCTCTTCACCACAACGATCAGCAAGGGAATCGGCGAGAATGGAAGCTCGTTTGTTGAAAGAATGTAGAAACTGATTAACTACCTGAAAACAATGGATGATGCAGTTTTTCGGCATTATGTGCTACATAGAGACGGGCCAGGTAGTTGCAATCGGATTGATTAAGAACGCAAAGCTCAACTTCTGAAACTACCTTGTTATTTAGGAACCAACAGGACAAAGTTCTTTTCATCAGTTGTCTTATAATATCATTTTATTGCTTAAATGTTAAGACGATAAAAAAACGATTTTTATGCCTAAAAGAGTGTCTTATTGCCTCCGTTACAGATAGAGACGACTGCTAAATTGAGATGTCACGTGACCATCAGCCGTATCCATTTTAGGTAGAATAATATTTCCTGACGGCTCAAATAGTTGCTTAATCTCTAGAAAAATAGAGACGGTAGGTGTGTCTCAAGCCCTCAGTGTTAATTCCTGGATGGTAAGTAGCATGTGTATTAAGTCTACGCATTTAAGATTGAAAGGTAAATTTGCTTTTCCCCCTTCCACCTCCGCTCCAAGCCGCCGAGGTACACATTAACCAATATGGTAAATATACGAATTAAACTCAGCAACTTCCATAACCCCAGATTCAACACCATTATCTGTTGTTTCTCATTACTTTAATGTAACGGCCTATCTCCCTTGTCATCCTCCACCCCCGCACCTAGGGACTGAACTACAATTTAACTGACATCGTGAATGTCAGAATTAAACTCATTGACTTCTATAGATTTGACACCAATCCTGGTTTCTTCGAGTTATTTTTATGTAACTCCCCTCCATCCCCTCCCTTATTGGTGACTTAAGGGGTTGAAATTATACGCTAAAAGCATCTGTATCGAAACTCTTAAGCACTTGGACCCAGAAAAGTAATTACTCAACGCTAATATCGGACGTTTTAGCATGTTTTTAAATTTTACCTTCCTACCCCTTGGGAGTTTCGTACCGCTTTGAAAACCCGAATGAAATCTTCGCGGTGGTGCGCACAACAACTCAACAAAGTTTCATCGCAATCGGATGAATGGTTTAGGAGTGCATATGGGACACACAGACATTCAGTTTTGTATCAATAAGTTGTAATTAATCATTTTTTTATAAATAGCACAAATATTTCACGGTTTTAGGAATTGGCTGTAGATAATTAGCTTTTTGAACTCAGCCTACAAGGTATTCTTAAGATGATTATGTAGAGTTTAAATAAATTGCGGCTGCTGAACACTTACCTGGTGGTGAAATGTGGGGGCCAATAATTTCCTATTTTTCTTCCATTTCTCTCCTCGGCTGGTCAAGAGTCCGTCACCTAAGATCTGTTTCGCTACGTGACTGTAGTAAGGGTCACGGTCAGTTATTTGCGAATTGCAAAGAACTTTCTGGATATCCTGAGGTTCCCATATGAATACAAATAACATATTCCCAATGTATAACCTGGTACAATTAGAAGCAACATTAGTTTCATAAAATACAGCTTAATAGCACTAAGTGTAAAGAAATGCAGATAATTTAATAATATATATAATGTACAGATCGACAATTTTTAATGTACGTTATTTAAATTTTTCTTTAATATTATTGTCGGCGTAATTATTGAGGCCAGAGCACTGTTTGGCGCAAGAATGCAGAGACTGAAAATGTTTCTACGGGATTATTGTCGGAAAAGCGTATGTAAGACGGAAACATTCAGTGTGTTGTGGGAACCTGACGAGTGTGTTTTTTGAGCCTGACCAGAGTGGTCATGGCGAGTCTGACTGGTTTGGGAGCTTGACCAGTGTGTTTTTGGAGCTCAGATGATAAAGTTGATGAAGGAGTCTGTTTTGAGAGGCTGACCACTGTTGGTCATGGCGAAAGAGTCTGTTGGTCATGGAGCATGAGTCTGGTTTAGAGTGAAAACGATAATGATTTAAAGCTTATCTTGGGGACTTTAAACAATCTAAAAAAAATACGACGAGGTAAAGTTTGTGAACAGTTGTTAGAGAGGCGCCGGAATTTTGTGATGTGAAATAATATAGTAGTCAGTGTTATGGCCTGTTAATTAAATATTTTCTTTAAAATAAAATAACTATAGAGTGCACAATTCCATACCAAAGCAGCGCTAAATCAAAAGGTATGTAGAAACTTTGTTTTGTAAACTTTTATGTAATTACAATTTTGTCAGATTTCTCTAGATTTGTCAGATTTCTCTAGTTTTCGGTTAGATTAAAATAACACTTATGACCAAATTCAGTGCAAACCCTCAATCACAATCAACAAACAAAAAAATAACTGTATCAACGAGCTCGACAACCGAAACTGAAAAGAAAGACTCCAGTAACCCTGAACAGAATACAAGTACTAATCCACCCAAGAAAATCAAATAAAACATTCGTGATCATAAATATAAGGCGCTTAGTCAATCATTATATCCAGTAAAATATTATATGAAGAAGAAAACAGTGGCCCACTTTTGGAACAGTTAAAGATTCTTATACTAAATTCTATGGACTCAAAGAGCCCAAGGACCATTATTAGAGATTTCCAAATATCCTCTACATCATTCATGAATATAATGTAATCATTTTACCGACACTTAAATGATAAAACGACAAAAAATTGAATTAAAAAGCTCATAAAATTAGTTAAAAACAATAGAGTGATTCATATTCAGAAGTAGACTCATCCTCTCAGTCCATGAGAATAGTACAGTGGAATCGCACACGTCTCCGTTTCAAGCAATTTAATTTTAATTAATGTAGAATCATTTGTACGCTAAATGATTCACAAATTCGAACTCTTACGATCTAAATGAAAGAAACCTAAATTTTAAATTTACAATTAATTTCCATTGGTGTAAATAAATAAAATTCCAATGAACATCAAATTATGTAAAATTACCTGTAAGTGAAAAACATTTACAATATTTGCTGATGTTGTCTTTCCTTAACATGTTAAACTTATTAAACTGATTATTTGGCGCCGTATTTTGAGGGTCCGTGCACTGAGCGGGCAACAGTTTCTTCCTCAATCCTGGCCGCGGAGTGAACAGGTATAAAGCTTTTCGAAGAGCAACTTAATCAGTCTTCATTTTAACATGAAGTGAATGTAATACAAGTTTAATGTATAACATTTCTGAACCTTATCTGGATTTATAATTTCTATAATATGGAAACTGTTCCAATTGGTAGTAATTCGTTTAATAAATATTCTTAGAAATGATCTATTAAGATACAAATATTTTAACAGTTATATTTATCTGACATCCTTAAATAAATGAAAACAACAACTTGTTTAGTTACACATTTATTATTAATTTAAATTCTTAAACATTGTAATAGAAAAAAAATTCTCAAAGTTTCATCCTTAATTTATTAGAACTTTTTCTGGTTTTGTGAAGTCAATTAAATTGTCTAATTTCAAAATCCGTGTTTCTAAAAATTCCAACAATTTTACAAACAGGGTAACTAGGTGTTAGTAGCTGATTGTAAATAAGATGTGACAAAGTTAGGCTGGCATTGTTCGACCCGTTTTAAGAGTGTAGTCTAAGTAGATTTTATGTACACCTTTCCACCCCCAACCTAATGGGCTGAAGTTCAACTTAACCAACATGGTGAGTATCCGAATTTAACTCGGCTTCCATAACGCCCTATTATACACCAACGCTCTTCAATTCCGGTTAAGCGTTGAAAATAAACACTAACTAACATTATTTTCAACAGTCTACAAATTCTTTTCCACAATAATATCCTTCGATTTCTTACTATTTTTAAACACCAGCCCCGACTTTCCTATACATAGAGCTGTTATCACCGCAGAATTTGTTTTCGTAATTAAAATCTGTAAAAAGTTTTATTGAAACTTCTCCACGTGTATGAGAACCATACACACGCAATCGTTTTTTTATATTGGACTGGTAGAGCGCCCTGTGTTATCCCGATTTTTATATTAAGCCGGAAAGCGAATTAATTCGACAAAAGAAACGATGAATTTGATAGTGATTATTAACTAAAATTTTTCCACCTTTATGCTTAATGTTTACCACTCCCACAATGTTTCCGAAATACGTTATAGGCTATATTCTGGGAGTAGCAACAATTTTTTCCTGGTGAGGTTATTGATTTAAACTACAAAAAATATTCATCGTACGTATTCGAATATCGACCCAATCAGTCACATTATAAGGATAAAACGTACTTCAATACGAGAATATTTCTTCAATAATCAGAAAATTGCAAGTATCTAACTACTCAGGCTATAGGAAATACAAAATGATGAGTAATAATGAGGTATATGATTCGGTATTAGCGCAACTAAACACATATATTATTAAAGAAAACGTTCTCGGGTTTCCACCTGGGTCAAACAGGGATTGTAACGCGTCGATTCGACGGACAAATTCACTGCCGTCATCATCTAGGCCCCTAGAAGATGACGGCAGTGTCGAAACGTCGCATTACAATCGCTGTTGGATCCGTGTGAAACCCGAGAACGTTTTCTTCAACAGATACACCGGTAAAAAAATCTTTGACACACATTATTATTTTGTTATTTATAATACATTTCTTTTTTTCGATAACTAAATTCGTTTAATTTTACTGAACAAGTGAAATAACATCGGTCAATCCGATTTATTAAGAGAATTTTAAAACATAAAGACACTACGTCCCGACCCTAATTTTGGGAACTCTTCAAGTGTAAAATTTAAATTAAAAGATAAATTAAAAATCTAAAAACTTTAAAGAAAACAAAATTTTACAAAATTAACACAAGTAAGTGGAACATAACTTTATATAACATTACTTATAATTAATTAAAAGAGTGTTGGTGAACATGAATTACAATGGTGCGACTTTCACAGGCAACTGTTAAGAGTATTGATTTCTAAATAAATAACAATGGATACCAAAAATAGAATACAATAAATGGATTTTACGTTTATGGCCGAATCTTTTGATGTAACATCTCTCTCAATAATATTTGCATACTTATCTAAAAATTTTACATTACACCAATCGAAATTATGTTTTCTAAATTAAAGGTTTTAATTTCTGTTAATAAATCTCTGACCATTTGACTGATAAATATAATCGTTTGTTCAAGCGTCCCACTTTTTAATCGTAACATTTGACCCGAATTATGCTCTCGCGATAAGGATATGTCACAGCCAACACTATATTCGTTTATCTTTGATGAACGGCGGTGTTCTTGTGAATGACCGTCATTAAAGCACATGCTCTTTCAATAATGACAGTTATGATTGGTATATAAATATTTCACACACGTGCGAGATTATTTTAAATGATTCGAGGAATTTGTCCCTGTATTTATAATCAAATTTGGAGTTACTTCATTACGAAAACCTGAAGTAGAATACAATTATTGTATATAAATTTAGATTTAATAAATTGTACTATACAACTAGATTCGCGAATGCATTAACAGTACAGAACAGGATTTATTAATATATATATTGTAGTAATTAAAAGGAAATATAATTAATTAATGAACACAATTTTTGGAGTTGTATTGTTGGCGGCCTAAAAACATACAAGTTGTGAACAAGAATATGGAGCGATAATGCATGCTTCCTGGGTATTGTCGAAATACATTTTGCTGGTCGCGCGGAGCTTGAGTATGCGGACGGGGGGCAGCGGAGAAAGAGAGTATAAACAAGAGGCATAAAGTAACACTTCGGACAAAATTTCAGAAAGAGTGTATTTGAAAGGCAAGGCTGTATATAGTCTAACAGCTATAATATTCTGAATGATCTACGGTTTCCAGTCTATGAACAAATACCTGCAACGATACTACGCCGACTGTTATTCAGAGTCTAGCCTACATTCATGAGTTAGACATTTCTTCAATTATTGGGAGCCAGGTTATTGCATCCAGAAAATAACTAAAATTTGAGCATGGTCATAACAAGCAAGTGTTGTGTGTAAAATTTGGCAAGCAGAAAGTGTTGCCTATTAAATTCTGTGTATAATGGCCAGTCTTTAAAGTGTCAATAATAATCGTGAGTGTGTGTGTGTACGAGCCCATTTTCTTGGTACAACAAAACTGTAAGGTAAAACTGCCCAACTTATTACCTGTAAACCCCGCCAGTAAACGATATTTTATCGTCAGATTTCCGAGTTCAGATTTCATATTTCATAGTTTATATTTTTATATTGCACTGATTGTTTAAATTAATGCTTTAATAACTTTGTAAATTTAATTGTTTAACATAAATATTCTTTATTGAAGGCCCCGATGGTCGGCCCTGAGATCTAGCCATGGTATATTGTCAAATTTTAATATGTAATTTAATTTCAATAATTCGTTTTAAATAAATTGTTTTATAGGTGAATACTACAAATTGACGCTCCAACGTGGAGATTTAACTGTGATTAATAGTTAATCATTACTACAATATATATATATATATATATATATATATGTATATATATATATTGTGGAATTAAAGACATGTAATTATTTAATAAACAAAATTTTCATTGTCGGCGGCGTAAATATAAGAATTGTGTACAAGAATATGGAGCCCATAATGCTTGCTTACTAAAGTTGCATTGTCGAGAAGGCATGGCTTCACGCATGGAAAGTCGGTGTGTTTTGGACGGGTGATGAGTGCGTTTGTCAGAACTTGAGAGAGAGTTGCTTGGACCAGGAAAGCGAACCTGTTTCAAAGTTCCTGTTACTATATTCAAGCAAGCGTATAGAGCCAGGAGAGACATAATATATTAAAGTCCCGGGTTTTTGAATTACGAGTCGACAATCTGAAGTATTTGTCCATTGGCATATTTATGCAAGTATCAATGTTTCAAAAACAATGTTATCAACTGTTACGAGCAGGAAGTGTTTTGTGTCTGAAATCGACAACCACATTAAATTCAGTGGCATGTCTGTGATGTGTTTAAAAATAATCGAGTGCAGACGAACAGCTAAGGGTAAAGTAACCAAAAACAAAAAATATTAATTGTAAACCTAATGTGTAAATATAAATTATCCTCAGATTTCGTATTTCAATAATTGTTTAAGTTCAGAATTTTTCACATTGTAAGTTTTTAATTGTCATTTTGTAACATTCTTTATTGGAGGCCCGATAGTCGGCCCTGAAATTAAACTGTGGCAATTTACCGACTCGTAAAAAATTTTCAATTGTGATAAGAATTTGTTTTTATTAAATTAACTTTATTTTATATTTTGAATTCTTGTTTTTCATTTGAAATCCTATCAGTTCAACTTTGAATTCGTTTATTTAAAATCCAAATAATTAAATGTGATTATTACATTTTGTTGCCTCAATGTGGGGCAAATTTAAATGAAATTTAATAAATGTATTAGTGTTTATTACATTTGTGCTCCAACGTGGGGCTTATTTAAATTTAAAATTGTAATTAAGTTGATTATTACAATATATATATATATATATATATATATATATATATATATATATATGAAATTGCATTTAGAATTTAAAATATTTTTTTATGTACTCCTGTTGTATTGTGTGTTGTTATGAAACATTACGACTAATAATTTATTATCCGATTTTTCTTAATTTTATCGCATCAAAATATAAATTAATTTACTTAAAGCCTCGTGAATTCGGTCACGTGACATCTAATGTGTGCGAAACTAACCTGAAAACGTTCCCGTACTCTTCCTTGAGTTTGCACAGCGACTGAAAACATACTGCAGTGTTTCTCAGAAGCAAAGCATTTCCTATGAGCGGCAGAGGCGCTGGACCTGGAACGTTGCTGCGAAGGCGGCGGTATTGACCCTGGAGAAGAAGCACGGCGAACAAAGCAGCCAAAAGAAGCAGCGGGACCAGCATCTCGGAAACTCTCGCCTCAAACTGGTCTCCTACTCTTTTATACACGCCACAACCACATCGCACAAGGACGGACTAAAACGGCACCATAATTGTGAATGAATTAAATTTCTACCACAACTGTATGCATCCGCTTTTTCAGATTTTCCAAACCTACGTGTGTATTAACACGTAACACAGGATCTGAAGTACGTAAGGCGAACATGCAGTCAGTATGTATGTATGTATAGTTCGCAAAAGGATCCAGAAAACCTGTATAAATAACTGGGCTCATTTTTAACAGATTTATTAATATCTTGACTTTATATATATATATATATATATATATATATTGTAATAAACTACTGGGACACCTTATTAATTTGCACCACTTTGTGGTAGCCAAAATGTAATAATTAAATATGATGGGCTTTTAAATGAAAAATTATAGACATTAAAACAAACAAAATTTATTAAAGAGTAACAATTATACAATTTAATATTATGAAAAGGATCTCATTCTCTCATGGGTCTTTACTGGGTTTTATAACGGACAGAACACTTATATAATCAAAGAACCCAACATTTATCTTTAAATTAAACAGAAATATTTAATTGTCTAGACATCGACGAAACTTATTAACGAACTTATTCTACCAGATTGATTCTAAATTTAAAAGAGTTTATTTTATTAACACAAAAGAAAAAAACGATATCTGACTGTGAATTTTTAATTCTGTTAACACATATTAATACCATGAAATTTCAACTTACGATTACTCAGGAACATTTGGCTCGTTCATTACACACACACACTTTATAGACTGGACGTTTAAACACTGACTCTAACACATATTATTGGTTCGACGATAGCTGATTCTCCGTTCGTAAAAGGCATCCCATTTGCTCGTGGTGAAACTACTCGACGCTGGATGCAATGTCCTGGTCTCCTACCATCGAAGACAGTGGTCAAATTTTGATATTACTACAGATTTAACTTCTGCATACAAAAATGTTTATCGTTGAATAAATTTGCTATTTCTCTCGCTGGCTGCTAAATTTCTCCATTCTCGGTGCTTGCCGTACGCCTCCACAACTCTCACTCCCCTCTTGACTTCGGTGGTCACAGTTCCCTCTATCACTCTCACACCAGCTCCTGACTCCACTCTAACTCACTTACAAAAATCTTCTCTTCTCTTTATGTATCACAGTCCCTTCTCTTTTCCTTTGTTCCAAAACTACGTCGCAACTGCTCGTTGACAGTTTCTCCATTATCCCGAGATTTACATTCTGCAGCTGCAGTACTTTATTTTGCAGAATAGCTCGCTCCTCTGTCTTGTCCCTAAGCCGACCATCGAGACAGGTCTTATTTGTCTTTTCACCCTCAATTACTTTGAACTTGCATTCTCACCCACGCACTCACACGTGCGCGGTTCTAAATTCTTCAGACCGCCCAAACTGCCCCTCGATCCCAAGTAAATAACATTACAAATTCATCAATCTCTCGAATTGTACAAATGTTACTTTAGACTCTTAAACAAACTCTGTTGTGCTTGATTGATGCGTTATTAAAAATATGCGATAAATAGTCTGTCGATTATGCTACTGGCTTGTTCCAAAAACGAGGAGAGCGAGGATGTGGAAGTCCGTGACATTAAAATAATGCTAAAATACCACAGATTAATACAGAATGAGTTTCGAAACGGGTACAACATCGAGTAATCTGCGACGTTTCGATTATGTCGTAGGTAACTTCGCCTGGAAGATGACGATAGAGAGCTTACGGTCGTCCCAACGTCGTGGTTTAATCGCTGTTTTAACCGCTCGCAAACCCGAGAACTCTTTCTGAAGCAACCACTACGGGTAAGCCTTTAACGAAACACTTTGAACAACGGAGTTCTCAGTGGAAACAATTGAGTTTGTCAGTGGAGAGGCGTCCTGATACCTCCTGCAATGAACTATATAAGGACAGATACAAGAAAAAAGAGTTACAGCCTCGCATCACAGAGGTCCCGGGTTCGAATCCCGGTGAGGGCATTGATGTTTGCGTGTGTGTTTCCTTACTGAGAAACTCCAAACAAAGATAAAATGCAACTCTGTACCTAATGAGTCGCTTATAACCTCTGATTTTGATACGACTATAAATAAATAAAAATAAGGATGGACCCACGTTTGCTTTGAGGTGTTTAAAGGTTTTTATGAGAAGGCCGACTCCTCAAATGAAGTTTTGACATTCTATAATAGTAGACAACTTCTCGGTTAGCATGTTTCACGTAAGAAATATTTCCTCACATTTTCTTTTCGCGTTGACTGCGTTTCCAAAAATAATACAGAAATACAGGGTCCACAACAACTAATAGTATTAGATACTGCACCACACTCGCGTTAAACTGAAAATTAAACTTGTATGAATTCTGGAAAGTTGAAATCTTCCGCATCCCCCCTTTTCAAATCCCTTCCTATGCTATTAAAGGGGAGTTGCCCAACGTGGATTACCCTCATGTAGCCTGTTACCCTAAAAAAAACATTTCTATTTTTGTAATTACATTCCGTAGTTGAGGTAAGAGTTTTCAAAGCAGGCTACACTAAGGATAGTTGCCATTGTGGCCACTAAGGATAAATTCCCATCTCAGTATAATCATCATAATTACCGGTATGCTACTAATTAATACAATATTATTTACAAAAAAAAATACAGAAAACTATACTGGCATTTACCGTATTTCAACATATCGACAGCTGTGTTTACTATTACCGGAATCGGTATGGTTAAGAATATAATTATTTAACAATATAAGTGCGTTTATTGAGAGATATTTTTATTATTGTCCCATACAACAACAAGCTCTGCCGCTGTGACTGCTAAGATATTTCCATTTTTTGGTCATCTTACTGGAAAAAACTTAAAACGTAAAGAGAAATAAAAAAAATCTGATATTTAACAGATTTAGCAGTTGCCGTTGAAAATATTTCACCCATTCCCCGCATACTGTAATGATATGCACAACTTTCATTAAGTGGGTTATTCTTCATTGTACTGTAATAAAAGAGCGGATGTTTCAGACAAAAGTGTTTGTCCCTGACTCCACATCACGCAAACAAATAGCCGCCTACTTTTTCTTAAATATTAGCAGCAATTGTTAATCAACTGCCTGCAATTGCAGGTATAAGATTGTCCATGAGTCATAGAAAAGAATTTCTTGATTAATAAAACGAAGTACACAGAATTATGGGATCACTTAGTGTAATTATATACAATTTCTAGTTTTTTAATGTCTTATTCTGTCACAGAGTAGTCTTGTTTGCTACCTTATTTCTCGCTTTAACCGGTAACAATTCCAAAATGGGCGAGAAACAATTTTTTTTTTTGGGGGGGGGATCTTTGGAAATAACATTTAACTATACAGATAATAATATTAATACACTCTACGAATCAAACGATATCCCGCAACCAATTACAAAAAAAAAGTTATAAAAATGAATTGGATTTAACTTATTTTTTATAATATTGAATTAATTAATTAGTATTAACGTAACTTGACAATTACCACAAAATAAACAAATTAAGTTAGTCATAAAATCATGAGTAATTCTTCTATTTCTTTTCATAAATTCCTGAATGACGGTTGATTTGGGGCGAACCTTTGAATGCTCTCTCACTAAAATGCTACTGTATTCCGAGTGCTACAGTGAGAGCTGTTTACAACGGATGAAGCTGAAAAATTGTAAGTACATATGCGACATTTGTTCACGCCCTACATGACGTCTACACGTTATAAGGACCTCCTTGTCAACACGTAATTCCAGCTTTGCAAGAACGCAACTGTGTCGACACCACTATTTTCATGCAAGATGGAGCGTCACTACATGCCGCTTGCCTTGCTTCGAGTTACCTTCGTAACGATCGCATCATCTCTAGGCAATTCCAAGACGTGTGGCGTTACAGGTCCGTCGACCTTAATTCACTTGACTTTTGGTCGTTGGAATATCTGAAATATCGTGTCTATAGGGTATCTCATTACTCTTCCTCATCTGAAGGTTTTTTTAGAGTAACAGGCTAAATGAGGGTAATCCACGTTGGGTAACTCCCCTTTAATAGCATAGGAAGGGATTTGAAAAGGGGGGATGCGGAAGGGTAGAGGAAGGTAGCCAAGGGTTAACTAGCGCCCCCGGGCTATATTTTAGGATCCTACCCGGCATTCGCCCAAAGAAATGCAGGGAAAACCCTAGAAAAACCTGCATCAGGTATGTCGGGCATTGGGTACTTGTCCCACGCCTTTCCGATAGCGGGAGAGGAGTTTTCTGTGGGGACGCAGCATTCCCTTCTCAGTGCCGCGACCAGTTTAGGAGGCAGCTGGCCAACTATTCCAATGGGAATAGCGGACAACTCTTACCATATGCCCAAGATCTGTGACCCCGGAACATACACCTCTCAGAACAGGCCGAGGTGCCTCGCCTTGTGGGAACCTTAGTTCAAAAACGGAGAGGAAAAGACATCCCCAAAGGTAGCCCCTTCGTTTCTCTCCTACAAGGTTCTACCTGCGAGAGAACATCCCTCGCAAGTACTGCCTGCGAGAGAATAGCCCTCGCCGACCTCTTAAGGGTTAAAAATATATCAATTGTCATTACATTGCTCGCATTTCACCTGAGAGATTTCATTTTTAACTGTGCGCTTTTTGTATACGTATTTGTGCATTGTAAATAATTTGGCTCAATTTATTTGTGAATCACTTTAAGGTTCTTAATAAATCCAAATAAATTTATACCCATCAAAATTAAAATAAATTAAAGTAATTATTTATATGAAATTATGAGTCTCATAAACGGCAGTACCACATCCCCTTTTCCTGCACTCATACCACATTCTGACTGTTTACAACGCCATATTTTCACCTTGTGGCAGAAAGTGAAACTTTTTTCAGCATTATTCTCGATCTCACCGCATTATTCATGAACATACCTACAATTTTTCATCTTCCTGCGATGTATACAGCTCGCACTATAGTACTCGGAATTTAACATTTACTGTCACCACCCTGTGAAATTAAAAAAAACAACAGACATTTTAATAAGCGTAGGTTAAAAACACAAAACTTTTACGCGAGAAGTAGCATTGTTTGTAGTTTTCTTATTTAAAATATAAAAATTATGTTTCTATTAGCGGAACACTTTTATATCCTGCAAGTTTGATTTTAAGTTGCAATTACTAAACCATTCTTTCTTTGAAAATATTTTATTGTACTTCCGATATGAGCAGCTGAAACCCAGTGCAGTAGAGACACGATTTCACTCTTCTCAAATAATTATTTCCATTTTCTTAATAAACTTATTTTTTACTAGATTCCAAACTTTAGATACAACCATTAATATTTATTTAACCAACGATACATATACCATTTAAATAGCTATTAGGAAATAGAATAATTCACATTTCTTTGTAATAAAACTTAAAATTTACATAGATATTTTTTTTAACTTTATTTAGCAGGTTCTGCAAGTAAAATGCAATTCACTGCTATGATATAATAAGAAATCATATGGCTAAGAGTATTTGGAAAGGGGGTCATGTGAAATATATTTTCACACCTCTGGCTGATTACATTAGGTTCAGGTGTTTACAGGTTGACAATTATTTGTGTAAGTCTTGTGCAAGCTTTCGTTTGAGTCTTTTTTGGGTGTTTTTTTATCCTACGTTTAATTTATTTGCACTTTTACACCTCACTATATTTTTGAAAAAGGCTGTGGATGTAGTTTGTTATAAGTGGAACCTTTAATTCATGGTGTATTTGACTGTTTCGTATGAACCACGGGCTGTTAATTGCAATACGTAGCACTTTATTCTGCATGGTTTGAAGTTTCTTGGGCGAACTTGTAGGTGCGTTGCTCCAAGCTGGGCAGGCGTATGTAAGAATGGGTCGGAGAATCGCTTTATAAATTAGGAGCAAGGATTCAACTCGAAGATGAGATTTTCAGTTGATCAGGGGATAGAGCAGAGAGAGTCTTTCGTAGCACTCATTTAGTTTTTTATGAATGTGGTATCTCTAGTTGGGTTTTGCATCTAGGTGGACCCCTAGATACTTTATCGCTGAGTCCTTTGGATTCCATGATATTTCATTATTGTACAGACGGAGTGTCTAATAGATGCATTAAATAATTGCTTACACTCAGTTTTAAAATGCGACATAAGCCTGCGAGAGGTGAACCTTCCCAGAGAGCTCTGGCGGGAGCTACCTTTGGGGATGCCTTCACAACTCTCTGGTTTTTTTGAACTAAGGTTCCCACATGCCGAGGCACCTCGGTCTGTTTTAAGAGGTGTATGTTCCGGGGTCGCTGACCTTGGGCATACGGTATGAGTTGTCCGCTATTCCTATTGGAATAGTCGGCCAGCTGCCTCCTAAACTGGCCAAGGCATGGCGAGGGGTAAGCTGCGACCCCACAGCAAACCCCTCTCCCGCTATCGGAAGGGCGTGGGACAATTACCAAATGCCCGACCTACCTGATGCAGGTTTTTATAGGGTTTGTCCTGCATTACTTTTAGGCGAATGCCGGGTAGGATCCTTAAACTATAGCCCGGGGGCCCTAGTTAACCCTTGGCTACCTTCCTCCACCCCTCCACATCCCCCCTTCAAATCCCTTTCCTATGCTATAAGAGGGGGTTGCCACTATGTGGATTACTCTATACATAGCCTGTCAAGACCTCAGTTTTAAAATGCATTTCGTGGAGACTGTATTTTATTGTGCCTTGTTATTAACACATCAGAAGAAGCGCCGAAAATTGTGGGTCCATCCAGTATTTAGTAATAGACATTTTGATGGTTATTTTACAAATGATTTGATAATTTTAGAAACTATTAATATATATTGTTTAATTATTTTCGCATTAGTGTGTCTACTTTTGATAAACTTTTGGCCGGTGGAATGATTGAATGCACATTTGGAATTTTAGCTTCATAGAGAAATTAATACTTAATTTGATTTTAGTGAACTTATTATAAAAGCGCCCAGCACTACGTTAGAAAACATGACGGGAAACAATTTAAAGATTGAAGGACCGTGATACACAAGATGAAATAAGGCTTCTTTACGAAATAATTCAATTTTTTAATATAAAAAATGTGCGTATGTTACATAGGGGGCATTAGAAAGACTTAGGTAGGGCAAGGTAAAAAAAAGGTTGGGAAACACTGTATTAGACAATCCATTAGTGATCCCACATTTTATGAAAGTGCTACGCTAGACGCCACATAACTAATAAATCCGTTGAATCATAATTTGAATTGCCAAGTTGGAAGACCAAACCCGAGGATAAACAACCTCATTAATATTTTGAAATGTGAAGCGGAAAAATCTACCCTAAAAGAAAGGAATTTAATTTAGGAGTGAGAAGAAAGAAGAAATACATTGAGTAAGACAGGACATTTCTAGAATTACTGTGACGTATGACGAAGACTGTGACGTTGAAACGTTTTAAAGGGCAATGTCCATGTACTGTAATTGTATCAAATAAGACATGTTTTATGTACTACCATTGGTCTAAATAAAAAAGAGAGAAATACGCTACACAGTTGGTAATTATTATTTAATAATAAATATGTGATTTGAAGACCCGCTTGAGCACATTTGGTTCGCAATTCTGTTTTTGTTAAATATAAAATTTATATATATTAATTTCACACATCATTACTTATTTAGTGTCCGAAGAAAACAAGCCTCGCTAACCATTATTTACATAGAGAGATTCAATCATATATTTCATTTTATTTTCAGAACATTTGCGTTTATATTTGTCAGTTCTCTAAAAATTATTGATGTTAGTAAAGTTGGTAATTACAACTTAAGATAAATTGATGATGACGATATGATCTGTTGAAGTATTAAATAAGACAATGTATTATACACTTTGGAGAGAAATATGATAATAAAAATTCTATTAACTAATAAAATTCCTAATGTAGAAGTAGAAGCTAATCAAAAATCATGTCCTGTATGAAAGTCATACCTGTACCAAACATAAGTTGATATGTTACGCTCAAATTCAGTTAGTTATAGATTATTTTGTATCATTTTTCTTGTAATGCTGCATAGAATTGATATATTGTAAAAATGTCTATGATTTATTTATTTACATTAGTTATTTAAAATAAGTCATAACTTAAAAACAAAGCATTTATCAACACAAAATCTAAAAATACAATAATTGTAATTATAATTGTTCAAAACTGAGAAGTTAATTACAAACAAAATTGTAGAACGTTCTAGCTCAGTCAAAAGTTGGTAGACATGAAAACACTTTCTCATCAGGGAGTTAAGTGCTGTAAAATCTCCAGAAATTTCAGGCCGAACTCTACCGCAATAAAAACCTCGTAATTTGACCTCACACTGCATATATGTCAATTGGCACACTCGTACTTTTACTGTTCTCTGTTCTCGAACCGGAGTACGCAAGATCTTCACAGCTGATCAGAAACTCTCGCGGGAGACCGTGTTTCTCTAGCTTCAATTCGTACTCTGCAATTAGAATTTACGCCCCAATTCCCTTGATTGTCGCTTACGATTATTCACTATTATTTTATATTAAAGAAAACTCCGCGCACTGTTTTACATTCATGATGATTTGCGCCATAACTTGGAGTTTCTATAATGAATCACAATAAACAAAACGCAGAATTGAACAGTAGCCAATAGAACTCATTCAAAATAAAGCGTTTTTAATTATAAACATAGTAAATGAGCGGTTAAATACTCCATTTCAATATTCTGATATAGATAGCAGTTTATAATTACAATACAAGTGTTTGAAAATAACTTCCGTCATTCTTGTAGATTTAACAATATTGAAAATATACATAAACAATAATTAAATCGCATTCATTTAATTTAAATATACTAAATATTTTATAATAAAATGTCAAATAAAATAATTCGATGTTTGATAGACAAACGTCCACTAGGTAAATAATGAGGCGCAAGAACGGCCTTTCCTAATCTGCTGGTTCCAGTGGGACCTTCTACCTGGTTTTCCCGCATATGGGACGACACCAAGTTCAGTTCAGCTGGTTTAAAATAAATACAATTATTCAAGGGCAACTACTTAGTTTTACATTATTACTGTAATCGCCCTTTGACAGCGGTTTCATAAAATTTGAGAAACAATAAAAATTTGTAGTCTGATAGTTTACTGTTGCGAATATGATTGAACTAGAATAAAATCTTTTATGTCCTTGTATAGATTTTCTATTAAGAATTGATTAATTGAAAAACTATGGATCTATTAGAAATACGTCGTCTCATATTTAATATATTGTTTCTTGGTTACATACTACTCTAAGTTTTTATTAATTAGGTGCGCGTGTAAAACATGCCTATAAATGATTTATTTCCACTGATAGAAAGCCATCATTATGGGAGCAGGATGTTACTATGTAACTGCAGTCACGGACGGTAACAGCTTTCCGCTTACGGCACAAGACAGGAACTAGTATGTGGAAGAAGTTTCTCTTCTAAATTGCAAGTGTGTAACTTCGCATATGGGGTCTCACTGAGACCTGTCTAGCTAAGAAGTAGTGCTGCTGACCCTTATTACACAAAAGTGTAACTTCTAAGAGGATTCATTCCCGTTTATCTCCTCAAATTTACAATAATTGCAATTTTAGGTACGTTTTCGTCATGCGAGACGAAGCAATAAGTTTGCACCTTAACAAAGCAAGGGCAGTTGTAATATTGGAGAGATCTTTCAACCCTGATGAAGAACAGCGTTTCATTACCATTTGAAACATTGGTTGTCTTAATTCTCTTTACTATACCTTCTTTGTTCCACATTTTATATTTCTCTTGTCTCGCAATTCTTCTTGCTATATTTTCTTCTTTGATCTGCCACATCCATATCATCTGTTCCTCTTTTCTCAGTATTCTCTTCGCAAAAATACTATCTCAGCAACGGAAAACCCGACAACATGTACAAACACCGTTGCCACAAAAATATCAATTTCCAAATGGTCAGTTAATGTAAGTATGTTACTGTGAAACAACGGAATTAGTAAATGTCAACATTTTTTTGAGAATGTCAATATATATCTATGTAATAAAAATGGCTGTATATTTGTATGTATGTATTTTCGTTAAACTCTATACAAATTTTAACTCGTGGACAAAATGCTACAAAAATTGGTTTATTGAGAATGTCAATATATATCTATGTAATAAAAATGGCTGTATATTTGTATGTATATATGTATTTTCGTTAAACTCTATACAAATTTTAACTCGGTGGACAAAATGCTACAAAAATTGGTACACATATTCTTGAAAACACGAGAAACGGTACTTACGGGTTGAGAAACCACTAGCATAAATGTGAAAAGAATTATAATTTTAAAAAGTGATAATTAATTACTGCGCGCCAATATATCATGACGTCACGCGACAGTGAGAGACGTTACTACGCTACGAACAAAGGAAATAGTTCGATTTTTCCGTAATGAAATGAAGCAGAAATATTTTCATTGAATAAAAGTATAATTCTATTTGAATCTGACAAGGAAATGCCACACAACAGGTTACTGATTTCACCGACAATACATGACTTTAAATAATGCAATCTGTCAATATCTGATAAAGAATTGTTATTAATAACTAAAGATGTAAATATTTCACGAAAATTTATCCAGTCTGTAACTTTTCCATTAAAAGAAGGAAGAACAATACGAGGTAACTTAACTTGTGACGATGGTGCGCAGGCTGCAGCGTTGCTCAGTGTTGAGTTCTGGATAGACGTTTCTTCAGAAATTTTCTCCAAGATGAAATAGAATATTTCTTGAAAAGCCTCCCTGGTAGTGTTGAAATGGTCGTCCTGGAAGTACATCTTCTGTTCATCCTGCATGCTGCGTACGATATTTGCCCCAGTCCATTTCAAGTTTTTGTAGGCAGGCTTTTAGCATAGGCACCAAAATTGAAGATCTCCCAGAAACTTGATTTTTGACGTCCAGAATCTCCTGCTTCAATATATACTGCTCCTGTACTAATCTCTCCATTTGTTTCTTGTCTACATTCGACATTTTGCTAGTCTTAGCAGATAATGTGAGGGTCGTGAAGTACTTTACGAACAACCTCGAAAATCGTTGTAACACTTACAAGTTACAACTTTGTAAGCGCCGAAGCACAATATAGAACTGCTACCAATATTTCAGTAATACTCCATCGAGTGATAATAAAATACAATACAAAATACTTTACAATCGTTGCGGAAAATGTAAGTTAATTTTCGTGCCACATTAGTGATTCCAAATTGGCGTCCATTTATTTACATTGTGAATATAGCTAACAATTTCATAAATTCAATGTTTCGTAATGTCTGAAGACTGCAATATTCAAGGAGTATATTTATGTATTGGTAAAGAAATTCGGAGGTATGTTTGTTGAGATTGATGCAATAAAATTCAAAGTATTTTATAGCTGTTCAATTAATGCACTATTGCTCGAAATTATGTACGGAACTAGGAATAGTTAGATTTAGGTTGTGTCTTCTTGACTAATGATTAATATAGAATTAAATTATTTTTCGGGTTTATATAAATAAGACACGTGCAAGGCCGGGCACTCAGCTAGTTAATCAATATTATTATACACGTGGACCTTCGCCGGTAGATGTCGACAAACAAAGATGAGCTCTTTTCTTTCAGTCTTAAGAAAAGAAAAGAACCAGTTATTCACTAAAGACGTAGTGCTTGACATTGGACAGGAGGAGCTAATAGCGATGCTTGGAGCAGATACGCTCCACAACGTACAGACTCATTACAGTAAAGGAGCCTTAAACAAGCAACTTTTTACAGTAATATGTGGCGGTGCGAAATTCCTCCATCCATTAAACCTAATGCGTCTCACATACAATTTACGATTCTGGAGTAGACAGGTATTAGCCTGTTCAGTGGTAAAGCATCCGCCCCGATAGCAGGAGGTCCCGGGTTTGATTCCTGGTCTGGTCGACATTTTTCCATCCTCATACTTTAATTCAACTTACATGGCCTTTACGACCGGTTGCTTGTGTAAGCTTCTCTATATTCCTGAATGGAAGATATTTATTGTGACTAATCCTTCTCGGAAATAACGGAACGGAGACGAACAGTGACTGATGCGAATGAATCGACCTTAATTACTCGTATAACCGCCAACAAAAGTAAAGGTCCTACAGAAACACAGATTTTTTTTTCTTTTTAGCATATACATTTTCCATTAAAGACGTATCGCTGCATCTTATGGATTTATTGGTTAGTTTCCATATATAAAGTTCTTGCATGACAGTACCTGCTGAAGACGGTCTCTTTGTCGTATGCAAGCCTTTAATTGTCTTCTTCAACGCATAAATTTTTCTCGTAGCATGATTGTAGAATCACAGACTCGGATATCTGTCATTGAATAAATACCATATAGCCTACCTACTGTTACCATAAGTTTAGGAACACCATATGACTCCCCGCCCTAACGTCAATGAAGAAAAAATAGATAAAAAGTTCATATTCTAAACTTATTTGTTTTGTTACAAAACAAAACAGATTAGAAAAATAATAATTTGATATATTTAGATGTTGATGATGGCTCCTGATCCGTTTTTTCATATTTCTTCATCAGATGTAACTTGTTTTAACAACGTAATATTGGTTTTGAATTTATTGTAAAATGCACCACAATGACGTACCCTTTTATTTAGAGCTGTCTGGTACCTGTTTGCGCATTCGTGATTATTTTAATTTTTATAGAACATTATTTTTATTGACAGGACATAGCACTGATTTTATACTTTTCACACTTCGTCGTAACACTTTACAACGCTTTTGCTACCTTTCTACTTTACTGTCGTACGTATCATCAGATTCGGTTTTGCTGTGGAAAATCCCTTTAATACATAAGCTTATATATTCAGCTTATACTTTGCTGAATTCGGCCACCATTGGCCGGTTCGCCACAACACACTGCTCCAGCTACCAGAACACACATGACTGACTGATAGCCTGACTGACTGTCTCTCTGACTCCTCTTGTCAGGCCCTCCAAACAGACACTGAATGTTTTCCGTCAAAGTTCTCTGTGCGTACGCTTTTCGACAATAATCCGTAGCAACCATTATAGTCTCTGAATTCTTGCACCAAAAATGCTGTTCTTTGAAACTCTCGGCCTCAAAGTTACGCCGCCAATAATTAAAGAAACAATTTAAATAAAACATTTACTTTACATATTGGTAATCTCTACAATATATTATAAAACCGTATTGAAATTGAAATTTTTGTGGCAACGGTGTTAAGTCATTCATAGATGTTGTCGAGTTTTCCATTGCCTATATTGTATTTTTGCGAAGAGAATGCTGAGAAAAGAGGACCAGATGACATGGATGTGGCAGGCCAAAGACCAAAATATGGCAACAAGAGTTGCGATACAAGAGAATTATGAGGAATACAAAATGTGAAAAAAGAAGATATAGTAAAGAGAATTTAGACAACCAACGTTTCGAATAGTAATGAAACTCGTCCTTTCAGGGTAGAAAGATATTCACTGCATATGCGGGAGAGTTCGTACACTCTTGAGGATTTTGAACCTACTTGGTTCAAGCCAGTCGTAGAAAAATCTTGGCTTCCTGCAGGTGAATGTTTAAGCAAGATTTTACGCTCGGTTTTATATGATAGGAGAGAGCGGAGAAGGCGATATAGGGATTTGATTCCGTTCCCGGAAGGACCAGGTGTGTATGGACAAGGTTGTCACAAGGAAGTGATTATTGTTTGGATTTTCTGTATTATTAAAGTAGGGAATTCCAAATGTCGCGCTGGGCTGGGAGATTGCTTTAGTTGGTGTAATTTTTCTTTTTTAAGTGTGAGGCTCGGTGAAGAGTATGGAAGAAGTTTTGAAATCAAATGCCTGGCCTTTTTCCCAAGCGTGTTCTGCTGATTTCGACTTGAAGGTTTCTCTTTGGTTTAAATTATTAATATATCCTCCATCCGCTCAAATATATTTCTATGGGTTTCGCCTTCGTAGCTTTTCTTATTGCTATATCTTCGTGTCTGACCTGCCACATCCATCTCATGTATTACTCTTTTCTCAGCTTTGCAAAAATACCATCTAGGTACTGGAAAACTCGACAACTTTTACTAATTATCCAGCCAGTAGTGCATATTGATGTGAGGGATTTTTAATTGTGGTTATATAGTATGTATTTGTGATAATAATACAATAATTATAAACAAAAACTGAAAAAGTGGTTATTTCTAATAAAAAAATATATATTATACCTCAGTTTTTAAAATAATAAACTATAAATTTAAGTTTAGTACTAAATTATATGTATTCGTATAAATATGGCGTAGAATTTCAATGTTTATACTAAAATAATAAATAATTCAAATATATTGTTACATTTTGCATTGTTTTACGTCACAATAATCCATATAATTAAAGTTTATTATAATACTATTCAGCCAATTCCATGAATTCATGACATTTATTATAAATAAAATGTTTTTCAATTGCAAAAACAATACGGCGAACATTTTAAACAAACTTGATAGTAAAATTACATATTTCTACTCCGATTACCACGAGATATTGTATGAGTTTATAAAATACAGCACTGACGAAATTTGAAGATTTTGTTGATATAGGGGAGATAGATGTTCTTGCGCAAGTATTCGCACGACACCGAACACTGGCTCTTTATTTACGTTTCGACGACCTCCAAATTGCCTGTTTCTCACAAAGACAGTTGCGTATCTTGGTGTTGCGTGCCTGAGACTAAGGACAGGTCTGTTCCCAGACTATCACGCAACGGTCAGTTCCTGTGGGTTACCTCACATCTCGCAACTTCACAATGTTCGTCATTGGAACCGACATTTAAACAAACTTGAAAATGGGAACTAAACTATTTCGTATTTATAAATACCTCTAACGCCGAGCAAGGTTACTTTCTTCCGTAATGGAAACGTCTCATCTAGTACATGAGAATGATTAGTTTTCTAGGTACCGACAGCTAGATCAAGTTTTTTCTAATTCGTGGCCATAATTATACGTTCTGAAATTATAGTTTAAATTAAACCGTTGAGAATTCTCTTCGAAAATTTTGGAATATCATCACTTTAGTACAAATATTTTGGTGAATTTTCAGACGAACCACACATGACTCATATTTTTCTTAACCGCAACCAACTACGAAATCATGAAATCATGAAATCCAAAAAGTATTTAATTCGAGAATAATATACAAATCTACAACTTTACAGCTATATACAACTATATAGTCCTATATAATTTATTAGACAATCTAATTAACCTGTCATCTTTCATGGCACATTCTGGGTTTAGGAATGACACCTAGTCATAGAGTAGCGACAAAAGATTTGTTATTATTTCCAAAATAAATAAATATACTGTAGCAATAGTTAATTAGGCCATTAAATTGATTAGGTATAATTTTAATTGTAGCAAATAAGTTGAATTGTAGCGGCATGAGCTATCAAAGCAACAATGGCGGTGAGTTCTTTTCCTTTGTCGGAAAGCCGAAATGGGAATTCGCGCGCGAAAGGAATTCAGTCTGTCGGTGTCGAGAGAGGATAGACAACCACTAAATTCTTCATACGAGAAGTTATAGTCAGTACGGAGCATGGGTCGAGAGAGCATGACACAGTAAAGTCTTCGCCGAGATACGTGGCAATTCGGTCCACAAAGAGAAATAAAAACAGTAAGATTCTGCACTGAACCTGGGTCGAGCAAGGAGAAACAAAAAGCCTAAAATCTGCGACGAGAAGAAAGGAGTTAAAGTCTGAACTCTGCATATGATAAGTAAAGTCTGCTAACATTAACGACAAATCACGAGCACCTGTATGGAAGCAGGAGTTTGCTTCACAAATTGAACAATCTTCGCATTGAGGTTTCCGGCAACGACTAGCTGACCAGAAAGGGGAGACGACAACCGAGGTTCCTGATAGCTGAGGACGTGCATTTCGACCGCGTGTGAAAAATCTGCGAGGAAATTAGAATCAGTGTAAATTTTCATTTTTAGTGTAGTGTTGAAGCTACAAAAGAAAGAGCTGGTACCAGACGGACATTACGCGAGTAACCAAAACTTTGATATAAAATTTTGTGAACGATAATTAGAAAGGTAATAGTCAGATTTCGTTCAGTTTATTTACATTTAGCTTTCTTTCATTCCGTCTATCGTCATATTATTTTACGTCAATTTTTATGTTTGAATTGTTAATTAGTTTATAAATCATTTTTCTGTTAATTATCAAACCCAGTGATGACCCTGAGAGAAGATTTGATTGTAATTGTTTTAATTTTGAAAGCCACAAGTGAATAAAATAACAAATTATTTTATTTGTTAATTTTTGATAATCATTTCTTTTAATTAACCCTAACATATTGATCATTACATAAATGGCTACAACAACGTGGGGCAAATTAGTTAATCGGCTATCAAATGATCATTACAATACATACAATTGCCAAGGCAACTATTAAACATTTATATCACACCGTTTTTTATACACAATTACACATTTTCTTCAAAGTTAAACAATCAAATTTCTTTAAACGAAAACGACTTTGGTCCGACAATATGCTAAATATTTTAAAAGTCACGGATTGTGGGTGTTCATCAATATTGCCGCCACTGAACTTCCATTTTACGTTCTTTTACCCCCAACACATTGTGTATATGACAAAAGAAGGATACTGACTTTAGTTGGCGTGTATCTTCGGGCGTTTGGTCGGTATATCCTCAATCAGGTGGACGGGATGGTTCAAATATCTCAGCCCGGGATATTAGCAGCTACGTCACTCTGTGACGTCATCCGTTCGTTTCAACAATAAATTACATATCCATAATATGTAAAATAAAACAATTTGATATTAATGAATGATAGCATGTTCGAACCAACTATTACTATACAGAGCTAATATAAGTCAACACTAAAATATATCATCAGTTGTAATGAAACTACATGCCGCACGTATACTTCTATAACATCACCTTTGAAAACGCTTTTAGAATTCGTTTCAATCTGTTAGCCACGTACTACAGAACACTACAACCAATTACATTTTTGTGTACATACTCCTTACACATATAGAAATCATATTTTGTACGTCTCCTCGTATGATACACAGACCTATACATGAAAACTTATGTTGATTCACAGCTCCCTATTCCCTTCATAAAAACTAAATCACGCATTTCTCTGGTCAATTATCACCATCAAGGAGGTTAGCATTTTTACTTACGCGAACAAATTACTATTTACAAAGAACAAAAGTAAAATTAAAATGTGACCGCAAATGGCATGTGACAGTGCCGATTCTCCCTCAGCCTTAACCCCAGTTTTCGTGACCAGGACTTTTTCACCTTATTCATTTAATTTATTGGACCGCACAAGCCAGGTGTCGAATTCAAATGCTTTTTATACACTCACATTTCAATTTACTCTAAATATAGTTAAATTTAATCTGTATTATATCCGTGATATAGGCGTTATATGGAAAAGAAGCAATTTACATTGACACACAAATAAACTGACAAGAAAAAATATTACCTATAAAGTGACGAAATTCGACTTTGCTTGAATGTACGTACATAGAAATACTTGACTGAAGTACAGATAGAGTGTTGTTATTTCAAATACATAAGTTCTATAACGTACCAACTTTATAAAGCTTAAGTTTGAAGACGCTATATTGTTTAGCGCTTGTTTGTTAGCCATCAACAGTGAACGGTCTCACTTTTATTAATATTATTATTTATTATAACATATCCTAAGATTTTCGGTTGTTTACATATTATTTACACAATAAAAAAATTATAGTTATGTAAATTATTAATATGTGCACTTAGTAATTGGGTTAGTACAATAATTAACCAAATTTTGCAATTTTTTCTTTAATTTGTCTATCTGAGGGGCATACGTTGTGGGAGTATGAGGGTTCACTGGTAATTATTGAAATGGGTGGGTGGGGTCTGCGGATGTGATGATGGGGTGGGTCAGGTGCCTGAATGTTCTGGGGGAAGGATGAGGTCAGTGAATTTGTAAACAAGGAAAGATTTGGTCAACGTTATGTACCACAATGCTTTCATTTGAAAGGTCCAGTCAATATCAAAAGTTAAGGTAGATTCTACTCTGGAGGAATCTGCTCCTTCGTTTACAACAATAAAATATTGGGTGGCAGATTTTAAACGAGGCCTTACGAACTGCCAAGACGAACAACTCAGAGGTCGACCAAATGGAGTTACCATGCCAGAAATTGTGACGAAGATCCACAAAATGGTACTGGATGACGGTCGGCTGAAAGTGATCGAACAGACAAGGTAGGCATTTCAAAATCTGGTCTAAAACTTATTTTTACTGAAAATTTGGACACGACAAAACTGTGCCAAGATGGGTGCCGCGTTTTCTTACAATGGACGAAAAACAGCGTCGTAAGCGATGTTTCAATCGAGTGTTTCACGGCAATAAATCCCAGTATTTGGGTCTATTCATAACCATGGATGAAACATGGGTCCATCACTTCTCACCTGAGACGAATGAACAGTCGGATCCATGGACTGAAAGGGGAGAATCGGTTCCAAAAACGGCATGGTCATATTTTCGTTGATTATCTTCAAAAACGGAAAACAATCAGAGACGAGTATTATGCGAACTTATTGCTGCGTTTGAGTCATGAAATCAAGAAAAAATAAGTTTTGTTTCATCAAGATAATGCACCAGTTGACAGATCCATTACCGCCAACATAAATGAGTTATAATTCGATTTACTTTCTAAAGATGCCTGTTCGCCAGATTTAGCTCCCCTCGATTATTTTCACTTTCCAAATTGACAAAGTGGCTCGGTAGTAAAATATTTGCCATCAAAGAAAAAGTGGGGGTCTGTGGTTGATAGTTATTTTGAAGAACTCGACGATTCTCACTTTAAATAGGATATCAAAGCTGTTGAACATCACAGGGAATAGTGTGTCGAGCTAAACGTTACGTTACGAGGGACTGCCCTCGTTTATATAGTCATTGTTCCTTAGATTGCTTTTGATAATAACACACATCATTTAAGTTCAAAGCCCATAAAAAGATCATTGTACCTTAATAACAGTGATGTTACCACCTATTGGTGGACCATAAATTGTTATGTTGTATGTTGGATTTAGAATTATTGTAATTGGAAATTTGGTATATGACTGAGACTTATAAATATTGATTAAAAACTAATTGTTAAAATTTAAAATGTTGATGGGATATTTAATTAGCCAATAGGCTATTTGACTGTATTATAAATATACATTAGCCTGCCGTGATCGAATACGCTCTTTGAAGGCTTAGTGACGTCACATGCCAGTAAATATTGGGTGGGTCGTACGAAATTCAAAGCGTTTTTGCAAGCTGTCAGATAATTTACTACTTTCCAATACTTCATTATTTCAGAGTAAAATAAAATATAAAACGTTGAGTAAGATTAGTGATTTCACAGAAAAATACATTTGAATCGTTCCATATATCTTTTTGGTTACTACCAGCGAGTTGCATCCACTTCTTTGGCATTTCGGAACAGTCTTATACAAGTATTCGTAAATAGTGGTAACGCACACCATTTACAAGCCATTTCTAAAAGATAAACGCGACGAACTTGTCAAAGTCGCTTGAAGCTGAATTGTGTTTACTAGCACGTGACGTCACTGGAGCCGCGCCTGAGGAAGGGGATCGTTTTTGCGGCCGTTTTTTCCATTTAAACTTTGTCGTCAAATACCATCGCAATTTTAGCAGAACAAGGTAAAAAAGTTGATACAGTTAACATATAATGACATTTTAAATGTCTTTTATAGACTTTAACGATTGCTTAAATAAGGTTCTGAAAAGTCAGCTACGTTATATTTTGTTCCTCCAGGATTGTGAATCATTAACTGTATCACCCACATTCTTTTACAAGGAAATGTCTGAGTTTCAGACGAAAGTTCTTGTAATTTTGTACTACTGTTCCGTGATAACCTTATGTTAATTAATAGATTAATAAAAGCCTAATTCAATTAATCACTCACTATACCAGTTTTATTTGGATTAATAAGCGACTGAAAATACTACGATACTTAAAGAAGAGCTGATAGAACTGAGTGCAACCTGGACTGAACATAATGTGTGCGTTCTTGAATACAGAATTGGTGTATTGGACTTTGATTACATACGATGACTTTTTGTCATCGTCACCAGTTATAATTTAAAAGACAAATTTTATGAGTGTGTAACACATTTCATCGAGGATTACACAATATTTAAATTTGATAAATATCTTGCATTTGATCTACGAATGTCTCTAATTAAAACTGTAGCACAGATAATTCTTCTGCCGATAAATTTACAAATAACTTTTATATAACAGATTGTGACATATAATAAAAATAAATTATAATAGCTCATTATGCAACATTCATAATAAATGTGCACCAAATCTGAAAATATATCTCTAAATAAATCCTATTACATCGAAAAATCATTCATCTACATACTGAGAATAAGAGCCGTTGAAGTCCAATACTATATTCATTGGAAAATTTCTCTAATTAACTAATATAGTTCGTTATCTTATTAGAATCAAGAATATTATTGGTTCCAAGCACGATTTGATCAAAGTTCTGTTTCGCTGTTCGACCGAGTATGCTAATACCAGAATTGAAACCATTATTTTGATACAATAATTTTACCGTCTGTATGTAACGCGTTTAAAGGGTACGCATCCAATGAAAAATTCAAATGATCGTCAAGCCAATTAAAGGCTTCACAGAAAAGAGTTAATGTTACATAAGCAATTTTGTGGTAAATCAAAGACTGTGTTAGAAAGGGAAAAGAATTCCGGTTGTCACAATATCCGACTCATGAGCTGCGGTTCTACTTCCAGTATCACCTGTCATGAATCAAACCAGGAAGGAAGCCAACAGAATCACAACTTTCTCTTTATATCATTGTAAATTTTTCGTAAAATAACATTTCCCAATTGCGAATTTAATCAAATTATTAGAAAATACTGCGTGAATATGCTAATTTTTAATCAAATATTCTTGTTAATCTGTTTTAATTAGCATTATAAATGACTCATCTCAGTTCACTTTCGTGGGAATACCATAAAGTGATGTTTAGAGTTCCTAACAGCAGTTGTTCACTATAATATTTTAAGAGATTTAACTTGGTGACTTTCGCACATAAAATTTCTAAGTATTTATAATAAGCGCAATAAAAGTACGTTTCAATATTTTTCTGAACTCTATCAATGGAAAAACAGAAACATCACTCGACTATTGCGTCATTTGAAGATTACGTACGTTGACTGTGAACGGAATGAACTCTTTTAAGTCATACCTGCACAACATACGACTCGCGAAGACTTGGGTTAAATCTTATAATATTATAAATAAAAAAATAATCTCGCGCGTATGTATTCTTAGACAACATAACTTACTGATCACCAAATGAAAGAAGTCGTTCGTGATTGCCTAAAGACCACGTGGCGATACTGTACTATTCATTGTAAAACCGCCATTGCAACTAATGCCGAAGTACAGACCCTGGGCAGCTGTACGGGAAGATTTTTTCTCTTTTTATTCGATATCCCTGCAGAATTTCTACAAAAATCTGGATCGTGCGAAGTACAAGAACCTTTACGAAGTTGCACTAAAAACTTTTAGTGTATTTGGAACCACTTTTATATGCGAACAAACATTTTCAATTATGAACATTAACAACGCTCATGTTTGAGTGATGATCATTTGGAAGACATCTTGAGAAGAGATACTTCCAAATATCCCTGAATACGCCAAATATGTTTTAAAAAACGATAATGTGTCACTTTAAATAAAAGAATATTCTTTATTATTATTCGTTTTCGCGTTTCGGCCCACACAAGTTTTTCGTAAAGTATTTCGGACCGCCTTATATATGTACAGGCCTGCTTTAAATTATTGTATTACGGAAGTAAGTACTTGTCAGAAAATGGCTTAATGTAAAATAAGAGTATACGTTTACTATTATGGTATAATTGTTATAAGTATTTTTCAGATATATGTATACATAGAGTACAAAAGAACTTAGACAATTTAAAACATAAATACCCGCTCACTGGTTCGTCTGTTATGTAAGGTAATGACGCTGACCACTACACAATTCAGTAGATCAACTAGACCTACAGACGTAATTAACAGTGTTAATGTATGTATCGACAAATTGTCAGTTCTCCCGGTAGTAGATGCATGAAATTTCAAAATAATTACAAGTTAAATAAAGTAAGTTTCAATAAGATAAATTAGAGTAAATTAATATAATTATTTTAAAATATAAGCTAGGTTTAGGGACATTATTTCAACTATAAAAACATGTATACAGAATTATATTAATTAAAGGATAATTTTGAAAATGTTAATGAAAATTAATATTTAACTGGCCTGAAAAGAAGAACAGTGGAAAAATATCTGAAAATAGAGATTAGCTAACTATTTAACTATCTAAGGAGACAATAAATGTTACCATTTTACTTTAGTTTATAACGGAGCACGACACTTCACTACACTACCCTATATACACTAAAGAGTTCAGATTAAGTATAAATTTTCTTTCTGTTAGAGGACTTTCTTCGAAAACTCTTGCAGGTAAATTTTTCCGGTTAATTAGTTTCCTATTTAGGAATGCGTATTTTCCGATATCAATTTTTTTCTGTTTGGCATTTAACTTGAACAAGAATCGTTGTAGGGTTCTCAATTTAAATTTTTGTCTGTGATTAACCACAGTTAATGGAACTATAGACGTATAAATTCCCATTTTAATTTTGTGAAATATTGTATTTATTTAATGCTTTGAATTTATATAACAAAATTAATTAAAAATAAAATTTTATTACAATTAGTAAATATAATATAAGTTACGTCGTCAACGCAATTAGAGTAAAAATTTTATTCGATGGTACGGACAAATTAATTACAACGTGTGGTAAGAAATAACATTCTAGAATAAAGCAGAATCATGTTTGGTTTTGGTTTCCTTCAACCAGAAATGACCTGCACTACCGTAAATAGTCATTTAAATGATTTTTATTGTATTTTTATTATCATATACCCGTTTTCATCATTAGTTGCTTTGCGAATTTTTAACGCACATAGCTCACAAATCAATGTGCTGTGGACGTTTACAATCTTTTCAGTTCTGAATCAGAACTATCTTACTCCATAGCCAATCTTCGCTATTGTCACTGAATTTTCACACGTCTTATTCTATCCACGACTCTCAGCTTATTTCTCAATAAGTCAAAAATGTTTCTATTATTTTCCAGTTTTGCTCATTACCTGCTTCTTAGTGTATTAGCTTCAATATTTCAGTTTATGATCAACTTTTTCTGATCCGTACAGGGCGTCTTCATTGTTGAAATATTCGTACCTCTTTCTCTATAAGACATTCCTATTCCCGAGACGGCTATCGAGACCTTCTCATCTGACTCCAACTCAAGAGATACATTTGCGTGGAGTCCATTACACAATGACAAATTCTTCCAAGCAATTGTTTAGCAGTTTTTGGTACGGAAAGTGGCAAAACCTGGTACCCCTCCCTCGCTATTTCTCAGGAGAACAGGTGAAAGCGAATGTGTTTGTATATATACGGCCACTGCGAGGGCGGAACAGCAAACCAGCAACAGCTCTCAACACAGCAACATGAAGGTCCTGGTGAGTGAGCCACCTAACTTCATTAGTTAGCTAATATTGCGTACGTATTTTAAAATACGTTTATATTTCCAAAATGTTACGAAAATGTTTTCCCAATGTTTGGGAAAAAATGTGCGAAGGATGCTATTGTGCAATAATTTTTTAGGATAATTCATAAATTAGAAGCGAAGACGTTCGTATTAATTAAATATTTTTCAATTAGTTACGAGACGTTTATTATTTCTTTCTTCCTTTGTAAGAGAGAACGGTAAGATTATTAAAGATTACTGTTTCTTTCAAACAAATTTTATTGCGGCTCACAGTGATTAGCGTATGTTGTAATAATGTTTTGCTGTTTTTTCATTTATCGGGCTAGTTTTAATCCATACATTTCGTCGTCAGTCAAGTCAGCACATTGAGAGTGCTCTAAAAGGCTCTCGGCATTGCGCGTAGCTCCTCGAAATATTTATATTCTTTCACGTCTGCACCATGTCTTCTAGGCGTCGTGTTAAATTATAAGCAATTAAATTCAACAGTTCGCTGTGGGCAGTCGTTTACATTATATGTCTAAATCAGTTGCGGTAAGTGTGTTGTTTGGAACGTAGAAAACTTGTATCGTGCAATAATAAACTTCTAATAAAGGCAGGTTTAAAGTCAACCAAAATTCATTTTACGTTCGTAAATATTTCAGTTGATTCTTTCCCTTCAACTCAAAAGTTAAGATATTGGCGACCGAATTAAAACGTGGTCCTGAAAGCTTGTAAGATGATCCACGTGAAGAACGTCCGAAAAGTACAATCACATCTGAAATAACGGAAAAAGAGTACGAAATTCGAACGTACAAAATTTCTTAAACCCGCCATGGAGAAAAAAAAATTCACAACAGTGCAATTTACCTCGTGCTCAGCTCAGGGTGTTCCGCAACCTTCAGTAGCAATGTATGTAAATCTTGTCTAGTGCCTTTGTGTGGCAAGCAAAGGACTGCAAAAGCAGAAACGAATGGCGGAGGGAGTGATACGTAGCTCTCGATATCACGAGTGTCAGCCACTAATGTCATGGGGGACATGACTTCGAAGGGTAGGTAAATATTGCGATTGCTAGTAACTGAGGCTAACTCAAGGTGTTAGAGTTTGCTAAGGTGTTGAAGATTCATCTCTGGTATATGATGATGAAACCACCTGGCCACAATTCTCTGTTGAGATATCCGCTAGGTATGACAGTACCATCATAGAGTTTGGAACAACCACCTATTGGTTCGTGCAATCTTCAAACAGCCTTTGGCTACTGCAGCTCACCCTTCAGATAACTCTAAAAACAACTCTGCCGTCCTTCGGGAAAAAATTCCACATAAATTATTTTCCGACTTAATACTTAAATTTCAAATTTTTCAAATCATATTTTCTGCTTCTGACAGGTCCTGTTATCCTTAGTCACTTTGAGCCTCTCTGAGGAGTCGAAGAAGCATGATAAGCGAGGCCTCTTTGGACTGGGCTATGGACATGACTCTGGCTATGGAGGTGGATTGGGATATGGACATGGCTATGGACATGGCTATGGACATGGCTATGGCTATGGCTATGGAGGAGGCCTGGGCCATGGATTTGGTGGTGGTCATGTCAAAGCCATCACGGTGACAAAAGAGGTGCCTTACCCTGTACCCCACCCATACCCTGTACCTGTGGAGAAACACGTGCCGTATCCTGTGAAGGTACCCGTTGCCGTGCCTGTGGATAGGCCTTATCCTGTGCATGTGCCTAAGCCATACCCCGTACCTGTTGAGAAGCCTGTGCCATACCCTGTATCTGTGCCTCACCCTGTCCCCTTTTCTGTGCCGAAGCCCATCATTGTGAAGACTCCAGTGCCTGTTTCTGTGGGTCACTATGGTGGTGACTACTTTGGAGACTTTGGTTCTTATGGAGGCTTCCACGGGCTGGGTGGCTACCATCATTAGCGGTAACTTAGCTTACAACTGCAGCCTATACTTACATATTTAAAATATACACATGTTTTCTCAGTAATTGTAAAATTAACTTTTATTCTTTCAATGAGCATTCCAGCCATGGCTTTGCCATATAATGAATTCAGAATGTGTGAAGACACATGGAAATGGAATCAGTTAATAGAGCTATATCAGGGGTTTAATTGGAGCAAAGATTTTAAATCAATCTATTCTCAATTGCATTATGAAAACTCTAGTTTGGAGAAGACTCTTTGATCAAATTATAGCAATAAAAATCCACTGTACAATCTCAAAGAAAACTTTATAATGGGCACTCAAATATTTCAATAGAACTTTTGACTTCAAAAATTCATAGTCATCATTCTCTTGTACATACTATTTTAAATGTCGAGAAACATCTTTTTCAAAAAAGAGAATTAAGTCATCGTGTAAAAATATTGCTGTATGGGGGTCACTTCATCTTGCTTATTATGCCTCAGAATTTTTATTAAGAGTCACTGTTATGATACTGTATGATGCTGTGTGTGAAACCAAACTATGTAATCAAGCATTGAATTGGTATTCCCTTTTATCTCTTCCAACTTGCTAACTAAATCCACTTGTGTATTATGATTGTTGTAATACATTAAACATTTACTTTGCCAGATTATATTTATTCACAATTTTTGTCACTTTATTTTCTTTATTATACTGCTTACATAAAAGTTTTATTTTCCAAATGTCAATATTACTATCACTGTTTTACTTGCCATACAGTATTTTATTTTCCCCTTCTTTATTTACAAATTACATTTTATACTTTCTTTTTTTAGTGTTAAATAAAATTGAATCAACTGCTATCAAATTCTAATCACAAACTGATTCATTATGTAAGAAAACATTACTGACACTACTTAAGTAACAAGTACAATAATTCAATACAAAAAAGAAGCAAAGCACAGAAACTTAAAAAATATGTGTAAACTCATTATTTATTACACATTTTGATTCGTTGCTTCTAAACAAATTCATTAATTCACATAAAAACATATCTTACATTACTTGTAAGGTATAAATCACCAAACTTCCCTGGCTACATATGGTATTCAAAAATAAACAGAATGCATTCATATCAAATTATGGTTGGATGTGGACTGAATATTTGTACACTAGTATAGAATTATCATATATTTCATATAACCAATGCATTGTGCTTTAGTGATATTATGCATTATTTTGCAGGAGTGAAGATGTGACGAAGAGGAAGCCTACTTATTTATATATGTATTTTATTCAATCAATTATATAATAATCACCTCATAGAACTACTGAACATATTTCTGTTCAGGGAATGTACAACATTATAATCATTCAACATTTTTGTAATACAAATCTTCTATCATTAAAATATTTTTTACTATTTAAATAATATATAATTTTTATATTACCAAAAATTCCTTCACACTAACATAGGTTGTGTTTCTTACCTGTGAAATGAATATTAAAGATTAATTTATTCATAGACTAGTTCGTTGCCTGTATATTCCTACATGAATGAAAACTTTACTCATTGTCCTTAACATTAGGGCTAGATTTTGTAACAAAAAATACAGTGTCTGTATCAGGAGGATAGGGTTTGGATCAATTTTTTTTTAATCTGTTACTTACAAGTCATTGTTCCAGGATCAATATTTTTTTTTGATTTAATGGTCTGTGCTAATTCTTGGTTATAAGTGTAAATTTACCTTTTCCCCTACTTTGTATGGTCCAAGCAGGCAGTCGATGAGAGATTATCCAGGAAATCGTAAATACCTGGAGACTCTGAGTTTGGTACCTCATTTCTCTTGGATTTGATTTAATATTGAAGGTGTTTAATCATTACTAAAAGTTTCCCATTCAACAATACAATTTAATTTACAATAATTTGAATGTACCTCCAGCTCAGTCACAATGCCCCTCAGTATTTGAAGACTGCTGTCTGATTCACACACTTGTGCATTCTCTATTACACCTATTCTATACTACAGAAATATAAATATAGAAGTTAATATACAGCCTGTAAATTTTATTAAATTTAGTATGTACCTGCTCTCATTCTCTGACAGTCAGAATGGCTCCCATTTTAAAACCATTATAGAGGATTTATTATTATCTTGACAGTCCAATGATAACCTTGGTTTACCGAATTGCCAGACTGTTATCTTACATGGCACAATCTGGTTTTAGGAGTGACACATAGTCAGGCTGTCAAATCTTCCTCAGTTTTGACCCCAGTTTTCGTGACGAGGGCTTGTGGAATTATATTGTACTTTCACAGGTACTTTAGCATGTTGGCTGTGTGAACAAGTGCAAAACACAAGGAATATTGGTTAATCTGTGTATACCTGAAAGTAGGAGCACCCCAGAAGTGAAGGTCTGTTAGCTTAAAAACATATATGAATCATTTACCTGGCTGGATAAAGGATATGATGGATTAAACACTTTCATAATGGGGGATCTTTATTGGTTCAAGATCAAGGAGGGTCCAAATCTTGCATTGACCTGGTATTCACAAACCAGAAAGGTTTTTGTTGTGAATTGCTAGGCACTCCTTAAATTTCAGATCACAACATATTGAAAGTTTAAGCTACTAAAGAAAGTAAAGAGGGAAGTTTGATGAAGATCAGCTTGTGGAAATAATAGAAGAAGTAGGCCTTCCTGATTGGGACTTGGAGATGAGGAAGTTCTGCCAAGGTTGTACATGACGTGGGGCACCAATGTGATCGGAGCAGTGAAGAAGAATGAAGACTGTGTAATCCCTTTTAAAAGATGTGCTTAATGGTTAAATGAACAGGTTACAGAATGCAAAAGATGAGATCAGCGTTTTAAGAGGTTTCAACTATTGCAAATTCAGGATGTCGATGCTTGAGAGGTTCCTGATATTTGGAAAATTTATAAGAGAGCATGAAGTAAATGTGTCGCTGTAGTTCGAAATTAAAATATCACTGACCAAAAATTGGATGACCCTAGACAAATTAAATTGTGGATGACCTTATGGACATATCACAGAAGTTGAACACACTGTAATATAGAAATAAGCATATAATATGTCCATATAAAATATAATAACTACAAGAAATAGCCAAAAACAGACAAAATTAAGTGGTGATATAAATACCACAAAAAGCTTTTCTGTTTGTCAATGTAATTTTGCGACTGTGTCACTCCTGGCCCTTGTGTTTTCTACCAACCACCTGACGAAAGGTACAAGTATCCCAGATCCCATTGTGTGGCATTCATATAATCACTTAATTTTGTCTATTTTTGGCTATTTCTTCTAATTATTACATTGTAATATAATAAATAAATAGGAAACTGGCCAATTTGACAGTAATAAATGTATTTATCAAGAAAACATAAGATTATTATAGCGCGTTATTTAGGATAGGCGTCTTTTAATTGATTTTACTGATATTTTAGTCAGTTTATTTAAACGCGGGAGCAACCATGTTTATCGAACGTCGGCAAAAAGTACCGTTTGGTGCCAGTCAGGCTGGGGATAGTAACTGTACCTCCGGGGTTTTCCCGTCAACAAACAGCAGGTGCAGAGGGTCTCGGTGTTGAAATTCTCTACGTCGGTTTGTCTAGGACCTGTGATTGGTCCATAATAAATTGAATGGGCCAATAGAGGAACAGTTGGTCCCACAGGTCGGGAGAAGTGGAGGTCTGGTCAGGCATTCTTGTTTTTGATGCTGACTAGAGGAGGACTCTTGAGTGGAGAAGCACCGCGAGCGGTTGCTTGAGAAGTGGAGATATTTACCAGCGAGAGAGAGTTTAATTTTACATATCTTTAATAATATTTAATAAATTAGCTTAGTATGACCAAGGGATATTGTTTTCAAAAGTTACTTCCTCCTACCGCAGATAAGCCGTTCGAGGATTTGAACGGTCGAAGACCTCCTACGGCGGGTAGTCAAGGAGACTGCCCCATTATATTATTATAATTATTTTAGGTTTTAATTGAATGACACATTTTTTAAAAAAATTATCAGTTTTCTGTTAATTTATTAAATTATAATTATCAAATCAATTTAAATAATACAATGTATATTTAGATACATTTAATGTATCAGCAGCGATTACGCCTTGTGTGTCTGGATACCTGCCCGCCATAACAAGTGCAGATCTGAGAAACGGATAATCGGACATTCAACTTGAGAAAGAAAACAATCTTATGATATTTTTATTGGAACATTAATTAAAACAAGAAAAATTGCTTTATTTTAACTTTACAAAAGTGGTATTTGAAGAAGAAGAAGAAGTGAGTAGACAAGGTGTACATAGGGTAATACACGTAATGGCCACTCCCTTCTTATAGCACAGGAAAGAGGCTGAAAGGGGGGATGCGGAAAGTGAGAGCAAGACAGTCAAGCGTTAACTAGGCCCCTACCCGGCATTCGCCTGAAAGTGATGCAGGGAAAATCCTAGAGAACACTGCATCAGGTAGGTCGGGCTCTTGGTGCTTATCCCACGCCATTCAGATGATAGGAGATGAGTTTGCTGTGGGAACGAAGCATTTCCTTTTACGTGTCGTGACCAATTAGGAGGCAGTTGGCCGACTATTACATAAGGAATAGCGGGCAACTCTTATTGTATGCGCCTGGTCAGCGACCCCGGAACATACACGTGTCAAAACAGGAGAGAGGAAAAGGCATCCCTAAATGTAGGTGGTATTTGATATTACTATAAAATAATAAGATTAATGTATAAATTTGGTAAAAAAAATTGTCTTAAATAAGAGACTGTGTTACATGTTATAATAATATAATTAGGTTTTGGTAGCGATTGTTGTTAAAACATTAATTTTTAACGGAATGAACTGATTTTAGCTAATATATAAATTTATTAACTAAATAAAATTTACTAGTGGATTGAACCCGCAAAGTTTCATTGATGGATCTCAGGGTAATAAATTTGCATGATTATCTATTAATCTGAAGCAGTGGTGGCTCGTGAGTTTTTGAAGTTATGTGCTACATTACCCCCAGCAACCATTTTTACGATGATGACTATGTAAAATAATAAAACTGTATCAGTGATAGTGTTACCAACATTCTTACCCAGCACGTATTATGCTACATTTCTAATTCCGTCTACATAATTTATAATAGTGTCTAATTTTTAAACGCAGAATAATTTATCATTTCTAACCGGAAAGATTTTTTTCTCAGTAAATTTTTTAAATATAGTTAATTTTCGAAACAAGCCACTGCGCAGTTTTATATTCAGTCTTGTGCTGTAGATTTTCGCACTATGACATCTCTTAAATTTTGTTTTCTTTAAATTACCTTAGATGGTAATTTTTTATTTTACCAAAAAAACCAATAGTATGTTTGTTTTGAAAATATAAACTATTATAAAAGATTTGTAATCAGTGGATATTTCGGATTTATTTCGATTTCGTTGGTTGTCGCCTGAAGCGGCCTCTCTCTGAGTCATAGCACGGGAAGCACCTTGTGCTCTCTGCATCGTAGGACAAATCTAGCAGTTTGTTTAGCTTTATGGGTGGTGCAGGGGCGGTGAAAGGTAAAGTGCGCATGCGTAGTTGTCCGAGAACTGCATCTACACACTTCAATCTGTATTGTCGCATACCCTGATAACTGATATATTCAAATATTTCCACGATACACATACCGAGCTCAAAATTTTTGTGAGAGGAATTTGCCATAAGCGGCAAGCTTCGTTTGAATTTGAGTTTCGCAACAGTTGAAACACTTCTCTACAATCGAATTTGTTGTATTCTTCTTTTTTTGGCACTATAACCCAATGTGAGTTTTGGCCTTATTAACAATTTTCTTCCATTCCGCCCTCTCCTGTGTCAGTCTCTGCCATCCTCTTACTTTCATGGTTTGTATTCTAACGCGTGTATTTTGGTTTAGTTTTGCTTTGTCTCGGAAGTGTTGTTTGCTGTGGTTTGGAGAATTCGAAATCGTGCACGTGCGTGGGGGTGGAGGAGATAAATATTTCCATCCAAGTAATTTTCGTGTCCTGTCTCGATTTTTGGCCTCAAAATGACAGAATAGTTGGCCATTGTTGACTACGGAACTGCAGCTGCGTGCTATAACTCTTGTAAGAATGGAAGAATCAGTGAAACTGACATTTCGACGAAGTTTTCTAATAATGAAAAAAAAGTAAAAGAATGGGAGGCTATAATGGAGGGAACGGAGATAAGTTTTTGAACCTGGAAAGTTGTTCTGCGCTCACCGCAGTTGGTGGATGTGATTATGAGAGGCTCCGTATTGCGTTACGTGTATACGTTTTAAGTGTCACCGATCTACAAATCTCATGAGTTCTGCTGTAAACTTTTCCAAGTTGTTGTCTCTGATATATTCCGAGGTAGAATCGTCGTGATAAAGGGGCCACAATTTGTTAGTTCATCGAAGTCACACAATTTAGTACGACGGCTTGCCAGCAATCAATCCCGGGGGCCGACGCCTTAGCCAGTGGTCAACCCCTGAGTCGACGCCTTGCAATGGTCCTGACTAAAGTAATCACTGCACTTAACCCGTTCTGCCGGCTGTGAGATACGGAGACGTCGGTACGAGAGCTACAGCAAGCAACACAACACAGAATAGCAGTACGTATTTGGTACGGGCAGCAGATCTCTTCTACGTAAAAACCACAGGTGCCTGAGATAAGAGTTTTTCATGCTTAACTGTAATAAACTTATATAAAATTTCTTTAATGATCAATACTTTTTTTGATTTAACGTAAAAACCCAGCCCACAAAAATAATTCTTTACAGTATATCCTTATCGATGTTATCTACACATCTTCTCCGGCGTCTCCACCTTTTCCTCCTCCAAATTGGCTTCCAGTCAATAATCCGTCTAGGTGTTCTGCTTTCATCCATCCCAAGTACGTGTCCCATCCAGGCCAACCTTCTGCTCTTGATAAACCTAACAATGTCCTCGTTATTTATGAGCTGCTCTAGTTCTCTGTTGTTCTAATTCTCCATTCGTACATACAGGTCCGTATATCCTTCTCAGTATCTTGCGTTCAAATATTCTGAGTAAGTGCTTATCATTACTATTAAGGATCCACGTTTCACAACCGTATATCACTACAGGTCTTATAAGTGTTCAATTCCCTATTTAACATCTTGGATTTCATTAATTTTCCATACATGTAGTAAGTTCTGTTACCATTGATGATACATTGTTTTATTTCACTTCCAACATTATTTTCACTATTAAGTTTTGAGCCTAAATATGTGAAATCCTGTACTCGTTCAAAGGTATAATTATTTAATTTAAATATTATTTTCTTTGTAACCATCATATATTTAGTTTTCTTTTAATTAATTATAAGCCCTCTTTCCTTAAGACAGTGATCTATTGTGGCCATCGTTTGCTTTTTTCATCAATATTTCTTGAGATGATATCAATATCATCTGCATATTCAGATATCTGGACCATTTTTGTTCCTATGTGTCCGGAGATATTAAGCCTTTGTAGAGCCATTTCAAGAGACAGATTAAAAAGCAAGGTGGAAAAGGCATCTCCTTTCCTTACTCCGTTTACTACTTCAAACGGTTTTGGTTAGTTCACTGTCCACTCTCACCATTGCTCTGGATCCTTACAGGGTAGCTCTGACCATTCTAACTAATTTGGATGGTATCCCCAGGAGCAAAATATCTTTAAACATTTGTTCTCTGTTCAGACTATCAAAGGCTTATTGAAGATCAATAAATAAATTATGTATATCAATATTATATTCACAAGCCTTTTCATTAATTTGTCGTAGAGTATAAATGTGGTCAGTTGTAGACCGATTGGGTCTAAAAGCACTTTGATAGTCATCTATAATTTATTCGGTGTATTCCACCAACCTATTGAAAATTACCCCTGGCAGAATTTTATAAGTGACATTTAGCAGGGTTATTGGTCTATAGTTAGAGCATAATAGTTTGTTCCCCTTTTTAAATACAGGCTGTATAATACCGAATTTGTTGTATTACACGCCTAAAATTCAAGACGAATTGGGAAAAGAAATAACGTGATAAAAATTTAAGAAAAAATATTTCTTTAAAAAAACAACACACTTAACAAATAACAAACTTAACAATGACTTAATCTTCTAATTAACAAATAAAACAACAAAAATTATAATTATTAAAATTTTTGAAGTATGTGGTATAAAACAAATATTTGTACAAGATGAAATGTTTCAGATTAAAGATGGTTCCCTCCTATAACATTCAGAAACAGAACTCTGTAATTTTCAGACGTTTCATGTTACGCGAAGATGCCCGTATGTAGATTACAACAGTTCAAACATAATTCTACTGCTGACAAAGAAAGTTCAACAATGTTTCCAGCAAATAAATGAAAACAATTCAATTGAAGTGTTGTGTGGTTTTTCTCTGAAAATTTTCAGAACCATTTGTCGGAGTGTTGCGATTGAAAAGTTCTTCACGCCTTGTCTGAGAGGACCATTTTGCCGTTTGCCTCGATGGCCTCGGCGGTGTTGATGGCCCTCTGGATAGTGTCGACGCCCACGACGGAGGATCCGCTGGCACCTTGGTCGGTGTCGGAGGCGCCAAGGTGGCTCTCCGTGTCCGCGTAGCCGCCGTCAACGGCAGCCAGAGGCGCTGCGTTCCCGTAGGCGGGTGCCGGGGCGCTCACCAGAGCCAGGATGGCTGGACCGCCTCCTCCGCTAGGAACGTGCGCGGGGATGGGTGCGTGGTAAGGAATTGGTATAGGAACGGGCCTCGGGATGTGGACCGGGACCGGGATATCGTTCCTAACGGGATACGGAACGGGCACCTTTATGGCCACGGTCTTTGTGACTCGAATCGTCTTCGGCGGTGGTACTTCTGCGTGGAAAATCTGCGTCGAGGCGGTGCCTACGCTTCCCAAATCGATCAGTTCCGCCTTTGGGATATCGAAACCGCCGCCGCCTCCGAGAGCGAGCAGAGCCGCCCCATGGTAACTGCCGATTCCGCCGAAACCGCCGCCTAAGTGGCCGCCACCGCTCAGATCGATGACGTCGAGGTTCCCGTGATGTCCAGAAAAGCCGCCGCCCCCTTGCAGCAGCTGCGCGTCACCTTGAAATCCTGCTCCGGAGGACAGGTCCACGAATGACTCGCTGTTTCCGTGAGCACCGAAGCCCGCCGAAGCAACGCCCGCCAGAACCAGTACGCAGGAAACTATTAGGAACTGTAAAAGTAAGTAAAGGACATTCCAATCAACTCCAGTTAAATTCAGCAAATAAAAGTTTATATCAAATAATGTGTAGACCTTGTAAAGAATTCAACTGAGTCTTTATATTACGTTTAATGTTAATAAGTATACTTCCTATCCTCATCAGTTTCCGTTCTTCATAAATAAAAACTCCGACAGACTAAGTTGGAACCACTCTTAATTTTTTTTTTGTATTACAAAAATTTATGGTGCAACATTGTTTGCATGTCTTTTAATAACCAGAAGAAATTTACTTTTGAGTGATAATACTGGTTTTATTTTTGTGTTTATCTTCGCCGTCCTTAAGCTAACCTCTTCACATTGCTGTTGTCTGTAATGGACAACCTCCACCGTAACTCCATTGCAGTATTTGCTATTTTAAATTAATATTATTTAACGTATTTCGTCTTCTTTTCAGAGTTCTACAGAGAGACATTCTCTCACAATATTCAAAGATTTTCTCATTCTATTTCTTACGTTATTCTGTAACAACTATTTCAAAATCGTAAAAGCGCCTGACGACAAAGGAAGCCATGACGCAGGTTGTTATTGACCTAGCTCTAGTATGTATACCACTGTGAACAAAAAGTAAGGTGAATATAAGTTCTTTATTTATTCTTCCAAATCAATTTCATCCCCTTCAAAGTAATCCCCGTCCGATAAAACGCATTTTTTCCAACGCTTTCTCCAGTCCTCGAAACAATCGGAATAGTCTTTTTCCGGTATAGCCTTCAAGACCTTCTTCGATTCGGTTTTTATCTCCTCAATTGTGTCAAAACGGCGTCCCCGCATTGCCCTTTTGAGTTTGCTGTATAGCCAGAAGTCGAACGGAGCCAAATCAGGCGAATACGGTGGTTTCGGAACGATATGAGCCGAGTTTTTGGGAAAAAAGTCGCGGAGATCCAATTATGACATGGTGCATTATCGTGATGAAGGAACCAAGATTCCGGCCGTTTCAGACGAATAGCTTCACGCAAACGACGCATAACGCTCAAATAATAGTCTTTGTTGACAGTTTGGCACGGCGGAAGGAATTCATAGTGCACCACACCACGATAATCAAAGAAAACATTCAACATGACCATGATTTTCGGTCTTGCTTCACCTTTTGCACGAAATTCGCTGGATTGGTCGGTAGTTGCAGGGGCGTATGCGTAAATCCAAGTCTCGTCTCCAGTAATGATGCATTTCAAGTGGTCTTGGCAGTCAGACAGCAAAGTTTCACATACATCAACGCGACCCTTTTTTTCAAAAAATTGAGCGATTATGGCACCAATCGACACTTGACGCGTTTGAGACACAAAACATTCTTCAAAATGATTTGGGCTGAGCCAAATGATATTCCAACACTATCAGCGAGATCTCTAATTGTCCATCGACGATTTTCAAGCACCAAATCTTTGATTTTTTGGACGTGACCCTCGTCGGTAGACGTTGATGGTCGTCCAGAGCGCGGTTCGTCTTGAACGCGTTCTCGGCCCTCTTTGAACTCGTTGTACCACTTATAAACGTTTTTTTGTGCCACAGTTTGATCACCAAAGGCCTTCCGCAACATTTTCAACGTGTCCGCTCATGAATATTCGTTCCGCAAACAAAATTTGATGCAAGTTCTTTGCTCAACAAAATCACCAATTGCAAAAATCAAAAAATTCACTTTTGGTTGTTTACAAAAACACGTGTAACTCGGAGATAATTAAACCTTTTAACAAACAGACGCTTGACAAATATTATAGACAGTCCTACCAATCTAGGAAAAAAAAATTACCTGCCTTCCTAATACCCGGGAGTTTTAAATGACAATTTCACCTTACTTTTTGATCACAGTGGTATTTATCTTATATAAGTTTTTCTCCTGTGAAGGGCCTATCTCAGCACAGTGTTTCACAACACTCCTTTTTTTCCCTTTTAAGATTAACAGGCTACATGAGGGTAGTCCTCTTGGTGGCAACTCCCCTTTAATAACATAGCGGTTGAGTAGAGAAAAACAAGGGTTAAGTAGGGCCCCCGGGGTATATTTTAAGATTAAAAATGATGCAGGGTAAACCCTAGAAAGCCTGCATCAGGTAGGTCGGGCAATAGGTACTTGTCCCAAGCCCTTCCGTTGGCGGGAGAGGGGATTGTTGTAGGGTCGCAGCATTCGCGTCTCCGTGGGAACAGCGAACAACGTTTATGCCCAAGGTCGGAACATTCACCTCTCAAAACAGGCCGAGAGGCCTCGGCTTGTGGGAACCTTAGTTCAAAATCAGCCCACTACAATTCTACATATATAATATTGGTTCCAAAAAGTCAGTTACAAGTAACCGTATAATCTTAACAGATCGGTCGTATACTGCAGAGAAGTAAATTGTTATTTTATTTGTTATATTCCTTAATGTGAAATGCAGTTATAGACTTCAAGTTTCTAATATAATGTCAGAATGAAAATATAATAGCGCTACTGTACACGTTGTGCTTTGAATAGACCTTTTCATCATCATTTAGGATTAATTCAACAATTGAAAACTTACAGCAGATTAAATAAAACGTGTAGATTCTGACTTAATACAGCTAGAAAAAAAACCTAATCAAAATGATTCACCATAAAGGATTTTTCTCATACTAAAAAGTTTGCTGACGTGCTTTGTGAACATTTTTTCAGTCACTAATGATAACCAGATTCACAGTTGTAAATTCAGAATTATTCAACGCAGATCAGTACCAAATGTGATTTAATGCGGGAAATATTTATTCTTCAATTTGTAATTAATTAGGAGCAGAAATGATATTCCATAACATGTCTTGAAATAAATAAACGTGGACTTTCTATTTTGTTTAAACAAAAATTACTGTATAATAAGCGTACGTTAAAGCTTTTTGAAATAATTGAACTGGAAGCATTATATCAAATAAAAAAAACCTTAACAAAATATATTATTACTATTTTTTTTTCATTGCGGTCTTTTCACTTTACTTCAGAAGTTTCCCTTTTTTTTATAAATATCAGACGTAATTATCGAAAGAGAAGGTAAGAGAAAGGCTTTCACTTTTACTTTCCTCTTCCAATGGAATGGAAAGTATTAAGAGAGCATCTTGACTTTTGCGATTACATTCGAAGCTTGCAACGAGATAACCTGCTTTCACTTTCACCATTTGTCAGAATTACTAGTTAATAGGTTCAAATTCTGTAACATTTCACACTTTGTTCCAATACGGCTTTCGGTGAAATAAGATGCACTTTGTTGAATAAAAACACTTATAATTGAGTTCCACGAATCCCAGTGGGAACTTGAAGTAAAGCAATATAACATGTATATGTGCTCTTTATTTAAGTTTTGTCATATTTCACTACCCTTTCATATAAATAAATTAAAAAAGGTATAAATAAATGGGATATCATTTATATATAAATCATGTTCTTAGGCATTAAAAAATCTTTTGCTCATTTAGGCATACGAGGCCTATATTTTTTTGTGATCACAGTAAAATTTTAAGTAACTTTTCTAGGAAGAACTTTTTCCTTTCATCACGAACATTTACTATTTTTTGAGACACCAAGGAAGCCCTTATTTTTAAAACTTTGGAATTATTATAATAACAGTTCGTAGAAAGCTAAATGAACTTGTTTAAATACATATATATTCACCTGAAGAAGTCAACGGTGTATGTTGCTGAAACGTCTTAGCAAATTAACGATAGCACTCGTTTGATTTCCCGAAAAGGCTTTGTACATACAAATATACAGACAATCCCACAAATTTAATACTTTATATTTGATACGGCCAAATTATTGCGTTGTTTCTACGTAAAATCTCTTTTACTAACGCAGTCAGTATAGTTAACAAAAAGTAGCACTACATTTAATTTTTGCCCTTTTTTACGACTTAACAACTTTGACCTCCGATTTATTCATTAACTGTTTCGTACTATATGAATAAGTCGCCTGCACATTTACACAATTTTTAGCTTATAGTAAAGGAGAGTAGTAGAAATATAATTATATAGCCGTAGCGAACGAGTGCCGGATACGTTGATAGATATACTTTTAACTTCGACTAGGTGACTGTTGGTTTCAGTGTGATATTAGTTATCAAAACTATTACTTCAAACAAACAATGATGGATTATGAAAGGCGAGATAATAGAACGTTTATATTTCATATGTTTCTGTTTATTTTACAGATTTATTGTACGAAAGTGACCTTATATTTTTGCCATATTTTGATAATTTGAATATTACCTTAGATAATATTAATATATGAGCCAAGATGATTTCTTTACTTTTATTTCGTTCAATTTATGTAGTTAAAAACTTATAATTATCCTCTAGTAATCGCCATATTGATATTGATATCAGTAGAAAATCTATATATTTGTGTACGTGATAGATTTTCAATAAAATTCGGCAAAATAAATATCTTTAAATAGTTTACTGTAATTATGGGAAAATATTGTTTCAGTAGTATTCAGAGTGAAAAATTTGTCAATACCTGACCAATAACCTGAATTATTCTATGGTTCAATAATAAGATATACTTTGTTGACGATAGCCAGCAAAAACTATTTTAGTGTAATCAAAGTGTTTGATAAAGCATAATTGTTCAAGACTCAGATCAGAATTTTGCGTTCATGGAATAAAGGAAGTAAAAAACAAATATTTATTAAGAAATAAATTAACGTACTGTTGAAAATGATAATTCTAAAAACGACCTTTATACAGACAAACTTAAAAAGAGAAACGTAAACTAAGTAAATTTGAATTTAAAAATTCCGGACGTTTCGACGGGGATTAGTGTATTTTTCTAACAGCGAATAACTTAAGACAGCGTCGTAACGTCCGGCATTTTTAAATTCAAATTTACTTAGTTTATGTTTCTCTTTATGTCTGTATAAAGGACGTTTTTAGCATTACAAATATTTATTCTGGTAGAAATAATCAGCTTGATTGAGTCCGCGTCGTGCTCACAAATAATTCGGCATGTGCAGTGATATGAGCAAAAAACGAAAAACAGGAATATATAATTCTCTAGATTCCAACCTAATTAAATATTTATTCCAACAAAACGTTTCCATGGAGTACTCTTCCATCGTCGTCAGGTGACTAGCGGTTATATAAATGCAAAATAGTTAGAATAGACCCAGAAATGTAACTAAACAACAGACATACTAAATTAAATTGATTAAATATTCATCTGAAGAAGCCAGCGGTGCATGTTGCTGAAACGTCTTAGCAAATTAATGATAGCACCCGTTTGATTTCCCGAAAAGGCTTTGTACATACATGTATACAGACAATCTCTCAAATTTAATACTTCATTTTTGATACGGCCAAATTATTGCGTTGTTTCTACGTAAAATCTCTTTTTCTTACGCAGTCAGTATAATTAACAAAAATTAGCAACAAATCAATAATTTTACACCATAAACTATACTAATAAAAGGGATTGAAGTTTTTGACGGTTAATGCGTATTTTAAGAATAAACATAATTATAAATGGTTTAAACCCAAAGATATTTGACGCTTGTAATACAGTTCTCTGAAAAATAAAATTTATTTTCGAAGGTTGAACATAATAAACAACTGAACCAACTTGATAGTAATAATGTTAGGTTTATATACCAAATGATTTTTCTACATGTATGGCTACAGATATAATTATAATTAATTGCTCAAAGCACTCCGTTTACCATACATTGAATTTTTCCTGGAGTTTAATATAACATACAAAAACATTTACGGATAAAATATACATGTGTGGAGGACAAGACAAAGACAATAATATTGTGTTGTTATACAGTATAATACAGTAAGACGAACAATATTGCTTGAAAAACATTTGAGAAAAAATGTGTAATTTATTATACGTATGTTTGTACGCAAAAAATTAAGGACTTATTAAATTCTAATCTGCAAGACTTGTGCTCGTGTACTGTTTATTTTCAGTTCATAACTTACAAACGGATGTTAGGCCACTTCCAATTAAATCTTTAGCTGTCGGTGAAATTGCCAGACAAGCTTTCCGTCGAAAATCGTTTCCTCTGAAGAAAGCTTCTTCCCAGGGTCACAAGCCTACATTTCTGTGATCTGACCATGGCCATCCTTCCAGCTTTCTCCCCTTCTCTTCAAGGTAATTAAAACTTCAGAATATATGGATATTATCACCCAAAAGCTTCATATTCTAGTAAGTATTTTCCTAATTAACTTCTGCGCGCTTGCTTACTAAGTGAGATACTATTTTATTAGTTTCCATATAAATAAAAAAAACTTTTAGGCTCGTTAGTTATAATTAAAGAAAAAGAAAGATAGCCAATTCAGACAGAAAGGTAATACAAATAAATAATTGACTGAATCCAAGGACTGAAACCAAAACCATTGAATATGTGTATTGAGTAATCTATGGTCTGACCACTCCCCTCTAATAGCACAGGAAGGATGCGAAAAGGTTTGGGGGTAACAGGCTACATGAAAGTAATCCACGTGATGTCAACTCCCCTTTAATAGCAGAGGAAGGGATTTGGGAGGGGGGATGCGGAAGGATAGAGGAAGGTAGCCAAGGGTTAACTAAGGCTCCCTGGCTATGATTTAAGGCTCCTACCCGGAATTCGCCTAAAAGTGATGCAGTATAAAACCTAGAAAACCTGAATCAGGTAGGTCGGGCAGTCGATACTTTTCATACGCCCTTCAGATGGCGGGAGGGGTTTGCTGTAGGGTCTCAGCATTCGCTTCACCGTTCCTTGACCAGTTTAGGAGGCCAACTGTTCCTATGGGAACAGTTACCAACTCTTACCGAGACAATATTATTTATATATTACAGGATTAATCAATGCAAAGATCAATTAATAAATACATTTTTTTGTATTCCTGTTATCTTCTGCCAAGCCTGTTTATCCAGTGCATCTTCCTTGCGTATGTTGCGACGCTCCAGTATATCGTTTATGTGGTCTGTCCAAGAACGTCGTGGTATCCCGCGTTTACGCCTGTCAGGTGGTTTCCATTCATAATCTTCCTTGGCCACCGATGATCTGGCATTCTCCACATATGTCCGTACCACTTTCATGATTTTCTTTCAATTCTATCTATAACTGTCTCATTTGCCATCATTCTAGCTCTTACTTCATCGTTAGTTTTTCTTTCAATTCTTGATATTCTGGTGCCCCTTCGCAAATAATTCATTTCCACAGCTAATAGTCTTCTTTTGAGATCAGTGTTTAAGATCCATAGTCCTGACCCATACCACAGCACTGATTCAATTATTATCTTACCCATTCTTTTCTTATTGCTGTTGGAAATTTTCTTGTCTCAGCAAAATGTATTAATACACCCTAATACTTTCCTGATTTTGCTGTATTCTGTATTTTATTTCTGTATGGCCCAATCCATCTTCATCAATATATGCACATAGATTTTTAAATTTTTAGGACATACCTATTCTGTCAGAAACAAAAAAGAAGCGGCAAGGAAATGAGAAATTTGCAAATGTTATCCATTTTTGGTCTGGAGTTGATAAACATAAACGAGCAAAAGCTGGTGTTTCCATTCTAATTAACAAAGCTCTGAGCACCAAGGCAATTTAACAATTAAATATATGGGTTACATACAAAATAGAACTATGGGAAAAATACTTCGCAATTGTGTTGCTATATTTGTTTCATTCTTTAATTACACTGCATCGCCACGACAAAAAATACTCATCGTCGTTGGATATATATTTATATATATATATAATAGTTACAATCAAAAGCAAAATTTGCAATCTCAATTAATTGATTGAGTGCATAATTACAGAAGGACTATGCTGCATTTTTCGACATATAAATAACTAGATTATATTAACTTCTGAGGTTGATGTCAGTATTTGATTTTTCTTTAGTACTTTCTTTATTAGAGCATACAATTGAAAAGAATCTGTGATTTTCAACATATTATAAACATTGTTTTTTGAGTATCTGAAGTATTGGCGCAACGATATGTTCTTGATATAATCAATCTCATTTATACGTATTATTTACCATATGAAAAAAATCCCTAAAAACTATACTCACTCTATTTGATCGCAACGTAGCGTAAATACGAAAGTATAATTACAGAACTAAGAAAATTTTATTAAATTTTGCGAAAAAACTCCAACAAAATTAAGTTGTGTAGAAATAATATTTGTTTTTTATTATTGGGTTTAATAATAGTTCTAAATGGTAAAGTCAAGAAGTGTAAACAATTAAGAGTTATACGTTTTTAATACATTCCTTATGTCTAACGATTATGGAAAAAAAAAGATAGCAGACAAAATTAAATGACTATTTTTTTAATTAATTTTGGCTGTTTATTGGCTACCTCTTTATTTAATTAGTAGAGATGGTATATTTTAACAATTTGTATAAATGCGACATGTAAACAAACGCTGTAAAAATGAATCCATACGTTTCAGGGTCTGTACAGTGCTTTCCTTCAAGTTTTGAATGTTTGATAAAATGCGAAATTATAGCAAACTGAAAATTTAAGTAGAAATTGTAAAATGAAGCTGATTCGGCGATATAATTGATAATTGTGTAATTCATCTGTGCTCGACGCTCTTGTCGTTCCGACAGTATACCGAAGGGGAGAAACACAAACCGATTGAAACACGCCATACGAACAATTATGGGTACAAAATGAAAAAAATTAAGTCTGACTGAAAATTAATAGTAAGAAAGAAAGCCAAATTCAGACAAAAGTGATAATATAAAAACCACACAACGTTTCTGGAAGCTTTTGAGTTTTGTCAACTGGCTCGTGCAGTTGTTTCTCTCTATGCTCATGATTTTTTCTGCACCTGAAGAAAGGAGGAACAAGGCTTCCAGAAACGTGTGGTACTTATATTGTCACTTCTTTTATCTGAATTTGACTATCATTAATTATGGGTGCAGTTTTTCTAATCAAATTTGGTAAGTTGATATAGTGTATATAGATAAATATTTGCATGTGTTTTCTTGAAGAAAAATTGTTCAATCACAAATTGTAAACATAATTCAATATGAAAATGTTTATTTGACAGAGAATATTCAGTGCAAGCCTGAATATTATAACGTAAATTGTGGGATGGACTTCTTTCATTTCATTAGAGGGCCGTTACTCTCTGACACAGAAGTTTGAAAGACTGTCACGAATGAAAAAATTAGAGAAAAAATTAAGATAATATTATAAATATGACTGTAGAATTGTCAGCTATTAACAATCTTTTTAATCCAGCAGTTGAAGAACAATTTACTGCCATCGATAGTGAAAAATTATTAGCTTTAAAGTAAAATATTCCGTTTTTTATTAAACTAGACTCAGACTATTTATATGTGGCGTATTAAAAATTTACTGTTCATTTTAATTAGTTTACAGAAATTGAAAACAATCACTTTAGATTCCTTTGAATAGTGATAGAAGTCTGAAAATATATTTAACTCAGATATAGTAATGTGGATTCAAAATTTCTTTCTATAATTATTTTTTAAAGTTCACAAACATACAATATGTTATTGAGCTTCATAATAAGTGAAGATGCAATAAAATTTCTATACCTTGTTTTTATAATTGTAATCGTAAAATATTTAAACAATTCAATTTAAATAGTTAATAATCTCAAAAATGTCTAAATAAATTGATGTTTATTTTTGGAAAAGAAACGATAACGCAATATAGGAGCTTCCGAAAACGTTTTTCTCATATCTGTCCTTAATAGTTAATCATGACTCGTCCAGTCTAGCCAAGTGGTTGGAAAATTGCTTGCGTAATATGGATTAGGTGGGCAAGTCTTGATTAACGGTTAAGGACAGTGAATATGACAAAAACTTAGTCGGAAGCTCCTGTAATGTTATGACGCGTTTTTTCCAAAAATAAACATCAGTATACTGAGGACTTTTTGGTTTTTATTACTAGTAATACTTTGATACACTATATTCAACAATTATATATCAATAATTCAATTTAAATTTTAGTTTCTTCGCGAAATTCAAAATGCTAAATATTAACCTAAAAATGCTAAGATTAATTTTAAAATACGATTTTTTAGTTTTTTAAATGCTAAAATCTACCGTCCCTAGTAATTAGACAGTATCGAAAAAGTTTTTATCCTGTACTTAAAAGTAAATGTTTAAATTCAATTCCAGAATTAATGTTATTTTTGGTGTTCTTTTAGTTTTTCATTTAAAGGGAGACTATATTGTAACGAAGAACCGCTCTTCCTACACTTACCATGATTTTTCTCGCATTGACTGATCTGCGAAGATGGGCTCCTACTAGCCGGAGACGCTCAGCCAGTTCCTTATATATGAGGCGGAAATGGAGGGAGTGGCAACTTTCTACGGAGAATGCTCTCCACCATTGTCCGTGACCTAGAAACTGCTCAGCCATTGACATTCACTCGCTCCGATTGGCGAAGGCATCAACAATCAATTTAATTTACCGGCGGTTGAGCGATTTTTCTACCATTTTGCTGATCTAGGATCGCAGTCAAACCACCATTCACTATAAGAAGTACAAGGTACTGTTTCTTCATCGAATCAGGTATATATTTTACAGAACCGTGGTGGTTACTGGATTCAACATGACGCTAACACTAAATAAAACGTACCCTTTTTTCGGCCCCAGAAAGGTTTAAACACCACTCATTCTGTGCGCATAAAACTAAGGAATATTAGCATCAGTTTTCTGTGTTTCTTTTGTTTAAAATACATATTATAAAGTTTATTAAAGACTGGTACAATAACGCAGTACATAGTGATTTTTCAGATATATAATTTTCTGTTTTTCAATGTCTTCCACCTGATCGCTGTAACAAGATTTTGATCGTCTCCTTCCCATTCCTTCTTCTGACGATAGCGAAATAAATGCAAAACCAAACTTTTGTTCACAGCAGACAGTAATCTGGCTTCAGAGAATTTCGAAAGTTGTTATTGCATCTGTGGAAGCTCTTAATCCTTTTTTTCCAGTCCTGTCAAACACCTGCTCCTTAGCAACCGCGCTGCTTAATAACTACATGCAAATGTAGAATTTTTAGCACCACATTTTCTAATACAAATGAAGTTTGATAATAGAATATAATTTTTTTTAAATAATTTCCGTATTTCATTTGACGTTTAATCTTATTTATTGTGCTTAAGTCGTACTTATAAGGTTGTCATTGATCAGAAAATATCTCCACAAGATCGAAATATTTTCCAGACATTCGTTAGTTATTCTGGTTTATTAATGTGTTGAGTTGTTGACAATCAACAAGTCTCTGCAGCTCCAATGTCTTTTAAGAAATGATATGTAGTAGATTTATGTATACCCGCCTTAAATGTGACTTTCAGCGTCACCGCTTCGCCTCACGGAAGTCCCGGGATCGAATTCCGGCGCGGGAATGAATGATTGTGCTCGTCATGGTCAGAAAAACTGTGGTTAAGAATGACTGAGAATAGTTAAGCTAACCACGTGCAACTCCTTAAAATTTCATAATGTGCCATATAAGATGACAGACTGACAGTCGTCCTGGTAGGTCAATGCCCTGAATGGCCTGTACCGCCAAGGATAAAGAAAGAAAATGTGACATTATCCTATGACAAATTGAAATCGCCGGTGAAAAGAACTTTGAGTCGTTAAGACGATGAATGAATGATAAAAGTTTAGTTAGTCCTGCAACTTTGTAGATCTAGAGAGATACAATGGATACGAGATTCACTTTCTTTGCATTGGTTACGCTAGACCTCTGCATCTTCCCAACGCTGAAGTGTCAAGGTAACTTTCACTGAAGCCGACTTGCTTCTCGCTCCAGAGAGTCGAACAAGACGGCGTATTTGTTGCAGTAATCAACTCTCGTTCTACTTCCCACGAAGATATCCTTTAAGCTATTTGTCTCACCTTTCGCAACATATCTGTTTATCCGGTGTGTTTCTATATCAGTCCAAACTGATAAAAAAAAACATAGTTTAAATAGCTTCATCTTTAAAATGAATAAAATTACGTCGGATTGAAAATAAAGAATGTCCCAAAGTAGGGACAAAAAGGTGATAATTCAGACAAAAAAGTGATAATTCAGAGATGCTTCACATTAAATCAAACATCACAGCTATTAATGTACAAACAGACGCAATGAAACTCAATAATTGCTATGACCCTTTTTTTTATTATACTAAGCCTTCTGTTTTCCCATTTTCGTTGCTACCTTATTGTTACGCTAACCCTTCAGTTGCGTTTACACGTGCGAAGTTTTGACTCTCGAGAGTGTCAGATATCCTCTCGAGACGAAAACTCGAAAGTGTACAGGCCTTTGAAAGTTCTCGTCAAAAGTGGACGGGGAGCTCTCCATCAGCTGCATTGTTGCTTCATTCTCGCCAGTGTAAACGTTTTCTCACTGCTCTCGGGCATTCAAGAAAATTTGAATTAGCTGAGAGTAATATGGCCAAAAACAATATAAAATGGACCCACGAGGATATTTGCAAGCTTTATTTAAAAAACAATTTTACATTTTTTTTACAAACATTTACGACATTATTATGAACTAATTCAATTTCAAATAATTTCTCTCTTTGAGCGAGGGTAATTACTAAGGTGAATAAGAATTTGTGTAGACATGCAGAGTTCTGTTGGTTCAAACACCTTTTTTGCAAAATACATTTTCTTTGAACGATAAAACAAAAATATTCTCTGAACAAAGGTAATAAATAAGTTTCACATAAAATATAATATACAATTTTATTAAATATCTAATGCAGTTTTTCGACTAATATCAGACAATATTTTATTTTATTTTTTACGGCAATGTTTCAGTACGTGTTTGTACCTTCCTCAGGTCTTCCTGCGAAGAAATTGTACAAAATAAATTTGCATTATCAAGAAGCCAATGAATTTATAAAAGTGGTTGATGCAGTTGGTATAAAATTTAATTGTGATTTTAAGTTTAAAATAAAAACTTAGGAACACATCTCAAACATACTTCAAATCATCAAATTAAATAATTTTTATCAAATCACAATTAAAATGAAATAATTTACGTCTGATTGAATTAATTTAATCACAATTAAATGAAATACCAACTGTAATTGTTAGAAGCATTGTTCAATTTGTAGTCTTCTATAAGAAACATTATCGATTTTCAACTTGTATCGTCATTTGACAACGTAAAATGCAATATTTAAGTGTTTTATTTAATTATAAACACAAAATGTACATCAGTTTACACACACATAAGCTCATATATAGCGCTAAGTTACGTACTGTTCCAAGTATTGTTACGCCTGCATTATTGTTAAGTAGTGAAATTGTTCCGCTCCGCTTGCCAGTAGGTTGCGTGAAGGAGGATAGAACGGTATGTTGTTGATATTATTCAATAGAAAGACCTTATATTTATAAATATTAATATAATTAATTAAATAAAACTATTTCAGTCTTCAGTGTAGTTATTACTACTATTTAATTAATTTTATATATATATATAATTAAATAAAACTATTTCAGTCTTTAGTGTAGTAATTACTACTACTATTTAATTAATTATAATACTGGCACGTTTTATTTGTTGAATATTATCTTTTTATACTATCTTTTAATTATGTAACTATTGTAAGTTATTTGTAAATAAGAATGAATATGGCTGAGTGAGCGAAAATCTCCCAAAAATAAAATTTTACGTAATTGGACTGTTAAATTGGTTATTCGAAAATAAATCCACATTTATTAAATATGTCACAGTCTCGTAAGGAAAACATCGTACATATATTGTTACGCGGCTGAAAGCTTTTTAATTGGTATTTAGTTCTTAATTTAACAATTTGCTCCCATTTTTATTGTTTAATTTGCTTGCATCGGATTATGCTCTCATTCGTTTTATATTTAAATCTACCTTTCGGATTTGTATCTTTTAATTGAAAGTCCGTTAAATTTGCTTGTTAGTTATATTGCGCCTGGGCACTGCGGAATAAAGGTGATTAATTTAAACAGACATTTAAGTGAACACTTTGAAATAGTTAAAGAAATATTTTCATGATCAGTTTTCGTAAAATTGTTTTAGTTTTACCCAACACGCGTAGTGAAAATAAAAAACAAAAGCTGCTATTAAAAATAAGCAGCAGAGAATTCCAAAGTTGGTAGACTTAAATAGTATGGGATGTATTATACACCAGCAGGTTTTATGCGTCACGACTAGTTTCGGGTCTTTGGAAGACATTATGAGTGTTGCAGCAAAAGTGGTGCATTTTTATGTTTGCACGCTCTTTAAATAAAATAAACTTTGTGGAATACGTACATGATGTAAAGTGGGTCTATAATGGTTTACTTATGTATACCAATGTACGATGGTTAAGTCGCGGAAAAGTTATTCAAATATTCGTGGACTGTTTAGATGAAATTACCGGGTTTTTTTCATAACCTTTAAGTAGTCGAATGGTGCCCGGAATGGGACGTTTCGGCGCGGAACGGTTTCGACGCAGGATCGTTTCAACACGAACCATTTTTTTTTATTTAGACTAAGTTGTTATTAATCCTTTCAGTCCTCGGTTGAGACAATACGTCACTATATGAAATTTCAAATAGTTTGACTAAACATACAATAAATGTCGTTTATGTTGTGTTTAACTGTGATTAAAGAACTTAATATCTTTATTTGACGCAGATTTACTAGTAGTGACACTCTCGATTACACTGCCATTGTTCTTGAACTCTGTCGTATTCTCAACTGTTTTTGACATCTTAGAAATATATAACTTCTTTGGTGAATAGTATTTAAAATTTAAATACTTCAATTAAACTTTACTTCAACACTTACTTATTTTAACTTTAAATAAAAAATATCTTTCAAATTTTTAACACAAAAGTCCCAACTTGGAACATAAAATTCATAGTCTTGGTTTTTCTAGAGCCTTTGTCATATCTGCCACTTGATCTTCAGTAGATATATGCTGAACGCTCAACTCTCCTTCCATCACTTTTTCTCGAACAAAAAAGTACTTGATATGCTTAGTGCGATGAAATTCTGGATTTTGTGAGAGTCTCACCGTTGCCTGGTTATCTATTTGAAGAACTAGTAACTGTTTCAGAATCCCAATATCTTGAAATAGTCTTTTCAGACAAATGATCTCTGCTTCTGTTGCTGCAACAAGATCTGCCTCAGTTGTAGATGTGGCAGTCATAGCTTGTCTTTGACTTAGCCATGAAATAGCTCCACCAGCATGTGTTACCACAACTCCTGGTGTTGATCTACCTGACTTGTTACATCCTCCAAAGTCAGCATCACTGAAGCATTCTAATCTACCACTATTTGCATTTGGACGATAGACAATGCCCATGTTACTTGTACCAGAAATATATCGAAGTACTCGTTTCAGTCTGATTACATCCTCTGCGGATGCTGAATCAAGAGATCTTGATAAGAAACCAACACTGTAGGCTATATCTGGTCTTGTTCCCACCATTAATTACATTCATGCACCAACTGCTTGTCTATAAGGAAAATCAATTTTGTGTGTCATTTCACCTTCGATCTTTGACGTCTCTGGTTCCTTTACAATAGGTGTTGAGACAGGTTTGCATGTATCAAAATGAAATCATTCTAGAATCTTCTTTGTTTATGCTTCTTGACTATACTTTACTGCACCATCCTCAAATTGTTCAATTTCAAGACCAAGGAAATATGATAAAGGTTTTACGGTGGCTTTAAATTCAACATTCAACTTTTTAAAGAAATTATCTACCTCAATTTTATCTGTTGCTTCTAAAATCTTCTCATTTTTCTATTCTTTAATATATAAACTTGTATCTGCTTCACTTTTCTTGAAACCTGCTGATAAAAGAAAAGACATCAAATCGCTTATTCCAACATCTTGCTTTAATCCGAATAAGCTTCGTTTCAGCTTACAAACTCGACCTGTGCTGTCGTTGTATCCCTCTGGCTGTTTCATATAGATTGTTTCTTCTAACTCTCCATAAAAACATGCTGTGGAAACATCAAACTGAACTTAGTGCATTTTCTCAACTGCTGCAATACTTAACATTGATCAAAATGTACTCAGCTTATCTACTGGACTGAAAGTTTCTTTCTAGTCTACTCCATGATGTTGACTAAATCCTTTTATTACAAGTCTTGCTTTATACTTGTCTATAGTGCCGTCTGGATGTCCTTTAACCCAAAAAAACCACTTACAAGGTATGGCTTTGGCTCCTTTTCGTAGTGCTGTCATCTCCCATGTCTGATTTTTCGTTTAAGATTGCATTTCACTATCCATAGCCTGTTTCCAATTAGATTTCTGTGCGCTTTTAAGTGCCTCTTTGTATGTTTCTGGATTGTCTATTCCATGAACTGTTTCTTCAGCATACATAACATAATCATCAAATCGAGATGGTTTCTGTAGTTGATCACAATTTCGTAGAGAATGTGTGAAAAACTGATCTTCAATCACATTATCCCTTTCTTCTTTAGTCTCAGATTCTTCAAATATTTCTTCTTCAATGATGTTTTCCTTTTGTGTTGTTTTCTTTCCCTGATTTGCAAGCTGAATATCTTGTAGACGTAATTTAACTTGTTCTTCACCTTTATCAGATTTCGCTTGAAACATTACATCTCTGGAAAGAATAACTTTGTTAACACATGCTTCACAAAGTTTCTTATCCAATGAAATTTTTACACACAATTCTTTGTCCAACAAATCTCCGACATGTCTCTTGTCCTGATGTCCCCCATCTTTCATGATGTAACTGTAATAATGATGTATCATCAAGAACATTTATTTCTAATACTTCATTGGGTAAAATTGGTTTAATATCTGCTTTGTACAATGTTCCATTAGTTTGACGTGTTCCATGTAGTAGTACTTTTCCATTGATTTCAAGCCAGCAGTCTGTTACTGTTGACCTGAATTCACTATGGGGATTTTTATCTTGAGCAGCCAACACTGAAAATAAATTTCTTGATAACTGTGGAACATACCAGACATCCATTAGTATTATATCTTCACCAATTGCTGATGAAATTCTAATAGAACCTTTTCCGACTGCTTATAAAATCTCATTTCCAGCTGCTTTTATACTACAGGGACTATTAAACTTCTGAAACTCTGAATAAATAGTTTGAACAATTAGTTACTTGCTTTGTTGCTCCATTACTACTTTCTTCTTAGGTCTTCCATTGTTGATCCATTTTTTTACAAGTTATCACCCAATGGCCTTTCTTCTTACATAATTACAAATGTCTTCTTTCTTTGACTTAGAAATGAACTTACACTTGCTACCTTCTTGTCTTTGTTTATTTGCATATATCACTAATGCTTCATGCACAGTTTTATCACATTCCTTGTTTGCATTCTTCAAAAACTTTCTCTCAAATGTACTCAATTGAACTGTCAATTGCTCATCCTTAGTTAATCACATCCAGCAAGACTGAAACGATTCAAATTTAGTTGGTAAAATTTGCAAAGTCTTACAAACTAACAAAAGGCATTTTCCTGTTTATTTGTGAGTCCATTATTCAATTCATTCCATAAACTTCTTATTTTGGAAATTTGTGTTGAAACGTCTTCACCTGGTATCTACATCTACACACAACTTGAAAAGTTGATCTTTAGATGTAGACTCAAATAATTTCTTTAATGCATCCCAGGCATCTTTCACAGATTCCTTGTCCATTATTTTCTGATAAACTCAATCAGTAATCGAACTTGATATCATAGATTTTGCATAGCTTTGTGATACAAATCATATTTCTCCTTGTACTTGCTGATTTGCACTTCACTAGCATCTTTTGATAAATTTTCTGGTTTAAGTAACTTTCCATCAATGGTATCCAGTGCTTCTTCATGGTAATCTAATAAATCTCGAATTTTTCTTTTCCAAACTGGCCAATCTGTCTCACCAGTTAATGATTTAATGTCTGGACAAATCCATGATTTTAACCGAAAAAAAACTTCTTATGTATTTTCTTTATTTTCTTGACTACTGTGCCTTTCAAGTGTGCTTAAAACTTATTTCCACACGTGACAAACTAACACAATTCAAAATATTGAAGCTTCTGGAAAATACATACCTTCATTTTGTTGCAGTTTTTTCTGTCGACATTTAAATCTTTTATATATCGTCAAAACTTTAGTTCTTATTGGTTAAAGAACTTAACAGCTTTATTTGACGCAGATTTATTAGTAGTTACACTCTCGATTACACTGCCATTGTTACTTGAACTCTGTCGTGTTCTCAACTATTTTTGACATCTTAGAAATATATAACTTCTTTGGTGAATAGTATTTAAAATTTAAATACTTCAATTAAACTTTACTTTAACAGTTTATACGCTTACGATTACTTCATTTTAAAACGGAACACACAAATTACATTGAACAAAATAACTACAAATATAATAAAATTGATACAATTAATTAATAGTATTAAGACGTATGCAATTAAATAAATCTGACAGAACACACGAAACTCACAAGCTAATATTTAAATAGTATGATGTTTATTTAATTGCCTAAATTTGTTAGACATACACAAAGTTTCGTACTTATATTAGGATTTCTTCAGGAATTAGTAGACCTTTAAAATATAAAACACTTACTAGTTTTGTAATTGTTTTTATCATATTTTAATCTGGTTTCATGAGCACGTTTAGGTTTATCAATTCATGAAGCAAACTACATAATTAAGTTAATTTTTGTCAACTGAATTGTGGAAAATGCTTATTACAGCAAGGTACGAGCTTTTGAAACTAGATTAAACGAACAAACACAATTTAAAAACCATTATAATGTGACGATACATAAATAAGAATAAAATTATGAATTTGATTGGAGTAATATGGAAATTTTAGAAAATGAACAAAATTTATTAAAGTGTAAAACAACTTTTAACACACTATTTTCACCTATTTATGCCTTAAAATTAAGTAATATTTATAATCCATTGTTTCTAACATTTGAGAAAATTTACAAAATTTAATTTAAATTTGAAAATAATTTAGGTTCATATTTACATTATGATTGGTAACCTTGATCATTACATTGAGAGCGTGTTGAAAATTTATTATTTGAGTTTAAGTATTATAGTAGAAGAATAAATAGAAATATATACTGATTTGTAATATTTCCTGACACAAAATTGTTATCTTAGTTACATAACATCATTGTGAAACCTGATGAAAATACAAAACGTATTGCTCCATTGTTAAAGTGTTAAATAAAATATTGTGAATGTCTTAAATATTCGTAAATTTATAATATTAAAAAATGACGAAAATTAAAATATTAACATATAAGATTGGAACGAAAGACACTGGAGTGACCATCCTAAAAAATAAATATACAAGTTGTTTTGCACAGATGGAAGAAGCTACCATAGATGTGTACGTTAGGAAATATAATCCTGCTTCGCTTAACTCGAAAATAAGCACAACGTATTTGACAAAAGAAAGTATGACTTATTTGTCTACTATATTTTATACTATAAATTTAAATCAAGGATCGAAAGCTAAATTTAAATATTCTTTCTAAAAGTATTTTTTATTAATTTCAGTTTGAGCGAGTGATTTTGCTAAGTCGACTAATTTTTTAGCCTTTATATATTTATAATATAGAATATTTAACGCCGATTTTTAAAAACAGAATACGAGACTATCTTAACTAGGTGAACCTTCAACAATTTCTTGCGACTCTGAACTGTCTGCATTTGGATAATTTTCATTTACAATTATTTAATTCTAACAATACCTATATAACAATTTCACTCTTAAAGTTAAGTATTTTTTCAGTTTATAATATCTAGTGTCCTTTTGTAAAAAAAAATGTTTGAAACAAGTGTCCTTGGAATTGCCGTTTCTCGTGCCGAAAAGTTCTAGACCCCGTGCGAAATTTTATATCATAGCGGAATGAAAACCGTATAAATGTTAATTTGCGCTTTATTAAAGATAATAGTCTCAATTTTATTAAATATTTTAAGTAAAACATGTCCCACATACGTTTTTTAATGTTTGATACAAACGTTGTTATTTTATGTTGTATTTACGACTGTATTTCCATTTGTTTTCACAAAAAATGAAACTTGCGTATGTGCTATTATGAAGTGATTTATTGACTGTTATAAATACAGCTTGCAACAATATAAAAACAGAAGGCGGACTGAGACAAAACATAAACAACTTTACAAAGAATACCTTGTGCTACACAGATGCGCTACACCACACAAAGATATCAAGGCATGATTACAATAAGTAATTAACAGTTGTCTTAAACATACACAACATAGTTGTTTCGAATGTCGGTCTCATGTTCGTGGACACAAGTAACTATGTTTTCTTAATCCAAGTTTTGGGACTTCTAAGTTGTATTCTGAATCAACTAAATAATCCCGAAGTTTAACTCTAATTTTGCGAGGAACATAATTGCTCTTCATTCGTTCCCGTTGAAGAGGTTTATCTAGATCTCTTGAAGGTGTTTTAGAAAATCTCGTGGCATGTCAGGGTTATTTTTGTTTTACAAATAAAGGTTTTGTTAGCACAGACGTTTACGAAATGGTAAAATAATGCTTGTGGCCATCGTCATGTTCGTCACTCAACTTTCTAGGTTGCACATAATGGATCATTTGTTTCGTTGTAAAATGTCAACATTTCTGGATTCTTTTTCTCACTTGAATCACTATCGATCAAATCATCATGGTGTATTGTTGATAAAATTAACACCATTTTATTTTTGGGGGTACATAATATATAAAAATTTGTCAACTCTGTAAAACAAAAAATACTTATCTGCGGACCTCTTTATTTCTTGGGAAAAAATTCTGTTCGTATCTCCCTATTATTTTTACGTAATGTTCCTACAAGCGTTAGATGATGATGTGGTAATAATCGTTACGATAGTGAAAATTTGTGTACCGAATGTCCACCGTAATGTTATGCCCACTACCACTAATAGGTTTTAGAAGTCTCACTTCTGAATTTCTTCAGGAGAATTGATCACTTTGACCTCCTTCAGGCTGCTGTCCTAAATACAGTTACATCTTATAATTGTAGAAATCACATGAACCAACGTCTGCATAAATTTTTATTACATATTTGCTGGGCTTCACTTTTTCTTGCGTCGTTTAGTTTGGCGGCTCAACAAAATTTTCCATTTTGTGCTTTTATCGCGACCGGAGAAATAATTACCCGTATATGGTAAAGTGCCCTCTTCATCACTCATTTCCAACTCTGAGGCACTGTCGTGGTCACTTACACTTTCGTGGTCTGTCCATCCCCTACTTTCTGATCTCAAATCTACATTCGTAACTTAGCTACAAACAAGTCGTTCAATTTCAGCAAAGGAGAGAAGTTTTTTTCAATTAGAGCTAAAAAGTGTGACCGCTGGACGAGGAACTACGTAGTAGTAAATAAATGATAAATTCATAGAAGGATGTTCTGAACAGGAGACAAGGGAACGGGTAATCGGATACAGAGGTTAAATTCCAGAAAAAGAATAAATTTGTCCCAAGAAATTATACCTGCACAAGTAGTCCAAGCAAGGCACAAGATAAATTATTTTTATACGTTACCGAGGAAAGTAAAACTAATTTTATTTATCATGAGTTGTATAATACATACTTATGGGAAAAAGGATGGGTTCTATGTATTCCTGAATGTTTGAAAAAAACTACTGTAATTGTTTCATGGCCAAAATTAACATTTTAGTATAGACAAATGCATCAAAATAATGAGTAGGTTCGTGTGTGGGCAGGGTATGGACCTTGATTTGAGGAAATTTACCACAACGTGTCATCTCTGCCAAATAAATAAGCACTTGGGAGTCTATAATACCGGAAGCACCTAATGATCTCGCTGTTTTGGATTTATATGGGCCACTTCCGAAAAGGAACTCTGGAAATGCGCACTTGTTAGTAATAATTGATGCATTCTCCAAGTTGGTAAACTTATACCCATTAAGAAAGGCGAATACTCAATCATGTCTTAATAAATTGATCTCTGACTATTTTGTCAATTTTGTTGAACCCAACCGTATTCAAAATGATAACGGACTGAAGTCTTAGAACTTCAATGAGTGCAGCCCGTTTTCACTTCTATATGACACCCTAAAGGTAATCCCAGTGAGAGGACAATTTTGCATTATGCTGATAAACTATTGCGGTAACAAGCACTCTTCCTGGGATCAACATTTAGTAAAGTCGAATACTTAATCAACAATAATTATAGTCCGGCAACAAGCGAAATACCTAGTGAAACCTTCCCATTTACATCTGTCATGGATGATAATATTAAGTATCCAAGCAAAAAACAGCTGGATACCAATATTACGATAAGAATTCACGCAAAGACCGTCTGAATCGTTCTGCACGCCGCCGGAAGCAGGCGCAGACTGTAAGGAACTTGGACCTGAAAACACACAGTAAAGTAGGCTATTAGTAAAGAAATTGAGTTTCGAATCTAGAATCCAAGTTAGCTGCTAAGTCGGTGAATATCTATGAAGGTCCCTTTAAAGTAGTGAATCGGAAATGCCCTAATACGTAGAAGATAAATTCCGGAATCATAGTTCATTGAAATGAACCAGAAGAATTTATGGAAAGACAAAATCCAGGCAAGAGGTCATGGAAAACAAAATAGTGTAAATCACATTGCTGTATCTGTTAATTCGATGCTTTAACTCTACATGGAAAATCACAACTAATGGATGAATCTGATGTAGTTCAAGTTTGGCGATATGTGTTCCTTTGTTGTGAGTCACACTTTTTAGGGGCAATATGTAACACGTTGAATAGTTGTATATGTCTTCTATTGTTATAATGACTTCTGATGATTACGTTCTTTGTAAAAGTTGGAGATGGAGTTAAATATCTTTCGAGCAATGCATTGTATCTTTTATTAATAAACAATAAGTGGAGTGTTGTGACTGGGTGTGGTAAAAGTAAAAAGGTTTTCTTTTTATCAAATAAAACACGCCACGAGAGGAAGAGAGTCTTCAGCCGGAAATATTAAGATATAACACAGGTGAGTGTTACAATGTAACATATATATAAAGCAGTTAATGTGACACGGTCAAATTCCTTAACACTTTTGGATGTATTCATTCGCAAATATGCTACATGACTGCTTCATTAAAAAATTAAACTTTGTATGTTTTAGAAAATGAGTATAAATAAAGAAAATCCAAATAATACAATTGATATAAAAGAAGATTTTGATAGTAATGCTGCTATTCGTGGCGAACATGGATCTACAATTTCTGTTATTTCTTCTCTGCCTGAACACCGATCACCAGACGAAAGAAGAACCGGACAATTGATTAATATAAGGTGCTCTTACTGCAATGCTTTGAATGAATCACATGCTACAGGATACTGTAACTCTTTTTGTGATGATGAGTTCAGCGGAAAAATTGAATGGCAATTACAGGCAAGTGAAATTATAGTTTAGGAACAGTATTATGATAACATAATTTGGCATTATTCTTCAACGCTTGCTTCTTAGATCAATGGGCTGTTACTTAATTTTGATGATCTTTGAATGTAATGACGTTTGTAATTTGATGTAGAATATCTTAATTTGGAAGAATCGGTTTCTGCTTGGAAAGAATAGTGTTTTGTATTGGAATTTTATATTGACTTTTTATTAAAACATAACATTGTTATGTAATTGGTTATTTTAACGTTCAAAAATACCCCGCACCTAGGGGTAAAGAACAACTTAACCTTCATATTCAATGTCAGAATTTGACTCAGCGTCTTTCATAAGTTGGGTGTTGGGCCTGCTCCTCATCACCCGTAAAAAGTGAAAACTGCTGGTGAAAATGTTCGAAGGAACGTTGTAGAGCCTCGGAAGAAGTCTTTCATAATTCTTGAATACACACCATTCTATGTCATTTTTGAGATATTTTTTATGTAAATCGCTTCCGCCACCACAGCTACGGAAGCTTCTCTTTATTGTCATTAGGGGTTGTAATTACGCACTAACAGCTTCGAGAGTGATACTCTCGGCGACCAAGAAAATGGTCCAATTAGTGCAAATAATTGTTGATTTAGAAGGATTTTATAGTATCCATCCCTGGCTTACCCACTCCTATTAGACATGTTTTCTCGGATCGGAGCTGCTCCACGTTTATAAGAAAGCGGGAATTTTTTTTCTCATTTACAAAACCACTTGTAGGGGCTGAAATAACCGGAATGTTGAATTCCCTTGCCGAAAGGGTTTGCAAGTATACACAAACAACATTGGGAGAACAACTATAAATAATCTCAGGGACACCTAGAATTATTTTGTCAACTCAAATATCTGCTGTTACAGCATACTTTTTCCCTTACCCGCGCTCATTGGGAAGGTATTCATGTCTTACCCACGAGGTGTTTGTTTCGGGTTCGAAAGAAACGTGTGTGCAATATTTGCTCGAAATTGCTCCTCACGTTTAAATTTGTATGCGGAACAAACACGCAAGACATTAACTCAATTTTATTTATAAGAAAGATGTATAGTGTAATAACTTATCGTCTATGCTCTAATCGGATTTTTTTCCCACGCGAATATCGAATAAGTCTTCACTAATAGTCCGCACCATATTACTCTACGAATTGGATCTAATTAAATTAATTATATGTTCCATTTAACGTTATTTTAGTTTCAGAATTACTTTTTTATAATTATTGTTGAAGCCAAAAAGACTTTCTTTTCATTAAATAAAAATAATTAATAAATTAATAGAAGTAATTTTCTCTGGCAATCCAATTCCATAAGAATTCCAAGCCCTCAAACATGGAGTACCCCTACACGAAGAATGTTCAATAAATGTGTTATTATAGCGATATTAGAGCAAACCGCTCGAGTTTCCGGATAAATTACGCGTTTAACCTATTCCTCCAATGTTAGCGTACTATTCACTATAAAACACACAACATGAAATTTTTTTTAACTTTATTTAGCAGGTTCTGCAAGTAAAATGCAATTCACTGCTATGATATAATAAGAAATCATATGGCTAAGAGTATTTGGAAAGGGGGTCATGTGAAATATATTTTCACACCTCTGGCTGATTACATTAGGTTCAGGTAATTACAGGTTGACAATTATTTGTGTAAGTCTTGTGCAAGCTTTCGTTTGAGTCTTTTATGGGTGTTTTTTTATCCTACGTTTAATTTATTTGCACTTTTACACCTCACTATATTTTTGAAAAAGTTACTGCTTAGGCTGTGGATGTACTTTGTTATAAGTGGAACCTTTAATTCATGGTGTATTTGACTGTTTCGTATGAACCACGGGCTGTTAATTGCAATACGTAGCACTTTATTCTGCATGGTTTGAAGTTTCTTGGGCGAACTTGTATGTGCGTTGCTCCAAGCTGGGCAGGCGTATGTAAAAATGGGTCGGAGAATCGATTTATAAATTAGGAGCTAGGATTCAACTCGAAGATGTTAATTGTGCGGAAGCCGCGAAGGTTTCTGTAGATCTTTCGAAGCGTTGGGAAACTTAAGGGGTTCAAATTTACAAACTTAGTAAAACGGCCGTTTTTAAAGTCGAATAATTAGTTTTCAGAGACGGAAAAATTAAGTTTCTCTTACGATGTTTTTAGTGTATAATTTCAACCCCTTACAGCGTGGGAAGTCACCACCACTGAAGAAGGGGGTGGATGGACGTTAAATAATAATAATAAATAATGGAGATTAGTGTAAAATCCAGGGTTATAGATGTCAATGATTTTAATTCTGGCAGTAAAGCTGAAGTTCAGCCCCTATGTGTGGGGCTGGGGTATGAAGTGGGTGATCATATTATAAAAAAGTAATGAGTAAACAAGTGACGCTGGTGTTGAATCTAGAGTTTTCGGAAGTCACTAAGTTTAATTCTGAAATTTACCCAACTGGTAAAATTGTAGTTCAGCCCCTAAAAGTGGGGCTGGAAGGGTATGAAACAAATTTCTGTGTACACAACCGAGATTGGTTTAAATCGCGTATTAGCCATGCTGAGTAATGAAAATTTATGTTCCTCGTGGTGGAAGTGGACGTAGTTGATAAAAAAAAGTTACTATTGGGTGTATTATTGATTTTCTTGTGGTACCAGTCTTTTTGGTTTCTGTGTGTAGTTACAGGTTGTATTTGTTACTCTTTTAAGGTACCGAGAGTATTTTAACTTTATTAAGTTATTGAGTATTTTTCACTTTGAATTCCGCTTAATTTTTTATAAACTCTTATTTTATGTAGTATAAGAATTCCAGAGTTGTTAAAGTACGGTCAGTCACCATCCTCGTTTATTTGAAGTTAGATGTTTAGGGGTTAGGTCGAGGAAGGGAACATAAATGGGTAAATTGTTCCAAACACTGGCGCCCTTGATACTGGTTAAATGAAATGTTTACCAAGAGGTTAGTGTCGAATCAATTCATTCTCCGGGATAATTTAAATACGTACCCGTGCAACGGCGGGCACTTAATTTGTAACTTTTATAAATAATCTTCAATACCTTTAAAAGATGCTGAGATTTTAGCTTTTGGACAAGGAAATAAGCATACTGGTGTATATGTGATTTCTTTCTCATATTCGACAATTGTTAGCACTATAAAAATTGCGTGATTAATATATTTTTATCTTTGTCACGCTTGTATGTAGTTGTTGGTTTATTGGCAATAAACCGTATTGATTCATCGGTCTCGTGTTTTAATTTTAAATCCAAGAATATAACCATGGTGTCAGAAGTACGCTGAAAGAGCGATAAACGTGCCGATTCTCACCTCAACGTGGCCAAGTACTTCCAGACGAAGTTGTAAGACACACGAGCGAGTAAAACAGTGCACCACCGATCTCCACCATGGATCAAGAAGTATCAGCGGAACTTCTTCGGGCATTTTCTGGAATGATCCCCAGCAATATACAAGCCATAAAATTTCAACCCAAGCCACCGGTCATCGGCACAATGTAGACCACAGTTTTCAATGCTACCATACCGTTCCGCCGACAGAACCACAATAGCTGATTATTTCCCGCGGTTTTCCTGGGCTCTTGGACTGAGTAAGGTTCTTGAAAACGAACACGCGCACTGCGCACACAACAATCAACGACGCCATTAAAATCCTTGTAATTCCTGCCGACCCGGCAACTCTTTCCTATGTCGAGATACAATCAAAATTAACGGAACATTATTATACCACACATAACAAGTACGCAGAGAGTATAATCTTTCGGAACATCACGCAAAGGGAAGAAGTTCGGTCGACAGCTTCATCCGACTGAGACAAGCATACTGTGAGTATGGAACTTTTAGACAGAATGTTAATCGAGCAAATGCTTAAGAGTTGTGCGACGAGATCATCGCCAGAAAACGTTAACATTTGCCACTGCGTACGAGATAGTCTGAATGATCGAAATCACCCGCAAAAGAGCTAATGAAATGAAAAAATTAATCTCTGAATCTGACACGACCAACATGATAGGTTACGAGAGACCGTCCTCGCGAAAGGACAGCAGTCAACGGTCATCGTCGAACCACCAACATGACTATCAACGGTCAACGCTGAATCGTCAAATGGGCTCCAACCAATACAGGGACCAACCACTGTGTGTTGGTTGCGGTGAAGACCACCCCCGCAGTAAGCGCAGGTTTACCACTCAATGCAGTATATGCGGCAAAATAGGTCACAGTGGTAAAGTTTTCCGTTCGAAACAGACGCTACGAAAAAAATCATCACGTGACCGAGGAAGAGCATTCAACTGATTACACTGAATAGAAATAATTGGAGCAATTGAGCTCCGGGGAAGACAGTTGATCGATGTTAATATTTTAGTCAGCATCGTTAAGATGGAACTCGACACTGGCGCACCCTGTTCGATCATGACAAACCAAAGTTATATATTATTAAGCCAGATTTTGTGTTACAGAAGACAGATACTAACTTTTCTAGTTACACTGGTCACCGCATAAAATGTGATGGTAAAACGGCAGTCACCGCCCTCGTCGGTTCGATTTCAGGAATCTTGAGTGTCTTCGTCGTCGATGACAAATTTGAGACTAGCCTTGTTTGCGAGTGGATCTCCGAGTTTGCGCGAGAAATAAACTTCGAACGCCTCTTCAAGTAGCCAGCACCGATCCACAAACTCTCTTCCAAGTATTCTGTATCCCTGAATAAGCGAAAGGAGCTAGAAAACACTCTGGCCCGATATCAAGATGTTTTCAACGATATAGAGGGAAATATGTCAGGCCACCGGCAGTTATTCACCTGAAAGGATGTAGCTAAACCTATCTTCGCCAGAGAACGTGGCATATCTGTAGCCCTACGCGCTGCTTGTAAACAGATTGACGCGAAAATCGCATCTGGCTTCTACAAAAGGGTAGACTACTCGGAGTTTTCTTCAACCTCACTTGTTAAGAAGAATGGAAAACAGATTCACGGGAAGCTTCAAACCCGCTCTCAACCCACAAATCATCATTTACGAATACCCTATTCCCAAAGTGGAAATCCTATTGCACAGGATGTGCGGCGCCACTCTCTTCTGTCACCTAGACGTCACAGACGCGTACACTCTCCTTGAGGTCGACAATGAGTTTAGCCTTGCGCTCCCTCAACACCCAAACTCATGGACTGATCCGCCCAACTCGTGCCGTTTATACAGCAGCTAATATTCCAGCCATCTGGCGAGCAAGTGGACGCTGTGCTGCAGAGCCTTCAAAACGTCGTAAATTTTTTGACGATATCATTGTTTTCGCTAACAATTTTGAAAATCTTGCTCAGGCCCTCCACGCGACGCTGGAACACTTTCAAGAACATGGTCTGAAGCTTAACCAAAGCTCTCGGAGAATTTGTCCTTGAAGCCCTTGGCCACAAGACCTATGTGTCAGGCATCCACAAGTCCGATGCGCATATTCGAACGATACGACACCAGAGAGCGACAAGGATTACAAGGTCATTAAGTACGCTCTGATCTCACCGCAGGTACTTATATAGTACGACACATAATTACCACTCCTGCTGACAACTGATGCCAGAAAAAGCTGTGTGACATCGGCTCAGCAATGGAAAGGAACGCCCGATTGCTTACGAACCATGTCAGCGACAGAACAAAGATAAGGAGCGCTTGTGATCGTTTGGGCAGTACACAATTTTTTTAACTATATACGCTTCACATTTATCACAGATCACAAACAATTGACACTGATCCTGCACTCCGAGAAGTCGCTTCCAGTATTGTGCATAAGTTGAATGGCCATTTATGCTGACTAGTGATGTTTTTATAAAGGGACGCCGATTACTGCTCGCGTGCACCCTTACCATCCACCGCCAATACAATCCGTAGCTTAGTTACTCTTCAGAGGCAGGAGGTGGAAGATTTCAATGATTTCGATTTTTTTGCAGTCCACCAAACGCAGCAGTTACCTGTCAAATATGAAACCATTCCAATTGAAACACGTAAGGACCGCCATCTGGACAAAATTGTCAGGTTATTGGAAGGAGAACGTGATCTTGCTCGTCATGATTGCAAGGCTCCCGAGGTGGGGTACACGCTCGTGGCCAACTGCTTGATGTTGGAGCACAGAGTACTGATTCCATCTGCATTACGAGATGCCATCCTCAACGACCTACACACCACACACCTGAGGATCGTTTAAATAAAAGTAATGGCACCTTCCTTTGGGTTATGGCCGGGAATTGACTTTGATATCTAGAAGATGGCGAAAACGTGCATGACATGCGCAGACCAACCAAATCCTGCGGTCACTGGAAGTATCCCAAGGGACCATGGGAGCGAATCCATATCGATTACGCAGGATCAGTACCTGAAACCATACTGTTAATTGATGTTGAGATCTACAGTAAGTGGCTCGAAGTCATGTCCACGACATCAGCAACAACAATCATCCTGTTCGACGACCTGTTCACGGCACACCAGTCTTTATCGTCTCAGATAACGGCAGACAGTTTATCTCGGAGGACTTCAAGTCCTTCTTAAAGAACAGCGGTGGGTGTAAGGTGCCACCCATCAACAAATGGCCAGGCTGAACGATATGTTCAAACAGTGAAAGACGCCCTCTGTGCAATTAATACCACCAGAGGCACACTTCCCAGGCTCCAACTTAGCTCATTTTAGGACGAGAACTTCGGAATCGTTTCGAACTGGTGATAACCGACGATGCTCGCTCAAGAGTCTCCGAAAACCAAAAAGTTAAAATGGACTCATCATTTCGTATACTAAAACCGGGGCAGAGTATGAACTTCCTTTCTGGAAACCCAAATATGGACATACGGCATCCTGGTACGATAGCTGCTCGCATTTGAGATCTCTACTATGAGATCATCAGGATAAAATAATGAAGCGCCATATTGACCAAATTAGGTATATCCCAGGCACGCTTGTATGTACCTGTTACTTTATTGGCAAAAACCGTATTGAATGATTAGTCTAGAATTTTAAGTTTCAATCCAAGAATATAACACATACGTTTTACAAATTTTTCCTTAATTAATATTTTTAAATAATTTATTAAACGCAACAAAATATTTATTTATTTATGAATGGCGAGTATTTGTCATTTTATAAATATTCACAATATATCGTTAGAATATATGTACAGGTCTTTTATTCAATTTAACAAATACTACAAATTTTACATTAAAATAAAAACTTAGAAACAATTTTCAAACTATCAAGTTAAATAAGTTCTAAGAATCAACACTTATTTAAATTTACATAAACTGGAATTGTTAGAAGCATAGTTCAATTTGTAGCATTTTATATGAAAGAACTGCCTCAATTTATATTTTCTAACATTCAAAAGATAACTCAATTCTCAACAATGTGTTTCAGTATTAATGATTTTAAGAAATATATTTTTCAAATCCTAGTACAAACGTTTCATACAATTCTCTATACAAAAATAGTCCTGGTACTTAAAGGAAAGAAAATATACTCGACCTGGTGAAAACTGACAATGCTCTTTAAGGAAATCGAAAAATATCCCAATACCCTAAGGGCGTCAGAATTACAGCTGGTACCTTAAGAGTGCCCGGTATTTATTTTAAAGTAGTGAAGTAATTCCCGTTTCGTACTGCTAGTAAAAAATATTTACCTTAAGGGAATTTAGAAACACCTTGTACCTTACGAGAGTCAGTAATACTGCCTTACAATTAAGGAATATAAAATTCTCCCTGTATCCTAAAGAAGTAAAAAGAGAATTCCGCTTCCATAATGGAGTGTAAAATACTCTCGATACCGTAACTGACAAGTTAGGTACTTTATCGGAGTCAGGAATATCCCTTGTTCCTTAAGGGACATATAGTGAATACATTTCAGAAATTCTTATATTTTATATTATGAATATCAGAAATAAATAAATAAATTTCCTTTTTTTTACATTTAATTATAACCGAGTTGGTGAGCTTCTAAAAATATATGTCCAAGGTTTTGTAATATTCGTCGGTTAGATGATCCTTACAGTTATACCCGCTAATTTTTTAATCGAGAATGCCAAAATAAGGCTAGTGTTATTGTGTTGGTAGATAATTCCATAACATCCTATAACCTATAAATAATTTATATATATATTCTCAGCTCAAACAATGTTAGCAGACGTTTAATTTATGCCATAAAACATTATTTTGATAATGAGAAATTTAATTCTATAATGTTTTTTAGTTGTTTTGAAAGATTATTAAAGTTTTCTTTCGGTTAATCATTTAATCTATAACAACTCACATTATTACATATAAGTCAAATTATTAAATTTAAATATTCTGTTGAAGGCAATTTTATAATAGTTTGTTCTGTCGTCACGCTTTTATTTGTAAAGTATGATGTACTAGTTGATGGGACATCAATGACAACAGTAAATAACGTGGGTATGTTTTACATGTGAGTATGAACACCAAATATAAATTTGTATTAATTATTCCAACGAAAGTGAATGATCATTTTGTGAGAAATATGAATTTGGCGTTTTGCTCTCGAAAAAACATACTTAGTGAATTTTATTTGTTACATACATATGCAGACACAAATTTAAACTTTGTATGTTTCAGGGAATGAGTATTGGCAATAAAGAAAATCCTTATAGTATGGCTGACATAAAAGAAGAATTGTTTTCTAGTAATGCCACTTTTCCTGGCGAATACGGATCTACAATTTCAGACATTTCTTCTGTTACTGAACATCTGTCACCAGACAGAATAATAAGTAAGCCGTCAACTTCTCAAAGGAGTCCTTACTGCAATGCTTGGAATGAATCTAATGCTGAAAAATACTGTAATTCTTTTTATGATAATATGTTCAGCGGAAAAAGGAAAGCACAATCACAGGCAAGTGAAATTTTAGTTCAGGAACAGTATTCTGATAGTATATTTTGACCTTATTATTCAGGTCTTTCTTCTTAGATCAATGGGCTTTTATTGAATTTTAATGATTTGTGTGTGAATAATTGTAATAACAAAAGAGTCATGCTAGTTTAATGTTAAATATATTCGTTTGCAAGCTTTGTTAATGCTACTTTCTGCTTTGAAAGAAAAGTGTGTTTTGTATTGGCATTGTATATTGAAATTTTATGAAAAATAACATTGTTATGTTAGTGTTTATGTCAAAATTTCAATATAAGTTAAACAAATATTTAATTAAAGAATTGCATAACAACTAGAATTAGACAATATTTTCCACTCTAATAGTTAACCAACTACATCATCAATTGTACAATTTCTGTGAGACACATTATTTTAGATTTCGATGAAAAGTATAAAATATACTTATAAGTGTGCAAAATATTTTTGAATGAATGTTTTTGGTAAGTGATCTATGCATTGTGGAATGTAATCGAAAAGGATAACCAAAGAAAACAAAAAATATTGCTGTTGTGAAAGTGAAAGTTTTATTCTTTAGTAATAATAAAGATAGCCAAATCAGACAAAATAAGTGGTAATATAAATACCACATGTTTCTGGGATCCTTGTCTTTTTCTTCAGGTGTTATGAAGAGCCTAGAGATAGACAACTGGTCAGTTACATTTAAATTTCCATTGGTTTAAACGCAAACAATTTACTTTCAAACCATTAAAAATAACCCCGATTGGGTAATGCACCAAAAATTTCAAATTGGCTTGAAGAACCATGAATTTTAAAAACAAATAACTTATAGACTAAACATTTTAATTACTTGGCTAATGTTTCCTCCAAATTAATTTCAACACGTGGTTTGATGCACCATTCCAAACTTTGTCAATTAAATTGATACAATGTAGGATTTTGAATTAGTCTTTCCCCAAATCTTGAAGGGTCAGATTCATATCGTGTGACTTGGAAACACCTGGTCATACAAAGTGCAGCCTCTGCTGCTAACTCTGAGCAATATTTTCCTGAATCTTGTGCCGTTTGTGCACCGTTAAAGGGTAGTGGGGGTCCAAGGGAAGTGGGAAATTAAAAATAGAGTTAGCAGCAAGTGCTCATGTGTATAAGTTGTGTTCTTAACACAGGGAAAAATTTATTTTCAACAATAGTTCATAGTCCGAGGATCCTCTGTTTTGGTAAAAATTCAACATAAAAGAAAATTTCAAATTCTAGGTCATTGTTCTTTAATTTTCTCCAGTGTTTCCAAAACTTGATTTTGAACAAGTTTCATATATCCTTCAGATAAATGGTAAGGATTCCAGTCAATGTTTTTGGGGGTTTCACAATTGCATTGGCATGAACAATGAGTACTACATATCTCATCCCAGTTGGATGATTCTGATGGTACATGAGGATATAAAACAATAAAACATACTCTGTTTTTTACAAATAAACATTGTTACTTTTTACATAAGTGTGTAGTGTTTTTTCATTGCTGATTATTATAGCCTCAATAGCCTGATCTATGATTATGTGTTATCAATTTTTGTCAATGTGTTAAGGATTTATGGCTGAATATTTTCATTAAGCATATCCAATTATATTTTGTCCCATATTTAGTCTATTTTCTGACTGTGAGTTCAGTTTACAACCATGCTTTGTATTTTTTTAGTCCTCTAATCGATTTGTAGTGACCATTCAGAGAAAAATGACCCTCCTTTATGCCATCATCAACATTAGTTCCATGTGTAATACGTGTACACAATCATTTAGCATTCACACATTATTGTATTCTTACAGAAATATCTTCATTTCTAAATTTACAATATTAACTCATGATCCATTTTTGCATTTATTTTTTTCATCACTATCCTATCTCTTACTTTCCTCTTTTCTGCACCACAATCAATTATATACCTTCAATTATCATAATTTTTAAAATTACTTTGGTTATGAAATTGTGCTTTGGCTTCTGATGTGACTGTACTTCTAGGTAAGTGCAAATAATAAATAAAATTGATAATATAATGATGAAAACATAAATTAAATTTTAGTTTTTGTCATTGTGTTCTACCGGAAAATTATTTAAAACATTTTGGCATACGGATGACTCTGCATATAATATCAACCCCTTATATTTGGCTGTGATATTGCAAGCTTTGTAGTCATAATATTATACAAAGTTTTGTCATGTATTTTCTTTATTTACTGTTCAGGATATTTCAAGCGGTGATAGTAATTCTGAATGTTCAGTTAGTCAACACCAGGCTATTAATGTAGATCAGAAAAAAACATGTCCGAAATGTGGCACATCAAATGGCAGTCGATCCTTTATCTGTAAGAATAAAAACTGCAAAATTTCTCTAGGAAAAAAAAGAAGAGGAATTTCAACGGTAAGATAATTTACTTGCTATAACTTAGTTATTTACAAATTGTCTATGGCTATTTTTTTTATACTTCCTTTTTTTTTAAAAAAAAACATTATTTTACATAAATTTTTAACATTATCAATATAATGTGAGATATTGCTTTCTCTAAAATTTCCAACTGACACCCTAATTGATTAATTTCTTTAGACAATCATTATACCATGCAGGGCTGCTTTTAAATATTGATTTCAATACTGATACACAGTATTGTGTTGTTGAATATTGGTGAATTTCAAAATTTTTCCTCACTAAACAAATTTCTATTCTGGAAATAATCTTTTTGCTTGTCTGCAATAAAAGTTTATTCATCTCCTTTTATTTCACATTCTTCTGTGCAAATACCCTAATTGTTTTGACATATAATTTCATTTTCACTCCTTATTTAATACTGCTCTCATTCCTTTATTAAAAACTCTTTGGATATGATTTGATTCATATTTGTTCTCCATTGTTAGAACTTTGGAAGAATATCTGAAATGTGCTATTATTATTAATTTGAGTAGTAATTTGTTTATTGGTTTTGAAATAGTTTTTCTTAATTTACATATTACATTGACTCTTTTATCCATTTTATTCTTAATGTATTAGAAATTTAAGCAGTTATCTGTAATCACTTTCAATATGTTTGTATCTTTTAACCCATTCAACAGCAGAATTCATTAATATAATTTTTTGTCCCATTTCAAATTCATTTCTAATTACAGAACACTATAGATTTTATCAAAGAGTGAAGGTTTTGTTTTTCCTGTGTTAACACTCATAAAAATTTTACACAACCAGTCAGAAATTGTCAATTTATTTTATTAAACATATCTTTTATATCATTACCATATAAATATTAATTTATATATAATGAATGTCGCTGAGTTTCACATATTAATATTAATGTCTCTTCTGCAAATTTGTATTTTGCACAGTTTTAAGACATTTGGTACATCATTTATAAATATTGTAAAGTGATCCTAATTTTCTTCCTTGTGGAACACAAACACATCCTCATCTGTTCATGTAAAATTATGACTGGAATTTTAATAACTAATTTGAATTTGAAATAGTGATATTACAAGTTGTCATTTTATTGAACTTTAGCTGGGTGCCCGGCGTTGCCCGATATGCCACTTATCCATAACCCTCAATTTGACTCCAATCTAGGTTGCTTTTGCATTATTTTTATATAATGCATCTCGATTCCTATGCTTAAATATGCTCACCTCCCACCTATACTCTTTGCCCCGTAATATTTTAAATTGACAAATATTTTGGCCGTTTTAATATATTTGAAAATTTTCACCCCCGCCCGGTACTGTAGGTTAAACAAAAAGTATTTATTCCACACAAGTATCGGCTGATTACATTGTTTCAAAATTTCTTCCCGTCCCAGCCGCTCATCCCCTCGTGTTACCCAGTTTTTCACAATGAAACTCGGCGATATCCATAACCCCGGAAATGACTCAAAATTCAGTTGTTTTTGCATTGTTTATATTTATAATGCTCCTCCACCCTCACCTCTAAGCATGCTCCCTTCTGAAAACTCTTAAAATTATACACAAACAATATTGGTAGAAATACTGTCAAAATCATTGTCCCCAGAAAATATTTATTGCACACAAATATCAACAGGTTAACATGTTTGAAAGTTTCCTCTCCCGCTTGGTTTTTTGCATTTCGACATTAATAACCCCGATTTAATTAGCCACAAATTTTGATACGTTAACAGTTTTGAACATAAATGCCCACATCTGCACAGTCCCCCATCCCCCAACACCTGTGCATGTTATCCAAGTTGTCATAAATAAATTCCACAACATCCATAAGCCTGATTTGAATCTGTTTTTGCATTATTTTCTTGTAACTCTCGTTTACCCCCACCCCTAATCGTGCTCCCCTCCCATACCCAAAGGGGTTGAAATTATAGACAAACAACATCAGTAGAAATACTATCAATGTCATTGACCCTGACAAATATTTATTCCACACAAATATCAGTCGTTTAACATTTTTGTATAAGGAACATACAAACAAACACTCTGCTTTATTTATTAGATTTTGTACTTTTCCTTTAATGTAATGTCTTGTGTCAATAAAGGGAAATACCAAATGTTTGTTCATTCTCAGTTTGATAACTAACATTTCTATTCACAAATTAGTGCATTGGACTTCTGTGTGAATAGTTAGAAAAAACTGATTCTTGTATTGCATCTCATTATATCAAACAAATACGTTAAGACAATACAGTGTTTTGAATAACAAATTTAACTTATTTGTTTAAACAATCAAAATTATGTCCTATGAACAGAATACATTCTACATGCACTATGACACACATCAGAAGAGAGCCAAGAATCATAAAAAACAATATTCTTTGTTGTAGATTTCCAAATACATTTATCTGAAATCCATATCTTCATCAATTTAATTTTGAATTCTACATATTTCACATTCAGCAATTTGTATTATCATAAAATTAGTGGCTTCCATATAGGAAATCTTTTTTTTCCTTTTTTTGCTTAAATAGTTTTGGAATATTTATGTTTCCTCATTATTTTTTAAAGCATTAACCTTTTTCATAAATGTGAATACATATTTTGCATCATCCAAATTTGCTTGCTTTATTTACTCAATATTTTCAATAATTATCCTAAATTAAATTTTACTTTAAAAACTGATAAGGATCAGTCTCTTAATTTCATGGATGTTTTGTTCATAGCTTCAAACAATAAAATAATTTCCAATTGGCATCACTAATTTACATATTCAGGAAGAGTCCTTAATTACATGTCATACCTTTTCCCACAAAAAGGCTGTGGTTTATAATCTGGTAGATAATGCAGTCAAGGTATCTCATCAACCAATCATAGTAAAATTGTTAACATCCATGTACTAAATTCTTATGCTTTAAATTATATTTATAAATATATCACAATTAGATTGATTAAAATGAAGTACAAAATTACGAATTCACCAGTTGAAAGTGTAATAATAAATTGATTTTTATAATTTTATCTTTCTTCAAAAACATTCAATATTAACTTATTGACTTCTTTGATAATTATGGTATTCTTCCAATATTTTAAACATGGTCAAAATCATTAAAGATAAAATTAACATTTTAAACAAATTGTTATTTCAAAATCAATTGTTAATATTGCAATGCATGTCAATCAGTCAAATAAAATGTTTTTTAAGGTCTTTAATAAATTATCTTAGTACATGAATTTTTTATTTTTACTGCAACTTCATCAATTTTCAATTTGCAAACATTTTTGTAATTTAATACAGGTTTCAAAAGATTCAGAGGTCCTCAAAGATAGCCATAAAAATGTTTCACAAAGAGTAGAGTCCAAACAATTAAAAAAGTGTTTGTGTAAAAATCCTATTGAGGCCTCAAAATGTGAATGTGGCACAACCATGAGTGAAGAAGGAAATGCTAAGGTACAATTATAATATTTATGCTAGTATAAGTGCTGTAGTAAAATATGTCCTTTGCTATTTATAAACTATGTTTAATTAGGAAAAATATATAATATAATTTGTTTTTAACATTTTTTAAGCTGTTGATCAGGTTTAATACAGTTAAATGTCTTAGTGGTTGTGCATAGACATATGAAATGAAAGTTTCATTTATATATTGCATCATTAATTGTTTTGGGCACTATTTCCTCAAGCCAAATTAACATTTATTTTAAACTAAATTTGCTGTAATAATTATTACCAAGTGAATTATACTTCACTAGTGACATGTTTCAGAGAATAAATTTGCTCCAGTGATTACTTTGGTCCACTATTCACAACTGGTACCTTATTATCTGTCTGGAAATATGTAATCTTTAGCTGCCTGATGTTGATTAATTTGTTCACTGAAAATCTATTCATATTCCTTTTAGGGATTCAAACTTCTACAAGGTTTCCTTTTCTCAAAGATTTTCTTTTTTGAGTAGAACACAATCATTTTTCATAAATCCACATGAGAAACAAAACTTTAACTAGGTAGGTTGTTTTTTGGGGGGTGAGGGAGTTATTGAATACTAAAGGTATTTGTTGAGGTTTTTTTTTAGGAGAATGGTATGGTAACGGTGGGGTTAATGCTATCCCTCAATTTGTCTGACCATGTGGTCATAAAAGCAGTTTGGAGTGGGTGGAGACCTGTTGTGAGGGAAGCAGTTTGTAAGAGTATGGTGATATCATTGGTGAAGAAGACAGTTTTGGGGTGAATGGGAATGTCATGGGAGTAGAAGGAACGAAGATGCTGCGTCATGGCCTGGGGAGGATTTGCTTCTAAGTTTCTTTTATTATGGTGTGAGTAAGCGATGGGGTGAATAGTTTGAGTAGAGGGGAGAGTTGCATTGGTTGGTGAAGTAGGTTAGTGATAAACTTGTGATGATTATTGGAGGAGGAGTTTGGAGAGAATTGTTTGGTGAGTAGTTGGGCAAAGTGTTTGGATTTCTGATTGGGGGATGTGATCAATTGATTGTCAGTTTTTATTGGTGGGACGGGAGATGTGATCGATCGATTGTCAGATTTTAGTTGTGGGGTGGGGAATTTGCTTTTGGTTAGAAGTTTTGTTTTGAACCAGAGGGAATTGTTTGTGGTCTTGTTTCTTTGTAGGAATGTTTGGTGTCGAAGATCACTATTGTCTATGCCTTTATCATTTTTCACAATTATCACAAGTAATACTGTACAATCCTAACTGTTAAGTAGATTATTATGACTGAAAAGCTGAAAACTCCTGCTCTTTAGACTCAACACATATAAAGTTTCTCAATGTCACATGTAACTTATAAGTAGGCAAAATAAAGACCTTCAGGAAAACTTTACATGATTGGTGACAGAGAGTGAAATATTTTTTGTACTTATTTAGGGAGACTCAAGAGTAAGATCCGAAGGTCAAAGGAAGAGTATGAGAAATCTAACAAAAGGTCAGATAAACATGACCACAGAGTGGAATGAAGAGGAGAAGAAGCTTTTACTTAGTGCAGTAGAGAAATATGGTGTAATAGACTTGGAAAAATTAAGTTCAGCTGTTGTCACAAAAAGTAAGAAGAACATCTGGTCCTTCATTATCCAGTGCTCCAAGACAGCACGTGCTAACCTAGTCAGGTCTGTCTCAGACAATTGTTCGTCTCATAAGGCACCCATTGATGAATGGCTTGGTATTATGGAAAAAGCCCAGCCTTCAGGTTACAATGAGATAAAAACATTGCCAATAGCAAGAGGTGTCTTGTATATTGCAAAATATGAACCACATCCAAAACCAGAGGATTGTGGAGGAATAGACTTCAAGTAAGTAACATGTTGTGTATAAATATAATTCATGATAATCTCTGAATAAATCATATGTAACATATTAATTATTAGATTTTTCACATTTGAAGTAAAGAATAAAATTTAAATATTTATGGGTTTCTCTTGAAAAACAATGATAATGTTACCACTTCAAATTGGTATTATTGGCATTTTCAGACTAGAATATTGATATGACTTATTTATCACATTGTTACTTTCTAGCACTGAAAAAAAAAATTATCAGGATGTGGTGACTAAAATACCAAATGATTAGAACTTACGAATCAAACTTTAAGCCTGTCGTAAACTAAATTCCATCTATTTTCCGCCCTCATATATATAAATAAGGAAAATGTGATGAGGTCAAATTAAAAAACATATTTAGATAGGAACGAGAGGCAGCAAAGTCGACTTAACCTGAAATCAACCATTAGTCCAGTCGGACTAAGGTGTGAAAATACGAGGCATGCGTATTGTGACCGTAATGGGCTGTGATTTTTTATTCTTGAGGGTTGGTAACACTGGGTGGTAGAGGGGATCTCACATAGCTAGCATCGCAGGGACGCGATAGTACGTAAACTTACGTTGTAGTGCTAAGTCGTGTGAAAGATGTCGATAAGAAATCCTGCCAAGTACAAACTATGCTGTGATCAGAGCTTACTTTTCTGAGCTCTATTAAGACTGATGATGAAATGTTGGGTGGCTCATTACGTGCCTGAGTCACAGTGGTGTCACACGAATTCCCCATCTGTCAAAATATCCAACACAATATAATTTCAGACAAAAGAAAGCATTTCTGCATCAGTGGGAGACCATTAATGCACAGCGATTATTGAGAGACCCTAAAAAACTTGTAAGTAGCATTCAAAACTAAAGGAGGGGAATGCTGACGAGAGGTGTGTGCTTGTTGCACAACAATGGTCATTCTCACACAGCCTTAGCCACCAAGACACTCTAGGACTCATTTGGTTGAGATATTTTGAACATCATCCCTGTATTTTTATTATTAAGATTATACCTCCCTGAAGGCACACGTGGGTAGAATTAAATTTTCATCTGACAAGCAGGTGCAGAAAGAGGTTCTGAAGTGAGGAAAGGATCTAGTTTGAAAGTTCTTAGCGGAGAGCATAAAGAAGCTTGTGCCATAGCTCACCATATATATGGAGCGGGATGACGAGTCAAGAAGTATATTAACAATATCCTGTAATTTAATTAAGATTGTAGTCTTTCTTGGTGAAGAGAAGACTTGATACATCCTGTAATTTGTTTTCAAATACACTTCTCAAAAATATATATAAAAATCTAATATGCTTACTTTCTGATAATTCCTCATATTTCAAATTTTCAAGGGCCAGCCCCCTTCGTCTGGAGAGAAACACTTCTTTCAGTGGTGGCTGGTGCTACAGCACATAAAATAAGTTAAGAATGATTAATTGTTCTTAATTTTTCCTAATAACTGTGTTTAACAGTGCGATTTCTATTTTGTTATAGAGGACTTTAAACTGCATGCCTTGCAGCATATTCGCTCCTGCTAATGCATTCAGCTGACCATGCCTGTGCTGCTTGCAACTGTACCACGCCATTTAAAAGTAGTTTATATTTTCAAAACAAAAGTAGGATTCGTATATTTTGGGTAGTATCAAAAATCGTAATCAAATTTTAAAGAAAATTTTAATAATTTGGGTCATCATAGTGCAGAAGCATACCGCACAATTCTACATAAAAATTTCCATCATACATGACTTGTTCCAAAAATTAACTTCTGCTCTTCTTCCCATTGATCAGTGGCTCCTGAGACTGCTCAATACTCTCCTGTCCAATAACAAAAATTATTTTTTCAACTACGAGCCAATTGCATAACATTCCTCACATCTCATGCTTGCTCTATTTCTGCGCCACACCAAGTATATGATGCTCGCCTCATCCCAATAATGTCCAGTGCTGATTACCAACAATTACTGCTAGAACTAATGTTTATTAAATACAGAAACATCAATTAAGAAAATAATTATAAAGAGGCTAAGTGATGACAATGTATAGAAAGTCTTAAAAGATACATTTTTCTTTCGTTGAAATGTATAGGCCTACTTAAAATAATTTTACGTAAATAACAAACTTATCAAGTTTCAATATAAGAGTTTTGTTTTATATAATGATACAAGTTTATTTCAATTAATTTTATAATGGACATACTAGATATATTTCTGTAGAAATTTGTAGCGCTATTTTTCTAGATTTGGCTTATGCAAATGAGTCAGTGAGTCGTAATAATTCAAGTTTCTTGTTTTTTTCTTATTGGAGAGTATAGACATATTGGCTGGTCATTCACAGGTACTTGTCATTACAGACAGAGAAAATTTTTCAATATTGTGACAAAGTTTAGATAGATGTTCTTGCAATAGATCAAATAAGTCCGTCTCATTAAGTCGCAGAGTAACACAACTGCTTGAAATTTTAAACTTTCAATTTCTGAAGCAAATTTATATAGATCCTAAATCAGTATTGTATTTTATCACAAGGCCTGAAGCCATTTTCTTCCATTCTGTTATATCTGCATTGAAAATCTAAAGTTTAATTATTGGTGTTAAATGAAGAAAACTATTTGAACCTGTTCTTAAATTATGCTGAGCTGAGTTTTGTTATACTGGAGTGACACAAAAGCATTAATATTTAAAGAAAGTAGGTAGCATTTTTCAAGTTTAAAGCCTGGTCAGTAAAGATCAAAGAGGAATTTGGAGCCATTATTTGTGCATGGATTTGTAAAATGACCATGGAAAAGTAGTGGATACTATGTAGAAGATATATAATTTTTAAGTAACAAAAAAGGTTAAAGAGAACAATTAGCAGCAAAGCTCACACGATTTGAAATAATTTGTAAAGTAAATTATGAATTTGATGACAAATAAAGCAACAGGAATGGATAGCATATCAGCTGCAATGTTTAAGAATGCTCCATTTTGATCTTTTTTTTAAAAAAAAAATACTTATGGAAATTAATATCTTAGTTTCTTAGGCTAGTATTTATCAGCTTGACCTGTTATTTTTAGTATTTTATATTTATAGTTTACTTTAATGACAAAAACACTGATAACCTATTTAAGACATTCCTTCCCTGAGTTTACCGTTCTGTTGTCGTGAAAATTACTCAAGTTTACCACTTCATTGAATGTGTTTTATTTCAACATTGGCTCATTATTGTGTTGGCAATAAAATTTCACTCAACTTTACTAGCTGTATTATTCAACTTGTTCAACAACACATGACCAGCTCATTTTCTGCTTCCTTATCTTCCTCTCTCAATACGTCAGGCTTTAAGTAATTGACAGTTTTCTCATTATTTTTATTGTCTATCAAATCATCATCAAGTGCTTTCTACAAGTCATAGTTACAAAAAGAAATATGTAATTGTAATAATATATTGTAATAACAATTCCAATCTTATACATGTTTATTAATCTAATTTTTATCTAACAGGTCTATGTATGAAGTATTGTATGCATTTCTATGTGGGCTTCCCACAAAGAGGTTGAATGGTTCTACAGCCAGATATTTTATGCAATCTTTTTCAAAGATGATTCAAACATCAAATTCTCACGGATTTGCTGAGAAAATTGAGTTCTTGAATAATGTTAAGTCAGTTTCTTACACACCAACACAGCTGCTTAAGAAATACAGTGGGAAGAAGACACCTTTAACAGTATGTATTATCTTTGCAACTAAAGGTTGCAATCTTGACATTATAATCTACCAGTACTCAATAAAAAATGTAAATCTTGATAGTATAATTGCTGACGAATTCTCGGTCCTGTAATCATGTATGATTATGTTTGCATAAAATTCTCTCCAAATGAAATGCAAATTTTTCATCTATCATGCAATAGTTGGTGTGATATTCTTATGTAATTGTAGTATGATCACCACTCATTCAGAGAGACTTCACATTTATTTATTCAAGTGTGAGGAAGTAAATTGGTTGTTCTCAGTTTTCCACCCGGGTCAAACAACAATTGTAGCACAATATTTCGGCAGACATAAGCACTGCCGTCATCTTCTAGACGAAGTGTCTGTACTGTCAAATTGATAGTACATATACCTCCCATGCCCCGGGGGTGGGCAAATCCTGTTGCTTCCAGATAGGGCCAATCAAAGCCAGTGACCACCCATCTGTTGCCTATTGCAGGTGTATCACTTCTCCCAGGTCTCCACCGACTGACTGTCTATGCAGCAGCAGCTTTAGGACCGGATTCCAGGCTCTGCTCAACTGGAACCCTGTGTTGCGATTTAGGAAGTTCTGATGTTTCCTTATCTCAATGGCATTGGGATAGTGTGTTCCTGTTAAGGCATAGAGTTCGGAATTCTGCGTCACCACAGCAGACCAAATTCTTGTTATCGGAAGGGCATGGGACAAGTACCTGATGCAGGTTTTTTTAGGGTTTTCCCTCCACTTTTGAATTGCTGGGTAGGATCCTTAAAACTACAGCCCGGGCACCCTAGTTAACTTGACTATATTTGACAACTGTCCATGCACAGTATACCTTTTCACCCCCTGTGACACCTGTAAAGCTCCACAAACCCGCTCCAAATCTAAGACCACTTAGAGCCATGCCGCGCAATGATAGAGAATTTATTCACTAATGATAAATCTTATTTTATAATAGCTTATATTTTCAAAACAATAATAATATATGTACATTTTTAGTAAAATCAAAAAAGTTTCAATCTAAGGTAAAGAACTTAACATATAAGAGGCATGATAGTGCGAAAATTACTGAAAGTCCCTGCATACAACATCACTCAGTGGCTTGTTCTGAAAAATAACTTATTTAAAATATTTACCAAGGAAAAATACTTTTGGGTTATAAATGCTAAATTATTCCAGGTTTAAAAATTACTCACTATTGGATATTATGTAGACAGAATTAGAAATGTAGCATATTACATGTGGTGTAGTTTTATTATTTTACATAGTTATCATCGTATAAATGGTTGCTTAAACTCATGAGCTGCCACTGCATACAACAATAGTTACAGATGCTTTTGGAGAAAAATGTTTTTCTAAATTGAAGTTTATAAATTATTTGCCTCAAGCCATGCTACAAGAAAGTATATATATATGGAACGTGAAATACGTGACAATTTTGATTTAGAAGATAACATTAAGATATTTGTGTTTTGAAACTGAGTTGAACATGTCTGAAATGCTTAGTCATTTTAGTTTGTTGGTTTTTCTTTATTTGTATAATAGTATAACTAATTTGCCTGTATGTATTTGGGTATCATAAATTGGAAATTTGCAATGGTGGCAAAACATTTTGTGCCTGGGCAGCATTAATACAGAATGGACTTGGCGGTGTGCCCCCTCAAAAATTTGGAAATGACGAATCAGTTGGTTTCTATTAATACAACAAAAACACCAAACATGGTGAAAGAATCGGGCAATGTGTTCACTGCACCTTGAGGATTCCATGGTTATCAAACTACCCCAGAAAAAACTTTTGGCACCTCATCTCACTGCTTTGCCAACTTATTTGAGCAGCAGCGTGTTGTAACAAAAGTAGTAAAATAAAATACTGATCATTGAGATAGGCAAATATTGTATTTTTGTATATTTCTATATGTTATCATTATTGGAGACATCTTGGACCTCCTTGATATATTTGGCTAAGCTGGAATGAGTGTTTACCTCTAGTGAAGTGACAGCTATAATTTAATTGTGATATAGTAAGATATATACAAACACATGATTTTGATTCTGTTTATTTGTCATCTTGATTTAATTGCATGGATTTTGAATTATATAGTCTGAATTTCTTCAATAATGTTGAATGTTAATGTATCTTTTCATTTACTATACCTTTTTTTTCAGAAATCTGTTGAAACTACAGACACTTTTATGAATTTAGAAGGAATGAACCCTTTACAAGTGTATTCAAACTTGTGTCAAGTTGAAGAAATATCTTAAACATAAGTTATTAGATTTAGCTACTAATAATTCCACGTAAATATGCTAAACATTCCAATTAAATTATTAGGACAAGTGATAAAATTCCTTTGTATTGGAAATTTGAAATATATTTCACTGTTTTGAAGTTCAGCAATATAAGGAGAGCTTTGCACCTTAAGCATGTATTTATCTTCAAATTCCATCATTGTAATGACATTTAAATTAATGTAATTCATCAAGTATCAAAAGAGAACTAATTGTTATCAGTAACAAAAAAAATTAAGTTACCTTAATGAGTGTTATTTTAATTTGTTCTCCAATTTTAGTGCTTAGTTCCTAATTCATGATGTCTGTATTTTTCATACTATTATCAAATGTAATTTTAGCGTTCAATGTATTGCTTAGTTTATATAAATTATTAGCTGCATGTTACCTCAAAGAAAATTGTATAATGCCTCATAATTTTGTAAAGTTTTACAGAAAATAATTTTGATTTACTTTTTTTTTTATTCTATACAGCTTATTGGCATGTCGCTGTTCATATTTGGGGTTTAACAATAAACTGAATTGTAAAGTTAAGAAAAGTAAGACTGTTTAGTGTGTTATTAATCTCCATTATTAACAATATTTTCTGGAATTTCATTGTAATGGTTTGTTTCAATAAATGATTTAATGACTAAATTTATGTTTTGGATTTAACTAGTAGATATTTTGTGGGATAATGGTTAAAAAGAAATTATGTGCAGCTATTTGTTTTTTCTTCTCTGTACTGCTCATCTCAGACTCAATAAATGAGTAAAATTTGGTGATGCAATACTCATCTTGTCCACATCGAAATTGGTGTACAATTAATTAATTGTTGTGAAATCATTGCAATTTTATTTTATTGTAGAATAGTCGAGTTCCTAGTATTGTGTGTGTAGCGATGGGTAGATAGATTCTTTTTGTTTAGTCATTCAGAGCAAAAGCTTTTGAGTGTTGTCAATTGACCAGTGCAGTTGTGCTTCTCTAGGCTCTTCTTAGCACCTGACGAAAGGCACAAGGATCCCAGAAACGTTTGTGTGGTATTTATATTACCCTTTTTTTTTGTCTGTATTGGCTATCTTTCTTATTCATTATTTTCTATCAGGCGAAAATGTTTTCATTTTAGTTGATATGTTGGTTATTTTATTATACATTATTGGCGAGGTCTGCGAGGGCTATTCTCTCGCAGTCAGAACCTTGTAGGAGAGACACGAAGTGGGCTACCTTTGGGGATGCCTTTTCTTCTCCGTTTTTGAACTAAGGTTCCCACAAGCCGTGGCACCTCGGCCTGTTTTGAGAGGTGTATGTTCCAGGGTCACAGACCTTGGGCATACAGTAAGAGTTGTTCTCTGTTCTCATTGGAACAGTCGGCCAGCTGCCTCCTAAACTGGTCGATGTACGGAGAAGGGAATGCTGCGTCCCCACAGCAAACACTTCTCCTGCTATCGGAAGGGCATGGGACAAGTACCCAATGCCCGACCTACCTGATGCAGGTTTTTCTAGGGTTTTCCCTGCATTACTTTTAGGTGAATGCTGGGTAGGGAGCCCTAGTTAACCCTAGGCTACCTTCCTCTACCCTTCTGCATCCCACCTTTTAAATCCCTTCCTATGCTATTAAAGGGGAGTTGCCACCATGTGGATTACCCTCAAGTAGCCTGTTACCCTAAAAAAAATTATACATTATTATTGTGAATTAAGTTATTCATTAATGCGTGGAAAAATTTCAACCAAACTTGGTACACGTATCACTTAAGCGCCAGGAACAAAATCTGTGGATTTAAGACAACTCTAGCACCCCTATGGTGGAAAAGTAGAGGGTGACATTTTCAAAATATGTGATAACGGCCTGTATTAGCTCTGAATAAATAGTTTACGGGGTCTCTCAGATTCATAATATCACCCTTGATGTCTAAGTTAATCCCCCAAGCACATGAAGACAGCTCTAGAGGAAGGGAACGACCATGGTTATTCGACATATTAATTCTGGACTGCAGATAAATCCTATGAAAGTTAATTCCTGTACGCACAACATTTATTCATTGTTATTTTGACTGCTGCATTCCTAACTGTTGTCATGATCTTGGCCATTTGGATGTTCAGGAGGAAGCTGTTTTATCATATTCCGCACACCATGTCCCGTTTCTGAGAGAAAAGTTGGTTACGAGCATACAGGAGGTTACTGATACTCTGTCCACAGATTTTCATTCCATCTCTAATTCACTGAGGTCCAATTTCATCATAATCACTTCAGCATAAAGGCTAAGCATGAAAGGGGTAACATGCAACCTTGCCTCACGCTTTTGCTGATTTCGAATCATTCAGTGTTTCTATGTAACGCTCGGACTGTGACTTCTTGGTTGTTGTACAGTGACATCAAATCAATTTGCGTGCCAGAAACCAAAGTTCTTGCAAGACTTTTCAAAGTTTGGTCTTTCGTGTAGTGACTGCAACACATGTAGATGCGATTGGATTAAGGCGGTGTTATATAATCTTGAGAACTTTGCTCGCATGAGGATGACATCGATTGTATGATAATTTGAGCAGTCTTTGGAATCATCCTTTGATGACAATGGGATGACTTGGCCATGTAATGGTTTCCCAGAATGTCTAGAATAGTGCTGTTACAGCTTCTATTGATAGAAAACCGTAATTACATCTGGGATGCTGCTGATGCCAGGAGCCTATATTTAGGTAGTTGGTTTACCGCCCACGCGAATTCTTCCTTGAGGATGGACGGTTCTAATTCTGTTAAGTCCTGCTTACAACCATGCAGCTCGTTCGGAACTTTTACACTTCCTAACGGCAAGGGAGCAGCTCTAGGAGTGGGAGGTAAAACGGAGGGATTATATAATAATACGAAGATAACGTTGGTGTTCAATCTGGGATTATGAGTCGCCCAGTGTAGGTTCAGTTGACGTTCAGTCCGCATGGGTGGGGGTTGTAAAGGGGACCGAGATTTGTGTCGATTCGACTGTTTTCGAACACACTCAGTTCAACCAGGCTTGTTAGATCAAATTGAGCTCCCTTCGGAATAGAAGGGTGGCATTTTAAAATAATGCAAAAACAGCCGATTTTAGCTTCGAATAAATACTTTTTCCAAAATCCTGAAATTAATAGTGTTACATTTATTGTAGTTGAGGTCTAAATTCAACTCCTAACGGTATATGAGCACCACAAGAGGCGGCACTGTTGAAGCGATTGACAATAGATTGTGCAGACTTCGACTGTCGCCTTTAAGGAACGTTTTTACGTTAACCCATCTTTAAGATATAATCGAACATTCTATATTGATTGTAACAAAAACTGCGTACTGATGGAAATGATAAAAAAAATTACGTGTTACATGATGCGCACCCAAGTCGAAATCAACATAGCTTTTAGAACAAAAAACAACAACAAGATAATTGAATAGAAATGCACAAATTTCAAAACGCGACATTGCAAAAACATATGGTGTGGTTCCGTCTTCATTGTTCGGAATATTAAATGGTAGGAAGTTATTCTTAATACCGAAATTTAGTGATCGGCAAAAGAAAACACATTAGAACCTTCCATTTAAGACAATAGGTTTTGATGGAAATTTAATAAGAGGAAAAGCAAAGGAAGTTGCACTTAAAATCGGAGTGGAAGGTTTCACTGCGTCAAGTGGATGGCTTCACATCTTAAGAACAAACATAACCTCACACATTGCAAAATACGCAGTGAAAGTGCAGGAAGTTTTGGAAGGTAATTACATTGCTTCATCTAATTCAGCATTATAAACCAAAAATATATTTTTAATTCGGACGATAGTTTTTTAATCTTCTCCCATTAAAAACGTACAGTTTTCGTGGCGTCAGAGGAATAACGACGGCGTTGAGATAGAGAAGTTGCCGCCAATTATCGGAACTTATAAAATCCATAGATGTTTTAAAAACGTTAAAACGCTACCATGTAAATAGAAGACTAGTGAAATTTTTATTATTTTAACAATCAGTCAATTAACTATTTAGAAGAAATGATTTGTTGGCAAAATTATTGATTCATACGAACCCATATGGGAGAGGGGAATATTTTGTAATTAAACTAATAAGTAAAACCTAAATCAACCTGTCTTAAGTATAATCTTATAATTGCAGGTGAACCAAGAAATGGAAAATAAAATGAGAGCAGACAATTAAGATGTATGCCTGACAAGCAGACAGAATTCATTATATATACTTTTTGTGTGATTCTATGTCTGAGCTTATGCAGTCACATAAAGCATAAACCTACTATTTATTTCTATCCTTCCTCACTATCCAAGATCAAATGTGACTTTGTCACCAAATTAGTTCCTAACATTGTATTTATTCCTTAATGGGTGCTCCTTATTCTTCATTCCCTCTTCTCTATCCATTCCTCCTCTAAATAACCATTTGTCCATAGTAAGAATGTCTATATTTACCTGGTTAGGCACTTGACCTGGTGGTTGAGATGGTTAAGACACCTGTGTACTGAGCAGATTATGTAGGTTCAAGTCCTGCGTAGGTTAAATATTTTCAGTCTTTCCTTCTTCTTCCTTCCCAATGCTTAGAACATGTGCTTTTCTTTGTGTGTGATTCTACAACAGAGCATATGTAATCCTCCTATTTATTTATTTCCTTCCTCACTTCAAGATATTATATATGTATATATATATTGTAACATGATTGTTACATTGCGAGGTACAGTCGAGACCCTAAAGGGGACCCCTGTGTTTATGCACATGCGGGATGGCAGAGTGTACGCACGTGTAGGACCCTCTGTTGTTTTAGGCGCCAGCCAAGAGAAGCGTAGGGGTCAGTTCCAGACTGGACTCGACCGAGGATGGGCGTGCTCCAAATAATTTACAAAGTTTTACAAACCACGCTCTGTAGTTAAATTATATCTCATGTTCGATTAAATAAAATTATGAAAGATTAAAAAAGTGTTTTTGTGATTTTATCCCAAAAATGAATAATCAACGAAAAAACGAAAGGAGGGTAGCGGAGCGGCTACATTATGGCGAGCCAACGCTGGGCCTGAACGGTAATTAGATGCAGCACGCGGGAGCAGGGAGCAGAATTGGAGAACGAGGTTGCTGAGTACACGCGGGATCGAAGTTCTGGAGCACACGAGGACGAGATCTCATACGTGAGGAAAAACGAAAAAAAAACTGGGTTCTTCATCGTCGGAAGAAAAGTGAGTTAAAGTGTTAGTGAAGTGCTGCAATAAGCGAACATTAAAAAAACAGGTTGGTGACAATCTAATTGATTTTTTGGTGTTGTGGGGTCATTTATAGTTCTAATAGCAATGGCAGAACGAAATAATGAGGCAGAATCGGATATGTGGGATAAATGATTAAAATTATTAAATGTAAATCTTGAGCTATTAAACGGATGTGTTGGTGTAGTAAGTGGAATAAGTAAAAAGTTTGATGTAATAAATGAAAGAATGGATGTATTAATTGATGGAAAGGTCGACAAGGTAGAGGAAGATTTAAATGAAAAATGTGATGACTTCAGAGATAAGGTTAATGTTGAGAGTACGAAGCCGGAAGTTAAAGAAAATATTTTGCAGGATCAAATAGTGATTCAAAATGGAAAATCGGAGGAAGGGAATAATAAATTAAATGCAGGAGGTGAAGAGAATTTTGTTCAGAAACAGCTGATTAGCGATAGTGAATTGCATAAACTTGCTAATAATTTAAAAGAGAAAACGGTAGAAAATGGGGAAACCCATTAATGAGGAAAAAAGTAGTGGATGTAGATCAAAGAACATCTCACAAAATGTAACGAAAGGTAAAATTACAAGAAATAAATCCAAGTGTGAAAACTTTAAGATTAAGACCGAAAAAGAAAATTTTTGTGTGTAAAGAAGGTTTAATTTTTATCACTCCACACAGAAAAAAGATGTGTATGTTTGAGGAATGTATGAATAAAGGAAGTAATAATTGGTATAGTGTGGCTGGCAGAAGAGTGAAAAATGTAACTCAAACACCTGTCAATTTGGGTTATACAAATAACCGAAAACTAAATGTATATGATGAGTATTTGATGAATGTATGGAAGGATATAAAAATAGATAAAGACTGTGAAATGTTGCAAAGAAAGTGGAAGTATTTCGTGAAATATTTTTGTGTGGGAATTCCCTGGAAGCTAGGAGGAGGCAACAGTTATGATAATTTGGTTCCATTCCTTCAGACAGAAAATTTGTAAATGTTATTGTTAATTTATAAGTAAATAAATATTGTGTATGATCCATGTGTCTAACTCTTGTAAATATTGTATTGGAGGAAGATGCTAATTAGGTTGTAGGTTAAGACTATGGTAAATGTGTGTTGCTTTTGGATGGTATTGGTCAATCAGCGGATTAATAAAAACATTGTAAATTTGACATCTAAACAGCTGATGAAAAAAGGATTATTGTATAAGGAATAGTTTGGAAAAATTATTGTCAAAAAGAATGTATGAGTATTAAGATCCAAACAGATATAAATTCTGTATTTTTAAACATGAAAATAAGGTATTGTAGAAGTGAAAAGTATCTGTAAAAATTGTGTAATTGTATTAATTGGTTTTCAGGGTGTGGTCAAGTGGTTGTTTATGTTAGTATTATGTGAAAAAAATATGAAAATGTGGCTGTATATTATGGATATCTACGGTCAGCCAATTTTTGTTCTTTGGAGGGGGGATAATGTAACATGATTGTTACATTGCGAGGTACGGTCGAGACCCTAAAGGGGACCCCTGTGTTTATGCACATGCGGGATGGCAGTGTGTACGCACAAGTAGGACCCTCTGTTGTTTTAGGCGCCAGCCAAGAGAAGCGTAGGGGTCAGTTCCAGACTGGACTCGACCGAGGATGGGCGTGCTCCAAATAATTTACAAAGTTTTACAAACCACGCTCTGTAGTTAAATTATATCTCATGTTCGATTAAATAAAATTATGAAAGATTAAAAAAGTGTTTTGGTGATTTTAACCCAAAAATTACCTGGCGCCCAAAAATGAATAATCAATGAAAAAACGAAAAGAGGGTAGCGGAGCGGCTACAATAAATATATATATATATATATATATATATATATATATATATATAAGAACTTGAACATTGAGCACAGACATTTGTAAATAAATTGTCATTCCACCCTGAGCAAAATAGCTCTATGGCAGAAAGTATATTTTGTGTAACATCACAATTAAATAAGTAGCTCAAATAAATCAATAATTCAACAATAATTAAAATAAATTGTTTTAATTTTAAAACAACACAGTTAAATCATAGACAGAAAATAATACCTTCTATCATTTTCCAATATAATTTTGATCACCATTAAGTTACCATTTTCACTACAACCAAAGAAGTAGGATCAGAATGCTCAGGAAAACCAAATCAATGAAATTGTTAAAAAAATCTATCACTTTTATTATATATTTGTGACAATATCACAAACAATCAAACTGAGTTCATTATAAATATTTCAGATATGAAAGAAATATGCAGATCTTATAGGTATTTTATGATACAATAATAAGTTAATATTAATAAAGGAAAATGCAAGCATAAAAAATTATCTTATAGAAATATGTAACATATGATATGGTTATTAACAAATGAACACTTATTTACTAATAGATCATATCCGTAATGAATATTTTTGCATATTTACAAAAGTTTTGTACTTATGAGTGCAGTATTGCACTTTCATTCCCTTATTTTACATTATGTACATGTATGCACATTACTTCCAAGAAAAAATGTAAAAATAATTTAATGTACAATATATACATTTTGACACTTTAAAACTATTTCATACTTAAATTACATATTATATATTATATTTAATATAATATATTATATTGTTTAATAACACCTAGTGCTTAATAATCAAAACATTTGAGTATTGATATATTCTTAAGATCAATGCAAGATCATCTGGATGGAACAATTTTATTGAGTAAACTGATGAAGTAAAACAATGACCAGACAAACCAGTAATCAAAATTTTACTGTATATAAAATTGACATATTCTTTTCAAATTTATACGTTGATAATTTCATGGAGAATACTTTGTTAACAGCACAGGTCTTTCCAAATTAGATGCCACAATTTATATTCCTTAAGTTATTTAACATTAATTTTATTCACTACAAAACAAGTTAAGAAGCTATAAATGTCACAAATTTGTTACTAAGTATTGAAATGATAAAATAAATCTGATTTCGGAAACTATTGCAAACCCATGCTATTCACTTGAGGACATAAATTGATCAAATTGAAACACACAGGTAAAAATCATAGTTTAAATTAAGTAAGAGAATTTTGTTGCAGAAAATTGAGTTTGAAATACAATTGATAATTTTAAAAGCTTATAAATAATAAATTAATTCATTTTTCTCATTTATAAAAATTTGAACAGACATTGTCAATTTAGGTGGAATAATTTTCATGAGTGAATAAATTACATTAGTATTCCCAACCATTTTAGTTACAGTAATAGTTTAACATATTCTTTATTTATTAGCTGACTCCATAAGATGAATATTATTTACAACACACATTTCACTTAGTTTGACTGTAAACTTCCAATGTCTATAAAAGGAAAACAATTACTCATTTGTCCATTTAAACAATATGAATTAAAAGTATAAAGGGAGAACAGAATTTTTGTAATACAAACAAGTCTAATTTAATTCGTTACAGTCAAATAATTGATTAAATTAGTACACAAAGCAATATTTTGTCTAGCAATCTAATAGCATTATCAGAAGCATACAACAAATGCCCACAGTGAAACAAAAATATATCATACAAATGTAAATTAGGTTATTTAAAATGTGTATTAAAAGAATATTCAGTATATTCAAGCATAGAGTAGCAGATTTTCTATGAAGTGATCACATCTTATCTGCAATACAACTAGGAAATAAAAGCTTACTTAAAAATGTGTTGTCAGATAATACATGTTTACAGTTTTACTGAAACTGTGAAAGATTTTGTTTTTCAAAAATGTTTCTTCATGTTCAACTAACAATGGGAAATTTACATCAAGTTAAGCCCACAAAAATATAAATTGTAATATGAGGCAAAGTCATTGCTTAGCATCAAAATAGGATAAGTCAAACTTCCATCCTCAGTCACATTTTTAAGAGTTAATTATATATTTCTATTATTATAATTACTTGCATTAATATTAGGTATAAATAACACTTCAAACAACCTATCTAGAAAATTACTCATCAATATGATTAATATATTTTAGCATTAATTGGCAGTGTAATTTTCTTGGACAAAGAGGCAAATAATTTCATATATGAATTTTAATGGTGTAATTAATTTCAGTCTTAGTAGAAGACTATTGACACCAAATTGAATTTCAGATATAAGATCTGAATTATTGAAACCAAAATGATAATTAGATTTTGCCCCATCTGTTAGTACATTTACTTCTGTTTTTGATAGTAATAACCATCTTGAATTACAAAAAATTTTAAGGAACAAAGATCCATTGGAAGTATTTACCAGGAGGTTCTTTTGCCTTCAATACTGATTAACATGAAGTGGATTACAGAACAGTTAAACTGCAACTGTAAATACACTACTGTTCACTATTACCACCAGATGAAGCTGATGCATCTGAAGGGCTTGATGTTGTAATTATATTTGAACTTGTGGAGATAGCAGCATTTGTAGGTCTCAAGCCTGGATTAAGGATTCTAGCATATACTTGTTGCCGACCTGTAATGAAACAAAAAAATTACTACATCTATAAAGTTGCTTTGACATATTAATGATTCTATATTTAAGATAAATACAAAATGTAATATTTAAATAAAAGTAAACTTAATTTAAAAAATGCCCTAATAATTAAAATATAAACTAAGGCCTTATTTATATTACATATAGTGTGACTAAATATTAATATATTGTGTGAAACAGACAGTGCAAATTATGGATTATAATTGTAAATATATGTTTGTAACAGTGATACTTTATGGGTGAAAAAAAAGTTCCCCCCCCCCCTCAAGTGTTCAACTCTATTTGCATTGTCAGAGCAAAAACGAACTAAGCATTGATTTGTTAATTAATCTATTGGAAATGTGATAAAGGATTGGGGTCTGGACAGGCTTGTATGTTTTGTCAACCCACAGTGGGCAATGTGTCAGCTGTGTACTTCTCTAGGTCTATGACAATGGTGTTGACTCTAGGCAACTGGGAGAATAATAATTAAGCTAATGTGTTAGAGGTTATGGACAGCTAGATCTTGACTGTGGATTAGGTTTGATTATTTGGGAAAAAATTATGAGGTTAAATGACTTGAACGTGGGTGTAAGTTTGCAAGGTTTCAGTTATGTAGGTGTTAAATAATGTATTTTATCTCATTATACTTAGAATTTTTCTGAAGTATTTTTTTAAAAGTGAATCACATATAAAGAAAAGAATTGATTGTTTTTGATTAATGAATTTATTTTAGTACTGATTTTTGAATGTGAGTGGTAATGTTACTTAAAAGTTTTTAAACAGGATAGTGCTGAAGGATATCAGTGATAACCTTGAAGACAGTAAAATGAATAAGAGGAAAAGGTTATTCAAGAAATATAAATACCAATGTATCAATATTAATAGCAAATTAAATAATTTAAATCTTGTGCATACAAAGGCAAAATCTTATGAGATGGCTTATTATGAGGAAAGGTATAAAAAACGATGTAGAAACTGCCAAAACTTGCTCACCGAACAAAGGGATCATCCCTGAAGTGAATAATAATAATAATAGTTTACCAAGTCATATTGGCTGGTTCCAGAGCATGAGACCTCAAGGTTTCCCCCATCTGGAGAAAATTATAGACATGCAATAAAATCCAAGAAGGAGCGTTCTGGAAGATGAGACCTGTTAATAGAGTTCTATATATGTCAGCTGTTAAAACTTTTGAAAATTGCAAGTTTATATGACAATTTAGAAAAACAACTCAAGGTGTTAGAGACTTTAACACAGTTCTATTCACTCTTGTAGAGCCATGTTTACCAATGGAGTTGCTGGCGTATAATACTAGTTGTTGGAAAAGAACCAAACCGTGTGCCAGAAAAAATGACTGACGAGCTGAGCCTGACGGCACATGCATTGGCGATTGTAGAAGACAACACAAAGGCCCGTTTTCTGTGGGCAACAAAACCACAAATTTGCAGAGTGTTTCAAGGCCCAGAATATGCCAATAGAGAAAAGAGAGATTGAAATGAAAAATTTACATTTGATTGAAAATTAATAATAAGAAAGATAGCCAAAGACAGACAAAATAAATTATATTATAAATAGCACACAACTTTTCTGGGATCCTTGTTCCTAAGAAGAGCCTAGAGCGACACAACTGCACTGGTCAGTTGAGAAAACTCAAAAGAGAAAAGAGAGATTCTTGCAAGAACCTGTTGTGTAAGATGCCCCTTGTGTCATGGACATCATACTTTATTTCTTTACCACAAGGTGGGAGAAAAGATCATAAACACGATTGAATTAAATTGCACTAACAGTAAACCACAATAAAGAACTTTTCATGATCAGAAGAGAATACATACATGCATACTGACAAATAGTGGTCACAAAGAAGCTATATCAGAGAAATATATTTTGCAATATCCAGAACTACTAAGAGAAGCAGTCGCTCACTCCTTGTTTGGGAAATGATCTATTTGAATTGAAGTCACTTTCTTGTTTCAGAATCAGAGTACAGAGCAAAGACAACAAGATGACACTCTAAAGGTGAATTTTGAATGGTGGGAGAAATATGTCCTTACGCAGAACAGGACAAAAACAAGAAAAAGCTGATTGGGATCAACCCTTAAATGAAATATGTATGTTGCATTGAAGATATTGCCATTAATTGTTACATTGATGAAAGAGTATTACATTGCATGTCTCTTGCAATGCTAGCCTGCAAGCATATTCTATTATAGCATTTGTATGAAAGCCAGAGTCACACCCCTCAAGACATTCACTGTAAATCAATTATAACTATCTGCAGCCACCATTGGAACATGATTAGTCAAGAAGGACTTGGATGGAATGTGTTTCCAGCAAATTTGGACAGATTGCAGTAATGTATTCACCTAGATCCAGAGGACAAGTGGAGTGTTTTTCTTAAATAACATAATCAAGGAAATAAAGGTGACCCAACACAGACGACTGGAGACATGTACCTGGGAATTTAAACCTAGCATATACTGTTGATCAATTAATACAATTAAAAAAAAAGGTGGTTGGTAAAATCTATATGAAGATGATTGTCCTGAATCTGTTACTGCAAGCAAAGAAGAATACATTGAACAAGAAGCTAAAGTAATTAAAATAGAGGAAGCCTTTGTACAATTTAGAAGATGTAAATACTTTTCAAAATATGGACAAATCATCAGATTTGTCATCTGGACCCATTGACTCATTCACAATAACTGAGAAAAGGAGAACTCAGAATAGAGGAATTTGAGAATGTGGAAGTTATATTATTAGTCAACTGGTGCAACAGGAATCTTTTTTTGATCCTGAAAATAAACTCTGAAATATATTGGATAGTTTTGAGATAACAAGAGTTTATCAGACTGCATATCAATTTTACTGAGCTAAGAGACTTATCAGAGTTCATAAAATCAGAAATTTCACCATCAAATCATATTCTAACAGACTAATATCATCCATGTACTTGAAGAGTCACCATGTAGGTGTGCAAACCTTGTTGCGAATATTTAAATATTGTATTATAGGTGAGTAAAGGTGTGTGGATGTTAAATAATGTATTTTATAATAATTCTCCTTTGAGTTTTCTTAAATATCTTTTCAAAAGTGAATCAAATATATAAAGAAAATAATTAATTGTAAAATAAATGCTTTTGATTAATGAACTGATTTTAGTACCAATTGTTGTATGTGTACAGATCAAGTTACTTTAAAAGATTGATGTTAAAATTAGCATAGTTAAATAAAACCATATCTTTTTTCCTTGTGTTGAAATAAGTTTTTTTGTGGGTGTTTTTTCATAACAGTGAGAAATTTGGAGGTGGTAGTATCTGGCCACAGGACCACAATTCCTTTACCTCCAGATTTATACAACTCTGCAAAACTATCACCTCAGAAACCTCCAACCTAACCATCCTCTGCAATCCTTCACCTGCATTCTAGTCTCCTATAATCTCAACATATTTTCTTATCTCCCTTCCCAAGTGTGTAGCAATGGGTGAATTGTTGGAATTGTCCCTGAGGAAATGATTGGCATTGGGAACAGAGTACTTCATCTTTTGTTCCCAGCTCCAGTCATTAATCTTATTTATCTTTGTTTCAATATGTTATTTGGATGTTGCCGAGTGAAAGCTGCAATAAAGTATTATTGAGGAAGTAATGGAACAATGAGATGTGACCTGGTGTGTACACAGCCCAGATTAGCCAGTGGGTTGGAAGAATGCACTGTGTAATGCCTTTCATGCTTTGCAAATAAACCATCTGATTTGATGTACCTAATAATAGCTATATTACTAGGCATAGGTGGTGTGGAGGTGAATCTAAGTCCTGAAAATAATGTCCCATCAACTGAGGTACTAAAGTTTTGCACTGGCGCTAACAACTTATGTACTGAACTATCTTGCGGTACCTGTGAAAAATGGTTTCATTTAAACTGCCAACAGCTTAAAAAAGACCAGCCAACATTCCAGATAACTGGACTTGTAAGTTGTGTTCAGGACAAATGGCACAAGAAAAGGATAGAAACAAAACTGCTGTACTGGAAGAAAAGCTTAAATGTCTGCAGGCTAAATTCATGGCATCAGAAGAGAGACTGAAGCAACCACAAGGGGAAAACACTTTCCCAGGACAGAATTGACAGGATAAACAGACTGAGACAGGAAGCTGAATGTAAAAACTGTGACCAACACTCCAGGTTCGGTGTGTGACTCAATAACAGTAACAGTAACCCACAGCTGAATGTATGGCATTTTCCAGGAATACATACTGTTAAAATTGAGTGTGCAATAGAGTGGATGGGAGATGCCAAATACAGTAGTCGCCCATTTTGGTACAAACGACTCCAGAAGAAGTCTATGGGTTGGGAAGCATGTACACCCTCTTCACATTCTTGAAAAATTCATCATAAGCACCTATGGGACGCCCACTGGCGAAAAGACGATCAGATAAACACGACGTTCAAGTGGATAGCTCAGACTATCGACGTCAGCTTCGTCGATCAAAATTCGTAACTTCCCGACGCGGACCTTGGACGAGAGTCGCGGAGGTAGGTCGACGTAAATGACAAGAGCCGCGGAGGTGGTGAACGTATCGGCAAATGACGGCAACGAGAAGCGCTGACAATCGGTCAACAGTGTGAGTCCACCATCAGACAATGTGATGAGTCAATCATGAGCAACGGAAAGAATCAATCTTCAGGCAACGTGAGCTGGCGACCGGCGGCAAATGTTACCACTTGGGTAGCGTCCTGAAGCTACTATAGGTTAACTATCGCAGCATTGTAAACAAAATTGAAGCTTTCTGGAACTTAATTGAAATTCACAATCCAGACGTATTTGGGGGTACAGAGACTTGGTTACACAAAAACGTCTGAAATATTTAGGCAGGACTCGATCGCAGTACTACCAAAAACAGAGGGGTAATCTATATTTGTATGGAAGGATATTTACAAACAAAACTGCTATGAATGAGTGAAGTAGAGATGTTGGACACTGAAGCAAACAGTCTTCATGATGAGGTATGCATATTTGTATGTTAGAGGCCACCAGATGAGAGTACGCACAAAGTCCAAACAGCTCAAAAAACATGTGTCTAATAATGAGGCTACATTGACCATGAAACCTGTTATTTTACATAAATATTAGATTAAATAAAATTAATTTTGGACTCAAGTAGAGCAATATTAAAAGGAAAAAAACAATGAATTTATTGATTTACCTTTCTGTGGTATATTATCATTTAATCTAATAAAAATGATGTCAACTGACAGAAAGATCCTATTAATAACATTTCTTATAACAATGTTGTCTAAAAAATTAATTGTTCAAATTGTGCCTCTTGTTATATTGGCTAAATAAAAAGAATTTTAAATACTAGAATTAAAGAGTATAAATCTAATTTCAAACTATCAACTTGTAAACACAGTCCTACCACAAAAAATTGTATAAATTGAATCACTGCTACAGTTTTGACACTTCTATTTGAAACATAGAACCACATTATTGGAAAAGTTTAATACTGTTAATATTAAGTACTACACAGAAATTTTTAATATGTTATATGATGTTTTATTTCATGTTCTTTGGCCCTTATATATTTATTTTTTATTTTAGCTCTTTGTTCAATTCCCAGTCTCAAGTATTTCACCATTAGAAAATAGGCCAATCTGCATCAAATCTGTAAGAGGTAGTTTTTCAGTGCTAGTGTCACTAATTTTAGTCATCACAACCTGAAGAAGGCTCAAATGGATATTGAAAGTTAATTGAACTCAATCTTTTAAAGAAATTTCTGTTATTGGTCATCTTCCAAATTTCTTATACAACAGGGAATAGAATAACTGACAGCATCTTTAGCAAATGCGTTAACACACTATCAACAACATTTGAAACCTTAATCTGTATTATAAAAATCCATCAAAAGATACAATTGTTCCTGACTAATACTTGGTGTATACTGTATATATACACTACAGTGTTATTCGGTCAAAATGATCTAATTATTATTCTTGTAATGTAAGAAATAATAAAGGCAGACAAATATTAGTTAAATATATATAGTTGCAATGGCACAACACATCCCCCGGTGGCATTATGTATATTCTTTCAATATATTCATTGGAATTTGCACATAAAACTAATTTTGTTAAAAATTTAAGTAGCCACTAAGCTGTATCAAAAAAATTAGATGAATTAGGAGAAGATATTTTGTAGTAGCATTTAAAAGTGATTTAAGTTTTTGTTCAGTTGCTTACCTTTACCGGCTGCGGTATTTCCTGTAGCTTGTGCCAATGGTATTACCTTAAGCCCCTGTAAAGTTTTGATATTTAGTGCTCCTGGAGGCAGTAGAATTTGCTGTGCACCACCTGGTTGCAATACTAATGCTCCTCCTTGACTTCTTGATGCCAAGACTACAGTTTGTGGTTGGGTTCCTGTTCCACCAGCCTGAGACGTCGTCAATATTACATTCTGAATAAATGAAATATAAAATGTAAATTAGAAATACACACATGAAACAAAAAGGTACAAAATAGGAGCAGGGAATTAATACAAATAACGTTATTAAAATATAGCACTCTTAACTTATTATGTCCCATCGAAGCTTGTGAGAGCTGTTGTTGGCTCTCACAAGAATAACCACCTTTGAGGAGAGACAGAGGGGGTTACCTTTGAAGATGCCTCAGTTTTTTAAATAAAGTCCCACAAGACGAGGCATCTCGGCCTATTTTGAGAGGTGTATGTTCTGGTGTTGCAAACCTTAAGCGTACAGTAAAAGCTGTCTGCTATTCCCATTGGAATAGTCAGCCAGCTGCCTCCTAAACTGGTTGAGGCACAGAGAAGGGAATGCTGCATCCCCACAGCGAACTCTTCTCCCAACATCTGAAGGGTGTGGAACAAGTACCTACGCCTGACCTACCTGATGCAGGTTTTCTATGGTTTGTCCTGCATCACTTTTAGTCAAATGTCAGGTAGTATGCTTAAACTACAGTCTGGGGGCCCTAGTTAACCCTTCGCTACCTTCCCCTACCCTTCCACATCCCCCCTTTCAAATTCCTTCCTATGCTATTAAAGGGGTGTTGCCACCATGTGGATTACCCTCATGTAGTCTGTTAATCTAAAAAAAACTTATTGTGTCCTATGTATTCTAAATTAACTTGTAATAATATATCTCATATGGATAGGAAAGAGGGACAAAAAGTAGCTGAATTACCTCAATTGACAGTTGGTGTAGTCAGGCTGGGAATAAATAATTAGTCAAATTTACGAGGGCCTGAACCCCCTTTTCCAAAACTATACATTTGAATGCGGTGCTGGCTGGTCACCCAGTGTCAAATTCAAAACCTAGCATGTAAGGAGTAAGACACAGCAATCGACACCCAACAAAAGGCATTAACTCTCAAGGTAAAGTCACAACAATGGAAAAATAACAGAATAATACACACATACATATTACATACAAACTGTATTACACACAAACTATTGGTGGAAGGTAAAAAGTAAAGGAAATGAGTGAGATTGGGGAAAGGAAGTAGATAAGAGTGTGATGAGACCAGAACTTTGGCTGTACTGTAGAATGCGTTGGAACGAGAGTTCCCAAAGATGAAGTTAAGCATCTTATATGGCAAGTGTGAAGCATTGGTCGTAATTGTTGGTTTCGTGACTTTCAGCATTAGCAGCAATTGTAAATTTATGTTTTAGACAATTTGACTAGCAGGAAAGTACATCACAGTAAGGGGTGTACTACATCTTTTATATTGGTCAGGGGTAGATTTGGATAGTTGGACACTGGATAGGGCATGTGATATTTGTTTCTGCAGGAGGTTTCTAGGATATTTTTATTGATGGAAACATTTGAGGATCTGGTTGGTGTAGGTGACCAGACTGTTTGAAGTGAGTGGAGCAAATGTGAACTCCCTAAGGAATAAGCTGTATCAAAGGGAGTGTTTGGTATGTTCAGGATTAAACTGGTTAAGTGAAGGTCTTTTATGGTATTGGTGGATTTAATGTGGAGGTTAGGCAAGAACTGATGTGTATGTCAACACCAATGAAGGTGTTGATGGTGGGAATTTGGTGTTTAGGTAATGTAGAAAATCTGAAAGAGCATCTGGACGATGTGTCCATAGTATGCAGATATTATCTATGAGCCAGAACCAAGTTAATAGTTCAGTAGGGAGGTTTTAGTTGTTGCTTTTCCAGTTATATAAACATATAATTAAAATAATTTGTATGGAGTGTTCACAAACAGCCAGTGCGTGAAATACAACTTCTTTCTCCTGAAGAAGGAGGCTAGTGTCTCTTAAAATTTGAAGAACTTCCTTCTGTTCTGAGTAGCAACACCAAGCTACAATTTCTGGTAAGTTGAACACAAATAAATAAATAAATATATATATGTATATATATATATATATATATATATATATATATATATATATATATAAGGTCAAATGTATGCATGTTTGTATTATTCTGTTATTTTTCCATTGTTGTGACTTTTCCTTCACAGGCTGACAGACTTGTGGCTTTAAGTGTCAATTGTTGCTGTCTACCGGCCAGTGCACCTTAGTTAAATTAATCAATTTGTGCCTGGTACACAGTTAAGACCTTTCTTCCTGACAAAGGCACCTCGGGCCCTTAAAAAATTGAAATATTTTCACTCCTCAGCCTGACTGGACCAACTATTGATTTCAGGTAAGTAGACTTCACTGACTCTCCTTCCTATCTAATAGTGGTATTTAATTTGACCTTGTCACATGTTCCAGACGGTTAAAGTGTCTGTGTACTGAGCAGATTATGCAGGTTCAAGTCCTGCCTAGGTAAAATATTTTCAGTCTTTCCTTCCTCCTCCTCATTTCTCCATGTTTTGAAAACATGCTTTTCTTTGTGTGTGATTCTACACCTGAGCATATGCATTAACATTAAGTATATTCCTCCTATTTATTTCCATTCTTCCTCTCTATCCAAAGTGACTTTGTCACAAATTAGTTCCTAACATTGTGTACATATGTATATATTTTTCAGTATATGACATTTCCAAAAATAATTGTGATCTTGGTATGCAAAGTCCACCACCGACCAGTGCATGGAATGGTGTAACACTCCTTCCTGAAGGATATATATATATATATGATATTAGTAAGGATATGACATTGTAAAAAATATTTGCAATATTGATATGGAAAGGAAAGAGAGATAGGTTGTGGCTTAACTGAAGGTGAAGTGCAGTGTCATAAGGAACTGAAGGTTGTCCTTCAAATTTTCAGAGGCTCTTAGCCTCCTTCAGGAAGGAGTGTTACACCATTCCATGCACTGGCTGGCTACAGATTGTGGAGTTTTGACCGCCACACGGCTAGTAGCCCATAAACAATTAACACCCCACTAGGCCATTAACTTTCTCTCTCAAGGGAAGGTCGTGGCATAGGAAAGGTTCAGATAGAGATCATTCATACAAAGCACCTTATACATACATATATGCTTAAACATACATATACATATAAACATGCATGGACTTACACACACACACACATATATGTATACATACATACATACATAAGCAATAAGAAAGAAGTGTACATTGACAAGGAGTTGTGAACTACTCCATGCATTTGAATAAAATTTGATCAAAATCAAAGTAGATAAAGAAAAGTGTGTGACATTTTGTCCTGATTGGAAATTGTTTAAAGAGATACAATTGGAGAGATGCAAATAAAATCAAGAATTGGATTATGGTTGCATGAATAAAGATGGTGCATCAAAGTTACCAACATTAAATTTACAATTTACCTTTTCAGTTATGTTATTTTCTTTTTTCCATTTAAAAACATGCATTTGGTTTGAGAACATTATATACATGGGACTTGTACAATGAAATATCATTGTACATATGAATGATAGTTGATGGATCAGACATGGACGAATTCACAATTACAAAAATTAAATTTTAACATGGTACAGTTGTAACACACTGTTGATTTAGTTTCCATACTATAGTTATCCATGAAAGTGTAAAATAACTCATTGTTTTAGTGTTCTTAAATTAATGTTGGCCAAATAAAGCTTTTCTACACGAAAATTAAAGTAATCCACTAATGAATCATCCTTAACTTAAACAATGCTATTGAGAGATATCTATGATGAAAGTATCTACAAGAATATTTTTTGCTATAAATGAAGCCCTATGCTAACATTATCTTGTTAATAGGAGAAATAATGAGGAACCAAATGAATCAAAAATCAAATGAAAAATATTACATTGAGGTGAAAAATAAATAAAATATTAACGATGAGTAGATGTAATTAAAGTTTATAAAAATACCTGTCCTGCAGACTGCCCTTTACTAGCTGCTATGAGCACTGGCTTTCCACCTATGTGCGTAAGATTAAGGCCACCTGTTGTACCTCCAGTTGCAGAATTACCAGCTCCTACAACTCTTAGTGCAGTTGTACCAACTCCAGCTTGTGAGGCAGTAACAATCTTTGGTCCCCCTGATGTAGTAGCTACAACAGTTTGTTGTTGTGGAACTGTGCCTGTCTGCATGTTGAAAAGTATGGATAAGTATTATATGCTAGAATTTTATTGTGTAATCTTAACTATAGTAGCCAACAATCAGTAATGTATTAAGACATCACTTCAGCCTGGAAGAAGATGGAAGAGTTATCCGTCGAAATGTCACTGTCTACCGAAATAACCCGGGTGGGAACATGAGAAGTCTTTCTAAGTTCTATTCACCGGGAAAGCCTTAAATATGTATCAGAGTAATAAGATAAAATAACAGACAAAAGAAAGTGATGATTTATCTATTGTGTAATCTCATTTTTTTGGCACTACAAGTCAATATTTATAGAATTTTATTTTTATTTTGGTTATTGTGGGAGAAGTGGAAGAGATCAATTATTATCATCAGTGGGAATTGTTAAAATAATCTTCCATAAACTATTTCTTTTAAAAGTCGGGCTATGCGGATTGAGCATATATTCTCTGAATCACAAATAGTGTGAAAACCTAGCACGCCTGAAACCTTGAACCATTTTAATTCTTACTGTTACTATTTCTGATATCTAATACATCACAAAGGTATGAAAGTTTAAGACTAATATGGCATTGTGTGTCATGACTATTTCACATTGTATACTTCAAATCAATTTAATTCAGTGTAACAACAAATTATATGTTGCTGCTATAAATGGGGAAAAGAGTAAAGAACAGTCTTCTTAATTGTCAATATCACCTTGATGTCAGAAATCTACAGAAAGGTATTGGCATTCTTCAAGTCAGAGTAAAATGTTTAAATACAACATGGAAACTAGAGTTTTAAATTATAAATAACCAGGCTGAAACTAGGTATAAAACGTATTACAAATGTAGCTTTGTTAGACACAATATATTAGGACAGAGATTAAAAATTATGATAAACTCATTTATGTCAATATTAAGATGATGCTAACACTGACAATCTTTATGTAAAAGAAAATGAAGACGTAGAGAAAAGTTATTGAAAAATTGAAGAAATAATTAATGTTCAAAAAGTAAACAAAGATATAGTAATGGGAGACTTCAATACTTGCATGAATGAAACTGCAACTACATACTAGTCATAATGAAAGGTGAACTGAAACTGAAAAGATTAACACACAAACTTCAGCTTGTCACGCCAAAATTTTCCTATGAGAAATTAATCTGATAGTTTGTGATCACTACACTTTTTGGCTACTCTTACTACTCCAAGCTACAAGATCAGATTATGATTAAAATTAAAATCATGGTTACTTACTAACTTTCCCATTGGTATCATAGTAACATTAAGAAAATATTTTGGCAGGTTCATGAATTTGACTTACCAGTTGGGTTGGCTTCTTTAATCCTTGTGTGTCTTATTCTTTCAACAAGCCAACTGGTATGCAATCATTTCCAAAGGCTTTTTAAAATCTGCACGTCCTTCTACTTATATTTCTACTTCACTCATAAAACTTGGCCATCATCATCATGCTTGGTTACTTTTCTATTTCATTTACCAGCTCCTCATCCTCCATCTCAATATGTCATGTACAATTTTTCTGTACATAGAGTTCTTGTTTGAATTCTTCCCTTACTTTTAGAACTTCATATTGTTTGCTGACTTTTCTGACTTCTATTCCGAATGCTCTTATTTCCTTGTTCTCAATTCGATCCATGCATTTTACATAATATATATATATATATATATATATATATATATATATAGTCCGCAGCCGGACGGTGCACGGAATGGTGTAACACTCCTTCCTGAAGAAAGAGGCTGAGAGCCTCCGAAAATTTGAAGAACAACCTTCAGTTCCTCATGGCGACACCGCACTTCACTTTCAGGTAAGCCACAACCTATCTCTCTATCCTTTCCATACCAATATTTCCAACAATGTCACATTCTTACTGTTACAAATATATATATATATATATATATATATATATATATATATATATATATATATATATGAGATTATACATTTCACAGTTTTGTCTCTCATCTTCTTCAACATCTCATGTGTTCTCTGAGGTTTCGTATTTCTATTTTTCCTAAACTGTTGTTCAGCCTATCGGTAAGAATATTCTTAATATTTTTACACTGTGTTTCAATGCTTTTGAGGTCACTCGGTTGACCAAATTTATGTTCTAAGGCCCCCATAATAAAACAACTATCATTGCTTAGTTTTTCTAAATTCCATCTTGGATTTCTTAATTCATCTGCCTTATTCTCTTGAGTCTTGTGTTCGTATCTGTTATAAATAAATTGTGGTCTGATTATATGCCAGAATTTGATAGGGTCTTTACATCATTTACCCAACCATGGAATCATTTTTTTAAACAAGGATATAATAAATCTGGTAACCTTGACATCCCTATGACATTTCCAGGTATACAGCACATTTTCCCTCTTCTTATACCAAGTGTTGGTTCCTACCAATTTTTCTTTCTGAAATAAGTAATTATGCATATTCTGTTGTCATATAATTTTTCTAGGTTCCAAAATATTCTGTTTGCAACCTTCTTTCACAACATTATTGAAATCACTCAAGGTACTTTAATTAAGAAAACATAAATAAGAAAATTTTAAAGTGTCAGATGGTTCAACTTGGGCTGGTGTCTTTTTCTAATTGCGAAAAACTAAGGACTGTTTAAGTTTTCTGTCATTAGAAAAAGACGTCCATCCACATCCAAAAATTTTAAATTTTCTTAGTTATTGTTTCTCAATTTAAAGTTTGTTGTATTTATTATTATTATAATGGAAATCCATTTACCTATTTCTTCTTGGTATAATATTTCACTAATTGCATAAATCTAATCATTGTAAACCTACATTGGAATATACACTTGCGTTGGATTTGCACGTACTTTTACAAACATTAAATGATCATTTATGCAGTATATTTTTGACCCATTATTCACAAATTTATTATTTACCCAGCTGACACACAGTTCAGATCTTCCTTCCTGACGAAGAGGGTTCAGGCACTCCAAAATTTGAACTTCGACCTATGCCAGACTGGACCAACTATTGATTTCAGGTAATTCGGCATCACTGTCTCTCTTTCCTATTCAAATGTTTTATATATATATATATATATATATATTAGGAGCATCCATTAAGGAATAGGTACTAATTTGGTGACAAAGTCACATTCGAACTTGGCCGAGAAGGTTAAGGCATCTGTGTACTGCTCAGATCATGCGGGTTCAAGTACTGCCTGATTCAAATATTTTCAGTCTTTCCTTCTTCTTCCTTCCTTCTCCCTGCTTTGAACATATGCTTTTCTTTTCAATGTGTGTGATTCTACGCCTGAGAATATAATTCACATAAAGCATAATCCTATTTCTCATATTTATTTGAAGAACAACCTTCAGTTCCTTATGGCGACATCACACTTCACTTTCAGGTAAGCCACAACATATCTCTTTTTCCTTTCCATACCAATATTGCAATTACATATATATATATATGTAGCTTATATTCATTCATTGTCAAAATAATTCTAATCATCAGGAAACCCTTTTATATTTAATTAACCTCTACATAAGATAACATCCACTAAATTAACTACTGTACACATAACTGAAATTTGTTATATACTGTGAAATGAGACAGCATTCAAATAACACAATACCTTCTTTAGTTTCAGATTTTATGACTATGCCACACTGGATTTCAACTAAGAAAAATTATTTTGCAAACAAAAACATCAAAGTTTATTTTGTAGTAATTTTGAAACACATATGTGAAACTTACAATTAGCAAATTCTAGTAATGGATTACCTGTTGACCTGTTTGCTGAATCTGGGCTGCTTGCAATATTCGTGTGCTACCAGAAACCCCCTGACCACCAACGGACAGCAGACTTCCTTGTGACACAACTGCAAATTGAGTTACTCCACTACCTGCTCCACTAGGTATTTGTATTAAGCTAGCTTGCTGTCCTGATTGTCCTGGCTGATTTGTTTTTACAATTGCTTGGCCAGTTCCCGCTCCTGCTGTTGTTACTCTTAATGCTGTACCTACCACATAAAGATCAATTTTATGATACTTAAAAATTGTCAGTGTCAATTAAATGTAAAGAAAACATGATAAAATCCCATTCCTAATTAATAAATACATTTACCTCATCCTGCCCGATATTTTGTTACATTTCTTAATATTTTGAATCAATTACTATTATAAATATAAGCCATGTGGATAATTTTTAAACATTTTTTATTACATTATTACTTAAATCTTAAAATTTTGATGTTTACTTTAATTTCATATGTTCCATCAGTATTTCCCACATAATGTGCATGTAAATTATTGTATACACATTATACAGTTCTGATGGAACACAAATCCCCAAATTTTAAAACAAGAACAATTGTCAAGTTATTCATAATCAAATTGGTCTATAACAACAAAAAGAGGAAGTTTACATATAACTGGGAGTCGATGAGGATACCTCATTTCTTACAGCAACAGGCCTTGGTCCTGGGTCCAATTCTTGGTCCTATTGAGATTTTCCAATATTAAACTGTTAATTAACTCTCATTGAGCTGAGATTGATTGAAACAATTTCTTCTGTCAATGAATGAACTCAATGTCCCTATGTTTTTACATGCAATATCTATTCTGTATTGAAGTTCTAAAATTAGGCTGTTGAGAAACAATTGAGGTGAGCTTGTGTTCAGATCTATATAATGGACAGAGAATGGTTGCATGTGGTCATGAGTAAACAAATATAGCTCATTGCTTACAGAGTTCAAATTCCAGTTCTGACAAGACTTGCATATCCTAATCAAACTTTCATTACCTTAAAAGAAAAAAATTCTTCTGTTCTTAAATTACCTTTTTAGTTTGTAATATTATTCTTTTCTGCACATCATTAAAAATCTTTCTTTACAAAATAAAATAGATCACAATCACAACAAAATTTTGAATTGTTTGCATTTCAACTGAACTTCTCTGGAAGAAGAACAATGACTTCATTTAATAGTGGTTTCCAAATTTTCAATCTCCATCTTGGAAAAACTATCATTTGGAAAATTTAGCATTAATTCTCTTATTCAAATTTAAATCCATATAAAAAAATTCACCTCTCGTAATCAATTGAATCTATTAATTCTAAAAAGTACTAATTATAAACAAGAATTTTACACAGTTGACTTCTAAGTTCTGGGCTCTAATATAGTAAAGCTTGAGAATTGATAATATCTTGCTTTAATAGAAATCAGTTTTTGTCTGATTCTATTTCTTTAATTTATTGACCATTGCTGAATTCTTTCACTAAGTGATATGGGGGTGCTCTTTATTGAGTAGCACATTTTACCAAAGCTTTGAATTCAAACTAGCATAGTTCAGATGGTAGTCATATAGAGTACTCTAAGCTACTGAAGCTAAGCACCAAACAAATGTTAATACTTAATTCTAAATTTCTCTACGACAGTCTAAAATTATCTATGTTGATACACAATGGAGTTATAAAGTAGGCTGGATGGATGCAAGGATTTAAATGCTTCTACAGAATCATTTTCAAAAGATTTGCAGAGAGAGCGCAGAGATACTAATTTATGTTCAGTGGAGTATTGGATGGCTCGATTAAGAGTTACTTTTTGGATGCTCTCCAAAATACATTTTTAATAGGATAAACTGCTCTTTTCTTATAATTAACACCAGTCTAAATAAAAGCATTAAAGGTAGATGATTGTTATGTAAGGAAAGGGAATCAGTTTTATTAAGTGTGAATACATTTGGCGTAGAAATATTACTGCTATTACACAAAGTGAGTGAGATTATGTCATGGGAATCCATGTTGTTCCAACACAGTTTTCAGTGTTCTACCCAAGGTTAAAAAAATATCCTATGTAATGAACATGAATGTACTCTACATATTTAGCTGAAAACTAAAAGAAATAGTTGGTAATATGTTGCCTAAGGGTTTATTGAATAGTGTTACTACAGCCCATTTGTCTTTTCATATAGTCCTCTGTATTTTATGTAGCCTATTCTCATCATATCTATCTTCAATGGGTCTAGTACAAAATTCCAAGAGACAATTCACGATGCACGTTTTCCCGATTACATTGTTCTGATTGGTGTTTGCCTGACAGGCCATTATCCTGATTCATGTACTATCTTAAACGTGTGAATCTATTTCAACTGAACTTTGTACACATATAACTTATAATCTGGAATCAAATATCATTGCAGTAAGACACCCCAGTATGTGGAGGGGTGGAAGTAGAATCCACTTAAAGAAAAGGAAAATCACCAATATTAGTGTACAATAAATGTTTTTGGACTATGCTGTGGTTAATATTGCCACTGTCTATGTAGTTAAAGTTTTAACTCCTTTAAAATGTGGTGGGTATGGTAAGTGGATACTTAGAAAACTTTATAAGTATGGGATTGCTGTGCGTTATTTTCACGTTATTTAAGGTACCAAGCATATTTTTTATTCTTAATGTACTGGGATATTCTGGGACTCTCCATCTTTCCAGAATTTTGGTAATTCAAGAGTTCCGTGAATATGCTTTACTCTCTTATGAAACCAAGAGTATTTTTGACATTCTTAAGGTACTAAAAGTAATATATTTTATTTTATTTAGAAATTCAAGTTTTACAATCCTATATAAGCTTTATAATTAAAATACTCATTTACCATGTTTGTATTACTAATATATAGAGCCTGAATATATCTACAAATAATAAATTATGTTCATCCCACTTAGGCATAAATGTGGGAGGGGGGGGGGGAGACTGGAAGGTGAGTGGGAGAAAATGGCATATATTTGTCTCAAATCCATAGTTTTTGTGTTGTTGAGATAATCAGTGACACTCTTGATACCGTTAGGTCATGATTTCATTCCCAGTAAGCAGGGAAAAGAGTTTATTTATAAAATATGTGAATTGACTATAAGATTTGTCACTATTCTAATTAAAATAAATATACACCCGTCAGCTATTCTAATGATAGATTTTAAGATAATACTTCACCAGTGTGTTTCATGAAAAGTCTGGAAGGCAAACTTTTAATATCGCAGATAATTTAGTACAATTTGAGGTATAAACGAATAAGTTCATAAACATGTTTGAAAATTACAGAAACACAAATTGGTCTGACCACATAGTACAGTGGTCATCCACAAAGTAACAACCATTTGCACATTCTGGCCATGCAGGAATATCTTCCATTCAAGGTTGACTGGCTTGCCTGAGATCTGATCTCAGTACTGTGTGTGATCTGCCTTGTAAAAGGTGTTTTGTGATTTTTGTGACGGTTTAAAATGAACTGCATAATAGAAAATCATGCCGATTGTGAGGTGAGAGGTGTTATTCAATTCTTGAATGCTCAGAAGTTGAAGCCTATGGAAATTTACTGTTAAATAAGGGATGTGTATGGTGATACAGTAATGAACGAAATAAATGTGAGAAAGTGGTGTAATATTTGTTGAATAATGGATGATGAATGTGCATGATAAAACTTGATTGGGGCACCCATCAGTCATCACAGACAACTTGAAGAATGAAGTGAACAACAGTTATTGCAGACAGACACATAACCCTTGACGAGTTGCTCATGACTTTCCCACACATTTCACATTCATTTCTCGTTGAATGCCTGCAAAAATTGTGTGTGATGGGTTCCTTGGCATGTGAATGAGCAACTCAAAGCACAAAGAATGGGCGCAGCAGTGACATTTTTGAGGCAGTATCATGCAGATGGAGATGCCTTTCTTGATGAGATTGTTACCGGTGAGGTGATCTGGGTGTCCCATATCACCCCACAGACCTGACTGGAAATTATAAATAGATTTGTTGAATAGCATTGGTGAAAGCCTGATAGCAATATTTACAATAAATTCAATAAAGAGCCCAAAATAAATAAATAATAATTAATAAAAATTAATCATGAGACAAACTAAAGGTGCCGTCATACATCTCTCTGTCAAATTCTCTGCAGTTCAATAACTGCAAACCATTAAAAAAACATTTCTAGAAACAATAAAATAATTAAAATATGAATATACTGTGGCTCACGTATTTTATATTTATATATGAATGGATTTTGGTTTCACTGAAATAATTATTTTCACCTGCCAAGATTTATAACACTAAATGCTGCCAGAATGTCATGACTAAACTAAGTAACTACCGTAACCCCAGATTAGACTCAAATCTTGGTAATTATCACATTATTTTTGTAACCCTCTTTCATCCCACTCCTAGAGCTATCATCATACTGTTAGCAGTTGAAATGATACACTAAAAACATCAAGAGTAGCATTATGTGTCTGTGAGACCTTGTAAACTATTTATTCGGTGCCAATGTAGGTTGCTATCAAATAATAAAAAATGCAACTGTGTTTTACCCTCACCCATAGGGGTGCTAGAGTTGTCTTAAATCCAGTGTTTGCTCCTGGATTGTGACATGTGTACCAACTTGGTCGAAATTGCTCCACATAATAGTTAATCACTTAATTTAAAATAATAATGTATAAAAAGATAACTGACATATTAAGTGTTCTATTGTGCTTTATTTCATAAAAACGTATCATTCAGGAAAATTACCCATTGTGGTATTAACCTGCCAGGCAAATGTCACTAGGGATAATGTCTTTGGGAAAACGTGCATTGAGCAATTGTCTTTCAGAATTTTGTACTAGACTCATTGATAAAAAACATGATAAGAATAGACAACAGAAATTACAGAGGACTATATTGAATATTGATATGAAATGAAGAATAAGTTACAGAAGGTTGTTATGTAATAAAAGAGATGAAATATAAGCACAAGAAGTTATAGACACTGCTTTTCTCAAATTATATCTGGCTGATATCACGTTGCCTGTTAGACCAGAAAAAATGGGCAATGTCCATCCACTCAGTAAGGTTATAAATGAAGTAAAGCATATTTTTCCACGTATGGGTTTTAAAGCAGTTGATGGCATCAGGGCCATAATATTATATTATGAGATATCAATCAATCTACATGTGGATATCCTAAAAATATTAGAGAAACCACGTTCAATGTAATGCTATATCCAAAACAAACAAAATGCCACTAAATATTAACTAACATCATTTCAATAATTAGATTAAAAAATTGACAGTTTATGTGTGTGGAGCAAATTCAACCAAATTTTATACAAATATTCTTACAAATCAGGAACAAATATTGTGGAGGTGGGACATGACAAACACCCCTGGACCGGGATGAAAATTTTAAAATGTGCATAAAATTCTGATAATTGTGTGGAATAAATATTTTTCGGGTTCAATAAGATTGATAGTGTTTTTGCCAATGTTGTTTGTGTAAAATTTCCACCTCTTTTGCATGGGATGTGACCATCATTTTGATTGGAGGTAGTAGGGTGTAGCTTAAAAACCAACAGAGATTGGCATTGAATCTAGGATGATTCAACATGCTGTTTAAGTTGTAGTTCTGCCCCTAGAAGAGGAGGTGGAAGGGGAAAACAATGTTGCACGTACAGTATTAAACGTGATTCGTATTCACATATTCATTAGAATACCTTAGAAAGTGCCTGCAGGGGAACGGATACTCAGCCCGACAGATTAATGATGTGCTGAAGAGAGACGTTAACAACTGTAGACAGAAATTAGATACAACAGTGAGGACAGCCTATCTACCATGCCAGTGGACAAATCAGTAGATTACTTAGACGTCATAACATCAAGATGACTTTCAAGCCACAAATAAAAATTAGAAATCTACTGAGGTCTGTTAAGGAATTTACCAAATTCCTTGTTCCTGTATTCCCAACACACCAGTCCGTATTGTGGACAGAATTGCGACCAGCCGTGATGCAGACTGTGGTGGAAGGGGACGGACCAATCGCTATTACTTACGGACCAGGCCTGAAAACTCCTGATTGGCTTGACAGAGTATATAACACACACTTCCCGAATCTTGACAACAGTTCACCTGACGAAGATGGCGGTGTCAGCCATGGAAACGTTGTGCTCAAATCACGTTACCCGACCGGGTAATTATACAATATTTTTAATATTTGATACTGGGCTTATTCATTTTTGTCTAAAGCCACTGGGACTCTTAGGGTGTAGACAGTAATTTTTTACTATATTAAGGTACTGGAAGTAATATTGCTTCTATTAGGGTACCAAAAGTATTTCTGATAGAATACTGGAATTTTTTTTTAAAGATACCTGGAAAATTTTTTCTCTTTTAAGGTGCAGGATTATTTTTTATTCTCATAAGGTACCAGAAGTAATTTTGACTAACTTAGGCTACCGGTACTATTTATAATTTAGTAGGTACAAGAAGATATTTTACACATCTTTAAGGCATCTAAGAATCCGGTTTTCAACTGAATGATGATATCCTCTGGTGGTAAAAAGTTGTTGCCACTGAAACAACTGTGTTGTATTAATTTTTTTTCTTATTAACAGGATACATGAGGGTAATGTTCATGGTGGCAACTCTCCTTTAATAGAATACGAAGGAATTTGAAAGGGTAGATGCGAAAGAGTAGAGGTAGGTAGCCAAGGGTTAACCAGGGCCCCTGGGCTGTAGTTTAAGGACCTGACATTTACCTAAAGGTGATGCAGGACAAAGCCTAGAAAACCTGCATCTGGCAGTAGGGACTTGTCCCACACCCTTCCGATGGTGGGAGGAGAGTTTGCTGTGGGGTCAAAGCATTCCCTTCTCTGTGCCTCGACCAGTTTAGGAGGCAGCTGGCCGACTATTCCAATGGGAATAGTGGACAACTCATACCATATAAAAGGAAGGATGCAAAAGGGTAGAGAAAGGTATTTTTTAGGGTAACAGGCTACATGAGGGTAATCCACATGGTGGCAACTCCCCTTTAATAGCATAGGAAGGGATTTGAAAGACAGCTGTCCGACTGTTCCAATGGGAATATTGAACAACTCTTACCATATGCCCAATGTCTGTGACCCCGGAACATACACTTCTCAAAACAGGCCGAGGTGCCTCGGCTTGTGGGAACCTTAGTTCAAAAACAGAGAGAGGAAAAGGCATCCCCAAAGGTATCTGAGAAGTCTGTAATAACTGTAACATTTCTTATAACAACTTGGAGGATGTTTATATAAGTGTCATTTAAATGAGATTTTAGTGCTAATAATTCTTCAGAATTTATATATGACAGATAATAGTTAATTTTGTCATTTTATGTCTAGAGAGAATTTCTCAATATACATGCTTCTAATGTTAGAATGATGGAGAATTTTCTATATAATGGGATGTAACAGGTTTGTAATTTTGAGGTCAAGTTATCCTGGATTTCAAATTTACAAGAGATGCACACATTTCTGGCACTATTGTATTTGAGAAAATATATGTTTTCATTCAGGATTAAAAAATTGACTGTATAGAGGATTTTTTTCTTGCATTAGAGAAGGAACAGTAGGGTTTCAGGTTTTCACCTTTCACAAAGTCTTACAATTGTACAAATCCTCCCATTGCAAACGAATAAAAATCAAGAATGATGTTACTATCCAATGTAAATGTAGAGAACCAAAAATTAATGGGAAAATTTTACATCTGAAACCAACTGTAAATTCTTTTTTTGTGAAAAAATTTCCAAACACTTTAATTATAACTCTTGAAATTTGTTCAAGTCAAAGACTAAAATAACAGTACAATATTGACCAAAACAGCTTCTGCCAATTCTCTTCCAGCTATAAGTAAGCCCCAAATCTTTTTTGGCAGATCTCTCTGGGATAATTTAATTTAGTAGCTTTAATTTTTTAAGGAGAACTCAGACTTGAGTGTTCAGCTCTGATTTTTATTCTTCTTTCCTGAAGATGAAGAGATTTTACCATTTGAATTTCTCAGGCAATGGGAACCTGAACAACACACTTAAGAGGCTCCTTGGGTTAACAACTGTGTAACCATATGATCAATTGTTTGTGTTCACAACTGTGTAATCATATAATCAATTGTTTGTGTTAATAACTGATGAGAAGGATGATCATTTAGTTGTAGTTACATATAGTATTGCTATAATATCTCACCTTGAGGAAGAGCTCCATGTTGTTTATGATGAGCTAGCAGACTCTCCATTGATATAACTTGTCCTTGAGCATTAGTGAAAACTTTGGCAACCATTGGCTGTTGTTGTGCTTGAGACTGTGTAGACAATGCAACAGGAATAGGCTTTCCACCAACTGTAAATTAAAATAAAATACTCCCAAAGACTGATTCAAATAACAATTTCACAAAAACTTGAAATGAATTTTACAATTTTCAATGTTAATCAAAATCAGGTTTGATATGAAAATTCAGGAATGGAAATTTGTATAACTGTCATTATACCTCGTGTAACAACTCTAGTTGCTTGCTGTCCACCCAGCATTGACACTGATGTGACTACTCTCTGGTGTTGTGCTCCTGAAGCAGCTGAAGTTTGTTGCTGTTGCTTTAACTGTTGTTGCTGTAGTTGTAGTTGTTGAAACTGTGCAATAGCCTACAATACAATGAGTAAGTATTACAGTTCATCCAGTTTAAATTATTTTATCAAAACTAGTACAATTTTCCAATTAATCACAAATTATGAATAGCTATCAAGTATTTCATTAAATAAACTTAAATCATGCTAATAAACAATTTAGAATGATCTTATGGAAATATAAAATAATATACTGACTGTGGATACAATTTAATTTACATTTTTAAACTATTTTTCAATTGCAATAAAAGTATATAGAACCAGAAGTGTACATCTCATTTAAATTTGAATAAAATTCATAGTTTTGTATAATATAACAATATAATAAATAAAATTGGCTGTTTGTATGTATATATGTGTGTATGTTCTGCAAACAATACTGAACATTTGGAACAATTTCACCCAAATTTTGTACAGATCTTCCTTTTGAACCCTGTAGGATGTCACCGAGTTTAATTATGACATTCAACTTGCCGGTTAAAAATTTGTTTGACTTACATAAGATACTGGGTGTATTTTCTGGGCTTACATAAATAAATTATGGTCAACCAGCTAGTGTAATACTAAAACTGATACAAGAAGTTGAAGGAAAATTGATAATATATTTTTCTGCCAGATATGCAAATACCCATTTATTTCTCTTCATAAAAACCCAATATGTTTGAGAACTACATTCTATTTCATTCTAGGAAACTAACAAATTGTTACATGTTTTAGTTCACAAATACATAGCACAACAGTCCAAAGACAAATGTTTACATACCACAACTTTTCCCCCAACAAATTCCGGACACTATATTAAAATTTTTTGGAGCCTTGCTATAAGGATATCAATTAGTAACACAGTTTTGATTATGTCCCAAACTGAATAAGCACAATGAAATAATAATAGTGCAACAAATTACATTCATAATATAAAGTAAAATATACTGACTATGCCAATTAAAATTACAATAATTAAATTATGACCCTATAGTGAGATTAAAATAAGAAGTCACTTGATGTTTACTTCCCACTACAGGTATGACCTTAAATCCACCAATCAAGACATTCAAAATGAAGGTTGGGCCAAGAAGTGTTGAGTGATTTTATTTTATGCATGATGTATTTTTTTGACTTATCCATTTTTTTTGGCCGAGAACATCCAGGGTTGAACCAAATCCTGGTGTATGTAGTGTTTAGTATTGTGAGGATTTCCTTGTTTGCCAAGGTAGGACATCAAGCTATATTAGCAATGCCTACCGTCAAAGGCTATTAAAGGTTTTGCAATTTGTATAATTGAATGGCTTCACATATTCTCTGCAACCAAAATGTATTCTCTCAATCCTACTATGTGGTTTGCCATTCTGACTAAGATTTCACCACAGATCAGGGATATTTCACATATTCACCCTACCTAACAGGTTCAAAGTTTATTTCTGTAATCGCAGGAACAATTTCAAATTATGTTATTAATAAAGCTCTAAATAACAAAACCTACACTTATAACAGACTATACAGAAAAATAAAAGTACAAGTTTAGTTAACAGAAATTCATATCAATCGGAGCTTGGAATTCACAAGGTTTAAATTATTTAAATTTGACAGTTTTAAGTATAGGCAATAACATTTCAACAAAATAAAAAAAAAACCAAATACGTACACTATTCTTTAAAAAAATTAATCCTGCAGATCCTTGTTATCAAGTCAATAATGTAGCAAAAATTTAATTCTAAAAGTGAAAAATTTTCATCCTATTAACAAAACCATTTTTCACTGAAGAAAATAAAATATATGTGGAAAAATAAGAAAAATATTAATGTAAATAAATTAAATAAAATTGGCAAAAACAACTATTAGTTTAAGGTGTCAGCCACTCTCTATCCCTGTTTAATACCCAAAAGAGATGCTTAATTTGACAATGTAACATTATCTTTACTTGCTTTGTGTCTGTTCTCTCACTGGATTCTTTTGCATAGAGATCCATACCATGTTCTGCTAGGGAAATATAATGTGGTAAAATATCACTCATTTGCACCCTTCCAAATGAAGGGACCTACAAAAATTGATTTTATTTTCTGCATGGCCTGATTTGACAAAGGGTTCATTTCAAAGTCACGTACACGGTAACACTTGAGTATATTTGTGATGAGGTCAAATTAAATAACTCATTTAGATATTACTATGCCTAAAGTAGGTCTAGTACAAAATCCCAACATACACTTGCCCGATGCATGTTTTCCCGACAATATCCTGATTGACATTCGCCCGATTGACGTTTTCCAAACAGGACAAAATCCCGATTGACGTTTTCCAAACATGACAAAATCCCGATTGACGTTTTCCAAACATGACAAAATCCCGATTGACATTTTCCAAACATGACAAAATCCCGATTGACGTTTTCCAAACAGGACAAAATCCCGATCAACATTTTCCCAACAGTACATTATCCCGATCGACATTTTCCCAACACTACATTATCCCGATTGACATTTTCCCAACACTACATTATCCCGATTGACATTTTCCCAACACTACATTATCCCGATTGACATTTTCCCCAACGTTACATTATCTCGATTGACATTTTCCCAACACTACATTATCCCGATTGATGTTTTCCCAACAGGTAATTTTCCCTAAAGGTGAGTTTTTACAAAATGAAGCAAAATATGAATATGTAGAACACTTTGTAAATTTAGTTATTCATTAATGCATGGAACAATTTCAACCAAACTTGGTACACATATCACTTAAGATCCACGAACAACCCTGTGGAATTAAAATAACTCTAGCATCCCTGTGGGTGGGGGTGGCATGTTCAAAATACAAAATATTATGGTAAAAAGGATAGTTGATGTTGACGAGCAGAAAAACTAATTATTTAATAAATTTTTTGGTTTTTCTGCTTATCAATACAAAGTATATGATAACTGGCTATATTGGCACCAAATAAATCATTTATGACATCAATATGTGATGTATCAGTCTCACGATTGTTATTATACATCTTGAAAATACCAAAAAGTATGGAATCAACAACAACATGAGTATTTTTTCCTTCACTCATGCCAATGAAGACAGAACTTCAATATTATCAGCATGATGAACAATAGTATTCAGCTCGGCAATCTCCAAAACCATGGAATCAACACCAATATTGGTTGTTCTCACATTATTTTGTGCCAGCCCTTCCCACACCCATACCTAGCAGCATAACTTCACTTAACTGACACGCTGAAAGTTTGAATTAAATTCAGAGTCCCATTATTCTGGATTGAATAGCAATATTGTTTGTTTTCAAATTAATTTTATGTAACCCCATTCCACTCCCACCCCTAGGGGTGCTTCCAATCTATGCTGTTAGTGGTTGAAATATAACATTTAATTAAGAGTGGCAATATCTGTGATCCCAGAAACTAATATTTAACATAATAGGCATATTTATTTTACCTTCACTTGATGTTGTAATATTTGTTGCTGTTGTTGGCCACCTACAACAACTTGTTGCTGCTCTTGCTGCTGCTTTCCTGGTTGGTTTTGGGGTTTAATAAATATAGTCTGCTGTTGTTGTGCTTGTTCACCAGACTGCTGCTGAAGTGCTGCTTTTACAGCATTTACTAGTTTTACGCCTGTCAAACCTACATTTTTCCCACTAGCCGTTTGAGCAGACAAAATTGTTGGAGTAGATGTTGCTGTTACAGGCATTGTTGATGAATTTACAGAAGAACCCTGTTGAGGGCTTCTTGAACCACCTAACAACTGCAACTGCAATATAATAAATTAAACATATAATTTGCATATACATATTCAATCTTACAAAACATGAAATTTTGGTTTTCTCCAGAGAATGCCAGTCAAATTCTTGGTGTATGTATTCTATTCTGATTTATTGTTCTCCACCCACTTCTGTATTAGTTTAATTAATGAATTACCTGTGATAAGTTAACAAGTTGAGGGCTCCCCGTAGAACTTTGTCTTATTATAGCTGAGGTAGGTTGTGATCCAGCTGTACTTATTCTTACTTCTCCACTTGAGCCAGCTGTAGGAGCAGCAGTACATGAAGCAGACACGATGCTTGCTCCAATAGATGATATCAAACTGGCAGTTGAAATTGGCTGTATGTAAGAGAAAATTTACAGTGCACAAGGAATATCAAATTAATATTTGTTATAATTTTTTATTGAAATAATTTTTATATCACAGTACAAATTAACAAATTTACTTTCTAAAGTACATAATAAATAATTACTCAAACTATAAAAATATTACTTTATTTACACATGTTACTTGAATAAAAATAATTCACATTGAGAAACTACAGTATCAAGGTTTTCAAATATTTCCCGATTTTTACATTATCTGGCCAGTAAAAGCTATAAAAATGGCTCGAGCCCTTAGATTTTAGTTCTTAAAAATAATACAGATATTAGTATGATACTATACTAACATATAATGAACACTGTGTTGACTCGTATAATTGTTTTTTTTTGGTATAGCAAATAGAACACAGGTAGTTTATTAAATTTTTGAACAAATGTAGAAAATATCTTAGTATATTTTATATATAGTATATCTTAGTATATTTTCCACATAGAAAATGTAGACCCATTTATATAAAACTGTTGTTTACCACTAAACAACAGTCTATACTGAATGAAGTTCTCTCGGGATTCCAACCGGGTAGCGTAGTTTTGTAAACACGTTTCGATGGCTTGCACCGCCATCTTCTTCAGGTGAAGTGCCGTTTGCAGAAGGTTGGGCTGTATTTATACAGCCCCGTCTGTGGTACCAGTGATCGGGATGTTTCCATTGGCTCTGGTCCGTAGGTGGTAGGGGTGGGCAGCTGGTGGTATCCCCTCCCCGTTGCCTCTTTGGATCGTTGCAACCGCCTCCGGTAACCTCGGCGCGTCCGTTGCCGCGTTGGCGGCTGTACCCCCTGGAATGCCCGGTCCGTTCCTCGGCGTACGAGACGCCCGTAGCATGGCGACGGCCGGTGCCCAGGCCTTGCTCAACTGGTAGCCAGTGTCCCTATTTATGAGCTCGCTGTGGGTAGTTCTGATAGCCACAGCTTCCATAAGGATACTCTCCCAGAAATTGCTAACTGGGTCCAGTATCTTGGTGTTCTGGAAGTCAATTCGGTGGCCCGACATTAGTGCGTGTTCCGCCACGGCTGATTTCGAAGGCTGTTTTAACCTTAGGTGGCGCTGGTGTTCCACCCTTCTCTCTTCTACGGTACGAAGGGTTTGGCCTATATACTGTGAACCGCAGGAACAGGGAATTTGGTAGACCCCTGGTTTCCTGAGGCCGATCTAGTCCTTAACCGGGCGTAACATTTGTTTCACTTTTGCCAGTGGGCGGAAGATAGTTTTAATGTTATGTTTCCGCAGGAGTCTGCTAATCTGGCCTGTGGCTTGCCCATAGAATGGAAGGAACGCTTTTGTTACTGTGGAGTCTACTTCCTTGGTACTACTGGCCCTATCCTTCCTCAGGGCGTAACAGATCTACCGATTGGTATACCCATTGGCACGCAGGCATCCTTTCAAACGGTCAATTTTAACGGGTAAACTTTCTGCGTCCGATATCGTACGGGCCCTATGTACCAGAGTGGAGATTACAGTTGACTTCTGTGCAGGATGGTGGAAGCTGCATGCGTTTAGGTAAAGGTCCGTGTGTGTGGGTTTCCTGTACACACTGTGCCCAAGGGTGCCGTCCGGTTTTCTCTTAAGCAGCACATCTAGGAAGGGAAGTTTCCCGTCCTTTTCCACTTCCATGCTGAACTGTATGTTGGGGTGTCTGCCGTTTAGGTGTCGCAGGAAGTCTTGCAAAGCTTCGGTACCGTGCGGCCAGATGACGAAGGTATCGTCCACGTACCTAAAAAAGCAACTCGGCTTCAATTCAGCCGATTTTAAGGCTTCTTCCTCGAAATGCTCCATGTAAAAATTGGCGATGGCCGGGGAGAGTGGTGAACCCATTGCCACGCCATCAACTTGTTCGTAGTATTCTCCCGCGAACTGAAAGTATGTGGTGGTAAGAACGTGACGAAAAAGTTTCGTAACTCCTGCTGGGAAGTGCTCTTCTAGTAGTTTCAACGTGTCGGATATGGGAACCCTTGTAAAGAGGGAGACAACGTCAAAACTAACCATGATGTCATGGGGACCAATACGAATGTCCCGTACGATATCCACAAACTCGGCGGAATTCTTGATGTCAATGGAAACATCCCGATCACTGGTACCACAGACGGGGCTGTATAAATACAGCCCAACCTTCTGCAAACGGCACTTCACCTGAAGAAGATGGCGGTGCAAGCCATCGAAACGTTGTGTTTACAAAACTACGCTACCCGGTTGGAATCCCGAGAGAACTTCATTCAGCAACTACACCGGGAAAACCTACGTTCCTTATTAGTCTATACTGAATCTATAATTAATAATAAGGTATCTTAAAAAAGATTTATTTCCAACTCTGCAAAAATGTATTCATTCAAGATTGAATTGGACAGTAAAATGTATATTGGGCATATATAAGGTTTTCAAAAGTATTCAAAATAAATAAGCTTTTTTACCTTTGTATAACAAATTAAAAAATGTGAAAAGCAGTTCACTCAGCAACTTTCTTTTTAATGAAGCCTGTGTTTCTTTTCTCTGAAATATTTAGGTATTACATATATTTTAATACTGCAGAATTTTTTAATGCCTTTAAACTTAGCTTTTTCCAAGTCTTTCAGTTTTAATTGTCTAATTATTTCTTCAATTCCTTAATTTAGTGACCAACTGCTCCATAGACAACTGTTACATTGTTATTCAACTTCAAGTTACTTGTCTATTGTTCATTACAAGAGGGACAGACAGCAGCTGACTTATATTAAATTATAACAGTTGGTGTAGCCAGGCTGGGAAGAAATATTCAAATTTTTTAAGGCTTGATCCTCCTTTATCAGGACAGTAGGTCTGAACATTTGAGTCGGCTGGTTATTCAGCGTGGAATTCAAACCCATGGCATACAAACCATAGAAAGCAAAAATCAACACCCAACAAAGTCAATAATTGTTTCTCTCTCAAGGAAGGGTCACGAGAATGGAAAAATAATAGAATAATACATACTTAGAAGCATGTATATTACCCAAACAATACCCACACACACATACATTGAATATAAAAAGGGAAGTAAGTGATTGAAAAAGTGGGGAAAGGCATTAGTTAAGAGCATGTTGAATCTGGGACTGAATGATGTGCTAGAAAGAGAGTTCCTTACATGAATTCGGGGGTAAGACTTTAAGGAGGGTAAGTGTGAAGAAATGGTCAAAATGGTTGATGTTGTGGTTTTTGGGCATGAGGAGTTATTGGGAATTGGGTTTTTGACAGGTTGACAATGCTACGGTAGTTAGCAATGCATTGAGGAAAATGTGGTTTTGTTTATTATGTTTGAAAGGTAAGAGTTAATCATTCCTTGAAGGTTTACCCAGTCCCAGAGCTGCAACACCAACAGCTTCATCTATAGCTCACACAAACACACTTAAAGCTATCCTCTGATCTGTCAGATACTGAGCTTCAGCTTTAAACTTTCCTTCTGACACATTCTACAGTGTAGGAAAAGGACATGACTCAACATACTTAACAACTGCCTTTTCTGTAACAGTACACCTGCTTACTTTATGACACATTTTCTTTCTTTTTTTACCTTACACCTTCATATTAACAAGGTTATAAAAATGTGAATTCCTTCACATATGTGAAGTTTTTAAGTAAATATAACTTATTTCAAATATGAACCAACATAAATAAATTATTTCATTGTAAGTAGTAACAATATGATATTGTAAGAAACTCAAAATATTACCATTCTAATTGCTGCAGTTCCACCACCTTGTGCTGCTGCTACTCTTGCATTTGCCATAACTTGCATTTGTTGAGGTGTAAGTGTCACAGTTTTCATTACAGTGCCACTACCTTGTCCAGATACAGCACCTGAACCACTTATTTGAACTCCACGAACAACCTGAGGTGAATTGGTGTTATTAGTAAGAATTGATTTGCCTCCAGCAATTGAACCTGTGATTGGAGTTGTTGAAGCAGTTACCTGAAACATCAATATAGGTTATAGCACATTTATTAAATTCCTTACATTACAATAATGTATCTTAAGTGTTCTAAGAGAAAGATATTTAACTATGTTTAATCTTTGGGGCATTGCTGCTGTTGCACTGCAAGATCAGAGATTTAAATGTAGCTTCACAGGGCATACAGTTAAGTTCAGTTTAAGATTTTTTCAAGTCTTGTAATGAGCTGTTCACATACAACTATGATCATAAATGAACCATTTAATAGGGATTGTGGTTAATTATCATAAAGTGCAAATGCATGCACACTAATTCCTATATTGGTGACCAGGGCAAAGAACAAGGCATTCAAATCACTTCGATGTGTACCATCAACACACACAATCTTAACACTGCAGTCCGCAGCCGGCCGGTGCATGGAATGGTGTAACACTCCTTCCTGAAGAAGGTGGGCCGAGAGTCTCCGAAAACTTGAAGAACAACCTTCTGTTCCTTATGACACCGTACTTCACTTTCAGGTAAGCCACAAACTCTCTCTTTTTCCTTTCCATACGAATATTACAATTATTTTTGACAATGTCATATCCTTATTAATATCACACACTCTCTCTCTCACACACATGCATAAATTCAAACCTGCACATTACCTGTTTCCCTGAAGAAGTCCCTAAATTGTGGACAAAACGTCATATGAACTGATTTTTTGGTTTCAACTGTTAATAACTTTTTCTGACATATTATCTGAATTGTTAATTTTATTAGAAAACTTTACCTTTTCAATTTTTTAAAATAGATAAAATAGCCAAATAAAGACAAAATTAAGTGATGATATAAATACCACACAATTTTTTTTATCCTTGTCCCTTCTGTCAAGTAATTGGAAGAAAACACAATCATTTAATTTTGTCTGTATTTGGCTTTTCATCTACTTATTATATTTTATACAGACTTATTATATTCGTCAACTTTTTTGTTGGTTTTAATAAACGAATATGGATAATAATGGGTCATTTTGTTTTGGTTAACAGAGGATTATGAGAAAAGTAATTAAGGATGTGTTCATAAAAGGTGGGTTAATTAAAGAAAGAGTTATCAACAGTAACAGAACGAAAGCTACGAGCATGATCTACCCAGTGGTGTAGCACAGTGAGAGCAACCAGCTCCAGGTGGAATTTTTTGGGAGCAGCAGAATCTCTGTAAATTTTGGATTAGAATACCTATTTAGGGACAGAGAACTATCCCTACATCCTGAGTGACAAAAAACCACACTACACTACTGGATCTGCCTCAAGTTTGTTATAGAACAGCAATTTCAGGTGGTAGCTGTCGAAAATGTCTATAATATGATTAAATGTAGGAGAATGAACAATACAGAAAACATCATCAATATAAAGAATGTAGACTTTTTCAGTGTAGAGAATGAATAAAGTATTTTTTTCACTATCAATATATCTGATATAGTAGAGGATGAAAATTCAGGAAGACAGTTATTTCCAAATCTTTCATTACAATTTTGGCAAAGTATGGGGACAAAAGGCTTTCCTATGATGAACCATTAATCTCATAAAAGTTCATAAAATGTCAAGCCTGAAAACCAGAATTTAAGAACACCTGTCTAAATTTAAACACACTGTTGTAACTAAACAGTTTGATTGATGACCATGTATTTGATTGGAGTCATACTAAAATTATCGATATTGTATACAAGTATAAAATTAATTTCAGAAATAGAAATCCTATAAATTTAAAATGTGATACTAGTTCATTACACATGATCTATGATTCTATTGTACACATATAATTTCTTTGTACAATTAACAATAAGCTATTTGTACACTTAAATCACTTATTGAATAAAAGTTAGTTAATTTTAAGAATTTTACACACCTGAAGAACTCTGCAGATATATAAAAGAAATTTTCTAATTTTAATTTAATTTTGTGTTTTGTGGCCAATTTATTATATATTTGAAATTTGTTTGCAAATAGATATAATCTGACATAAATTAATCTAAATGAGTAAAATTGCATCACAGAAGATACTAGCATTTTACAAATGTTGAAAGACAGTTTCCAATAAGATTAATTGATTTGCTAAAGACACCAACAATTCTGTCTAAGTGAAGGAGAAATTGACTAACATACATTCAAATGAAGGAAAGTATTTCTGTAATTATTACACACTGTATATTCAAATTAAAATCATCAAGCAATTACATTGTTCCAACATGTCTGCCTTTGTGTGATCACATGTGGAGGGAGGGAAGAAGACACAGAGAGACAAATCAAAGTATACACTACAAACATTATTATTATTTTTAATAAAGAAAATGGAATCTAGTTTAATATTGGATAGTGTATTATGTCAACAAAATGCAATATTTTAACTGACAATGTTATGAGCCAAAGTTGTAAATGTGGTACTAAATACTATGAAATAATTTTAAATGGTCTCAATATTTCTAGATATCAAACTATTTTATGATAACATACTTGTATTGTTTGTAATCCAGATGGAGTTGATACTTGAACATTGTGTACTGTTGAATTTCGAGATTGTTGCTGCTGTTGAGTGACAAGAGGTTGATGATGTTGCACATTACTTCTAGGAGTTCTTGCAATAGTCTGAGCCATTACAGTTGAAGTTTGCTTCTGAATTGGAGTTGATGATATAGAATTTTGATTCTGAGATGATGTAATAGTAACAGAAGGCACTGAGGATGTGACATTTGTGGGTTGCTCTGAAATATCTTGTTTTGATTTACGATTACCCGGTTTTCGTGTTCCTGCACTCTTCTTGGTCTTAGCAACACCCTGCTGTTGGTGATGGAGTCGTTCTGTACAGAAGTAGTAGTGCACATTAATAAAGGAATTGTACATCATAAAAAACAATGAATTTTAAATTTGTTGTTAAAAACCAGTAATATTGCTTAAAAATTAAGTAATTACATTTTTTGTATATATTTTTTTACATATACAAATAATAAAAATGGTCTATATTATCTAATACACATTTGTATAAATATTGAGAGATACTTTCATACAAAAGAATAACAAGCCCTGCCTATGACCATATTTAAAATATAAATTAGTATTTACAGAATAAATTTATATTAATGTGAATTGATCAACGGCACCATGAATTAATTAAGAAAGAAAACAGAAGAAGCTTCAATAGAAAATCAGTCAGATAGACTATGAAATTGAATTAAAGTATCTGGATGAAAAAAAATCTTGTCTGGACTGGGAATTAAACCCAGGTCTCTCTCTTAGTATGCGGGTGCTTTGCCAACTAAGTAACAGATATTTGCGAATACTTCAGAAGCAAATTATTGCTTGGGTTTTCCATTGACTAAGAGGAAGACAAAGTCCAACATTTTGAACAGTAAAAAATGCTGCTCTTCTTCATGGAAGTGAATATTAAACTGAGCTGGGCACACGAGTCCATCACTCCATACAAAAATATTCCAATTTAAATAGGTCTATTCCAAAAACGAGGGCTGTCAAGGCCTTGGAATGTGAGTTAAATATATTTGGAGCTTAACAACAGTATGAAGTGACTGCGGCAAGCGTCTAACCTGCACCTCCCCAAAACCAAAAAATGACAACAAAATTTAAATCTTTAATGTGACAAGTTAAACTGTACTAAATACAATATACATACAATAATGTATTTATCAAGGAGTTTGTATGAAAAATTAATCTATATAACCTAAATAAGAAAAAATGTTTAATCATATACAATGACATCAAAATAAAATAATCTAATATAATCTTTGTATGTATGTTTGTTTGTTTATTTGTATGTTCCTTAAACAAATCTACTTTGGTGGAGCAAATTTCGTACACACTTTCTTTGCGATCAGGAAACAAACACTTTCGTCAGGGCGAGACACATCTACCACCCAGAGGAGCAGAGGTGGAAAAATTCAAACATGCTAAAACAGCCAATATTTGAGTCAGATAAATATTTTTAAAGGTCAGAGAGATTGTTATCTGAGTATAATTTCAATCCCTTATGACATGGTAAAGGAGCTCAATTATGAGTTGGGGTGGACGGGCATTTACAGCATAGGAAGATAAAGTGAAGATGGGAATGTTTTATAAGAGTTGTAGGAGAATTTAGCTTCTTGGATCAGAATGAATTAAGGGGTCTGAATGACAACCAGGTGTTTGTGGGGTGTGATTTATTGTGTGGAGTTAAAGGGGTTTTGTGAATGGTCAAATAATAATTAATTCCAAATATGAGGGAGATTTAGGATGTGTTGGAAAATAACACCAAAAGATTTTATATAATGGAGACCCAGCGGCCCCAATCCCACAAATGCTCAATTAATTTGAATTTAACTGTATCTTTTAAGTTCAGATGATTCTGGTGTTCTTTTATGGAGATTGAGACTTTCCTACATGTCGTACCCACATAAGAGAGCCCACATCAGATTTGTTGGATTTATTGGTAGGAAGCTTAGTTCTGACTATGTTTTTGCAGAATATTATGGGATGTGAAAATGGTTAGGATGTTAAATTTATAAAATATGTTACAGATCTTTTCAGGTAATATATAGAGGTATTTGGCATGACAACGGAATTTTCTGTTTTGAGAAAATGATACCTCTGTTTTTTTTTAAAAGGAATTTAGGTGCTTGGAAGGCTAAATCTATCAGTCAGATATTTGGAATTCATTATTATTTGAACATTTACAAAGATACCTTTAACTCTATACAATAAATTCATCTCATAAATGCTTGAATTTCATTCACACCAGCCTAATTGTTCTAAAAAATGTTTGGATGTAGCAATGAACTTGTATGAAATTCAATCTAACCAATTTTAAAAGTTAAATATTGCAACATAATATAAGGTTAAATGGACAAACAAATTAAAGACTGATAAAATTTTACAAATTCTTATGAATATAGAATCATTTATTGGTTTCTGAGAATATGACACACTAATAAATCCCGGGTTTGTATACACATAAAGTGGAAGACCACAGAATACAGATATAATTTAATGCACCTAACAAAATACATGATGAATGATTCATTATTCTATTGTTATGTTAAAGTATTCTATGAAGTTATCCAACTAAATTTCATTTTTAAAAATATGTTATTAAATATGAAAATTTGTATGTCTTTAAAGGACTCACCAAACTCCTGTTCAGATCTTGCTCGGTGTAAGTACATCCAAATTTTACGTTTAGTGTCATACTTTACACATGGATCAGTCTCATAATGTAATCGATCTAGTGCTCCACTAACAACAGAATGCAAATAGCTTTCTTGAGTTATGGGAGCCAAATATTGAGAATCTTTTAGAAGTTCACAAATTTCAGATCTTGTTCCTTCACCATTAGGAAGACGAGCTGTAGCATCACGAACTGAAAAGTACAATAAATTTAACACTATAATGTGTGACACTAATTTTCAAATTATTTCTACACAGATGTTTTTAAATAAAACTCACACATATATATGTATATAACATATTTCGATAGGAAAGAGAGATAGCGAAGTTGACTTACCTGAAATCAATAGTTATTCCGCTTCTATTCTGTGTACTAAGCAGAATACGTGGGTTCAAGTCCCGCCTGGGTCAAATATTTTCAGTCTTTCCTTCTTCTTCCATCCTTCTCTCTGCTTTGAACATATGCTTTTCTATGTGCGTAATTCTTCGCCCAAGCATATGAATTCACATAAAGCGCAATCCTGCTATTTCTCCTATTTATTTCTATCCTTCCTCACTATCCATATATATATATATATATATATATATATATATATATATATATATATATATATATATATTTATTTATTTAATATTAGGAGAATCCATTAAGGAATTGGAACTAATTTGGTGCAAAGTCACATTAAAACTTGGATAGTGAGGAAGGATAGAAATAAATAGGAGAAATAGGAGGATTGTGCTTTATGTGAATTCATATGCTCAAGCGAAGAATTATGCACATAGAAAAGCATATGTTCAAAGAAGAGAGAAGGATGGAAGAAGGAAAGACTGACAATATTTGACCCAGGCAGGATTTGAACCCACGTATTCTGCTCAGTACACACATGCCTTAACCATCTCGGCCACCGGGTCAAGTTCCTGACCACGCAAATATAGACAGTCTTATTGTGGACAATTAGTAGTTTAGTGGAGGAATGGATAGAGTACTTCCTTTAGGTTGCCAAGAGTATTTTTACCTCTCAATAGTGTTTGAATCTCTCAAGAAACATGAAGAAACTTTGATTTGATTAGGACTCTGGCAGCATAATCTTGAGGTAAAGCACGTCTTTTGATGGTATTAGTGTACCGAGTATATTTTTAAGTCTCTTAGAATACAAAGAATATTTTTGGCTTTCTCAATGTGCTGGGAGTATTCTTGACGCTCATAAGTTACCAAGAGAATTTTTTATAATATCTGGTATCAGGAGTATTTATGTTTCTTATGGGTTATGAAGAAATTAGCATTCCCTTTGTTTAGGTAAGTTAATCACTTCTTGACTAATAGATTAATGTGGAATTAAATACTTTTTTGGACTTATATAAATAAATGCCTGGGCAACAAAAGGCACCCAGCTAGTAATAAATGAAGTTGTGTTCAAATTGATATGAAAATATATATCAAAACATAAATTATTATGTGATAAGTAATAAATATATGATTTTGAGAATGAACACACTAAATAGATAATCTCAGAAGTAATAAAAGTATAAGCCCATACATAAATACTCAATATTTACAAAAATAAAAGAATATATAAATCGGTAACATTTCGAAATTAGGCATGTAAAAGCATGAACTTCACATGTTCAGCATACAGATTAATATAAACTAATGATAAGTAAAATTCATGACTAAATGAATTGTAAAACACGATAATACATGCAAAGAAAGTAAAAAAATTATGTTAATTGAAAATATGTGAATTACACAAATTTTTAATTAAATACTTACCTAGTGCAAGTATGGTAACAAAATTAGGTCTTTCATCAACAAGAAGTGAGTGACCTCTTGGCTTGTTGGCACCAGCACTTTGATTGTACACACCTTTGACTGGTCCCACAACAGACTCATATCCATGCATACGAAAAGTGAAGGCTTTATGAGGATTCTCATATCGTAAATGTTCCTAATTTTAGATATAAAAATATTTTATTGTAATGAAATACACAACAATTAATTTACATCAAACATTTTACTCAACTTCAACTTATATTTTAAATAAAAGGAAGTATGAGATTATAATTGAATAGATTGTAGAAGTTAATATTTTATGGATTCCCAGAAATTAACTTCTATTATTGTTTATACATTCTCCTCTTGCACAGATCAATTAAGAACATTAACATATATAATAAAGATCAATTATCAACTATTAGTACGAGTAAATTCTTGTATGATTACAAACTGAACTCTGCACAAATATTGCAGAAAGTGAGTGAAATATATATATATATATATATATATATATATACATTCAATTATTTGAATTCAAATAAAGCGCAATCCTCCTATTTCTCCTTTTTATTTCTATCCTTCCTCACTATTCAAGTTTGAATGTGAATTAGTTCCTTAAATGGATTCTCCTAATATTGTATATATATATAGTAATAAATGATAAATTAGAGCCAGTGGAGTGAAATTTATAAAATGGAACAATTTTCATGATGGCAGTGAAGCCAAATCCTCGAAGAATCAAATGACTGACAAAAACGTGCTTTCCAGAAATTTAAATTATTATTTAATTGGTTTGGAAATTGTGAAATCTACTGTCTTCATGCTGATCGACCACCGAACATGATATCATCATTGTTCGATTGTCAGAATGATGTAATGGACTTGCACACAAATTTACCTTCGTAAAAGGGCAAGCTACGTGTGTTTCAGCAAAGAAATAAAATGACACAGAAAAGTGGCAGAAGGCAAGTGCACCAAAAAAATACACTGTACTCAGTTTCGAGAAAGTGGGTGATAATTTTTTAAGTTTTCCATGTGATCAGAAAAACTTGTCAATTTCTGAAGCAGTAGCTGGATTGTGGTTGGAGGGTATAGGCTTATAGATTTTAACATCTCCTAGCTGGTGAAGTGCTTCAGCCATGTACTTCTCCAAGTCCAAGACGACAACTGCGGAGCCCTTGTCTGCCGGGAGAATGACAAAGTCCCTATTGTTTTTGAGGTTTTGGAGGGCTAGAGGTTGGTTACATATCACGTTGGGTTGTGTGGAGAGGGAATTAAGGAAGGATGGTGAGTGTGCAGCCGAAGGTTTGAAGCAGGAGTTTCAGAGGTGGCAGTTTGGATGGTCCTCTAAATTTGGAAAGGTATGGAGCTGTGGTGTTATGTGGATCTGTGTTGATTGGGGGGTTCCACTGGACTGTTTGGCAGAATTTAAGGGAGTTACGGGCAAGTTTGAAGGGGTCTAGGGTGGCAGTGAGGGACTAAGTGAGACCCTTATCATGACCAGAAATTTTGCCTTCACTCAAATTTTTTGAGTATAGGTTGAGGATGCGGTTGCTGGGTGGTTTAGGAGTCTCTAGTGGTTTTGTTTTGGGTGGGTTTAGTTGCCAAATTTGTAGGTTTGGCTAAGTGGGAGAGGTCTGCCAAACAGGGTTTTGACGATGAGGGAAGGTGATGGTGTTTGGGTGGGAATTTGTACGCTGGCGCTCATGGCCTGTTTAACTAAGTTTTTAAAACTTCCATAAGTACCAGCCAATGCGGCTGGAGACACTGAGGAAATTGGCAACAAGGGAAGTGTGGGATCAGGAAGATGTGAGTAAAGAGAGAAGGATCAAAAGGAATAAGTTGCACAGGTGGGATTTAATAGTTAGGAGCAGCCTTAAAGACAATATAAATATGAGTAAGGATATGACATTGTCAAAATAATTTAGATTATTGGTATGACAAGTTTGTGGCTTACCTGAAATTCAAGCATGGTGTAACCGCATGGGACCAAAGAGTGTCCTTCAAATTTCTGAACATTTTTATGTTGTGGATGAGTTTAAATCTAATGTGAAACTGCCAAGCAATTGGTGTTAATTGTAAATTAAAGACAAATAAAAAGGGGGTATAATGCACAAATTAAGTGAATATTGAAGTTTTAATGGAGTGTTGGCCATGGAGTTGCAAGTACACTGCATCAGATTGGTAACCTATACACAATATTACAACTCAGTCTCACCACATTGAAAAACCATACGGAACAGAAAATTTCCTGAAAGAATGAAAAATTCGAGAAAGATAATGGTAGCAGTAAACCACTAATATTTAAAATATCACATTGGCCAAAGGAAGGAGGGACTGGCAAGATGCCATTTCTGGAAATAATAGAGCAGGAAGAAGAGAAAAGAGCTGCAAAGATAGAAGGTAGCAATATTTTTATGACAGTCTGGATAAATTATTGAATAACCTAACATAAATCTGGCTAAGCAATTATGGAAGTTAACTAACCAGTCTTCTGATAAATCAAGTAACCTATAGGAGTACCAGCAGTTAAAAACACTGCACTTTTCCAACATCACTGACCAACATGGAAGTTTCTGGTTTCATAGAAGTAGAGCAGAGCCGCCAATGTGGATTAATAACACAGGCTAGAGTAAGTGCAAAATTAAATACCACACATGTTTTTATAATCTTTGTTGCTTTTGTCACGACATTCAAGAAACGCAAGACTCTGACTGTAGTGTGTTGTTCCTGTATTTTTGTGAATAACCTCACAAATGTAACAAAGGTTGCAGAAATGTCTGATATTAAATTTAGCACTTATTTTTGTCCATTATTTGGCTATTTTATTATCTAATTATTATACTTTTACAGACATTTTACGTTATAATTTCAACAAGGACATGTATGCAAATCACTGGGGCATTTTGGTGTTTTTGGGTCATAAAATGCTAAATTGCCAATTACTCAGAATTACATTCAACCTGTCTAAGTACCTTAAGAAAAATAATCTCAGTAACAATTCTAAAAAAAGCAACAAGGCAGAGTGTAAATTATAATATATTTTTTAGTGATATTGAGAAATTTTAGGTGAGCAAATTTGTTGCATAGTAAAATACATGTCTTGAATTAAATTGTTTTTATTCATTTTATCATATTATTTAACAATAAATAATAATATTCACTAATAAATAATAAAGATTTGAACAAGAAAATTATGACATTTGCTGCCAAAAAAATGGGGGGTGGGAGGAGAGGGGATAGATAATATTGCAAATAAACAATAATACAATTCTTTCCTCCCCCACCACCACACGCACATTGCCTCAAGAGAAAACGCCCTTTCGACCTCATCCTTCCCCCAGAACACTCTGGCACCTCCTAACCCACCCCATCCTCATACCCGCAGACCCCCCACCCATTCCATCCATCCTATCAAATTGAACAACACCAGTGAACCCAACAATGTATGCCCCTCAGACACCCAAATTAAAATACCATTATGTTAATTGCTGGATTAACATAAGTGCCAAGTTCCCAGGTTAATTAATTACAGAATTTTAATTGTATATACTGTATACTTTATGTAACAACAAATAATCTTAAGATAAAAGTTTTGTCTAATAATAACAACAATAAAAAACAATTCTTATATACTAATATTGCAAATAAACAATTCTTATGTATTAAGATTGGCAAATTTATATAACAATACTGTGAAAAGTACCTGTTCTTGAAATGCCTCTTTCTCTGCCGGTGTAGTTGGTCTGACTACCCAATTGGTGGGACACCGAGGCGGTGGTGGTGACTGAGCTCTTTCATCTTCTTCCATACCTTCACCACTTTCAATATCAGTATTCACAATGGCTGAGATTTCACTATGCCGTCTGCTGGTACTACTACAAGTTGTAGGTATATTAGAACCTGGCTTATTAGAGCGATTCATTTCATCACGTCTTGTAAGCCAATGTTGACAAAGAGGCAGAAGGTGACCATCAGAATCACGTCCTGCTCCAATCCATTGATAAACTTGAAGAGCTCCTTTGTATTCTAAATATGGCACGAACTCATCAGGTTGACAATCTGAAATGAAGAACAAAAAATTACATAGATATGCAAGTATATAATCAAATTAACAGCAGCCTATTAATACAAATATACTGATATATGGATTTTATAGTCAACTATGATACCCACATATCTATTCATGTATCTAGCAATCCTTTCTAATTGACATTCCTGCTAATTGCTTCCGTACTTCTATGTCACCCATATGAGAAAATCGCTCAAGCACCTCATAACTGAAGGAACTCTCCTTCCAACACGTCCTACAGAACATGCAGAATCCTGAACTATGCATCTTTCTGGACAGCTGTCAAGCTGTTGTTGACCAAGGATGTTCAAAACTCTTGTTAGATGAAATACAAGAAGCCATGGAACCATTCCATAACAATTCTTGCATTAAGTGCAATTAAAATTCCTGTCCCATGGCATAAGTTACATTATCTAGCCAATCTCATCATTGAAACAAAAAAAGAGTTGTTGGTTGAGAAAACAATCAGAAAATAAAACAGCATCAATAATCTAATTTAAGTACAGAACTGGAGAAGTGTGGCTAGTGACAGTCAGTTTCTTCTCAAATGCATATGCAAAGGAAGAGCCAAGAAATTAATACAGAAATATCCAACTAAATGGAAGAATAGCCTCCAGCCTCAGAAGATTCTGGTATTTGAACAATGGACAAAATTGTAATAATACTAAATACAACCTTAATACAAATCTTTGTTATTCTTTCTCTATTTAAAGTTTGTCCATATGAGGGTCATATTTATTAACATTGAAAATTATCAGTTACTATTGTCTGACATACAAATCAATAATCTTAATTATTAATACTTATGTTACAAGTAATGTTAGTATATATAGAACTTTCTTCAGAAGTTTATCATATTATATTAAATTATTATACTTACCAGGATAATCTCCACAAAGAAATCCCAAGGCAGAAGGTAATAATTGAACCCAAGTATCTGGAGCCAAGCAATACCAATCATTAAGGGGAGATATTGGATTCTCTTGCCATGCTTTTAAACGATCTTGAAGATTGATCATCCCCATACGATGCTGCGTAGTTGAGCAGATAACATCTCGTATAAGTGAAAAAAAACATGCATGTGTTTCTTGCATCAGTTCTGGAGCAGGCCTACAGACAATGTCACCCTTTAATGGAATATCCAAGTCAGAATACTTTAAAGACATTAAATACTTTAAAGATTGTGATACGAAGTTTCATAGTATTTTATAAAATGGAACATATACATTACATACACACACGTGTATGTGTTAGTGCCCAGCCAGTATGTAGTTCAGATCTTTTTCTGATGAAGTGGGCTCAGGTGCTTGAAAATTTGTACTCCCATCTATGCCAGACTGGACCAACTATTGATTTCAGGTAAGTCAGAATCACTCTCTCTCTCTTTCCTATCGAAATGTGTTATTTAATTTGACCTTGTTACATTTTCCTTTTATATATAACTGTGATATTGGTATGGAAAGGAAAGAGAGATAGCATCTGGCCTACCTGCAAGTGCTTTGAAGAACCACCTTTGGTTACCTATGACTACACTGTACTTTACTTTCAGGTAAGCCACAAGATATCTCTTTTTCCTTTCCATAACAATATAGAAATTATTTTTGACAATGTCATATCATTACTAATATATATATATATATGTATATAATATTAGTAAGGATATGCTAATACAAAACTAATTTTTTACTAAGTACGTGGTTAACTAATAAATCAGTTGTAGTTGACATTAACACGAAATTATTGCAAAATTAAAAACTGGTTACATACATATTGTTTATAGAATAAAAAATTATAAAATGGAAGAATTATATCAAATTTATTAAAAAAAATATGTTTTAAATATTTGAACTAGGATTCAATAGCAATAATTGTCATAATAAAGGTAAGTTCTGTGCTACAGATAATTTTAGGGCATATTTTGAGAATGTACTTAGTAGCAGAGTGAAATTATTTGACCTTATTAATTCCCCAAACCAGTAAATGAACAAAAACTTAATACTATTTACGTAAACAAAGAACAGTTATGCAAAAATTTTATCGCTGAATAATACACTACTGAACAATGATAAACACACTAAATAATAATTTTACTAAACTAGAAATTAAAAGAATTGTTAAAATAAAAACATACTTTATATCACTCGCAGAAGCAGAATCATCCAAGTCTACAGGTAAATTCATCATGTCAATACCATCCAAATCAGATAAAGTAGCTGGAGGAAAGGTTTTACGAAGAGGGGTTGAATGAAGAATGCGAGGAGTAGTATTCTGTTGCTGAGAAGCCGGTTGGTGGCTTTGGACAGAACTGTCATGTCCAGACCAGCAAGATTCTTGAGGTTCAGTTTTAATACGATTTTGTGTTTGATGAAGAAGACTACGGTTATGTTGTTGTGTCTTCACATTTGTCTTTGGAGATGTCCTGAATGCAATAAAGAAGAGTAGTAAATATCAACAATAAATTAAAATGCTATTTTTATTGAGGCAAGACTTAATTGTTTATATACTTTATACATGGATATACATGTATATACACACACACACACACATACATTCGAACTGGGATAGTGAGGAAGGATAAAAATAAATAGGAGAAATAGGAGTATTACGCTTTATGTGAATTCATATGCTCAGGCATAGAATCAGGCAAATAGAGAAGCAGATGTTCAAAGCAGGGAGGAGGAAGGAAGGAGGAAAGACTGAAAACCTAGGTCAAATCTTCAGTCTTTCCTTCTTCTTCCTCCCTTCTCCCTACTTTGAACATATGCTTTTCTACATACATGATTCTATGCCTGAGCATATAAATTCACATTAAGCATAATCCTCCTATTTATTTCTATCCTTCCTCACTATCCAAGTTCGAATGTGAATTAGTCCCAATTCCTTAACGGATTCTCCTAATATTGTGAGTGTGAATAAAGTAATATAGAAAAAGAGAAGCTTTTTAATTATTTAATTAATTGATACTTTATAGCTTTTATTAACTTTAATCTACTTTGATGAGCAATTGAATGTATTGATAAACTTTGAGCCAACAAGTCAGCAGTCTGATATGCTATCATCTACGCTATGAGAACTAGTATTAGGTGTGTCAACTTGTAAACATTAAAATGAGCTTGTTTTTTTATTCACGCCATCCTTCTACTCTGAAAGCTGAAACAACTAATGTCAGTTGTTCTCATGGTATAGATGGTAGTGCACAAGACTGCTGCTGAATGATTACTTGTGGGCTCGGTGTTTCGATCCTTGCCAATCTAATTGTTTTCCGTGTTTCTTTTAGCTCTCTTGTTTGGTTTTAGCTAACCAAACAAAGAGCTCATTTGGCAACACCACCTCTGGTGGCTTGCTTGAATTTGCCCACGCAGCGATCTGATTTGCTAACTTCAAGGCGTAAACAGTGCAATGTATCAAATTTTTTGTTAAAAATTATTTCTCAGTACAATCTAGCCTGCAACACCTTTGATGACCACCCTGTATATATAACTCATTGGGATAGGAAAGTGAGACAGCTGACAGAGTAAGGTAATTGACTTGCCTTATTGAAAGGTTAGATTCAACTGGGAGGATATAAAATTATCATATTTTTGAGAGCCTGAGCTCTTTCATTAGTAAAGTAGATCTGTACTATGTGTCCAGCTCAGCATGCACAATTCAGATCTACTATCCTGATAAATAGGAGCTCAGTTTCTTGAAAATTTGTTTCTTACTTCTGAACAGTCTTAATGCACCTACAGTTGATTTCAGGAAAGTCAGGTACAATGTCTCTCTTTCCTTTCCAAATTTCACCTTGTCACATTTTCCTTAAGTGATATACATTCTAGAATGCACCAATGTTGATAAAAATATAAGTTTTAAAATTGTTCAATTATAATGTTTGTTGTGTAAGGTAATGGCCATGTAGTTGAAAGAATGTTTGAACTTTTGCTGTGACGAGTGAGAAAAGTGAATATAATTGGTTCCCAGATGGTTTGTTGTTTATGACTGTTTGTGCAGTCAGTTTTCAGAACTCAAATGGTGACCACTCGTCATGTAAGAAAGTTATAGTTGAAAAATCTCACTGCTGCAACCAAGTGGAGACGATGAATTTTGGAAAATCAAAAAGTTAGTCTGTCTGGGATGTGTTGGTCAAGGAGAGGTGGTCATTTGGCCAAGGTAGGCAGTCAAAATGTATGGTCAAAAGAATTGAATATGTAGAACTTATAAAATATTGAAAGAATTGAACTGTACTATTAAACTGTGAATGAAATACAATAATTCAATGGAGATTATGTGTTAAAAAGAATTGGACAGGAATTGAACTCTGTCGTTGTTGTTGGGTGCCATATTTTGAACATTGTAATTGACTGCTGACTAAATGTGAACTGTTTTGTGATCTGTATGTAATTGGGATCAAATATCCAGGTCACAGTATCTTGTGAGTTGGCAATATTATTGCCCGGCTGACTCGATGTGATGAGCGAAACATCTTTGGTCTGTAGGATAGATCCTCTATTGTCTGGATTGAGTTGTGTATGCAGTGAAAGTGATTGTGCAATTGGATACACAATGTGGCCTATTGTAAAAAGTTAAAACAGTTAGGGTTTTGTAAATAGCATAGATTTGAAAGTAAGGATTGATCATAAATGGTATGTAGCATTTATATTACTTTAGTAGAACTAAAATACAACATAAACCTTGTGTAATTATTGTACTGTCAAAGTTCATTTCATATATGAATTTTTGGGGATATTTTATAAGTTAATATTTCTGTAAATTCAATTCAAAACTTCCATTCCATACAATTATACACTTTTCAGGGGCCTGATAAAAACACCCTGATATAATAGTTGAAATTTCATGTAAATAGTTGGATAAAAATATTTGTGTAAACTTTGTATTCAAGACCCATTGTATGTTTTAATTAAATTCTTTAAATTTTATATTAATTAAATATAAGTTTCATCATTTCAAACCTTTCACTAAATATTAGGAATTATCAACAAATTTTCATAACTTCAAAATTTCATTGATTTAATTTAAATTGGTAAAGAAAATATTTATTTAAATAATCATAAACTGTAGACAAAAGAAAAAATTTAATAACTTTAAATAATTCAAAATTCAGAATTACATTTAATTGCTCTTATAAGTTAATTAAAGAAAATAATTTATAAAGCTATAAGTTTACATAATGTAAATTTAATATTTTCAATTTCGTTATTATATTAGTAAGGATATGACATTGTCAAAAATAGTTAAACAGGCCACGGGCACCGGCATACAAATTCCAATCCAACTCTGGCTTCCTCAAACATTGTCATCTCTCCCCCCCCTCCCCCCCTAATAGCTTCAAAACCCTGCTTGGCAGACCACCTCCACCTGCCAAAACCTATGACTTTGGTGTCTCAACCCACTTAAAACAAACAACCACATCCTCAATAAATCATCAAAAATTTTAAGTAAAGATGAAATCTCTGTCCTTGACAAGGGTCTGACTTTCTCCCCACCCTAGACCCCTTCAGACTGGACTGTGACACCCTTAAATTCTGTCAAACAGTCCACTGGAAACTATATTTCACTAAGAAACTCACTATCAGCAGAGATCTCCATAACTCCACAGCTCCCTGCCTCTCTAAATTTAAAGAAGCATCCAAACTGCCACCTCCACAACTCCCACCTAACCACCCACTTCAAACCTTCACCTGCACCCTAGTCTCCCACATTACCTCACCATCCTTCTGTAACTCCCTTCCCAAATGACCCAACCTGAAAACTAGCCCTCCGAAACCTAAAAATCAATAAGGAAATTGTCATTCTCCTGACTGACAAGGCCTCTACCATTATTGTCACGGACTTGGAGAAGTACTGGACTTGGCAGAACGTACAAGCTTCTACCCACCAACCCCAATCCAGCCATCACTTCAGAAATAGACAAATTTGTCTGTTCACATGGTAAAAACCAAAAATTGCCATCAAATAAAACATCACCTGCCTCTCCTCCCACTCCATCTACCAAATTAACTGTAGACTCTGCCATGCATTCTATATAGGTAAAAAAAAATAGCCCTCCCTGAACGACCGCAGCACTGACAAACTCTCCAAAATTCAATTCCCAGTAGCTGCTCACACCCAAAGCCACAATACAAACAATTTTGACCAATGCTTCACATTCACCATCCTTAAATTTCTACCCCTCGATTCATCAGAAGAACTCCATCTGTGGGAACTCTCCTTCAACATATCTTACAGTCCAGGCAAAGCCTTGGACTAAACATCCTTTAAATAGTGCCCTTCCTACCTGCAATCCCCACTTTCACAAAACCATGTGAGTATGTATGGGCATGTTTATGTATGTACATCATACATTTGTGTGTTTTATGTGGGTGTATGTATGTGCTTGTTTGTATATATAACTAATTTCGCTTCCCTACGGCTACACCATATTCACTTACAGGTAATCAACAAGCTATCTCTCTTTCCTTTCCATACCAATACCACAATTATTTTTGACAATGTCAATTAAATAACACATTTAGAGAGAGAGAGAGAGAGCTAGCTGAGCACACAGTTCAGACCTTCCTTCCTGATGAAGGGAGCTCAGGCCTTCAAAAATTTTAACTCAGCCTGACTGGACCAACTATTTATTTCAGGGTAAGTTGACTTCACTGTCTCTCTTCACTATCTAAATGTGTTATATATATAACAATGATTTTTATACAAAGAAAAGAGAGGAAGGAGATGGCTTACCTGAAATTGAACTTCAGTGTCACCATTCAGCACAAGAGGAAGTTCTTGAAATTTTCGGGTGACTCGTAGTTCTGAAAATTTGAAGAAATTCCTCCTGTCCTGAATGACAATGCTGAGCTTCAATTTCAGGTAAGCAACCATCTTCCTATTTTATTACCACATAATTTTTTAAATAATGTTAAATACTCACTATAATATACAGTGAAAGAGAGCGATGGAGAAAGTGGGAGAATAGAAGATGTATGAAAGGTGTCTGTAGAGGAGAAAGAATAGGATTTGTATGGTGGTTTTTATTTGGGCATAAAAAATGAAGAGTGGTACTTCACCTAGAGAGCATTTGGTAAGATAGATTTACACATACCATTGATACTTTTATTTGGCCATATTACCAAAATAGTGTCTAAATTGACTGCTGAAAAGATCTGTGTTAATGATGAAACAGATTAAAAACAAGTCCTATTGAAGAAAATATGGATTACCAACTTTGAAATGTACATTCAATTAATTATATTAAGTTTGAAAAATATGGCCCAAACTTTTGTTATAAATATTGAAAATGGTAATTAAATATAAATATCACATAAAATGTGTACAGTAAATTAATAACATCTCTCTTAAAAAAAATGCAATTACTATTCAATAATGCACATATTATATAGGCCAAATATTTCACAAAACCACAAGTGATATAATAAAAAATGTTGTCTTTCTCGGTGTAGAGAATGAATAAAAACTTCTCCAGTAACAAGTGATATGTTTAAATTTATTTGATTACATACCCACTAGTTCCACATCGTCTGATTCTTGACCTTGAAATGGAGTTACTCAGTTTATCACAAGGTTCAGATTTCACTTCGAGAGTTTGTCTTTCGGTTGAAATACAACTAACATCTTCACTCATAGAAATCTGGTCACTTTCTGCATCATCACCTGAATCACCTCCTCCAATGTCAGACCCATGGTTGGAATTTTCACCACTCAGCTTAAAAACAAGAATTTAAAGTACATATATAATAAATTAAATTAACTTACATATGCTTTGGTTTAAATTATATAAATTTAAAAATTTTCAGTTATTCTAAACTTAAGAATTAGTTTAATGAGGTAAAAATCATCAAAGTAATTTTCTATGAGTATAACTTGAACATTGGATTATAGTGATTGTTCCTTTTCATCTGAATATAATATTTATTCAATTTTATCATGCAAACATAGGGCTATACATATTTGGAACTATAACAAAGTAAATTGAGGATACATGGTTGTTAACATCATTAACTTACTCATATCCTTACTAATATTATATATATATATTGTGGTAATTAAAGACATGTAATCATTTAATAAACAAAATTTTACGATTTTCATTTTCGGTGGCGTAAATATAAGAATTGTGTACAAGAATATGGAGCCTATAGACATGAGGAAAGTCAGTGGTTTTGAGAAGCTGACGAGTGTATTTCAAAGGCTGACTAGTGTGTTTGTCAGAGATAATTGGAGAGTTGTGTTTTGAGGAGGATGTAATTGAGAGTTGTGTTAACCAGGAAACCAAACCTGAATCAAAGTTCCTGTTACCATATTCAAGCAAGTGTATACAGGCAGCTGAGACATAATATATTAAAGTCCTGTGTTTGTGAATTACGAGTCGACAATCTGAAGTATTTGTCCATTGGCATATTTATGCTAGTATCAGAGATTTAAGAACAATGTTATAAACTATAAAGAATAGGAAGTGCTTTGCATTTGAAAATTACAACCACATTAAATTGAGTGAAATATGGCCTGTCTGTGAAGTGTTTAACAATAATCGAGTGAGATCAAGTCCCAGATAAACAGCTAATGGTAATGTAAACTAAAAAGAAAATTTATTAATTGTAAACCTAATGTAAATAATAATTATAGTCAGATTTCATATTTCAATAATTGTTTAAGTTAAGAATTTTTCACATTGTAAGCTTTTAATTGTCTTGTTGTAACATTCTTTATTGGAGGACTGATAGTCGGCCCTGAAATTAAGCCATGGCACTTTACCAACTTCTAACAAAATTTTTAACGTTTGGGAGTAAAATGTTTTCCTCTTGACAATAGCTTGTGCTATTCTGCTTTTGTTGTTATCTTTGCTCTGTCTGAACTCTATAATACCGCTTGTAAAAATAGAAAACGCGTTCACTTCAAAACCATAATGAAGAACAATCATTCTGATGATATTTTTAAATTAGATATGATTTGTGGTGTACATTAAAAATGTCTGTTTTATCGTACTAAAGAGACAATAAACAGCAATAAGGAAGTATATCATTATTAATGAATTTACACCGGGAAAGCTTATGTTAATTAATTATATTATTATTATTATGAATTGGTTAATATTTAAAGAATGATAGATACTGAAGAAACTGGAGTAAAATATCCAATTATCAGGCATAAGATAACAAATAATTTTAGTTTAAATAAATAGTTACACTGAAGGTCAAGAAAATAAAAATGTATGTAAGTATAAATAATTTACCTGTGGACTACTTAGTCTCACATGAGGCACTTTACTGTTAGTTTGTGGTTCAAATTTTATTCGGACACCAGTAATTCCTTTCTTTGAAACTTTATTGACTTCTTGGAACTGAGTTGTAGAAACTTGTGATGTTGGAGATGTAAGGACAGGTCTCAAAATTGGTGGGCGTTTACCCATTTGTGCTCGAGTAGCTACATCATGTAATGTCAACCCTTGTATGTTAAGATCAGGGTGATTCTGTAAAAAAAAATATTGGTATAGCTTTAGAGTCTAACAAAATGTAAAATTACAAGGTATGATCAAATATAAACCAGAAAATAATTTTTTAAACTTGAATAAAAGTGTAAACATAGTGATATATTAATATTTTTCTACATAATATTAGTGACTATGCAAGTTCTCAACCCTTTTTCAAAGAAAGAAGGAGGGTGGGTCATGAGCTACTTGTGTATGAGCCCAATAACTGCATGGTCATTGCCGAAACATTGTCCTGAAAGTGCCTCTTTCAGAGGTTGAAAACTGTTAGAGCCACAGTGATAGTTCTGGACTGCAGGGATAATGTTCCAGGAGTCCATCTCACTTCCTATAGTTTATATTGTCATAGGATTGATGTATGAGGTCAAGTATTATTATGCAGGGGCCAAATTACTTTAACAAAAATCTGACAGTAGCAGCATTCACTGCACAACATTCGTAAAAGAAGTGAAAGTACAAAATGACATGAAATCACCAGAAGCAGCTGAGAACATTTTCCACTGAAAGACAAGTTTTTACTTTCACTTATGTCTATGCTTCCACATTCCATAGGTGCTTGTTAAGAATTGGCCAAGTAATTTTGTCCTGGCTAAAACACAATTGATACTGAAAATTGGTAACTGGACCTGTGAAAGACACATATTTATAAGACAATACTTTCAGAATGAGCATGCTGTCAAGACATTTGTGAAAAGTGTTCTCAATGAGGGTAACATATTAGGACACGTGACCACCTGCTCAACCGAGCCAATGGGTTTCAAATCCGGATTTAACGATGTTAGAATAAGTGGGTCAAGGTACTACTGGAAGCGATGCTGCTGGGGACAGAGTATCCCAGCATGTGGCTGAGCCTGGAAGTGATTGACACTGCTTAGGTGTACTGCTAAATAAGCACCGACACTGATTGGCCCTCACTGTGTGATGCCTTATTGACCAATCATACATCCCCTGGGTTTCCATGAAACGAGGGGATGTATATATACCAAACAAATGAGGTGGTCCCAACACTTTGCCTGGAAGGGGATGACAGAGCTTACAGTCATCAAAACATCGCAGCTGTACCATGTGAAAGAAATTTTACTGCAGAAATTACACCAAGAAAGCTTTCAATCTCTCATTTGTGTGTGACAAGATCATGAACAGCCACCTCTTTCTATGCAAAACTGATAAAGAACATGGCTACAAGCTGAGAAAAATGTATTTTGAAATTAGCAGATTTTATAGAAAAATAAACTGTATATTCTCAAGTATCCAATACACCGTTTATCTACATTTTGAACAAACAAACATGGAGGGGGAAGGGGGGAATAATACATGAATTATAGATTGTTAACTCTGAAGATAACGTTTCCTGTGTATATTTGGAAAGAAATTTTTAGAGAATAGTTTTAATTTTACTTGTTTGCCGTCATCAGGGTACAGTTTTCTTGGTCAGAGACTCAATAAGAACAATTTAGTCTTGTACAGTTACTTAAAATTGTGTATGAGCAAATTTTGAGAATCAAGAAAGATAAGATCTTTTACTGAAAAATTAGCTTACCAAAGCTGAAGTAGAAGGGAATTGTGCCATGGGTACGAAGTCTTATATTTCTGAGTCTTATATACTAGTTTGGAGGAAATATAAAGCCAACTGATGAACTGTCCAAGGAACTACAAGGCTTTTTGATGTAAACCTGTGAAGTTTCCTAAGCTGGACAAAGGAGTAATGAATTATATTATGAAAGAGAAAATTTGGATATGCAGTCCACATCAAAGCTAATACAATTGGCACAGGCTACAATAGCTAAACATTTGCCACAAACACACGAAGAGAAAGTGATGCAATTCCAGCTAGACGCCATCCAACAATAATGAGAAAAGTAAAATTTTATGGGACAAATTAGCTATTCCATTCAAATTCAGATGTTTTTCGACATGCTCAAATGAGAATAAAAAAAAACAATAAAAAAGTGTTCCTGTTAAAACAAGTGACAAAAAACAACACTGTTCAATAATGCAGTTAATATTAGCAGACTGCAGGAAACTCCCATCAAATGTACTAACCAAGTGAAAATCAATACAAAAAAATGAACTTCTGGAAAAGGGCGGAGTGGCTAGTGGTATCATAGAAGATTGTTTGCAATTGTTATATACAAAAATACGAGGTAAGGGTAATCAGTTTGCAAGTCTGATACATTTTCTGCTGAAGGAAGAGGATAGCAAAATCAAAAATTTGGATTCTGCATCTGTACAATCTGTTGAATTTTACAAATGAAAGGTCAATCCTTCACTTTCCTATCAAAACCATGTTTCTGTCAATTTTATTAACTGCATTATGTACTTATTATTAATTACAAAAAAATTAAACCTATATAAAGTGTAAAATGTGATGGTTTCAAATTGGTGTTTTACAAGAATTTCTTTTTATATATTAACTTACATCATCTCTTACTCTTCGGCGCTTATGCCTTGCCAGCATGGCACGATAAGCATCTTCATTAGGCTCATATGGATTATGTCCTGGTACAATATTAGCTTCCAAGTCTGGTCCAACAGTAGGACGTAAGGACATAGTTGACGATACTTGTCTACTATCTGGACTAAGAGAACTTTGTAATGCTGCCAATTGACGCTTCTGCTTTTTACTGAGCCTAGGTGGTGGTCCTTCTACAAAAAATTAATAAGATATAAATTTATGTTTTTAAAGACATTTTGAATCTATACAATACAGAAAGTTCACAACAAAGGAAAAATTGAAATATACAAAAATGCTACTATATATGTATATATCTAGATTAATATACTAATCTGAAGAGGAAACAGCAGTTGACTTATCTTAAACTGATAGTTGGTGTCGCCAGGATAGGTAGTAATGAACATGTCAAGTTTTCATTGGATTAGGCCCCCTTCCTCAGGATAGAATAGAATTGAAAGTTGTACTGGCCAGGATACTGTGTGGAGACAAGGATGTTGTGGAGGTTGAGCGGGCATCTGAACATGAGGGGGCTATAGTGGGGATGTTAGGTAACGCAAGAAACTAGGTGGTGGTAAGGTGTTAATTATTTCAAGTGTAGTGTAGTGTAGTGGAATTTAATGTTTTATTTTAATTTTGACTACATAACGGTTTAAATTATGCCACAAAAGTAACCTGGGTAATTATCATCTTCAGAACTGTGTTCACTTTGACCCACTTCTTCTCTAACAGCAGCAAGTTCTCGAAAATATCGTCGTTTTGTTCTTTGATCAATTCCTCCATTAGCACATGTTAAGTTTGATAGACAAGATGTAGGCACAGAATTTGGTGTAGTAGTAGTAGTAGGAGGCAGTTCCACGCGAAGAGGTGTACCAGGTGCCTGGCTGAATGCAGATTCTAGTAATCGTTGGCGGCTTACAAGGATTTGTTTCATAATATGTTTGAAGTACTGACGTTGTTGGATTCTGAAATAAAACAGAAAATATATTAGTTTGCAAATACCAAGTCTTAAATTTATAAAATAATGTTTGAATTAATTGTATTTCAATGCAAATCACAGCAACATGAACCACTATTAGTTATAATCTATTATTCATCAATCGACTATTATTATAATCATCAAATGACTATCAAATCATAAAATGTGTAATAAAACCACTTCTTACTACTAATATCACACAAATAAAATAATATTTCTTAACTTTGTAAATAACTGGCATTAATAATTGACAGAATATAGTGAAGTGTTGCAAATGTAGCCCACCTCAACAAAATAAATTTCAATCTCCTTCATTTTGACTTAGCAACCCAAACCAGGTAATTCAAGTTTCATTTATTTTTTACCTACAATTGGTGGGCCATTATTATATACTTCATGGTTATGATTAATTATCTATAGTCCGTTTCATTCCATTGATAAATATAAGTAACTCAAAAAGTAGCAATCATTGAGAAGGAATTGTGGTACCATTTATATGAACAGCTATAAGTGGAAGGACTGGGGTTCAATTCCCTGCAGAAGAATATTTTTTAATTTTCATACTGTCCATTTCATTTTGCATGAAGGTATATATTAGATTTAGCATATAACGTTTTTGCAAACTGTGAGTATATTCTCAAAAATGTTAATTACAATTCATGTCTAAATTGCAGTGAATTTCGGGCAGTGAGCTAGGGTAAAGTAAATTACTATTTTATACAGACACCATGAGTAACTTCCTAGAAATATTAGTTTTAATAAATTCTATGGAAAGTGATGAGTAGACGATGTTTTTAAATCATGAACATATTTAAGTTTATGTCAACTAAACATTATTACCATAACTTTGAATACATGAATGTAAAAATAAAAAAACAACCAAAAAAGTTATATGAGGTATTTTTTATATGCACGTCATCATTCAAACTGCTGATTTATAAAGTTGAATGTAAAATTTTATTAAAATATAATAAATATACAAATGTATAAAATTACCTATAGTCTCTGAGATGTGCTTTTCGTATAAGTGCCCGCATTCTAGCAATGTCTGGCCTGAAATGCCCATTTTTTAACTGTGTATGAAAATCATTTAAAGGAACATTGAATCGCATATTCTCCCTAGCAAAAAGCCGCCTAATTGTATCATCTTTTTCTAGGTTGTCATTTTCTGGGAATGATGGCAAGAAGTTCTGTTGAAACAAACAAAGATTATTAAAATATATTTACAAGTACAAAAAACAATTGGGTTTAAGATAATATTCAATGATTAAGACAGTATATACCTTTAGTTTTGAAAAATTAAGAATGGAATATTATAAAAATTATTTGAAATTATTTCTTCATAATGTTTTAACAAAACATAGGCTAATAAATTATTTGCCTACCCTATATTAACCACAATAATGCACTTTCAAATTATGTTTTTCAAGGTCCTAGAACTGACAATATTATGAGAAATTGAATCATTATAAATCATAATCTCAACTGCTATTAAATGACATGTTATACTTGTATGGTCTTAATGAAACATTCCAATATAACAGCAACTTACCTTTAAGTGTTGTTTCTGTTGTTCAGTAAAACAATCTTGCCACATACGATAAGAAAAAAATTCTTTGAATATATCTTTATTTTCACAAAGACCTTGCGGCAACTGTAATCTAACTCCTTCTATACGACATTCTTCTAATCTTGTGATTTCATGAGACATTTCAGAACTCATAGATGTTGCTTCACTAGACATAGTAGAATATTCCAACTCCATTTTTGGGCCTACTAATAAAAAGCCTGTCTAAAACATTTTGTCAATAACGTACGGTATGCGAAGAAAAAGTTATAAATGTCCCATGTCAAAAATGTTTTAAGGTTATGTTACTAAGAAGTGTTTATTTACTTTATTTGTGCATGGTTTCTGCTACTGGTATGGAAGGAGGACGCATTTCTGCTTTAACTTTCTTAATGCAGCCACCGCTTTAATATTTTTTTATCATATTACACCAAAAGGAATCATTATTGCTGAAAAATAATTAAATAACACGTGAATATATTCCTGCGTTTCAGAGCTTAACAGAACTTATACGAAATGCTTAGACGGAGTTGAAAGATAAACATTTCGCGGAAAATGTCCTAATACTGGTGGGCACGTAATTATCCTTTTTATACCCACCTTTCGGGTGTAGTTTATTAGGTTTTGTCTAATTTCAACGCCCTCCACGTTTGGTATCCTGGGCCTGCAATGCAGATATTATAGAATCCAACCGTGGAGGACATGGCGGACGGAACGGGAACCATATTTAAACAAGGAATAGCACACATAAAACCAGTGCTGCCAATATAAAATGAATTAGGATCGTGCAGTTCATATTAATTCCACGTTCAGGAAGTGAACCGAAAACGTAATGTATATTTTCTATCATAATTCAGGAAAAATACAATAACTTGGGTTGATTAAACTAGGATTAAGCATTTCCTTAATATAATGAAAATTACTCTCCTTCGTTCGTTAAAAGAAAATGTATGGCAATGTGTTACCGGAAATTGATATTATTTTCTTTTCTATTTATGTAGCAAAATGGCGTTAAGCACAGTTGTTAAGGTACACCCGGTTGTCCTTTTTCAAATAGTTGACGCATATGAGAGAAGAAATGTTGACGCCCATAGAGTTATAGGAACTCTACTAGGTACGTATTCTGTACATTCAATAATTAGGCCAGACTATAGTTCTCTTTGAACATTAGGATATACATATGTTGTCCTGGTGTAATAGTTGCTTTCACAATATTTTTACTTTTTAGGTACGGTTGAAAAGGGCGCAATTGAAGTGACCAATTGTTTCTGTGTACCCCACAAAGAATATGAAGATCAGGTAAGTAATAAGGAACTGTGATAACATGTATGTCTAAGAAATGATATATAATTCCAAACAGCAGTAATAAAACTTGTCTAACAGGTTGAAGCAGAGTTAAATTATGCCATGGATTTGTATGACCTCAATCGTAGAGTTAACCCTCAGGAAGCAATTGTTGGATGGTGGGCAACAGGAAATGAAGTGACAAGTCATTCATCTGTAATACATGAATATTATGCAAGAGAATGTAATAATCCTATTCATCTTACACTTGACACAACATTACAAGATATGCGTATGGGCATTAAGGCATATTTGAAGTAAGTTTTTATTCTACTTAAGGTTTGTCTTCCGAACCAGTAACGTGCTGCCATGTTGTATGACTTAGCAGGTAGGAAAGAGGTAACATTGATATTGAAAACACACACTTCTGAAGGATGTTAACACTCCTTACAAAAAAATAAAAAAAAAATTTCAACTGGACCATAATGGTTTGGTCAGTTTACTAATTAATGCCATTAATGTGCTCCAATACAAATTCTCCATTCAAAAATTTTCTCGTATGTAATAGGGACATCTCAATGTGCTTTTTTTTATGATACTCTGGTTTCTTAGAAAACTTAACTCAACTGACATTGCCAACCCCATGTATAATCGAGACAAATATCAGTCCCTACCAATAATGCTTTTCCAGGCATTGTACATTGATTATGAATGGAAATTCTTGTTCCATTGGTGGGCACTGTATTTGACATTAAGGCCAATATGCAAATTTTATCATCCAAAAATTACACCCATCCACCCACCGCCATCTGATGAGGCACTCAGCCAATCCCACAGCCTAAGTCCACACCAGCTCTAACCATGAGTTGAAATCTGCCCACTTGGTATCTTCAATATTAATTAATATTTCAAGGATCATAATGCCAGGTTCCTAATTTCCTAGTTTAATCAATTTATTTACATCCAATAATTTCAATTGTCATGTTGCGGTTCACTCCACATAATTTGTAAGACCCCTGAGAGAGAGTCAATATTTTATTATTTGATTATTGCCATTTTTGTCAATTTAATTTTAATGTTTTGTCATTACAGTATTGTGATAAATTAATTAAATCTATTCATTTATAAAAATAAACACCCAACCACTTTCTTACTCTGGTAATGGAATACCCAAAAAATCTGATAATGATATTACCTCACCATTGTCAAATAATTTCAAATGCCTATATTATTATATTGTTTTCATTAATCAATCTCTTCACATGAAGAAATTATCTTTAGATTTTAATTTAAGGTTTTGAAGTTCCATAAAAGCAGAATTACTGAAAATAATCTTTCAAGTTGGAGCTGCAAAATTTTGCACAGAACGCCACACATTTATGGTAGTTTGGCATTGCATATGTTTATACTTTTCTCACAATTAATTTATGTTGCTCTGGTACATGTGATGTTTCGACTAACTTGAATTTTACAATTAATGATAACTTATCCCTTAAATTTCTTAAATTTCAGCTGATCCATCAGAATTAAAAAATTCATATGAATTATTACTATCCTTTAAGATTTACATACCCTTAGATATTTGAAGTGTTTTTCATTTATGAATATCTAATAGGTATTGTATTTATTATTTGGCAGATAATTATGAATTACTTCCTTTTATAGTGTGCCTATTGGAGTACCAAGGAGAAAGTGTGGCAGCATGTTCACACCTATTGCTGTTGAAATTACATGTTATGAACCAGAAATTGTCGGAGGTATGAAATAAAGTTAAAATGATATTTAAAGCACTAGCTTAATGCAACTAACTTAACAACTAGGTTTTTACACAAGAGACTTAGTTTACTTATATGTGATCATGCTCTTCTAATTTTTAGATGTTGTCATCCATATAATTGGTCTGTTTTTGTTATATGTTCTCGAATATACATAGGAAATGTTCTATTGTTCCATTGTAGTGGCTAGTCAAGAATCAAAAATTTGTAATGAATGAATATTTTCATTTTAAATTTGTCCTGACTTTAATGTTACTATGAAAAAAAGTATTTAAGTAATTAATGCTAAATTGCAATCAATGAACAATTATAATATTCTGACTTCAATTTAAATTACATATTAAAATCCTATTAGTCATAATTTTCTATTATAATTTAAAATGTATTTTATATCAGACACAATGTTTTGTCCTTATTAGGACCTCTTCTTGTGTATAGTTACATTCAATTATAATTTATAATCAGAAAATCAAGGTTGACAAATATCTACTGTGTGGTTTGTCCACATGTTGCAGTTAATTGCTCTCAATAAATTATGTTTATCTCATTCAGAGAATTTCCATGACATTAAACATTTATGATCTTGTAATTATTATGGTAGAACTACTTTCCGATGAATAATAATTATAGCCTTGTCATTGAGGTGTGTGAAAATTTGATTTCATTTTACTTTTCAGTGACTTAACATAATTATGAATTTAGTTTGTAAGAAATGTACACTTTTATATTCATTTGTGAAAATTACTTAGATATTAAAATGATTGCATGTTTTAGTAAGAACTCAAGATTTTAAAATAGACAATCAAATTAATTTGATTAATCACAAATAATTGAATTTACACAAGTTATCAAATGAATTTTTACAACAGTTAGTAACTAATGTTTTACAAAAAAATATTCTATTTCTCAGGGTCGTTTACTACAGTCTATGGTAATCCATGAAATTTGGCTCGCTTGCACACCAACATCCACTCACTTATATATCGGCCATAATGAACACCGAGTTGTGTACACACTTTACACTGAACACTTTTGTCAGTACAACTAAACAGATTTTTCATGAAACGGCAGACTATCACCACATGACTGCAACTTTCGTCTGGCCACAGCCACCTCTCCATGAAAACTCACAACGACCTCGTCTCCTTTATTCTCATGACTTCTTCCTCACGAAGACTTTTGACGACTCTTTTCAAACAATTTACTTATATTTATTTCAGCCACCAATTTCCATTAAGACAACCACCAACAAGCTCTCCCGACAGACTCCTCCTCTCTCTCGACGACCTCCTCTGCTCTCTTTCATGATGAAATCCAATTTATTTTGGCCATCTATCTTGGCCAGATCACCACTGATGAATGCTGCTAACAGACTCCTCCTCGCACGACGACCTCCTCTGCTCTCTTTTATGACAAACTCCTATTTATTTCGGCCACATATATTGGCCCGATGACCACGAGGACCACCACCGACAAATGCTGCTAACAGACCCCTTCTCTTTCTTCTTAACGACGGCATCTCTCTTTCTTTTGCACACCTCTCCACAGAGCCGGACACACGCACACTTCACTCAACCTCTTCTAATTTGCCATCTGCCCCCAAATTATCCCATCATTACATCTTTGGGTACAACTCGAGTGCCTTCTGCCGCAGACAATATGAGTCCAAATATTTGTTAATTAAGTAATGCTTTATTTTTAATTACCACAATATATATATATATATATATATATATATATATATATATATATATTGACAAAGGAAACACCACTGTAGATATGAACTCTTCTAATTACAACAAAAAATGACAGAAATTTATTACCCATGACTTATATGCCCAAAAGACCTCACTAAACTATTGAAAGCAGGATGTACAGATTCTATACACACATGCGGATGAGATCTTCATAAACTGTTCTTGGTATTTCCCCATCCACCAAATATATTCAGACCTGAATATTCCCACAATAGTACAAGTACAAGTAAAAAAGCATTCAATAGTCAACTGTGCAGATCCATCCTACATTCTAACTCATTAATATTACAAACAACCAATAATCTCCCCCAATCAAGAAGAAAACTAAAAAGACAATGACCTGCAGATTTAACAAACTAAAGGCTAATTATACTGTAGGTTATCACAATGATAAATCATTCATGTCAATATCACTGTTCAAAGAACCATTATATGTGTCACAATGATAGTCATTTAGATAAAAAGTTAATAATAATAAAAAAGAAAAGAAAAACGATGAGATATTGGAGAATATAAAAGAATACTCACTTTCAAAAATACACAAATCTGGTTTCCCTCTTAGTCCAGTAGTCTCTTGCAGGAGACGTCCCTACCATTCTTGGGCATATTATCTTGATTCAATTCTGATACACCTACCTCATGATTCACAGTATTCAGTCAAAAACTTATATTAATATACCATCTCAAAAAAACTCTTAACCTTGGATTCCATTGATATGCTCGTATGTTTCGATGTAGGAAGCCTATATACCAATGTACTTGTGGAAGATGCATCCTTTTGTGTACAAATTCTCTATCATCACCTTCATGGAACTCATCACCTGCTGCATCATGAATTTGTTTTTCCAATTTAATAATGGTTCTTTTCAGCAAATTGATGGCCTCACTATGGGACCCCCACTTAGTCCAACTCTTTCAGACATCTTTCTACTAAATTTCAAAAAACAAATTAGTCTCCCTCAACAAAATTTTATATAGATGCTATGTCAATGAGATCTTCACAGTTTGACAATTTGGTTCTGTACTTCAACAATTTTTTGAACTGATTAACAATTTTCGCCCTAAATTATAATTCACTGTAAAGATTGAAAAAGTGCTAGTTCTAATTTCCATTTATCTTATAAAGTGCAAATTATTTAAATTATTCCATGTATAATCATTTACAGGTAGACACTTGCCACATTTATAATTATAATTAATCATAATTTTATGATAAAATTAGTGAAGTAGATCCTGTTAACAATGTCCACCTTATTAATTGTATATGGAAGATTTTTATTTAATTCTTAAAATAAATCATTGTTTTAAATTTAATTTGTTCAATGGCTTAATTCAGCATTTGTCTTCATGATTATTATAATATAATATTTTGTTTAATAAGTGTAAAAAAAACAATGCAAACAACTGTTTTGATTTTTAGTTCAGCTGTGTCAGAAAACTGCTATGTCAGCTGTGATGAACAGTCACCCAGGTAGTAGGAAGCTTTCAAAACCTACATTTGTGGAACCTATGCTTGATCTTGCCCAGGTGGCTGAAGCTGCTGCCAAGCTAACTGAATTATTAGATCAAGTGTTGGCATATGTAGAAGAAGTATTAAGAGGAAGTGGCCCTGGAAGTAGATCTCCAGATAATGCAATTGGCAGAGCACTATTAGATATGGTTAACTCAGTACCCAGAATGTCTCCTGAGGAATTTGAGGCAATGTTTCATTCTAATGTCAAGGTAATAATATTCTTTGCTATTTGCATCATGATTAAACTAAGATAATTTAATTTTAAAAAAGTATTACATAAAGTTATTTAATGTGTAATTATAATTATAACTCGAATTAAATTTAAATAAATAACTTTGTGTTTAAATTATCAGAATGAAAAGTAGAATTAGTTTTATTTGCTTGTATGAATCAGAAAGATGATTACTAATAAGATCTTCATCTTACAAATTATGTAATTCTTAAAAAATGTTGTGTATAGTGAGATGAAAATTAATGACCCTTGGCTGTTATTTCCCTGTGAGGATGTAAACTTGAAACCACTAATCAGAACACCAATAATGAAGGTTTGGGACAAGCAGCATTGCTGAACAAGCACCATGTAATCTACTGTTTAACTTACTCACAGTGTACATCACTCCTGTAGTATCTTCTTTCCTGAGGAAAGAGTTTAATGACTGTAAAAATTTGAACTTTGTATGTCATGTTGTTATCAATTGTACACAGTTTGTATTGGCAGGAAAGAGAGAGATAATAGATGGATTATCTGACATTGAGGGTTGGTTCCACTCTGTTGGACTGGAAACATCCAAATTTTTGTTGTGTTAGCCTTCTCCTTCAAGAGACAGTATTGTACTGCTTAATTTGCAAATGTGGAACTCATACTGGTTGGTCTGGAAGATATTGGACTGTTGTTCATTTGCTGATGTAGTTTTTGAATATATATAAAAAAATACATTTTTAATAGAAACAGTGAATTAATTGGGCAACTTCCTTCCATCCAGTAACTTTTTTTGTCAGATTTGTAGAAATAAAAAATGTATTCAGTGATTTGTGGAAAGTAATCAGCACAATTTGGGAAAAGTTCATTTCTTTGACTTCAAAATTACTGCTTTCCTGACCTCCCCCTTCTTTCTCTGTTGAAATTATTGTGATTGAGCAATCAGATTATGTTTTCTTTTGTTGGAGTATAAGTAAATCATGAGTGTTATTTATAGTTTGTCTTCAAAAATATTTACAGATGTCTATTTCATTCTGAGAGTACAATTAAGCATTGGTATGTATTGGTTTTCAGATCTTGCCTATCAAAATTTGTTGAAGTAACTGTGGAATAGACATTTTATGAGGAGCATTTATATCGATTCTAAACAGCTCCTATTTTTATCTGTTCGGTGTGTTCGTCAAAAATTGACCTTAATCTTTTATAGTCGTGTATAATAATATCTTACTTTAATGTTACATTAATTTTGTGATCTAGAATTTTCTAATGTATCCTACTTTTTTAGGATCTTCTCATGGTCATCACACTGGCACAGCTCACCAAAACACAGCTTCAGCTTAATGAGAAGTTAACTTTGCTTACAACAGTTTAGTAAATTAAGTGGTATGTTGTGGAGAAATTGTGAATGAAAAGAGTGATCAGTTATATGGACAAAATATATTGTGATATGTTAGCATTCAATCTTCATAATAAATCATAAAAATTTCAACTTATTTTTGTTTATTTTATATACATTAATTAATAAAGTTAACATATTATCTGGTAGAAACACGTAACAGTACCAAGTTTGTAAAATAATTTAAAAAATAAGAATTTATGAAGTTTTACATCTGTGTAGTTAAATTTGATGATAAACAGTCAATAGCGGACAATTGAAAAAATGATTTGATTTATAACATGTCACTATTTAATAATTAATAAATAAAATCCTTTTTCTGTCATTGGCTGCTTATTATTAAACAAAATAAACTTACCGAGACTCCTACCAATTAAGTATGAGCTAGTACTTTACCAAATTTCCATTAATATGATGATGATATGATATGAGGCCATAAATAAAGAATTAGCCAAAGGAGGAATAGAATACTGAGTTAAAAAAGAATGGAATAAAAGATGGGCAGAGTGTGGAAAGGGCAGATGTCTACATGAAATAGCACCTACAGTGGAAGAGGGGGAAACATGGAAAGGGATACCTGAGAAAGAATTAATTAGATTTCTGATGAGACATTGCCCTTTCATCTATTATCTACATAGGTTTGTCAAGATTACTTCCCCGGGATGTTCGAAGTACAGCAGAATTGGTAACCTCTGAATTTTGAGAGGAATCTCAGTATTCAATTTTAATAAAGATATTATTAAAACGTTTCTTAAATTGTCGATTGCATAATTTGTGCAAAACTAAAGCATATTAATGACAGATATACACAAAAACAAAACTGTTTAAAGGATAATAAGCCAAATAATTTTTTCAATTGGTCTATACAATCATCGTGTTTTATTTTATTTATCCTAATAAGCTTTGTTTTTTAAAAAAATTATTTGCAGGACATACAATAATGATTCAGGCGATATGAAATGTCAATCTTGACAGTATACAACTTGTCAGCCGAGTTTTCCATTTGGTGACACCATGTCCAGTCTATGTTGTTTATGTTTTTGGTTAAATGTGATTTGTATCCAGGTTATAAATAAAAGTGTTAAGTATAAATTCGTAACTTTTATTGAAAATTAAATACCGTTACAATGTAAAGAAAAATATAACTCCAATATATGTTTTTTCTTAAAAATAATCTACATTCAAGCTTAACAACTGAATTAAGTCTGTCTTCTACAAGTACTAATGTTTCATGTGAAATTGGAGCAAAGGAGAAAAGTAAACTTAAACATCAAAACCAGAGTACATGTAATAAAGATTATTAAATGGTTGAAGTCAAATTAGAAAATATTGTTTATTATGCAATAAATAACATTTCAACAATCATACAACATGGCACTAATAGTAACCTACAAATATTTGATCAATATGCACCAGAGTTGTCTGGTAATTTGTGTTGATCCTGATAGAGAAAATAGGTTTTTTGATTAAAAAATTGTTTGTAAAAACCATGTGAAACAGAGAACAAGTACCCAGAAATTGGTTGATATATTGCAAGTGAAAAGATACTCTTCTGTTTCCATGCACTATTTTTGGAAAAAAATCAGAATGTGTTGATCATTGCAGGGTTTCGAGACTCGTACCATTTAAATCCTATGTTACCCCGTAATGAAAATTCATTATTTAATAATAAAAAATTTATGTGGAGTCAAAAGTGAAAAAATGTGGTTTTATGGGCAATCAATTACATAAAGAAATTTTAAAATAAAAAGAAAATTGGAGACATTTTTAAGTTATATTTGTTGATGCTTTGAACTTTTAAAAAATATTGGTGATACTGAATGTGGAAAATTTCTGAACACAATAGAATTAATTAGTCATTATGACGCTATTATTGCACAACATATAGAAAGTCATAACAACAATCTAGTTTATTATAATACAAAATTATACTATATTATGTCAAATGTTAAAAATGCAAAATATGCATTTTTGCGCTATGTTAACATTGATCCCTATGCGAATAAATGTAGCATTGAAGAAACCTTCATAGACTTTATAGTCTCACACGAAAAAAACTGGCGAAGCACCTGCGAATGGCATAGAAAATATGTTAACATTAGACGGATTAAATATTAGAAATATAAAAGAGACAATAATATGATAATGGAGCGAATATGACAGGTAAACACAAATCAGGAAATTAAATTTCAACAATATGGCGAGGTTCGTCCCATGAAAGGCTCATATTAATTTAATCGGCGTTCATGCTGCACAAACATCTGTTCAAATGAAATCATGTTTTGAAACAGTTCAACAAATTCTCCTTCTAGTAGATGGGATGTTTTAAAGGAAAGAAAAATTATCTGTTCGTCTTAAAGGTGATCAGCGAAGGCTAAAGCGGTTAAAGCTTTACGAAATCAAATGCCTTTAATAATAGAACTTATTAATGAAAAGTGCGATGGACAAAGACAAGACAAATATTAAAACTTACATTCGACGAAAGAGACCGTACAAAATAAAAAATGACTGGAGAGAAAGCTAATATTGATTTATTATCCACTAGCTGGGTGCCCGGCGTTGCCCGAGATGTCAATTATCTATAACCATAGATAAGACTCCAATTTTGGATACTTTTGAGCTGTTTTAATGTAAAGCTCCTAGAACCCTATCCCTAAATGTGCTCACCTCACATGCCGAAGGGGGATGAAGTCATTGACTAAATATATCGGCCGTTTTTACATGTTAGAAGATGACCACCCCCACAAATATGCGATAATGAAAAAGAATGTATTCCACGCAAAAATCGGCCGATTACATTGTCTGAAAATTTATTCCCCCGCCCAACACCTCCCAAACCCGTCGCGTTACCCAGGTTGTCACAATTAGATTCAGCGACATTCATAGTCTCGGAATTGATTCGAATCTTGGTTGTTTTTGCGGGATTTTATTTAACGTAACTCCACGCCACCCATAAGCTTGCTCCCCTCACAGGGGTTAAATTATACACGAACAACATCGGTATAAATACTTTCAAAGTAATTAACCCCAGGAAATAATTTTCGCAAATATCGACCATTTAACATGTTTGAAATTTTTCACTAATTAAACTCAGTGACAATCCTGATAGTTTCTGGTTTATTTTTATCTAATGCTACTTCCACGCCAACCCTTAAGAGTGTACCCTTCCGAGTCCGAAAGGGGTTGAAATTATACACAGAGAACATGTAGGGAAATTTTGTTAATCTAATTCATCCCTAAATATATTTAATTGACGAAAAAACAACCGGTCAACTCATCCCAACCCAGCCGATACCCGCGCGTTGTCCAGATTGTCATAAATAAATTCAGCAACATCCATTACCTTCGATTTGACTCGAATCTCGGTTGTTTTCCCGTTATTTTCAAGGAAATTAATTAAACTCAGTGACAATCCGGATAGTTTCTGGTTTCTTTTTATGTAATGCTACTTCACGCCCACCCTTAAGGGTGCACCCTTATGAGTCCGAATGGGGTTGAAATTATACACAGAGAACATGTAGGGAAATTTTATTAATATAATTCATCCCGAAATATATTTAATTGACGAAAAAACAACCGGTCAACTCATCCCAACCCAGCCGATACCCGCGCGTTGTCCAGATTGTCATAAATAAATAAAGCAACATCCATTACCTTCGATTTGTCTCGAATCTCGGTTGTTTTCCCGTTATTTTCAAGGAAATTAATTAAACTCAGTGACAATCCCGATAGTTTCTGGTTTCTTTTTATGTAATGCTACTTCACGCCCACCCTTAAGGGTCCACCTTTATGAGTCCGAAAGGGGTTGAAATTATTCACAAAGAACATGTAGTGAAATTTTATTAATCTAATTCATCCCTAAATATATATTTAATTGACGCAAAAAACAGCCGGTCAACTCATCCCAACCCAGCCGATACCCGCGCGTTGTCCAGATTGTCGTAAATAAATTCAGGACATCCATGATCTTCGATTTGACTCGAATCTCGGTTGTTTTCCCGTTATTTTCAAGGAAATTCCCTCCAGCCCCACCCCTATAATGGTGCACCCTTCCGAGTCCGAAAGGGGTTGAAATTATACACAGAGAACATGTAGGGAAATTTTATTAATATAATTCATCACGAAATATATTTAATTGACGAAAAAACAACCGGTCAACTCATCTCAACCCAGCCGATACCCGCGCGTTGTCCAGATTGTCATAAATAAATTCAGCAACATCCATTACCTTCGATTTGACTCGAATCTCGGTTGTTTTCCCGTTATTTTCAAGGAAATTAATTAAACTCAGTGACAATCCCGATAGTTTCTGGTTTCTTTTTATGTAATGCTACTTCACGCCCACCCTTAATGGTGCACCCTTATGAGTCCGAAAGAGGTTGAAATTATTCACAAAGAACATGTAGGGAAATTTTATTAATCTAATTCATCCCTAAATATATTTAATTGACGCAAAAAACAGCCGGTCAACTCATCCCAACCCAGCCGATACCCGCGCGTTGTCCAGATTGTCATAAATAAATTCAGGGACATCCATGACCTTCGATTTGACTCGAATCTCGGTTGTTTTCCCGTTATTTTCAAGGAAATTCCCTCAAGCCCCACCCCTATCATGCCTACGAACAACATAGGTAGAAATACTCATAACGTCAATGGTCCCGGAATTTATTTATTCCACGCTAATATCGATGATTTAACATGTTAGAAATTTTCCATCCCATCCATTCCCGCCCCTTGGGGCTAAATGGCCAATTTGATGCTATAATTGAACTGGATGACATCCATAACATTGGATTTGACTCCAATCTCGGTTGTATTCACGTTATTTTATTGCAGCGTTCCCCCACCCAACACCTAAAAGTGCTCTACTGATAATCCTGACCCGCTTCTGGGGGTGGTAGACGCGTCTGACCCCGACAGTGTTGTTTTCCTGGTCGCAAAGAACCCGTGTACGAAATTTGGTGAAATTTGCTCCAGCGGTGTAGATTTGTATTCTCCACCCCAAACGCTAGGGGTGCTCTTTCTCCAGGGTGTAGAGGTTGAAAATTATATTCAGATATCATCAGTGGAAAGACTATAAATATCTTTGACCCCTAAAAATATTTATCCGACTGAAATATCGACTGTTTTAGCATGTTCAAATATTTCCACCCCAGTCCACCCCCGCTTCTGAGGGTGGTAGGCGCGTCTCACCCCGACAGTGTTTGTTTCCTGGTCGCAAAGAACACGTGCACGAAATTTGGTGAAATTTTAACCACCGGTATAGATTTGTATTCTCCACCCCAAACGCTAGGGGTGCTCTTTCCCCAGGGTGTGGGGGATGAAAATTATCTTCAGAAAACATCGGTAGAAACACCATCAATATCTTGGACCCCTAAAAATTATTATCCGACTAAAATATCGGCTGTTTTAGCATGTTTAAATATTTCAACCCCTGTGCACCCCCGCTTCTGGGGGTGGTAGACATGTCTCACCCCGACAGTGTTTGTTTCCTGGTCGCAAAGAACACGTGTACGAAATTTGGTGAAATTTTCTCCAGCGGTGTAAATTTGTATAACGAACATACAAATATACAAACATACAAACATACATACACTCTTTTTTATAAGTATAAAAAGCAATGGTTCTGAAACACTTTTATTTTTGACTAAACGTCGTTATTAATGGAAACAACATCGGTTAAAATAGTATGAACAACACCACCCCTAAATCTGCTACTTTCCCGTGGTGGAAAGGGTTGAATTTTTACTCATATCATATCGGTAGAAACACTATCAATCTAGTTTACCCATAAACACATAACATTTTGGCAGTTTTAGAATAATAGACAATTCTCACCCCCAGCCCTAAGCAAGCTCACCACTAATGTCTAAAGGGATTTATATTTTCAACAACATCCGTTGAAATACTATTCACGTAATTCTCCTCCAAGAACGCGCAAGAACTGACTATTTATCTTTCCTTCCAACCCCCACACTTTCGGGTTAAATGGGCAATTAAAAATATTTATCCGAAGTAAACTCACTGACATCCATAACCTTCGATTTGACTCCAAACTCGGTTGTATTCGCGTTATTTTTCTGTAAAGCAACTCCACCCCAAACCCTAAGGGTGCCCTTTTCCCAGGGCGTAGGAGATTAAACGTAGTTATTAATGGAAACAACATCGGTTAAAATAGTATGAACAACACCACCCCTAAATCTGCTACTTTCCCGTGGTGGAAAGGGTTGAATTTTTACTCATATCACATCGGTAGAAACACTATCAATCTAGTCTTCCCTTCCAACCCCCACCCTTTCGGGTTAAATGGGCAATTAAAAAAATTTATCCGAAGTAAACTCACTGACATCCATAACCTTTCGATTTGACTCCAAACTCGGTTGTATTCGCGTTATTTTTCTGTAAAGCAACTCCACCCCAAACCCTAAGGGTGCCCTTTTCCCAGGGCGTAGGAGATGAATATTATATTCAGATAACATCGGTAGAAACACAATCAATATCTCTGACCCCGAAAATATTTATCCAAATGTAATACCTGCTGTTTTAGCATGTTTAAGTATTTCAACCCCCGTCCACCCCCGCTTCTGGGGTTGGTAGACGCGTCTCACCCCGACAGTGTTGTTTTCCTGGTAGCAATGAACCCGTGTACGAAATTTGGTGAAATTTGCTCCAGCGGTGTAGAACATACAAATATACAAACATACAAACAAACAAACAAACATACAAACAAACATACAAACAAACATACAAACATACATACACTCTTTTTTATTTATAAGATGAATGAACGTGCAGTACTAAAAAAAGAAATGTGAGAAGTTTTAGATATAAACTGATACAACTCGACGATAGATTTACAGCTTTGCAAAAGGTCGCAAACAACTTGTTTTTATAATGGACATGCTTTAAAAATCATACCTCCAAATCTAGACATAGCATCAAGGATATTCATAACAATGCCTGTAACAACAGCTTCCTGCAAACGTTCGTTTAACAAATTATAAATTGTAAAATCGCAACTTCGTTCTTCTATTGGACACGAGCGATTAACAAACATGTCTATAATATCGATTGAAAAAATGTTACCAAACCATTTTTTTAGAGTAATAGCCTACATGAGGGTAATCCACGTTGATGGCAACTCCCCTTTAATAGCATAGGAAAAAATTTGACGCGGAAGGATAGAGGAAGGTAGCCAAGGGTTAACTACGGCCCCCGGATCCTATCCTGAATTCGCCTAAAAGTGATTCAGGACAAACCCTATAAAACCTGCATCAGGTAGGTCGGGCGCTTGGTACTTGTTCCACGTCCTTCCGATGGTGGAAGAGAAGTTTAATGTGGGGACGCAGCATTCCCTTCTTCGTGCCTCGGCCAGTTTAGGAGGCAGCTGACCGACTGTTCCAATTGGCATCCGTATGTCCAAGATCTGCGATCCCCAGAACATACACCTCTCAAAACAGGCCGAGGTGCCTCGGCTTGTGGAAACCTTAGTTCAAAAACGGAGAGAAAAAGGCACACCCAAAGCTAGCCCCTTCGTATCTCTCCTATAAGGTTCTGCCATTTACCGTTGCCAAACCATTAAATTATGACGATATAATAGGTGAGTTAACAAATGAAAAAGCGAGAGAAATTCCTTTATAAAATATGCTGAATTAATTTATGCCTTTATTATATTATTTTAACTTATACCTATATTTTGTATTTATTTTATTTTGTCGTCATTGAATATTAATAAAATTTTGGTCTTATTTAGGTTATAGATTATTTATCTATACAAATACATTATTGCATATACAGGCAACTCATTTTGTGAGGTTAATAGTATTTAATTCATTACATTTAGTAAAATTTTACTTGTTACATTAAAATTGTTAATTTGTTTTGTCATTATTAGGTTACATGGAGGCGCAAGTTAGACACTTGCCACAGGCACTTCATACCCTCGTTACGGCAATGCTAATGGGTTTAGTATCTGTCGTAAGTACAAATAGCAGGTTTTCTACGTTGCTAATGCGTTTTTATTTATTTCCGTGGTACAAATGCATTCGTGGCTTCCTAAATGATATATTGACAAATAAGCAGAATTGGTTAATACTTTTCCTTCTATTCATATTTTCCGTTTAAAATGTCTTCAATCGAAATATTATAATATTTTGAAGTAAATAAATTGTCATCAATGGAAGCGGTTTCGTCGTAGAAGTTTATTTCTTATAGAACTGATCGCAAATTCTCGGAAATATTTCGCAGTTTATCACGTTTTCCGCTGGCGTTTTCTTTAATTTTTTATTATTATTAGAAAATTAACAATCGGAACTATATAATACATGTTCCATGAGTTAATGTGATGACACAATAATACAATAACGTTAGGGGATACGCATCCAATGGCGTGATCCGGATTGTGACCTTATACTGCTTTCAGGTCATTCGGCCATTGATGTTCTGGAGTCTTCTGTAGGGAGGGTCATGTTGCAGGGTGGACGTTAGTTCGTTTGGGTGAAGTTGGAGACGCAGGAAGTGGCTGGCACTCCGGTTGGTGCAATCTTCTTGAACGGTTGGCATTCCGAGGTCCGTATGTAATGTTCGATTGCTGACGTACCAAGGTGCATTTACAAGCATTCCGAGTGTTTTAGATTGTTGGATGATGTTGGCGTCGGATTTGCAAAAGCAGCCCCATAGCTCAACGCCATGTGTCCAAATTGGCTTTATTATTGCTTTGTAGAGTAAGATTTTGTTTTCAAGCGATAAACACGTTTTTCTCCCCAGTGCCCAGTACATTTTTCTCAGTCGCAGGTCGGATTCCTTCCTTTTTTAAAAAATATGTTTTTTACACGTTAGTTTTTTGTCCAAATGTAGACCCAGATAGCAAACTTCGTTTGATTGTGGGATTTCTATACTGTTTAGGGACACTGATGGACATTCTGAACGATTTAGTGTGAAATTGACTTGTGTACGTTTCGCTTCATTGACTTTGATCCGCCATTTATTGAGGGATAAATCAAGGAGGGATAAATGGGTTTGAAGGTTTATGGAGGCCATGTGTGGGTCGGTATGTTGAGATAGGAGGACGGTGTCGTCAGCAAAGGTGTCTATATATGCTGTTGTGGGGATGTCCACTGTATATAATTGATATAGTATAGGTCCCAGCACACTTCCCTGGGGTACACCGGAAGTAATTGGATGGATTAGAGAATAGCATTGACCATATTTTATTTGAAAGAAACTGTATGACTTCATAAGAAGGTAAATTTCGCTTTATCTTGTATAGGAGCCCATCGTGCCAGGTTTTAGTATTAGTATTACCTGCGCAAATTTTAGTGGTGCAGGCCAGTATTTAAAGCGTAAGATGGAGTTGAAGAGATTTCTTAGGAAGATTATTGCTGTTTTCGGTAACACGGCGAGAACCTTTCCTGTTATTAGATCATAACCTGGCGCTTTCTTTTGATTAAGATGTTGAATTTCAGTGTCTATCTCTACAGTGGAAAAGTTTTTAATGGCTAGTGACAGCTGCAGAGGTGCATCTAGCAGGCGCTTTACTGTGTCGTTTGGTTCGACGAAGTGTGGTGTGAAGACTTTGACGAAATGTTGAGCAAACAGTTCTGCCTTTTCTTGGTCAGTTTTGGCCCAGTCATTATTTGTTTTTCTTAACGGAGGATTTGTTGTTTGTGATCTCTTGTTTATTTCTGCTATCTTCCAGTGACTGTGGTCCGTACGTGAGTGTGTTCTTAAATAGTGGTTAAAAGTATCTTGTTTTAGCGTTTTTAATTTATTCTTCATAATTTTTGCTGATATATTAAATATTGTTTTGTCTATTGGGTTGCGGGATCGATGTCATTTTGCTCTTGCTCTGCGTTTTTGTCATACTAGAGTCAGAATTTCGTTGGGGATATTTATATCATCCCGTACTTGTTTGGTGATCTCAGGTGTAGAATTCCATGTTGCGATTTGAACGGTAGAAATGAAGTGAGCGGCAGCTTCTTCCAACTCATGATAGTTACGTAGGCTAATATTATTCTGTAGATTTTTTCAACCACTGTCCTAAATGTATCCGCCTGTTTTTTGGTTATATAGAGACGGTCTAGGTGACTTTTTGATTATCGTTGTACTAATTGTAGCTGTAACTGCTGTATGATCGGATGACAGATCATAGTTGTTGTCGATGTCAAAATAATTGGTTGACATTCCATTAGTGACAAAAAGTCTAATAGGTCAGGTATTTTCGCCAAATCCGTGGGCCAATATGTGGGCTCGCCAGTAGAGAGGTATCCGTAGTCTTGTTCACGTATCAAGTTGTATAATGAACTACCCCTTGTCGAGATGAGTCGAGATCCCCAGTAGGTATGCTTGCAATTGAAGTCTCCACCACATATGAAAGTATTACCAACTGATTGGAAGAATGGTCGAAGAATGTCCGTGCCAAACCTGTGCCGAGGTGGACAGTACACAGCAGATATTGTTATCCTAACTAGTCGATAATATTATTTTTATTTTGTGTTGGCTCTCTCACTACCTGCTCGAAGCAAGTATTCCACGTAAGAGAATTTACCTCTATTTGCATTTGGGAACTTCGTAATTGTCCTTTCCAATTAACTCCAGCTACGTATGTATCAGCGACTATGACTTTCCGGCAGCTCCAGCTTAACATTCTTTTCCCCTATACCTCCTAGAAACGAGATATTTGCGTTAGAGTATCTGTAGCAAGCAGGAGTTCAGCATTAAGACAGCATTATTATGGACTGTTAAAGTTAATGAAAATGTTATCACATTGCCAGTTTACTGTAAGTGTAACTGCGAAATGTACGGTTTATTATTATATTAGCTAAGTACCCATTTTGTCTGGATATTTATTTAGATTAACATGGGAACGAAATTAATTCTACACTAATCTCTTGGTCAAAATGTTATTAAACTCACATCAGGACAGCCACTTTTTTGGACTATTTAAACTTTAACACCCCGTCCCCGAACTATGCCGATGAGAAGTTAACCAAAAATATTTCCTTTATTTATTTATTGATAATATTATCAGATATTTTTTCATCATTATTATTTTTACACTACCCCACATTTGGAAACCGTTTATGTAATATTACACTTCGAACAACTAAATAAACCAATTATAAACTAAATAAACAAATTCGCAAATTTAAAACTTATTAAATTTTTAATACTTTACGAATTTTAATTTTTAATTACAGGTTTGAAAATAAATATTAAAATAAATTAACATAAATTTAGTTAATGCAATATTTATTTTCATAATTTAATAAAATTATGTATCAGTTACTACTTGCTACGACTGTATGCGCTTTACCGTGCCTCAAAATGAGCATGGAATGGAATGTATTTTCCTTTATTAAAATATTTTGAAATTAACACAATAAAATATGAACAATAATAAAAATATTTGTATTTGAATTTAACAAAATATTAAAACTTATAAAGTATTCCCCAATTTAATATTGCACCATATGAAATTTGACGGCACAAAAAATGCAATGTTATAATGTATTAATTTTAAATGAACACCTACATATCAATTTCTGATTATTCCAAATTTTTAGCATAACACACAATTACCGCCAAATAGTTTAGAAAATTTTTAAAATTTTAAAACACAACATGATGTGCATTAAATTTCACATACTAGCACACACTTGAACTCACTTCCACAAGCACACCTAATTAATTCCTTTACGAGCTACAGACAATTGAGGATCCAGCCTACTGACCGCAAGACGTTTCGCCTGTAGACACCGCCAATGTTACAGTGATAATAGCGAATTAGCAGACCACACAATGTTTCACCCGTAGATACTAGGTACCAGTCATGATTATATTGATCACAGTGATTAATGGACCACAAAATATTTCTCCATTGGGCACCAGTAATTATAAAATATTCCAAATACAGCAAGTAATATTAATGGTAGACTATAACTATTATTAGCCTTTTTCCATCTTCATAACCGAAGTCTAATATATTTCCTATTCAAAACTGCTATTCAACTCACTCGCCTTCGGACCTAAAAATCGTCCGCTCAACTCTTCGTCTCCTCTCCAATATGAACAACTCTTTAAATGATTCTCATAATTAAAAATCTTCTCTTCTACTCCTTGACCACACTTCCGGCCAAAAAGCCGACGCTCAGTTCTAAAAAAGGTCGGACAGAAAGGGACAAGGATATTAGAAACGTTGTGTGGTATTTATATCATCACTTAATTTTGTCTGTAATTGGCTACTTCATCTAATTATTATATCTTACAGACGTTTTATATTCTCATTTCTCTGACAAAAATGGCGTCCTTGTGTGAACTGTGGTAGGACGAATTATATTTTTTAATTCTCCACGCATAAACATAGCAAATTTATATTTACTTTAAATACTAATGCCATCATCTCTGTTGTTTTTTTGCATATAATTCCTAAATTGAGTGTATTGGCGCTGAAGACGATCCTTGAATTTTTCATGTAATTCGTCAAATGAGGCAATGGACATTTGAAAATAATTGAAGACTTATTTTCTTCGTTCCCAAGATCCTCAAGTAAGGTATGAAATAATCCATCCTTTGATTGATAGGATGCACACAAAAATGACGACAATTATATAACGTAATGCGATTATATAACGTAATGCGATAATTTGCGATTTTTATATTAGAATATAAAATTTTTATTAAATGAATGATAATTGATAAGTGGTTAATTATATTAATTAATCCCAGCGTTTTTAATAAGTTGTTAAATTAATGTGGAACTAATTCATCATTTTAAGAATTGAAATTTAATGGTTTGCTTTACAAAAATATTTAATTTATAATTTTACGTATAAAAATTGTATGTAGGATCCATGTTGATATGTAAAGGGTACAGAAATACTTTTCCCTTGTACAGATAAATATGGCAAATTAAAGAAAGCACCGCAAAATTCTTAATTAATGATTTTTAAGTTAAGAATTTTTTACATTTCTATTTAATGATTGATTAAAGAAATTGGGCTTAATTAATAAATATAACGTAGCTATTAACGTCCTTTAAAAATAAAATATTAATAATATATAGTAAAATGATAATCGCTCAGTGTTGTCTTATGTCATGCTGCATTTGTTTTGGTCGGCTTTCCTTTGAGTTTGTATCGACGCGCCGACACTGTTGGGTTGCGATTTTAGCGCGTACGCGTCCAAAAGATTTTGCCTCCAGGGGGAAGTCAAGCATAGTCTCCGATGTGGGAGCAAATCAGAGTACCGAATTGGGATAACATAGCGGGGCAATTATAGGGCAGTCGCAGCGACGTTACAATCATAGACCGACTTGCAAGACGATATGTTCTATTAGTTTAGGAGTTGTCACATCAGTGGAAACCACGTTCCTGGGAGTTAGTGAATATCTCATGTCTATACATCAACTTCATTGTTACGCGTTATTAAACTCGTCATATGCATCAACAAGATGTCGTTGCCTTTGCAATCGACCACGCTGAAAAGGATCCTGATTTCTTCAAATTGCTATCGAAGATGGTTTAGGAGATTTATATTGATTTTATTGTTACGCGATATTTAGATGTCATATGCTTGACCAAGATGTCGGAAAATCGCACTCGACTAATGTAAAAATTTCTAAAATAAAATTACTAACACCAACTCACAATCAGATACAGAAAATTTAACGTATATTTTAATTGCCTATTCTGATTATTGGTTAAATTGCAGTAAACGACAAGACGATTCCGTTGTTTTCACGTCGCTATACAAAAGCGGTTTTCGAGATATATCGACTATTTTACGCGTTATTTAGACGTCATATGCTTGAAAAAGATTTCGTTTCTTTTGTAATATGCCACTTATAATACGATTACGATTTTATCACTTTCCTATCGATAACGGTTTTTCAAGAAAAATACATAGACTTTATTGATACGCGTTACTTAGACGTCATATGCTTGAAAAAGATCTCGTTTTGTATGAAATCGGCAACTCAGAAAACGATCCTAAATTATTCAACTATCGAAAGCAGTTTTCTATAATTATCGACCTTATTATTATTACGCGTTATTTGCGAGATATTCCTACTTAATTGTTACGCTTTATTTAGACGTCATATGCTTGAAGAAGGTGTTTAATTTGGAAACGCCCACACTGAAAACGATCCTGATATTTTAGTTTCTATCGATATGCGAGAAAAATTGACTTTATTCTGAAGCGTGATATATAGGTCTATCATGTTCTTTAACAAGTTATCGTTATTTTTGCAATCACGTTGCTATCGATAATGGTTTTTCAGATATAATGACGTAATTGTTGCATGTTCTGTAGACCTCATATGAAAAATATGTCCTGTCGGACACGCTGAAGGCTTAATTTTCTGAATGTTTTTGTCATAGTTTCACACAATAAGATTGGTGCCACAACCACACGTATTCCGGAAAAATCCTTAATTAATGCCTAACGGGGCCCTTTACTTACAAAAAAATGGAAGATAAAGCGGCCAAATTATCGTCTCACTGGTATCATAAAGATAATTTTGACTAAATTGTTAATATTAATATACTAAAATCGTTTTTAATTTTATTTACAAATATATAAAAATTAGGTTGACTAAAATGAAATGCGAAATTAACAATTCATCAGCTGAGAGCCTAATAATAAATTCATTTTTATAGTTCTTTTTAAAAAAACATTCAATATAAACTCACTGACATGTTTGATAATTACGATATTCGTGTTATTTTTAATTCTTCCAATAATTTAAACTGTCATTGAATACTAAAGATAAAATTAACATTTTAGATGAACATAATGTTATTTGTTCAATTATTTAGATTTTAATGCGTGTTATATTGGACAAACGAAACGGTATTTAAAATGTCTTAATAATTAACATAAAAATAATTTGAAATTTAACGTGTATCATATCCAAACATATTTACTTAAATGACTATAATTTTGAATGGCATAATGCTTTGATGTGAAACGTAGCTATTCAAGATTCACGAGGGAAATATTGCATATTAGATGCAACAATTCGGCAATTAATGTTAAATAGTATACTATTAATTTAAATAGGCCTAGAATTTATGATTCCTTGTTGTTGTAAAATGTTTTTATCATTTAATGTAAAAATTTGTCCTTCTTTGTCAACTTTGACTATCATCAATACACTGTACAAAATTTTATATATATATATAACAGTCGTTTCGTCTGCAATGTGTGCGTGTGTGTTCACGTTTAAATCATTGAAGGTAATGTTAAATATATTTTCACATAAATGAATTATAATGTTATGTCCAAAATATAGATACTCATATTTGTAAATTATTTTATTTATGTTCCTGAAGGCATTCCAAAAAAAGAAACGATACGTCATGCTAATTTTTATTGACATGTTCTATTTTTTATTTGATAGAAATGTATTTCTGACTAATTAGACTGGTTTATTCGTTTATACTTGAATGAAGTCAGAGAAATTTTATTTAGTTCTATTTAAATTTTGATTCAGTGTTATTAATCTATGCACTCGTAATACATATCAATATTAAAACCTTGGTATTAAGAGTTGGATTTTTATTAATTTATTCATATTAATTATAAACTAAATATTTTTATTTTAACGATATTCTCTTATAATTACGTAAATAATTTGTATTGTAATTACTATACCTTATTGTGAGGGCATTTTAATTTTAAGAATAAATCCTTTACTTGGTTTTTATAATTATTTTATTAATTCTAAAAATTAAACAAAAGAATTTAATCGCTTATAGAGAGTGCTCTTAGTAAGTTAGTAAATTTTGTTACTATTAGCCTATTATTTTTTACTAACATTTTTTCAAAATTATATTTTGGCAATAAGAACTAACAACAGTCACACGATATCAATAGGTAAATTATTTAAAATCTTTATAATGATTACACTTTATTTTGAGTAAAAAGTTATTTCCTAGCTTATGATTTTTGGTAAAATTATTATATTAGTTCATCAATTACAATATTTTTAAACAGAAATCGACGCAAAGTTTATTTTTATATCCATAAGTTTATATTATATGCTTTCATTAAAGTGTGGCTTCATTATGTATGATGACGAATGTAAATAAAACATTTAATATTAAAAATTCTTATTAAAATTTTAATTTTAAATAAATGGTATTATGATTAATATTTGATTATTTTGCATTAAAACAAATTTAGTATTGTGTGAAAATTTCTTAGTTTAAATAAATATGAGATCTTAATAATGTCATAAAATTTGTACGCTTCCTAGAATTGGTGGGAATGATGTATGCACCGTTTTATTTGTACGTTGCCTGCCTGCGTGGGCAGCGAACCGCCTCCGCTTTCCCGGATTCAAGCGTGGGTTGCCTCCGTTCTGCCCAGGATTGCTTGGTGTAGGTCAGGGGTCGACGAAGTCACTCGGTCAGCGTGGAATTCGGTTTTCTGCGACAACTCATTTGATTTCGATTATCGGAATAAGAAAGAATCGACACTTATTTGTTTCTCACTTCAGGAAACATTTATGAATATATTTAATATAATCTGACAATTATCAATTAATAAATAAACAAAAAAAACGGCCAATTTTTCGGAGAAAAAGTATAATAATCAACTATTAGAATAATATTGGCCGTTTCTCTGTTTATTTATGAATATTCATTTTCCTCCATGTTTCTTTGTAACATCATCCGTTGCAATATAATAAGATCAAATTATTATCAAATTATTGGTGTGTAATGATAAAAATAAGGATTAAATTAATTTAGAAACAGGATTATATTTAACAAATTTTTAAACTATATTACTTAATAACATACATCTCAAGGCCGTATAATGAGGTATGCCGTGAAAACCAATTAATTACAATTGAGACTGAACAAACTATGTTCATAAATAACAGTTGTTTGCATTAAGACTACTTATTTTTTTTAATAAAAAAATCCTATTCCGACAATCTCCTATTTCTATAGGTCCCACTTTTATTGCTGTCATACGTATTGTTTGATTGCCTCCCCCTTCTCCCCCCTCTCTTTGTACCTCTCAGAATATTTATTATACTCAGTCAATAGTCAACCTTTCATAAGATGCATTTTAAATGTAAGACCGGATCAGTGTATAATGAAAGTACTTGATTTTTTCTTTACCATGTGAATTAGTCGAATTTCATTTCAAGTATTGTAATACTACGAAATAGAGTTTTCTTCGTGATATTATGGAGTGAGTTTTTAGAACTTTAAATATTAACCTTTTCCCGTCGTCGTAATTTTCCATGGTATCAATATTTTCATTCAGATTCGGCAGACTGTTACCGAAAATGAAAAAAACGTCCTCACCAAAAATAAATATTTAAACGGTGTTTTCTCTATTAACATCTATGTCATAAAATGTCTATTAAATGATATTGCTTTTTATTCTGCAGTATTTTTTAATGAAATTGCATATCAACGAGTTAGCATACAAGTTATCAAAAGCGAACTCGATAATTGAGAAAAATCTATAAAGATTTTGTTATTTAGAAAGATTTTATAAATATTAGTCGATAGGTAACAGTACATGTTAGCAGGTCTTATTCAGTCTAAATACAAATAGAAATTTCTCTGCAGAAATTTGTTAGCGACACCTCAATCCGTCCGAAATTGCCAGGAATAGTTTAACAATAATAGACTAACTTAGTTTCAGTGTTTGTAATATTTTCCAAAAATTTAATATTGTATATGGTCTTATGGTAATTAAAATGTCTCAGTGTAATAAAAAAGAGACGGATTAAAAAGCTTTGTTGGAACGATGACTTCCAGCAGAAAGGTAGTTCAATAATTTTTCTATCATTAATAAAATAGAGCCATTATTGAAAATGTTAACAAAAACGTTAGAAAACGATTCTTGTATCGGATTATTAATTCAATTTTTTGAACTACATCTATTACTACAGATTATGAAAAAGACAAGAAAATTCAAAATCTGTTTGTTTCCATGCCACTTCTTAGGCTATAGTTGCATTTATTGCAGCACGTGGTGGCTTCACAAAATACTGATTTTCTGCTTTGTAATTTTAATCTTTACACGTTAAATTTCATTCAATTAGGAGGAGTTCATAGTGTTGCAATTTGTTGCAACATTGATACGTGTGCATTATATATTTGTTTATTATGGAAAATTATTATGAATTGCAATCAATGAACAACTGGCACAATCATTCTTTCTGGACATTGTGGCAGTTCTTTTAATTTATGTAGTTCATATCAACTTCTAACTTGTAACCGACATCTTGATGACCTTCAGTCTAATTGAATTCATTCGACGCTAACCGATTCTTACGCGAAGAAGAAATTGCTAATTTCCTCCTCGGACATCCAAGAAAAATATTTATACCGCTTTACTTGCATCATTCCTCACGAACATTTACGATATTTTTTCTCTTTATCAAATTGGTATTCCGGTTATTTGCTTCCGCAGTATAGCAACCACGCATACGTCGCTCAGAAAACAAAACATCGATATTTGTTATTAGGGTCACTTCGGTATGCGTTTTCTACATCGAATCCCAAGATAAACTGGGGACGTTTCAATAAAGAGCCGTATCTAGACCGTACACAAGCTGACATGGCTTCATAAAGTGTTAAAATACTACACTCGGAAGTATATAAAAATATATATTTTCGTAACCACAGAGCACAATGCATTGAAATGTTGTAAAAGCGTTGCTTGCGCATCTTCATACGCAGAAAGATTTTTCTGTGTTAGCGCGTGATAAAATTTATCATGTAGTGGAAACATTTTTCTGTGTTAGCGGGTTGTAAAATTTATCATGCTTTGGAAGGCTTCGATCGTCAAGTCTCTGATAATTCTTTAGATATCCTTAAGGAAATAAACCTTTACGAATAATCAAACGGTTTTGGTGTCCGGAAAGTATTTTATTGTACGTGAGTGTCTAAACTGGAGCACATAAATCTATGACCATAGATAAAATTTATTGCACGGTGCGTCTCGTGAAATGCGGGAAATACTTTAATATTCTATTCCCGGTATATCGCGTTTTATGAGTTTACCAGCCTACGATGCCATGGATCGCGTTTTTTTTTAAAAAATATATTTGAATTACACGCTTTGTGTGGACTGCGATATGGTCCGGAAAAGTTATTTAATCATTTATAATTTCGTCATAATCCAAATTAGGAAATTCGCCAAATGTGAAAACAACTTTCCTTAGGTAACCCGACGATCCTCCATGCGCACAGACTTTTCACAACGTTTTAACAAATACTTCGATAGTTAAACAATTTCCCCCACAAATCATTGAACACAATTACCATACGAAACATGATGCAGATTCAACATACACCATCGATATACGGGTGTTGTGATCTTCGGCCACACTGGATTTGTATTTTTATTTATGATATTAAATAAAAAATATACTGAATTTTTTATAATTTATTTAACAATAACTCAGATTAATTATTAATGTAAAACAAAATGAATCGAAATTTTAACTGGCTTATACTCCAGAGGGTAGAAAGAATTCTCATACGTAGCATCAAAAACTACTCTCAAGGAACGCGTCGTAAAAAAAATTTCAAGGAATCAAAATATAAAAATGCAAATATTGCGCTTAGACGAATATAATGTTTAGTTACTTGTGAATGCTTGTAGAGGTTCCTCCGGAAACTTGTTTGGTCCGTTACTGGCCGGGTTGGCGTAGTTAGCTTTACCGCACCTCCATGGTTGACGGGTTGATCGTCGAAGTCGGATTCTGAAGTTGTGCTAGACTGGACCTAGCCAATCTTTTGGTATTGCTGGTTGTTACCAGATAAATTTTGTAATGTGGTGCAAGGAGCCACCCTCCTCCAAGCACTTGTTTTCTGAGACTGCCTTCACAGCCGGCTGAGGTTCATTTTCCTCCCTTTTAAAACATCTGGTAGCTCCCTTCGAAATACCCGACCCGTAACTAACTCACCATCTTCGAATATGCGACTTGACTGCGCGCTTCGACAAAATTTAGAAGGAAAAATCTTTCTGCTTGCAAGAAAAATTACATTACACCACGTTGAAATATACGGGGTAGAAAATGGATCACCACACGGGGTTAATAAAACTCGACTTGAAAATTTCAGAAATTGATCCCTCATGGCCCTCATGATACATACGACATGAGTGCGTAAATGAATAACAGAATTATACTAACTTTTATGAATGCTAGTGCATGACGACATATTTTGTTATCTGGACCAAAAATATGAGGAATTTATGTTATGACTACAATTGACGTTAACCGGAATACTTCTTATCACCCCGTCATGTCTAGGTTACCTAGCTGTATATGATCGGATTGTTTGAAGTCTGTTTTCAGTGGTTTGCAGTGTGCTGCAGTAGATTTCTTGACAGTCCGTATGCTGCGATGGGTTTACCATCAAAGAGAGTCTGTTTTCTGTTGGTTGTAGGCTGTTATGATGTACACAAGTGAAGAACTCACGGGAGTTCTGCGCGCCCATCAACACCGGCGTACGTCCAAGTGGTACAAACCCTGAAAAAGAGAAAGCTTTTCTCAACATTGTGGAACAAAGTCGTGGTGCAAGCCCAAGGCGGCTACAACTGCAGAGGAATTTGTCGCACAAGACGGTAAGGAAATAACTGTATTCATATCATCTACAGCGTGAAAAGGCTTCGCCTCCTGCGGTTTACTTTGCAAGGTAGTGTTCTGTCAGTGGTTTCTCAAAAAAATGTGGTACTAATCATAACTTTGGAACTGTCGTATTGTTCACGGATGAGGCAACATTCACAAGGGTTGGAATCCAGAATCCTCTCAACCAGAACGTATGTGCAGTTATCATGTTACCAACAAAGATTGTCCATTAACATCTGGGCAGGCATTGTTTGTGACAGTTTATTGGAAGACCCTGCGTTCTTCCGGTCAGGCTAAATTGAAGTTATTACACAAAAATCTTTCGCAATGGATTACGTCGTTACTTGGAAGACATGCGATTAGCATCCCGTTGACAGCTGATGGTGCTCCCGCAAATTTCAGTCTTTCTTCTCGCAGGTACCTTAATGCACATGTTCCTCGCTGCTGGATTGGTAGAGGTGGACCACCAATTGCTTGCACAAAACGGTCTCCAGACTCAACCCCCCCACCCCGAACTTTTATCATTGGGATACTTTTTTTTGTGCACACATTATGGTAGCCTGTTACAGTTCGCACTACAACAGGCATTTTTGATCGTGTTCGAAACTCAATTCGAAGAAGAGCAGCTGCCTGTATTCAATCATAATGAGATCACTTTCACCATTTCATCTGAACAGAGCGCTCCAACTAGTCAGTTGAACTTCATGCAAACCTTTCACATACAAAAGTTTGTATCTGTAATTATTCATTTCCGGGCTAACGTTGTAATACACTTTTTTCTTCTCTTAATATGAGGAATCAATTTCTGAAATTTTACGGGCGATGTTTGTTACACCCTATTCGACTATCTACGGGCTGAACGTAAGATGAATATAACATAAGTGGAAATCTTCTTGTTAAACTTAATTAACGTATGTATAATTAAGACTATACCGAGAACGTGGCCTCAAGGTATTTTAATTTCAATTTATTATATCCATGAGATATTCACAGTACTATGATATCATTAATTTTAAAAGAGAATGTATTTCATCTATTTAACACTTTCGCGCTCTGAAAGTTGACAAGTCTGAAAAACTACTTAATAAACACATGCGTGTCCTGAGATAAATCGCATATTCAACTGTCTTGTCACCTAATAAAATTGTATACACGTTGACTAAATCGACATTTTCTTTTATTTATGCATTACAAGTTCTGAGAGTGTCTGTTATTTTTTCTATCTACGTTGGGTTTAATTGCTGTCAAAAAATCTATAAGGTATAATTTCTTTTGTTTCTATATGTACTTATTCTACATCTAAAATTACAATTAATGTGTCAGCACAAATCTTTATTCTGTCTTTCATAACTTATAATAATACCAATACATTAAAGTATCAATGATAGATACAATTAGTTTAATTCAATTAAATTTTTAAATTGGGATTATTTGTAAATATACAATTTATGTATATTTATATTATATATTATTATTAATATTATTTTATAAATAAATATTTTTGTATATGAAGAGAATGGAAATTTTGTCTCCGGGTGAAAACTCTTTTTACAATGAATTTCTTAGTAATCCTACATATTTTCCCGGATGATTTTTAAACGTATGGTATAAAGACAGGGTTCTGGATATTCTAACGGGTTGGCCTTGCACGATTGTGACTTTTATGCATTCCATTTTATGCTGTCCTGAGGGAAGTTATTCGTTTTAAGGTCAGAGTTGACAGGTCAAATTCTTGTTCACTCAGCTGTCATCAGAAGAGATACTAGGAGCTCTGTCAAATAAACTGATTTGAGTTACATGGATGGTTTCAAAAGCAATTCAGGCACCGGGCGGTGTTTTTGTATTCTGTGATATGTTGTTGAAATTATACTTTGGGATTTTTTTTGACAAGAACGTTACTTAAGATAATTTGTTTTTTTTTACCGATTTCTATTTAGGTTTCGGTGGAAATGTTAAAATTTTAGTTAATGAAATCTTTTAGTTTCTGAAAACCAAATTTCCGAACAGGAAATATCTTGTCAATATCTTGTCTGTAAAATTTTATCATTTTGTTTTTGCAACTAGAATTACTTTTGCGAAACTCTATAAATATTCGTCCTAAAGATGTGGACTGAGTTGGGATCCCATGTCTAGGCCCAAGCTTTATTAAATTGAAAATACGTATTTTTGGTAATGGAACGTTTTTTGACGTGTCTCAACAAACATAAAAGCTAGATGGCCCTTATGATAGACAAAACATGTGATCAATTGGCACAGGATGTGGTTTCTGCCCTGGTGCATCTAGAAAGCATCTCTAGTAACCCTTCATCCGGCTTACCTTCCGTTTGTTCGAGTTCCCTTCCATTCTCTGGTTTATCAAAAATGATTGTGATGGAATTTTGTTCTTTAATCTTGGTAAACCAGTCTGACCAAAGTATATTTTTCGTTTAATTCCATGTTCAAACAGGCGCCAGCAGGAATTGAACTCGTAGTTATCTGTGGTTAATTCAATTGTAGAACAAGTATTACCTAAATAAAAACTATTTTTGGACAGAAATCACTTTAATTTTTCCAATCCTCATCGATTGAAACTTAATGAAGTAGCAATTTCCTCAAATTAAACAAATATATATAAAGTTTGTTAAAGAATACCAATATTGGCCAGTAGTGTAGTTACGGACAAAATTAAGTGAAATATTATTGTGAAATATCAAAATATTATACAGTTTCGAATCCAAAAATATTTTAATTAAAACTCACGCAGATATTTTTAAGATCTCATGACTTAATAAACAGTAAAATTAATGTCCATTCTATTAGAAGGAAACCTGTGAGAGCTGTCTCTCGCAGGTGAACCTTCCCCGGGAATGCTGGAGGAGGCTACCTTTGGAGATGCCTTCACCTCTCTCTGGTTTTTTGAATTAAGGTTCCACAAACCGAGGCGCGTCGGCCTCTTTTGAGAGGTGTATGTTACGGGGTCGCAGACCTTGGGCATACGGTAAGAGTTGTCGCTATTCCTATTGGAATAGTCGGCCAGCTGCCTCCTTAACTGCTCGAGGCACGGAGAAGGGAATGCTGCGCCCCCACAGCCAACTCCTCTTTCGCCATCGGAAGGGCGTGGGAAAAATACTTAATGCCCGACCTACCCAATGCAGGTTTTCTAGGGTTTTCCATGTATCCGTTTTAGGCGAATTTTCGGGTAGTATCCTTAAAACATAGCATAGGGGCCCTAGTTAACCCTTTGCTACCTTCCTCTACCCTTCCGCATCCCCCCTTTCAAATCCCTTCATATGCTATTAAAGGGGAGTTGTCACCACGTGGATTACCCTCCTGTAGCGTGTTAACCCACCCCCAAATGTCCATTCTATTAAATGAGACTGAGGGATGCCCAAAATTCTTCCAAATACAGACGAAAGAATTTATGATATATAAATACAATTCAACGCTTCTGTAAACCTTGTTCCTTTCTCTAGGTGCTAAGAAAACTATAAACAAAAGAGCCTAGAGCGACACAAGCACACAACGCAGTTGAAAAACTCAATAGTTTTTCTTAGCACCTGAAGAAAGAAACAATGTTTCCATAAACGTTGAGTGGTATTTATATTATCATTTATTTTGTGTGTATTTAGCTATTTTCGAAACAGACTTTTTTCATATTGAATTTACAATAAAAAGAGAATGTGTAGGAAATATGACGTAAATTGTTTGATTTAAATTAATTAAGTGGATATTAGCGTTAAACTGGAAACAAATATAATTACATACCGAAATAGCACACACACACTCAGTTATATATATTGTGGTAATTAAAAGGAAATAATTAATTAATAAACAAAAAAAATTGCACTCGCATTGTTAGCGGCAGAAATAATGTCATATGTTTGGGGTATGGCTCGCTAGACGGAGTCGTGGGAGTATAACTGTGAACAGACCAGAAGTAAAATATCCAGAAAGTATGTGGATACTTGTAGTACAGTAGCTAAAACAATTAGAACAGTTCATTTTTACAAGTTGCAGCCTGCGAAATAAAGACGTAAATATTCAACGCTAAACATTTAAAACGCAGAGTATAACTATTATATTCGCGATTTAGACCATTGTCTTGGAATTTGTGAGCCAGGTAACTGTATCCCGCAGTTAATAAACTACGGAACGAGCGTTTTTCCTAATCGAACAGTGAGCCACTTTGTCAAACTAAAAGTGTTATTAGAATCAGTGTTATTAATGGCCTGTCTATAAGTGCAAAAATATGTGTGTGTGTACGAACGAGCCAAATTGCCTTGAGTACCAGAGACCGTAAGTTAAAATTTCACTGAATTCATATTTGTAAAGCCATAAGTAAAGGTAATTATCGTCAGATTTCAGATTTCGAATTTTGTTGAGAATTTAAAGTCTTATTTTGTGTTGTTTTTTTACAGTGTAATAATATATTGATGAAGTAAGTTCATGATAACTTGATAAAGTTGAATTGTTAACAAGTATTTTTTATTAAAGACCCAGTAAAGGACCTTGAGAAAGAGTAAAATTTTATTGTCAAATATTAATAAATAATGTAAAATTGAAGTTAATTTCTTAATAACTGTTGTAAATTAATTTGATAACTTATGAAAATTTAAATTGTTTGCGCGTTAATAAATTAATTTGTTTGTTTTAAAAAATCTTGATTAATATTATAACTTCCTATCATTTTAATATTCATGATTACTAGAAATTAGCGTCATCAATGTGTGGCACATTTTAACTTTGTTTTATTTAATTGTCTTTCATTTGTGATCACCTCAAATTGGCACCTCAACGTGAGGTTAACTGTCATTTTATCATTTTAATAGTTAAAATTATCACTATATATATAATGTAATGCCAATTAATTAAGACATTAATTGTGTAATTGAAAATCTAAATTGTTTGAGAAATCTATTCTTACGGCGGTAGTGACAATGTAGCCAAGCATTGTTCCTTTGTCGGAAGGCGGAAGCGCGCTCAAATTCCGAGACGAGAAGTTAGTTGGCTGGAAGGTTTGGTCAGATGCAGGTCGCATTAAGTTCGCAAGGTTTGACGAGATAAAGTTTGCGGTGGGACGTCGTCGAATAATAACTGTTAATTGGAGAACGATAGAGCAGGTCGCATTATGATATGGTGAAAAACAGTTTGCTGCGAAATATTGAGAATTAGCATTGAACAGAGTTGATTGGTCCCTGAACATTTTGCTCAAGACAGAACATTCACTAGAGGATAACGACGAAACCTGCTAAGCACAAAACAGTTTTTGTGCACATAGCTGAGCAGAGTTAGCAGAAGTCACCCAATGCAAGTAGGTGTACACAGAGGACGAAGGTGGATCATCCGGGTTCCTGATTTTGATGTAAAAATATTGATTTAGAATCTGTGGTTAGAAGCAGTGTAAAACCCGCCGTAGTGTTTCGACAATTAAAGGTATCCTGGAATGCTGAGCAGACGTGAGTACAATTTACAAACATTTAAGTATATAAACCTGATTAAAAGATAGCTGTCAGATTTCGTTCTTTTCTTATTGATTAAAAATTTGTTAATTAGAGTCAATCTTTTTAGTTTAACTTCATTCGCAATTAAATTTGTTCTAATTTAATTGACAATTAACCTTTCTTTTCCAGTAATTGTAAATTGTTGATAAGATTATAAATAAAATGATTCGCCATTATCAAACCCAGTTATGACCCTGAGAGACTGAGATATTTTTAAATTTGTAATTGTTTGTATTGCTAAAATAATTTTTTTGTTTGTAAAGTTTATTAATTTTTTATTTAATTAACGACCTATTTTGTATATTACAATATATATATATATATATATAATACCAATTAAACAGGCTATTAATTGTTTTTAATATAATTTAATTGTTGGCGGTACATGTGCTTAAAGACAACAATCACAGCGGGTCTTTCTTTGTTAACAATGGAGACTGGAAACCGCGCGCTTAGAGAACTCTGTCTGTGTCGCAGTTCGGTCAACATAGAGAAATAAAAACAGTAAAAGTGTGCGGATCCAGAATTATGAATAGGGCTATCTAGGAAGTCCAACGGCGAGATACAATAGTTTACATAAAACCCACGTAAACAGTTTGACAGAGAAACTCAAAAATTCGCAATTTGGAAGCAGAAGTTTTGCTTCACAAACGGAACTAAATTTCGCATAGAGAGACTTTGAGGAGATCTACGTCCGACAACAGGCTGAGGGTGGGCTAATCCAGGTTCCAGAATAGCAGAGATCCAGAGCAACTACCGTGTACTCTAATGAGTAGAATCAGTGTATAATGGCCTGTTTAGTGGGTGTTGACTTCAAGATACAATAGTCCAAACTGGTACCAATAGCACTGTCCTGAGTACAAAATAATTATTAATGACTGTAAACGATAATTAAAGGGCATAGTCAGATTTCGTTCGCGTTTTTCTTTTCATTCGTTTTCTTTTACTTTTGTATTTAATATTGTATTCCGCAGGTTTCGTCGTTATCCTCTAGTTAATGTTTTAGTTCATTGTATTTGTTCTTCCTATCAATCCTAGTTGTGACCCTAAAATAAAGAGAAATTCGACTTAGTTGATTGCAAAAATATAAAGCTGTATTAATTAAAATAAAATTTGAAATATTTGTTTGTTAAATTGATGGAATTCGGCGTGCAAAGCAGGGCTTATAATGTGTAATTATCAACAATAAATTTTTAAATACATAATAATTTTGTTAATTATTCGAATTTAATTCATCCCCGTAATTAATTATTACATAAATGGCGTCTTCAACGTGGAGCTAACTATCATTCAAATTTTAATTAACTTTTTTGTTTAATTAAAGACCTTATTAATCATTACAATATATATATATATATGTTACTGTAATGATTCATATGGACAGAAGTTGTAAGTTTGATATATTTGTCACCTCTTGGGAAGATGTTTCATTCCCAAGCGAGACATTATTGTCAAGGAGAAAAAGCAATCAGCTGATGGTTAGAATCGAGGCAATCGGCTCAGTGGGAAAATTCTTGCATAATGTATTTGGCTGAGGACGCGCATTTATATATTAATCAGTTGTAAATGAGCAATCTTTTAAGTATTACGAAATTGTCTGAGGGAACCTGGATGTTATATTTAATTAAACTGTCTCCGATGGAAATATTTGACAAAGTGTTTGAGAAATAGTTCGGTGTGCTAACTTTATATTTGACATTAAAACCGATGAATTACCAATTCATTTTTTAGGTTTGCAATACCGAGCCGAATCTTTGTTTGTGTCATCCTGAACATTGCATCCGACCTGCAGCTATGATTTGTTAGTTGAATTATTTTTATTGGATAAACTTTTCTTGGGATTAAAATCGGATATCGACGTTTATTTGTCACAATGTTTCGATAGCTGGCTCTGCCATCTTCTTAACCTCAGAAAAAACGCAGTTACACAAGGAAAAACTACGTTCCTTCTTTTTTTGTTTAGAAAAACGCATTCAAGTCTGATTAGCTTCAAATGATCAATAATGTTAGCAATTGAATAAATTTTTTATATTGCATTTATTGTGGTATTACAATCTATTTGTGTAACAATACTATTGCTTTTTGAAAAACTCTATTATTTTCTTAAATCGTATTATTTCTTTTGTAACGTTGTATCTTTCAATATTTCGCGGATTTCTTTTCCTCTCCGTGCGTTCCTTTTATGCCGTTTGTCCTTTGCGTAACCATTGACTATATTCTGTATTGAGATTTGAACGTAGCAGATTGTTTGAAGGCTTTATTCTATAAGCTGAAGGTGAGTTATGTTGTATGACCAAACCTTATTTTTCAGATGACAATTCGTTTTCTGATATTTAGTTTCGGGTTTATAGTTAATGCGTAAAATGATTGTGGTGGTTTGTTGTATGAAACCAATTCTTTAATTTTTTCTAGTTTTAGTTCCAGTGTTATTCCATTTTGTTGTAATTAGGTTCCATACGTCTTGGTAAATGTTGATTAAGATTGAGGAGGTTTGATTGAGTGTTTTATAGAGGCTTATTTGGGTAATTGATCGACGGTTGTATTTACTTTTGTGCCTTAGAGAGAAGGTACATTACTGTCATTTTCGTTCGAGTTTAGGTTATTTGTTTCACGAATCCTTGCATAAATATCTGATTTTTTTTGTTGGTTATTTTCTGGATAACTGTGAGTGGGTCGGTATATGTAATGTTATTTTTCTTGTTCCAATGCCATCGTTAAGGAATACATTTATGCGTTTTTAAAGAATGATTATGGATAGAACGTTAGCGTTGTATTTATGTTATTTACAGAGTACATGGCACTACTCGTACCGTTGTTTTTCAACCCAGACTATATATTCAAATGTTAATTTGAATTTTAAAATTTATAATCATTATTATTAATTGATTAATACATAAGAAAATACGATTAAAACAGTTTGACTCTTTTATTGACTCACAGTAATTAAATACAAACTTTGCACTTGGAACTTCTATTTTCACAATGTAAGTCTTTATTTCTTCTTAAATTCTCCTTTTAGAAGTTGTTCAAAATTATGTTGTTAATTACAATAAAATTTGCAGTGGTTAAGTTCAGATTTGAATTGGTAGCCAAGAGATAACTTTCTTGTCAAGGATTTAAGTGGGGGTTGACAGAATACATCTATAAATTGAAATTAAATGATCCGCTGTAAAACCTCGTGATACAGCTTCATACGCCTTAAAAGAATTGGTACTGTCTTACTTTTTTTGCTGCTTGTGGCAGCGCGAAGGCGTGGCAGCCAGCAGAACTAGCCCACTGTAGCGAAAAAGTCCGCGTCGGGCTGCGGGGTTGATCACCTGACTCCGGGATTGATGGCCGCCTGGTATGAAGATCTCTCGTACCTTTGAACTGTGGAAGTGCTGAAAGTACCACAAATCCGTGAATAATTTCGAAGCCCGTAAAAGATTAAAATATTTTTTAAGTCCAAAATATCAGCGATCAAAATGACGCGAAGGCGCTTCGACTAAAAACTCATCCAGAATGTCTTGAAGAAGAAGGTATAGGGTAATCCACATAGGAGCCACTCCCTTCTTATAGCATAGGAAAGGGGCTGAAAGGGGGGGGGGTGCGGAAGTACTAAAGTGCCAGATGCCATGTAACCTTTTTCACAAAAAGAGGCTTTCTTGATTATCAACGTCAAGCCGACCTCCCTCCCTTGACTAAATAGTACATCGAACGGGGTGTTGGACGCTATTATATCGTCTATCTACAGCACCAAGTTATCTCCAAAAACATCGCCTAGCACAAGATCCAGTTGCTTAATAATAACCTGACTGATTATCGACAACCCAAATGGTAAACGTGTATAATGTTTTCCAAAAAGGCTGGACGAGATTAGTTTTTTGATTCGTCACTCCCTATTGTGAGATCAATACTGCTTATCCATATTTTACCTTTGAGCTTTCTGAATAATTTTTCGATCCCTGCAAGTGCCTTAAACATTGGTGCAATTAATTTATTCAATGTCCGTATATTCAAACACCACCTCTGGGACTTATCCAGTTTAGGTACTATTTTTACCATTGCGTTTAAATATGGACTGGTCTGTCTTTCAACGATAACAAGAAGCCTGTTCACATTATATTCAACTTCTTACTGTTTCGATAAGCAATTGTCCTTTCCTTCTCGCGAATCGCCTTATAAGGAATAATGTATTATAATGCTAATTAATTAGGTCATTAATTGGTTTTAATAAAATTTAATTGTAGCGGCAGGAGCTTCCAAAGCGATAATGGAGCCGAGCTCTGTTACTTTGTCGGAAAGTCAAAAATGGCGTATGCGCGCTAAAACTGGAGAGCACTAAGAGTTAGTTGGTGGTGGGACATTACAGAGGACGGAATGAATAATATTAGAGCAGAGACTAGCCATCGTTAAAGTATTATTAAACAAAGTTGTGAATTTAAGACAAAGTAAAAACATTCACGCAAGTATTACCCCCTAAATATCGCTAAGTTAGCAGTTTTTACGTCTATCAGCAGCTAGGAAAGGAGTGAAGTTTTACGTCTGTAGCAGCCAGGAAAGGAAGTCAGTTTAAGTCCAAAGCGGTAAAAGACTAACAAATCTACGAATCATAGGATTCGTATGAGGCAAGCAGACATCAGATAGCGGACAAAAAAAGTGATTCATTCGAGTTCCAGGGAGCCTATCAATTTTGACTTCAATAGTGTAAAATCTGTGAATCTTAGAATCAGTGTAAAATTTTGCAAAACTGTATTTCCGAAACCAAAAGGAATGATGGTACCAGCTGGAAAGATGTAAGTAACAAAACCAAACTAATGATTAATTGTAAACGTAATTAAAGCATAGTCAGATTTCGTTCTCTTTTAATTGTCAATCAAAGTTAATTTCTTTTCTTTTTAATTTCTTTCGATCGACATATTGATAGGTAAATGTGAACTGTTTGTTAATAAGATTTTAAAATCAATTTGTTGTTTCCATTATCAAACCCAGTGAAGGCCATGCGAAATTAATATTTTTAATTGTAATTGTTTTTGAGTTAGAAGCCACAAAGTGAAAATAAATAATTTTATTTAATTAAACGCCAACTTATTGTTTATTACAATATCTTGTAAAGATTACAAATGTTTAATGTAATGTTTTATATAAATTGTTTCTTTAATTATTGACGGCGTAACTTTGAGGCCAGAGCATTGTTTGGCGCAAGTATGCAGAGACTATAATGGTTGCTACGGATTGCTGTCGAGAAAACGTATATAAGACGTTCAGAAGACCTTGGGCATCCGGTAAGATTTATCCGCAATTTCTATTGGAATAGTCGGCCCATCAGCCTCCTAAATTGGTCAAGGCACGGCAAGAGGAAAGCTGCGACCCCACAGCAAACCCCTCTTCCGCCATCGAAAGGGCGTGGGACAAGTACTAATTGCCCGACCTATCTGATGCAGGTTTTTCTACGGTTTTCCCTGCATCACTTTTAGGCGAATTGCTGGGTAGGATCCTTAAACCATAGCCCGGGGGCCCTAGTTAACCCTTAACTACCTTGCTCTACCCTTCCGCATCCCCCTTTTCAAATCCCTTTCCTATGCTATAAGAGGGGAGTTTCCACTATGTGGATTACCCTATACATAGCCTGTCTACACCTTCTTCTTCTTGGACACTCAGTGAGTGTGTGTTTGGGAGACAGAAGAGTCAAAGAGCAATATGTTGCGAGTAATAGTCAGTCAGTCATGTGTGTTTTGGGGGCATGGCCAAAGGTGGCAAAATTCAGCGAAGTATAAGCTGAATATGTCAGCTTCCGTATTAAAGGGATTTTCTACAGCAAACTGAGTGTGATGATACGTCCGAAAGTGAAGCGTAAAGGCGCCGAAAGTGTTGCAAAGTGTTACAAAGAAAAGTGAGACGATAATAAAATCAGTACTTATGGCCTGTCATTAAAAAAATATTGTTCAATTAAAAATTTAAAATAACCACGTGTGCACAAACCATAGCAGCTCTGAACAAAAGGGTATGTAAACACGTAAATTTTGTAAACCTTTATGTGAATATCAATTACCTATTATTTGTATAACCTTTTTTTATATTTCTATAGTTTTGTTGTTGTTAGAGTCTTTGTATGAACTTTTGTTATTGTAAATTAAATTCATTTTTTGCTTTTGTAACTTGGTGAAAATTTAAAATCCCTGTTTTTATTAGAGGCCCTATAATATATTATGTTCTCACGGAAGCTGAGGCATTTACTTAAAAACATTAAAATGTAAAGTCAACGTAAATCAAAATTGTCAATTAAATATTATTTGTTATCTCTTTAAAATTTTTGGTTTAATTTCAACGTAAACTTCTTTCCTTTGTTTCTTTTTAAATTTTGTTATTCCCCATAATTTGGCTCTATAACGTGTTGGCTTATTTGTTTATCAAATACGTGCATACCATATGCAATCCATAAACTTCCCAGGTGCTTTAATAAAAATAGACAAGTGTCGTTGCAAATTGTTATGAAGTGTACTTTGCTAATGAGAATTCAACGATTTAATTTGATTAACTTGACCTTTAAATGCATCAATAGCTTCATGTTTGAATACAACCGCGACAGAAGTAATGTCGGTGAGAAAAGCGTTGCTTACTTTCACTGTTCTTTTATGCGAGGATAAATTTAACTTGTCCCAAGAACATCCATCTATGTTACGACCACCTGATTATAATGAAGACTTATTAAAGCCAATACATGTCTCATATATATACTTTTGTGAAAAGGTTGGACGAGGCAATAGACTAAGAAATTCTAGCATTGCATTACTTCATTTAACAAAATTTGATGTATTTAATGACCCATCAGAATAGCATGCAATCTTTTAACAAGCATTTTAAACTGCGCATGTTTTTTTATACTTAATTCTTTCAAAATTATCCGTTGATAAAAATTTCTGAAACTTCCGAATAAAGAAAAGCTTGTGTTTCTCACCCCCCCCCCCCCGGACCTGCTTCTTTGTCTAATAGCAAACTTTCTTGCCCACTCTCGCGTTTATTTCAATTTTAACATTATCTTCAAATAAAAAAACATTGGCCGTAAGTTGTACTGGTAACATCATACTCTTCCGCGGTTCTCTTTGTAACCTAGGTGAAATCTCATGGACGGATATGGCAGTCTCTAGCAGCGTCTCTCCTGTAAATTCAATACTGTCAATTCCCGGGCATATTTCCCCACGGTTTCTTCTCCACTATTGTGCTGGTTGATACACAAATCTCCATACCAGGACGAAATATCTCTTCCCCGTTCATTTTTTTAGGATTATTCTCTCGGAATGAAGTAACGCTGGTTATAAATAATTGTACATGCATACTTCCTCTCATGTGATCTGCATTATTACGACGGTCTCGGGTTTCTACTCTCAAGGTGCGTTTAAACGTGAGAGCAACTAGCAGCAGGAGCTCTCGAGAGTTACTTTTAGAGCCCTTGACACGGGAGACTGATAATCGACCGAGTTCACTCTCCGATAGCAACTCTCAGTGCCAACTCTCCAGAGTCCGCTCAGAACGTTTACACGCACGCAGTCAGTTCTGCGAGTGATTTTAAGCCCGGGGGCCCTTGGCTACATTATTTCTCTACCTTTCCGAACCCCCCCCTTTTTTTATTCCCTTCCTATGCTATTAAAGGGAGTTGCCACCATGTGGATTACCCTCATGTTGCCTTTTACTCTAAAAAAACACGAAAAAGAGTAGCAGCAGCTTTTTTAGTTTCTTTATATCTTCAGTTCCACTTCCGCAGTTTTATTATTAATTTTTTAAGCTCCTGAGAACCCTGTAATTGGAATGAAAACAATGATTATTATAAAGGATTGATAATGTATGTAGGTATTGATTAAACCGAAAATTATTTTCTTGGTCACCAAACTCTAGTCTTTCTGTGAGCAGCGGGAGACTCACTGCGATGACGTCATTGGACAGTATATACAATGTTATCTGTGAACGATATTTAATAAAATTGTGTATTATCTTTTTAAGTGAAAATTATTTATTACCTTTGTTCTGAGAATATCTTTGTTTTATCGTTCAACGAAAAAGTGTTTTGTAAATAAGTTAGAAATTATAAAGTTGTTTGAACCAACAGAATGCTTCATGTCTAACAAATTTTTATCCACATTAGTCCTTAGTAATTACCCTCGCTCAAAGACAGACATTATTTGAAATTGAATTAGTTCATGTTAATGTTGTAAATGTTTGTAAAAAATTGTAAACTTGTTTGTGAAATAAAGCTTGCAAACATCCTCGTGGGTCCATTTTATATTGTTTTTGGCTATATTACTCTCAGCTAATTCAAATTTTCTTGAATGCCTGAGAGTACTCCCCGAGAGCGCTGAGAAAACGTTTACACTGGGGAGAATGAAGCAACAATGCAGCTCTCGGAGACCTCCCCGTCCACTTTTGCCGAGAACTCTCAGAGGCCTTTACACCTGCGAGGTTTACTCTCGAGAGGATATCTGACACTCTCGGGAGTCAAAAACTCGCACGTGTAAATGCACCTTGCAGACAGTCTTGACACATCTCCCTACTAAAGTTTTCATGCTTGCAAACAAATATATGAGTTACATAGAAGTTTTGATATCTCGCCCGTTTGTTATACGAACGATACTGCCGAAAATGCCTTGACAATTTTGTCTTTCGGCAATGGGTAATCTAGATACTTATTACGAAGTACAAATTTTGAGAATATATGAATAAATGGCTTTCAAACTTTTCCATAATCGGTTATTTCTCCTAGGACAGTTTCTTTCCAAATGCCAAGTGATGAATCTAGCAATGCTTCAAACATACACAAAGCTACTTCAGGAATTAATTTCTTTAAACTGAACTTCTACGTTTGTTGTGAATTTCTTAAGATAAAAGCTCAACGTCTAGGAACTTGGAACATGCCTGCGAGGGCTATTCTCTCGCAGGAAATACCTGCGAGGGATGTTCTCTCGCAGGCAGAACCTTGTAGAAGAGAAACGAAGGGGCTACCATTGGGGATGCCTTTTCCTCTCCGTTTTTGAACTAAGGTTCCCACAAGACGAGGCACCTCGGCCTGTTTTGAGAGGTGTATTTTCTGGGGTCACAGACCTTGGGCATACGGTAAGAGTTGTTCTCTGTTCCCATTGGAACAGTCGGCCAGCTGCCTCCTAAACTGGTCGAAGTACGGAGAAGGGAATGCTGCGTTCCCACAGCAAACTCTACTCATACTATCGGAAGGGCGTGGGACAAGTACCCAGTGCCCGACCTACCTGATGCAGGTTTTTCTAGGGTTTTCCCTGCATTACTTTTAGGTCAATGCCGGGTAGGATCCTTAAACTATTGTCCGGGGGCCCTAGTTAACCCTTGGCTACCTTCCTCTACCCTTCCGCATCCTCCCTTACAAATCCCTTCCTATGCTATTAAAGGGGAGTTACCCTCATGTAGCCTGTTACCAAAAAAAGAACTTGTATGTAACGAGAACTTGATCAATTACTCCAACCATGGAGTCGCTACAGTGTGTCACTAATGCCAGTACTCGACCAACTTGTGCAGCAACTTTGTCCATTTAACTCACAGTAACACACACTTCTTTCACTACGTCTACTATATTTTTATCTACTTTTGGTAAAATACTACTATCCAACTCTGTAATAGAGCATGTCTCACACGACGCATATATTCGCGTAATTTACTTATTATTTGAGTGCCTTCCGCTTGAATTTTCTTACTATTTTCTTCAAAATTAGGTTACTTTCCTCTCGCATTTCATTCTGCACACAATCTAATTTCCCATACACGGCAATCTACAATTCCTCTTTTTCGCGACGTATGCATACTGTGTTTAATCTCCCGTCTTAATTTTCGATTACACTCATAAAATATTTGTATATCTACTTCAATTTTTTATCACTCACTTTCATTTCCTTACAAAATCTGTTACTCTCCTTTAAATTAGGATTAATTTCACAAATTTTGTTTAACCATTTGATTTATTTCACACAAAGAAAATTAATTTCAATAAAAATTTGTTTATTCAAAAGCCTAGAATTAAAAAAATTAGATTGAAATAAAAATAATAATTTAAACAGATTAAATTATCAAAAAATTTAAATGACAACTTCGTAACACAAAATTTAATAATAAAAATTTAAATAATGCTTTAAATTTAAATTTAAACTCTTCTGTAAACTTTTGAACCACACTACAAATTATTTTTCACAAAATCGTCAATTAAAAAACAATAATGATTCCAATTCGCGAAATTACCCATTTTCGTTTGACTAGTACTTATCGTAATAGCTGTCGGTGAGGCCACACCCCGACGTTTGGCAAGCTTACTTTAAATTTACGAAGCACCGAACCAATAGCCAACTGTAAAAGTAATACTATGGAGACAGTTCTCACTTCACACCTATAACTATAATTTAGATCACTGCGTGTAATATTAGTTTTTTGACGCACAGTGACACAGACTATGCTAATTAAATTTTCCTCAAAAACTCCCGGAAATTGCCAGAAACCGAGTTTGTTTTATATTCTAAATTATTGTAAAACTAGGAGTGATAATACAAATTCAAAAGCAGAGAATTCCATTCGGATTGGCTCCCCATGCCCCCATTACTGAAAAATTGGGCCATGAGTTCGAGTCCCTATTTAGAACTAACTGGTTACTTGACTCAGCAGTTTTTATATACTTCATAATGATCTATATCTATTCTGACTATTGAGACAACTTATAAATAAACAACAGCCAATTTGAAGTCAAAAATAAGATATTTATTAATGGAAAAGTAATCTACGTTTCGTCGCTAACTTTGCGACCCCTTCATGTGAAGTTCAACACTAAAAAACAAAACAAAACAATTACAACGATTAAAATATGTTTTTTAAGAAAAGTTTGGCAGAGAACAAAATATAAATTTAGATTTACTGACAAATTTTGATAGTTAGGTCATTCTCCCTTGACTGCCGTGACTGAAACTGGTCGTTCTCGTTATAAATTGTGTATTTTCTCTGACTTAAATTGGCTGTTGTTTATTTATAAATTTTATATACTTCACAAAATTTTTACACACACAAGAAAACAATTAAAAATATAAAATTACATTCATTTGTTTATAAATTTAAATTTCTAATTTACCTCAATACATCTAACAAACAATTTAACTATTAAGTAAATAATAATAAATTCATTTATTTTATAAATAGAGAATCTTGTTTAAATTAACATATTTTTTTGCGAATAAAACTAATATGAAAGGCAGTGAATAAACTTATTTTTAAGAAATCAAGTAATTATCAATATCCACTTACATAATTACGTTTTAATTAAAATAATTATCAATTACTTTTTTATTTGTGACGGAATTTACTTGTATAAATGTTCAGTTTCAGTAAAGCAAATATTATACCATCTTCAGTTAAATATTGATACGATTTATTATTGTATCGGGTATACGGAGTTTGAGGGACATGACCTCCTGGGACGGCTGCCAGAGTATCATCTTCCTTGACATATTCTGGAATTAGGAGTGTCATGTAGTCAGCTTAGCGATTCTCCTGGAGTCGTAATCCCTATTTCGACGAACACAAACATACATGCACATGCCGGGATGCGAACCCATGAGGGGAGAAGGTCATGCTAACCGCAACAACACAGCAGGTCGGCAAATATTGATACTATTAATAATAAATACATTGATACAAAGATTCATCTGAATTATTCAAAGCATTTAGGTTAATATGAATCAGTTTTATATCACACTATTATTTATTAATTTCGTCACTCATCCAAAATTTATATTTTTTGAAGTATTTTGAACATGCTGGAAATCACTTGATAGCATTTTTAAACACCGTATTTGTAAATATTTATTGTTTAGTATGAAATCATGAACAAATTGACGGAAAAATTAAAGTTCAAACGTTTGAACAGTAAAATCTGTTCTAGTTATGATATAGTGCCACATCGTTTCAGTCCCTAACATGGCATTAACCATTTCTTCCACACACAAATTTGAGAAAACCATTTTCAATCTAACTATCTATGCCGGCTAAGCCAATTTAAGTATCGTTTGTTTTCACGCTTTATCCGCTTACACGTAGAAACATTTTTCACCCTGAAAGTGTTCCGTGGACAATCCTGTTATTGGTACGCCACAGTTGCCATTAGCAACGACTATAGAGACTCTATTACTGTATAATTCAATTACTATTGGGTCTACGCACCGACAATTAAGCTAAATTCTGTGCTCTGGAGACCGCTAGAGAAGTTTTCGAAACTTTTGTAGTTCTCCCCTAGATGACTATAAAAAACATCGTTACTAACTAAAATCTCCAAAATAAAATTTTAGTCCCTGTTGAAGGTAAAGTATTATTAGAGATATAAAAAGCTATGGTATCTTTTTTCTGTGGGGAATACGTTCCTAACATAAGCTTTACGAAAATCAAACAATATTATGCAAATAATATGGAACACAAATAATAAAACACATAAATAAATTATTATTAATTTTGCTCAGATTTATCATGTACCAAGTTTTTTGTACTGCCCATTTACATTACTCTTCCCACACTAACATTCGAATCTGAGAGAAACTATGAGTACGTAACATTTACAACAGAGATATATTGTAGGTAATGAAAAATATTTAATCATTCAACTTATCCTGGAAACACGCTAATGAAGTGGAACTCTTCCTACTACATGGTCCATTTTAATCATTCATATTAATATAAATGTATTAGTCATTTGTGTTGTTTTACCAATTATGTTCTTTTAGTACTTTTCGGTTGTATCTAGTTGTATGTTTTTATTGACTATTGCATTATTTTATCAAATTGTTTAAAGATTAAATTAAGGTTAGATTAAATTTGAGATAATATGTTATCGATTTAACCAAATGTAATTTGTTTTGGTAACATTTGATTTTTTGAATGGCTGGAATTATTCTATGCTATTTGTGCATTTTTTTTATATCAGGGGTAAGTCTTTAAACGTCTTTTCAAGTGCTATTATTTGTAAGAGTTCTATTAAAACGGAATAGAAATGGAATTACAATTTTGGGTTATCGTTTCCATTCCGTATGTTTCTTGACTATTTTTAACCAGTTAATATTTTGTATTATGCTCCTGCGTCTGTAATGGTTTTCTTTGGAGTTTTTATGTGGAGATATATTTAACTTAATTAAATATATATCCGCGAATTTTGAAAGTAGTTAATTATTCTGAGGATTTTTTATATATAATCAAGGATAACTATATTTATTATTTCGAAAGGCTTTACTAATTTTGGAGTTAGATTATTGACATTTTGAAAGGTTTCCTTTCGTATTTCTCTTTTTCAGTAGTTTAACAATTTTTAATAATTTTTTGACTGTTATTCGGAGATTATATATGTAAAACTAGTCTCAGTTTTTAATAAGTTTCGCGAATTCCCCACTGGTTTGGCATTTTTGTATCCATTTCGTCTTCTATTTCTTGAACTATTTTTTTTTACAATTTTTAAATTTGTTGATCCTTTCCTGTAATCCTATATACATGTATGTATATATATATATATATATATATATATATATATATATATATATATTGTAATAATTAAAGGGCAACTAATCGTTAATAACTATAAACTGTTGAACTGAAATTGATATTGGCAAAGAGACGCAAAGACATAAGAATGGACTATAATGAAACGGGCGAATGTATTTAGACAGGGCGCACAGAGATTTGGTGAATTAGACAGTCGGCAATCAGGAGCGACAGCAAGTGGTCGTGTTATAAATAGTCGAAACGATTTAAAATTTTAAAAAGTAAAGTTAAATAGCAGTCAGCAATAAGAAACGACAGTAACCTAAATAAACGAGACATTTTGAAAAAGTAAAGTTGGGCGGTATTCACGCAGATAGTGACTCAGAAAGATTTCTGAGTGTTACAGGTTACGACAAACAATCCTAAAGGCCTACGAGGAGGAATTTCTGTGTCACAGCGAAATTGGAGTAATTGGTGGTATAGTTCGTGTACGAGGTGCCGCCAATATTGTAAATCAAAAGTGAAGTGTAAATTCAGTGTAAGAATGGCCTGTTTTATTATTTTTTAAATTGAGAGTGCGTGTCGATGAAAGGATTCAATTGCCCAGGTACCAAGGAAAACTGCGAGTTATAAATCATTTAAATTATTTTGTAAACGTTAGATTAAAGATCAAAAATCATCAAATTCGTTTTTGGTTGTAAAATTTTTAAAATATTCATTTGTAATTTGAATGTTATGAAAATGGAGTAAAAATATTCTTTATTTAAAGGCCCAGAAAAAAACCTGAGATATAGAGAAAATTTATTTTTTGTATGAAATAAATGTAAATGGTCGGTGGAGTAATTATTTTGTAATTTGAATTATTTTAATATAATAAATTAATGAGTCTGTGTAATTGAATAAAATTTTTATTATTATCCTTTCATGTAAAATTAAAGTATTTCAACGGGGTCTAACTTTAATATAATTTCATTTTAAATTTTTATTGTTTAGTATTACATAAAACCTTTCTTTCCGTGATCCCAATAATTTATAAAATCTACTTCATGATTTATTATTGGATTCAATCAGTATTTGATAACAATATATGTTCGTGTCTTGGAAGATTATGCCATGCAGCTCATTTTAATTTCGACTATAAATTATTTTCTGATTTTTTTATCTTCGGACTTGAAATTTATATAATTTTCTGTGAGGTTGAAGATGTTAATTATAATTATATCATCTTCAAATGAGTTTGTAATTAAGTCTGTTTTACAAAGCCAATCGAGTCTATCCAGGCCAGGGGCCATTTTAATCAAATTTATTCGTAAATTTAGTTTTGTATGCAATAAGCTTTAAATTCGTGAGTGTATTTTAAAACGTCCTGTTTGACGTAATGATTATCTTTCGTTATTAAATAAAATATATTTTGACTTAGGTAAAAATCTGTTTGATATAATTATCAATCTAGTTATCCATTCGTTCTTATTTATTGATACACAAGTTAGCTGAATATATGATTTATTGGGCAAAGGAATTTCCAAATATGAAATCTTTTAATAAACAGTTGCTATTTGTCTTTTGCCTTTTTCTTCTTATAGATTTTCCGTAATATTCGAGATTGTAAATTTATCATTTATGATACGGGTGTTCTGATACTTGCTAAATATGGGGATAATGTGAATCTTTGTGTAATCGTGGTCTTTATTACAAATCCAGTCTTTATCTTGCCTGAGGCATCAATTTTCATTATTATTATTATTATGAATTCGTATAAACGATCTGTCCTGATTAAGTTAAATATGTTAGAGGTTAGAATATTTGATTTATATGTACTTAAGTTTATAGTATATCCATGGTTTAAAATATTTTAATTTATAAATTTGATCACAATATGCCATTTTACTTCCTACTTCTATGGAGATTTTTTTCTTTTAAAAAAGTAACGAGCAGAAATTTAAAACGTTTGTGGAACGAGTAAATAACATTTAATTTAATTTTTTATTTTTAAATGTATTTATTCCTCACTTTTAGTTTTACCGGTGGTTATGTTGAAATTAAATTTTTATTTGAAAGGTGTTAGCAAAGACAGTATGAATTAAATTAATGGAGGAATTTTTATCTAATAATCTGATAAATTTTTATTTGTAGATTTATAATTAAATTTTATATTCAAGATTTAGCTTTTAAGTTCTGATCTACTTCCAAAAAATTACGGTTTCTCACTGGAAATGCGATATTTATTCGATTTTTTATTTTCCATTTGTTAATCATCTACATTTTTTCTATTGCTTCTTCATCATTATTGGCTTCTTGGTCACTGTAACTCTTCTGATACCCAAATGATTTATTTGATTTACCCAATGAGGTTTTGATTGTTTGGGGACGTTAAAATAGTTCTTTGGAGTTGGTGTTTGGTTTGTAGATCTGGACATATGAGTATTTTTTAGTTGGATAGATTTTTGATTGGTTCTGTGGTGAAAATATTTTCATTACGTGTCTTATTGGTTGGGAGGAGAATAGTTACCTCTGTTTCGGTTAGTATTTGCGTCAACACCAATTTGTTGAGTTCTGTGGCTGTTTTTCAAATGGTGTTCAATAATCTGTAATTAAATGATATATTTCTGATAAAGTTTAAGTGTAGTATCCAGAATGAGCATTAATGGATATTTTATTGGAATTATTGTATAAGATACAACAAACTATGAACAAGAGTGAAACTAAAGAAACCGCTGAAGAACAGAAGACCTACTGGTGGACGCCAGAGGTCGCAAATCTTAGAACAAAGTGCCTTAGCCTCAGAAGGATGGCACAAAGAGGAAGAGGGAGAGCAGAGGCAGACCAACTTAGGGCGGAACACAAAGCGGCCGGTAAAGTTCTTTGCACTGCAAGACCGACAAGTGGAACGCGGTAATCAACGAGGTGGACTCGGATCCTTGGGGAATGGGCTACAAAATCGTTCTCAAAAGGTTTGAACTCGACAATGAGAGCAGAGGAAATGGAGTACATTGTGGATAAACTATTTCCAAACCACACTGAGAGGAAGCACGACGACGAACCGGAAACGATAACCGATTTAGGGCTCAATGGAGGAGCTGAAGAAAGCGGCTGGCTCTATACCAAACAAAATTTCTGCGTTTGTAATTTCTAAATAAAGTTTTTGTTTAGTTAATTTGTTAACATTTTAATTGTTTTTAGTGCTAGTTTATTGTAAGAATTTAACACCTGAAGAAGATACGAACATGTATCGAAACGTCGTTACGATATAAATTAAAAATAAAGTTTCTGCATAAGGTCAATAATTGATTTATTTTAAAAATATCTTACGGTATTTCTCAAGTGGATTTGTTGCACATTTTGTTCATAAAAACAAGCATAATGCTAAGAAATTTTGAATTAATGAGAACTTTTCCATTAGAAATACTTTTAATTGTGCCCAATTATCAAAATATCGGATTTTAGAAGCATTTGCAATTAGTTCTTCTTTAACATTCAAGAAAACAATATCTTTTATATTTTTCCTAACTGTATGGTTATTTGAATTTATTAATGCGTTAGTCTTATCCACTCGTTTAATGCAGAACGTGAGTTGTTTAGGTTTTCTGTCATTATTTGGAATATTATCCGTAAACGATTTGATTTCGGAAATTAAAGTAAGTTATTTGATTCCGTAATTAGTAATTAATGTTTCCATGTTTATTTGTTATAATAATTTAACTTCTATACTCGTTTACCTTTTATTTATTAAACTATGCAACAATTAATTTATGTAATTAACTCTACAATTTGATTTAAATTGGGTCATAAAATTTAGAATTCTCTAATTGTGAACAAAACAATTTTTTTTAATCAGCTCAGTAAATTTGCAAAGCAGTAATTTTAACAAGGCAGTAACCTCATGATAATAGCATCATAGTTCTTTTCGAATGGGAGAGGATTTTACCTTCAAGCTCATCCTTCTACCGTCGAATCAAATTCGTGCGACGTTGTCAGATAGTATTGCCCACGCTGTTGCAGTAAGGGTTTGTTGTCATTCATTATTGACTTTGTGGCAACGTTTGTCCGGTTCTCTGGTATCATTCGCTGACAGCCAGAACGGATCCCATTTGAAAACCATTATAGTGACCTCGACTTTCATCCTGCAGCGAAGACGTAACTCAGGCTTAGGTGGACGCTCATACTTGTGAGTAAGCCCACTGGATTTCCAGTCTTCCTCCTGTCTCGACTTACGCATTCTTGGGTCGATGTCTTGGTAGACTACAAGGTGAAGGAGTTCAGCAGTTGGTCGTTGTGTTGTCAAAGAGGAGTTAATGTTGCTAATTCATTAGTACTTTGTTCGAACTGTGTTACAAATCTTTGAAATCAACTAACACAATTTGAACTAACTGAATTCTGAAATATTTAGTAAATTTCGATTGTGTTGCCTACACAAGTCCTACCAACAGTGCCAGAAACGATATTAGCATTCAAAATTCTTGTTTTTTGGCTTAAAATGTAAATATTATGAGTTTTGAGTGAAAAGCGTCTTCTTCATCGGTTGTGTCGGAACTGGGGACTGGACAACGCCCAAGAAAATAGGTAGCGAGAAAGTTATAGGTGACACATAACTATACATACATATATATTGTAGAGTTTACAAATGTGTAATGAAATGTTTTATATAAATTTTATATAAATTGTATAATTAATTATTGGCGGCGTAACTTTGAGGCCAGAGTATTGTAAAGAACAACATTCTTTGGCGCAAGAAAGCAAAGACTATAATGATTGCTACGAATTGTTGCCGAGAAAGCGTATATAAGATGCTCAGGACTTTGTACAGTCAGAGAGCAGTGTGTGTGTTTGGAGGACTTGACGAAACAGTCGGAGAGCAGTGTGTTGTGAGAAACAGTCACGTGTGTTCTATCAGCTTCTGTATTAAAGGGATTTTCCACAGCAAACTGAGTGTGATAATACGTACGAGTAGAAAAGTAGAAACGCAGTCAATGATATTGCCTGCAAATCAAAATAACCACGTGTGCACAAACCAGAGCAGCTATGAAGAAAAGGGTATGTAAAAACCATATATTTTGTGAACCCTTACGTAAATATCGTTTACCGCCAATTTATATAACTTTTCCAGATTTATATAACTTTGTCAGATATTTCTATAGTTTAGTCAGACTTTTCAGATTTTTATAATTTTTGGTGTTGGTATAAAATTTGGTTATTGAAAATTTAAATTCACTTTTTTTGCTTTTGTAACTTTGTGAAAATTGCAAATCTCTGTCTTTATTAGAGGCCCTGAAATTTAGGTTCTTGTAAAAGCTGAGGCATTTACTAAAAACATAAAATACAAATTCATGGAAAATAAAGTTTGTTATCTTTTAAAAAATATTGGTTTAATTTCTGCTTCCTTCCTTTGTTTCTTTAGCATCTAGTGAATACCATATAATTTGGCACTCCAACGTAGTGTCTATTTTCCTTTGCTTAACTTGTATGCTACAATATATTGTAATGCCAATTAATTAGGACATTAATTGTTTGAACATAAAATTTAAATTGTTTGAGAAATCTATTTTAGCGGCAGGAGTTTCCAAAGCGACAATGTAGCCCAGCTCTGTTTCCTTTCGAAAAGTCGAAAATGGCGTATACGCGCTAAAACTCGAGACGATAGTTTAGTTGGTGCCGGGACACTTCGGGGGACGGAACAAGTTATACTAGAGCAGAGACTAGCCGTCGTTTAATGTATTATTATTAAACAAAGTTGTGAGATGAAGACAAAGTAAAACATTCACGGAAGCATTACATCGAAACTTGCTAAGTAAAAGCAGTTTTACGTCCATAGCCAGCCAGAAGTAGTAAAATTGCAGTTTAAGTCCAAAGCGGTAAAAGACTAGCAAATCTACAAACCACAAAATACATATAAGGCAAGCAGAAGTGATATAATGCAAGCAGTCAACAGATAGCTGACAAAAAGGAGGATCATCCGAGTTTCTGACGTCCTATAAATTTTGACTAGAATCAGTGTAAAATCTGTGAATCTTAGAATCAGTGTAAAATCTCGCAATGGTGTATTTTCGAAACCAAAAGGAATGCTGGAACCAACTGGACAGATGTGAGTAACAAAATACAAAATAATGATTTATGTAAACGTAATTAAAAGATAGAAGTCAGATTTCGTTCTCTTTCTAATTGTTAATCAGAGTTAATCTCTTTACTTTTTAATTTCGTTCTATTTTAATTGTCAAGTTAATTTCTTTTCTTTTAATTTATTTCTATCGACGTATTGTTTAGGTAAATATGATTTGTTTGTTAATAAGATTTTTAAATCAAATTGTTGTGTCAATTATCAAACCCAGCGAAGACCCTGAGAAATTAATATTTTAAATTGTATTTGTTTTTGAGTTATTTCCACAAAATAAATAAATATTGTTTGTAAATTTGATTAATTCTTTTATTTAATTAACGCCTTTCATTTGAATATTACATTTTGGCTTCCACAACGTGGGGCACGAATTCTTCAAATTCATTAAATTAATTATACGACTTATATAAATGTATATTACAATATATATATATATATATATATATATATATATATATATATATATAGAGAGAGAGAGAGAGAGAGAGAGAGAGAGATTATATACGCGTCTTGATACGTAGTATTTGTAGGACGCTGGAGATTCGCCATCCATCTTGATGAGCTGGCAGATGTGACTGATAATCAGGTTTATGTGTCGTACTGTACTGAGTGAGTGAGTGAGATCAGTATAGCACATGTGCCGTCTGGCACACCACTTCCTCATCACTTCACCACATCACAAATAAAGTGTTTAATAGTTGTCGTCAAAAATAAGATTATATTACACATTGATTTGCGGCACACCTTTATATGGGGTAGGAATATTTTTACTAAACATGAATTGAGAATATTGCTTTTAATCTGTTAAAGTTAACGTAAATTATCAGCTGATGCGTCCCTTTTTTCTGTTCTTGCACGTTAGCGTTATCGGGATTAAGCGGTTTATTGTGCTTTTTTATTTTATTTATCTATGGGTATTTGGTGGCTCGATATTTGTGCAGAGAATCGTGTCCTCCGGATATTGGAGTGTTATTAATTGCAAAGCTGTGCAATGTTTCAATCTGCTTATATTTTATGAAACTGGTATATATCCAAAACATCTCCTTTCTCTATCTTGTATAAATTTGAGCAATAAGCCGCTTTCATTAATATTAATTAATTACGTTCTACTACTTTTGCATCTGTATTTTATTTATTTTAATTTTAAAGTCTATACCTATTACAAATACGCATTGCAATATCGAATTATTTATTGCTAATACTTTAAACTTGACACCCATCAATGCAAATGAGTGGTAGAAGTGTGATGTTATTATTCTGTCGCATTTGTCATTGATTGTATTGGATGAAATGAATAGTGGAGAGCTTTTTGAAGGATACGTAGCTTTTTTGTAGGTCATTCGGATTTGCTACTGGACGTTGTGGTCTCTAGTTTCTTTTGGCACAAAAAGAACGGACCCGTGCAATGGGCACAATGACAAAGACCCACAATTTTGCGTTTTAGTTACTCAGGCTGAAATTACTAGCACCATCTGGAGGGAATTTTCGCGCAATCCACTGATGCTCCATGAGATTGTTATTATATCAACTGATTTCGAGATGATATCTGTTTCCAACCTCTGATTCCGATGCAGACCGCGATAGCTATCACGGATGAGTGCTATTTCGTCGCGGAACCGTCGACGTACGTGGCTGATGTACTCGAAGCTTCCAGAACCTACGCTGTAGTAGCCATATGCAAAAACGACCTAAGCCTTCAAGCAGTACTATTTTTTTTCTTGTAGTAGCGCAGTCGCCAAGTGCCTAATTTTCTGGGAAAGTTTGGTTTGGTTTTATTTATCAGCAATCAGATTACATTTTAATCTATAAGAAAATGTGGTAGCTTAAACATGATATTTATATATTGTAATAATCAAATATTATAGGCTTTTAAATGAACAATTATCAACCTTCAAAAAAACAAAATTTATCTAACAAAACTTGAAACAATGATACAATTCAATAAAAAAAACATATCTCAATCTCTCAAAGGTCTTTACTGGGTTTGATAACGGCAGAACATTTAACCATAATCAAAGAACAATTTACATTTAATTTAAAAGGAAATATTTACTCGTCTGGACATATACGAAATTAATTATCGACGAACTTATTCTACAAGATTGATTCTAAATTTAAAGAGTTTATTTTATCAACACAAGAGAAAAGAACGATGTCTGACTTTATCTTTCAATTCGGTTTACATCTATGAATACCATGAAATTTCAACTTACGATTACTCAGGAGAATTTGGCTCGTTCGTACACACACACCTTATATACTGGCCGTTTTAAACACAGATTCTAACACACACGGTTGGTTTGACAAAAGTTGGTTCTCCGTTCGTGAAGGACATATCATTTGCTCGTTCTGAAGATTACTAGAGGCTGGATGCAGTGTCCGGGTCTCCTACAATCGAAGACAGTGGTCTAATTTTGAGATTAGAATAGATTAGACTTCAGCATACAAAATGTTTATCGATGAATATTTGGCTATTTCTCTCGCAGACTGCAACTTATAACACATTCTCCTCCCTTAACCGATGTCTCTCCTAGTCACATTCTCCAGCTTCGCTGATCACAGCACGATTGACTTCTTAAATACATTCACCATTCTCGGTGGTCGCAGAATAACTCCTTACACACATTCACCATCTTCGGTGATCGCCTCACGACTAACTTCTATAACTAACCTCCCTCAAAAGCTTATCTCCCGCTTATATACCCCCAGTCTTTTCCTTTTTCCTTGTTCCAAAACTTCGTCGCAAATGCCCGTTGACAGTTCTTCCATTATCCCGAGATTTATATTATGCAGCTGCAGTTCCTTAGTCAGCAAATGGCTAACTACTCTGTCATGTCCGAAAGCCGACAATCGAGACAGGACTATTTATCTTTTTACACCCTCACACACCCAGCTTTTCAAAACGAAGAAATACTCAGTCCTAAATAAACACATTATAAAACTTGCCCTTTCAACAGTCCAAACCATTAACCAGAAACAATGCCTCACTTAACAAGTATTACATTGTGCCCCAGATTTAGGCCACACGCACGTGCACGGTTCCGAATTCTCAAGACCAGTCCTAAATAAACACATTACAAAACTTGCCCTTTCAACAGTCCAGACCATTAATCAGAAACAATGCCTTACTTACCAGGCATTACAATATTTTACATATCATGATGAGATCCCCTCCAGTGCAGGTAACTCCTAAATCATATTTACAGATATGCTGGCCATTTTCTTTTCAGTCTTCTTAATACATCTTTTTCTAATAGAGGTTATAATAACGATTGAATGATATTTGAGCTTTTTGAGATGACTTGGACTTTTAATTTAACATTATTAATAACAGTGGGGATTTTTAAGTCATTGTGTATTTTTTATGCACCAGAAGGGTATTGACGATGACGATTTTTGACTGGCATATTTGATTTATTTCAGTATTGGATTACTGGCACATTCCCATAATTCCATCCTGTCTCTATATTGCTTTAATTATGGTTTTGTACAGTAGAAGTTTATTTTCTATGGAGAGGTGTGACTTGCGTTCCAGTAACCAGTAAATTTCTTTTTTTTTAATATCCATTTGTTTTGTTTTCTTGGTTATGTTAAATTTACAATTGAGCTTGGTATCCAGATGTAGATCCAAATATTTGACAAAGAATAATTGAGGAATCTCTGTGTTGTTTATATAGATCGGTGGACACTCTTTTTTTTACATAATTTAATCGTCACATGAGACTACTTTGTTCATTTACTTTCATTATATACTTCTGAAGCCATGCTTGGCGTAATTTCAGATATTGTTTATATCTATATGAGGTAAGTATCACCGTATCATCTGCAAACGTTCCTAGTACAATACTTTCGACCCATGGGAGCTCACAGGTGAACAACAAATGTAACAGGGGGTCTAGGAAAAAGCCCTTAGGAACTCCTGAATTAGTAGGATGTACACATTGGACATCACTCTTCTACCGAATTTCGGTTGGTTAAGAACGATTCCAACAATTCAAAGAATGTCGACAAATATCTTTACCACGATGCCATACTTCATCGAATGTTTGGAAATTATTCTTTAACTCGGCAAGTTAAATTAAATGTTTTAAACACGCTTGGTTCACCTTAAATTATTGAACCCTGAGAAATGTGGTGTAATATGCAGTAGATGTTTTTTTTGTACAATTTATATATTATGTGATAAGGATATGATTTTTTATTTAGTATTTTTGTTTGGATTGATCCCTGTTGAAATTTTCTCATTTAGTTTTAATGGATATTTTGTTTTCATATAATAATATTATTTTATATATTATATATTCTTTATTTAATTTATGAATCGATAATCTTAGAGTTTGCATTTATAATTGAATATTACCTATTATGCAATGGTAAAAGATTTAATTTAATATGCAATTTGAATATTTTGTCCAACAATAAGCTATCCACTTACTTTGAAGATAATAAACGTTTTGCCTTGTGGGAGATGTTAAACTGTAGAGAGAGAAACAAATTGAATAGGAAATTAAAAGAAGTACAGTCATACTTCGCTTTTCGTCGATAATCCGTCCGATCCGAAGCAATTCTTTTCATCTGATTCAATGTAAACGCAATTAATTCGATCCCGATACTGAAACCCACATTCTATAGAGAATACACGTAGTTTAAGAATAAGAACATAAATAAATTATTGCAAAGTTAATAAAGGAATGAAGTTAACAAGAGTAAATTACTACGTGGTGTCGCTGCTTATTTTGCTGTTTGATACAGTATTACCTATTTAAAATTTGTCTAATATGTAGCAAAACATTTTGCTTGAACAAGTTCCTGAAACAATTTTGACTGTCTGATGTTTCGCCCCAAATTCTTGCACAGTACTTCACACTGAAAAGATTATTTTAATCGCGGAAGAATCTTCCCTGCCTCTTCTTTTTCGTCTATACTGCCTATTTTTGCAGCCCAAACATTACATACCTTTGTTTCTTTGATAATATATATTATAGATCCTTCTCGAAAGTTATACCGCGTTGAACGAAATTCAGTGTATCTAAATACATTTTCCCTTTTAATTGGTGTACGCAAGAACTAGCCTTACTCTCCAGATTTTGATTCTCTGCTATTTATCTCAATTTCCTCCTGCAACGCTCTTTCAAAATTTATGCAAAACTAATATTCTATTTTTTCTCTTTAAACGTATATCTGATTCTATTATCTCGGAGACCTGCCACAAAAACAATTTTTATCAATTTTCTCACAAGTTATTGTTCTCCTCTGACATATGTGCTAGCTGGTAAATTATTTAGTGGCTCAGATTTTGTCATGCTATCCTGAACTTCCCTCCAAAGATCGGTAGCCAATTTATCTATCCTACCAACCCATTCGCAAACAGATTCATTTGGTCTTTGCTTATTAGAAAATAAAATGGACGCTTGATGATCTAACGTTCGCATAGTCAGATAGTTTTCTTCAAGACAGCTTTTAATATTTTCCCATGTATCCAGTTTCAACATCTAAAGGAGTTTTTATTTAGCTTTTACCACGGTTTTAGACTCTACGAACTTAAAAAATATTTTCCATAGCTTCTCGAAGAGGAGAAATTCCTTCAGAATATCAAACCAAAAGTGGGGATCTTATTGGGAAGCTTTGTGGCACCTGAAATTTCGTTGTGACACATCATCTTTAAATATTGATATTAAAAAACATAAATTATACAGATAGATGATCAATAGATGTAAATTCGGTCGGCCCAAGGTCCTAGTACATTACAGTGTTTATACAATTTGTTACAAATAATTTTTGTGAACAGAAAAACCGAGAATATACACACGAGCACAATTTGACATATAAAATTACATAAGTTTATTTTCGTTTTCGTGTTCCAATTTGTGAAGAAATTTCGTTTTGGATATTTTCCATTTGTCTTATTGTTTAAACCATCTATTACAATGTTCTCAATGTTATTATTATTGACCATCCTTGTAAAGAAACATCTTTACCAAAGCTGGAAGTTATGTATTGAACATAATCATAATTAGTTGTAACATTTACATGTGATAAAGACATTAGGGTTTAGTAAATACTTTACAGTTGTTTCCTAAAGTATATCTACTTTTACCAGTTAAATTTAGATAAGTAGTGTTTGTATTACAACTTATACAGTGTGAGTGTGTGTGTCTGAACTGGGTGTTACAAGCAAATACTGGTTGTTATTAATAGAGCAAAACAAAGGAGTTTTCACTTTCAAAACATGCATAGAAGAATGCAACAATTCTTCAATACAATTAATTGTTAACCCAGTGTTAGAATACAGAGGAATATTCTGTTCACACAAATAAGAATATATTGTCCAAACAAAATATTTATATAATTCTGTAACTAAAATCTTTCCAAATTTAATCCTCAATGGATCAGCAAAAATAGAGTCTTCTACTGACTTTAAATAAACATAATGTGACTGATTATATTTAAAAGAAAATGGTAATATTCTAAAAATGTCTTACTGAACATTGTTTATAATAGGAACATGGATTATATACACTAATTTATTATGATATATATATATATATATATATATATATATATAGACAGCAGTGAATTTAACGCATAACAGAAAAATGAATGTAACTCGTAAACCGTATATAGCGACCTGAAAACAACGGAATCGTCTTCAGTGTGGCCGATTCCATTATGAATGACATCTTGTTGAGGCGTACGACGTACAGATAACACGTAACAGAAAAATGGGTGTAACTCGTAAACCGTTGTAGGTAGCATGTACAACATCTACAAATTCTTTGTTTAATTCCCTTAAATTTATTAACTCTGGTCCAACTATACCTTTCTTACTTAACACTAATTTTAACAATGTTTAATATAAGAAGTAATCAGTTCGACTTCAGTTATTTATAGTTCTAACCTCCCAAGTTTGACAACTACAATGAAAAGATTCCATTTTCTCCTTCAGTTTGTTTTCGTTCGCTAAAATTTAGTGAAAATCGTCCTCGAAATTACGTACAGTAGATTTTACAACCAATAACTGTTCCTCAACAACATGTTTGAGTTTAGTTGATCAGTATCTAACGACTGTACCTTGGAGTTTATTTTATTTGCAACTCATGACACCGAAAAGTTTTTTAAAAATGGAACAACCAAAATTAAATAGACCTATTTCTAACTGAATCTATCTTCCGGAATTCTGGACTAATTTCTATCAAGTTACTTACCAACTGTTCGATGTAACCATTTTTGTTTTTTAGAAATTCGTTAAACTGAGTACAGATTGTATTATTGACTTTCGAGAAAACTTGATGTAAATTTTGTTCTAGTGTATTTAAATTTTTTCAAGAGTCTGCCATTATTAGGATATCAATAAAAGTAGCGAGATTTACTTTACTCCCAAGCAATCTTATTATACCCTCGGACTGGAAATATACTCCTGCGTCTCCGTGCAGTGATTCTATCGTTGACAAGGCCGCGCTACTCGTGACCAGAATCAGCAAAACTGTCCGCCACCTCACGTTTCAAGGGCGCAAAGTCTTCGACCTACAAATACCTGAGAGCATCAGTTTATTACAGCAAATTCCACAAGAAGTGTAACATTGAAATAGCATAATAATTCCAATTTTATACTAAATGAGCAAAGATACTACCCTAATAACTGTTTTTAAGGGCAATTAAAAATAAGAATATTATGCTACATTATAAAAACTTTAATCTACATATTAATGTACATATTCTTGATTCCACTAACATTAATTAGTTAGTCAAATACTTTTCTCTCAGCCGGTAGACTCAATTATTTTTCAATAACTTTTCAGGTATTATGTTTCTCGTGGCTGTTTTTGCTTAGAGACAACTGTCAATTCATCATTTTCTCTCGGGTCCTCCTTACGTCGGTAACGCTTCAATCGGTCTGTGTGTACCTCAAAAGTCCGTTTTCCTTTCTCGAGTCGAATAACAGCATTGGGACATTTCAAAACAATTATTACGAAGGTTCCCGAATATCTTGCGTCTAGTTTGTGTCTATTTTCTCTTCGTGTAACACTATTTCTCCTTCTTTAAATTCAACTGGCCTAAACGGCACACTTTCCTTCTGTGTTTGCTTGGAACTGATTAATATTTGTCTGACTATTTCGTGGTATACTTGTAACTCATTTTTAATTCCAATTAGGCTGTCCTCAAAATTTTATAACGGTTCGAGAGTTTTTTGAAGAATTTCCGGTAATTTACAATTTCTTACATATAATAGTTCGTATGGGATAAATTTAGTAACTGAATGAGGGGAAGTATTGTACACAAATGTTGAAAAGGGCAACCACTAATTCCAGAAAAGAGTTTTTGGATTTACATACATTCTCAAATAATTTTCTTTTGCTTTAAGCACAAATATATATATATATATATTAATAAAGTCTTTAATATCGCATTAACATAGTGTGTCTTTAGCGACCACGTCCTTGGATTGCATAGGCTATGACATGCGATAGATAAATATGTCTATGTTAAGTTACATATGTTTGCTTCTTTGACGAACTCCAGTACCTTGAAGATAGTCAGGGCAGATGTCGCTAAACTCGACGTTCCCCAAGATGTTGGAACTGATTTTGGAGTAGGAATTACAACTGCAGAATATGCAGTAATTTCATGGTTAATTTATCGTTGCAGTGGGAACACATCGGTGGCTCAGCAGTCGAAAAGATAAAGTTATGTGTTAATTTGGTATGTCCAGATCTAATTCTAGAGAGGATAACTTGGCTTCTTCTGTTAAGCTGTTTCGGTAATAACTCTTCATTAAAGGCTTTTAATGTTTCTATGCACTGATTATTTGATCTTTTCCAGGATCTCCATGGTCCAGTACTCGATCATTTTCTTACAACATACTTTGAAAAGATCAGCACTATTGCATATATTGTTCACATTGACGTTCGAGATATTCTGTTGTAAGTTAGATTTGACCATTGTAGGGATCTGAAAACCGACTTGGTTTATCAGGATATATAATGCCGTCCTAAATGATCTATACTTGTTAATAATAAGAAAGATAGCCAAATACAGACAAAATAAGTGATAATGTAAATACCACACAACGTTTCTGGGATCCTTGTCCCTTTCCTCAGATGCGAAGAAGAGCCTAGAGCGACACAACTGCACTCGTCAGTTGACAAAACTCAAAAGCGACGAAAACGCAACGACAATGTGAGAGATGAAGGGTTAGCGCAACGATAAGGGAGGTTTAGTGTACCAATAAGGGATCGTAGTAATTGTTTCGTTTCATAGTGTCTGTTGTAGATTAATTGCTGTGATGTTTGATTAAATGTGAAACATCTCTGATATGAGTATGGAATTGTACCTGGTGTCTAAAACCTTGCTGCTGGACGCTGTTACAGGTTGCTGATGTTTTGGTACGGCATTCTTTCTGACTCCAGTGCCCTGAGAGCATAGCGAATAGTTTTTTTTATTTTTATGTTTTAGGGTAATAGGCTGCATGACGGTAATCCACGTGGTGGCAACTCCCTTTAATAGCATAGGAAGGGTTTTGAAAGGGGGGAATGCGGAAGGGTAGATAAAGGGTTAACTAGGGCCCCCGGGCTGTAGTTTAAGGATTCTACCCGGCTTTCGCCTGTAAGTCATGCAGGACAAACCCTAGGAAACCTGCATCATGTAAATCCGGCATTGGGCACTTGTCCCACGCCCTTATAATGGCGGTAGAGGAGTTTGCTTAAATTCATCCCACACATGAGGTTGACTTAACCCGATTCGAATAAGAGTTTATCAATGTTGGTAGTTCTCAAACAACCTGAGATAGTACGGAATGCTGCATTTTGTAATATGACTATTTCACAAATAATTGTGTATTGATAGAATTGGTCTATCTTTATCTAAACGGACAATATACATATAGTTTATTGTTACAGTATTAAGTTCTTTGGTTAATACTTTTTTCTACTTCTTCTGAAAAATTATTGTGCAGCTGCAAATCTAGTCTACTCTTGCAAACAAAGATTTTGTTTACTTAAGAAGTCGATTGGGCAGACAGAATTTAAAGTCTTAATATTTTCAAATGTCGGATGAAAATTTATGACATCCTCAAAATGATTTCAGTTTTTAGAGAAAAATATTTTTGGTGAATTAAAGTAAATCCCTCCCAATTCAGTTAAATTCAGGTTTGGGACAATTGCCGTGGGGTCTCAAATAGCGGATGCCTGATTGATCTTGATAAAAAAAAAATTACGGCTCTATATAAAATGATAGAAGTTTCGTGGAAATGGTTAAGCAGTTAACCTATGATAAGCGAATGTTTATTATTTTGTTCGAATCAGAGGATGACAATTTAATATCAATAAACAATCTCATCAGGGTTTTATGTAACAATGAAAAATATTCGTTGATATCTGTTCGACCATTTTTTTCTGTGAATTGTCAAAATAAGCGAGAGAAACAGACAAACAGGAATTTGTATGACAATGGTATCGAATTCCCTAATGCAAGCTAACGCCATCAGATTATAAGCAATGTGCAAAAGTAATATTTTAATCATATAGATATTACATTGGGTAGTGTAGTGAAACCGGAATTTATGTACCTCTCATCGAACACTTTTGTGATCTAAACCGTATTTGCACAAAATTTGCACTGAGCTTAGGCTCGTTTGCTACTGGATGGCGTTACTATCGCGCACCGTCAATGTAGGACGTTACATTATCGACCTGACGTCCAGCTCTGTTCTGTTCCGTCTCAATCCTCGCCGTAATATGAGCATAGAGCATAAAAAAATTACACTTTAGGTTTTCTCTTAAATTATGACCGTAAAATCATGTTTTCTTAAATTTGCAACTCTCTATCACTTTGGGAGAGGGAGGGCATCCTCGGCTATTCTTTTATCGCTCCGATGCGTATTACAGCCTGAGTTTTAAACCATAGTGAGAAGTCAAATTAGGGACTGGTTTATTTCCCAGATTAATGGCCAACTTCATGCATTTCACGTCAGAGAGAACAACACAATGCATAGCAGCGCTCTCCGTTGATGCGGACAATACTGTCAACAAAATTAGAGATTATTTTACAAAAACCTATTTAACTTAATAAACTGAACTCTGTACGATATAACTAAACCAAACTGAAACAAATACTCTTTAATTATGATATATATATTGTAATAACCAGTAAAGAAGGACATGAATTCGGTTCTTATTTTTATCAGATTTGTTTATCAGATTCAGACTGGGGATCCTTGAGTGGTTTGAACATATAAAAGATAATGATAAAATGATGGATACGTGGCTATTAGAGAAGGGGAGGACTATAACTGAGCATTTTTGCGGCTCTTAGGGCTAAATGGTTGTGACCGACATCTTGACGTTGGAACCCTGAAAGGCATTATAACAGATGGACGAGGCAATTATATTAAAAGGAGATGCTTATTTTAATTGATTGAGTGGCTCTCGGAGCGGGAGAAAGCCAACAGATGGTGTTGTTTGGCGAACATGGAATTTCAAAACAACTGTGAAAACAAGGGAATATTCTGGAGCCGGGATATAATAAGAGGGCAGCTGGACGGAAGAAAGCACAGTTAGACAGGAGTTGGAGAGGAGACGGACGTGTCAGTAGCGAGAGTGCGTTGGTGCAGGTCCGCAGGGCGAACGCAGGGCCGAGGTAAAGTGGCCGAAACAATGTTATGAACAGTTGGGAGTTTGCATTCAGGAGAGATCATCGGATGGTAGGCCAAGCTAGGTGGCCGAGAGTAATAAGTTGAACATCAGTCATCAAAAGTCGGTAGGAGTTCGTCGTGGAAATCTGTCTACCAGCAGAGTTGGTTGAATTCGTCGTGATGGTAACGTCATCAAGAAGAGGTGGCGGTGAAAGAAGAGTGTGAGCGCAACCTGGTGCTTTTTAGCCTGTATGAAGTGAGTGTGTGCCGATATGCGAGAGATCCAAATTGCATGGACCAGAGAGCTTGTAAGTTTATTTTTCTGTATTCATAATTGTAAATTGTTAAATAAGGGTAAAAAGGCAGATTTCGTTTCAATCATTTCATTTCGTTTCGTTTTTCATTTATTTTAACTGTTTTGTTTAATTGTAAAATTTGTGTTCCGTTTCCTCATCAACCCAGTAAAGACCCTAGGGTACCGAGTCTAATTTATCAAATGTATTCAAGATAAATAAAATTGTTTTGATTTTATAAAATTTCATTAGATTTGTGTAATTGTAAATTTGTCTTAATAAATAATAATTACTTGTTTAAATCGGTAGTTTTATTTTATTTAAGGTATTACAATATACATATATGTAAATATATATTCTGACAATTGTGAAAACTAATAAATAAATAAACATCAGCTAAGTTTAAGTCAGAAAAAAAGAATTTATTATAATTGAACAACGTTTCATCACATATTTTGCGACTTCATCAGGTGCAAGTTTAAAACTAAAAGAAAAGAACAAATCAATTGCAATGATTAGAATAACTTTTTAAAGAATCAATTTGGCAGATAACAAAAAATATAAATTTTCTTAGACATAAATTTTATTCAAATTGTTAGTTTCATTTTAATCTCAAAAAGTAGTTCGTTTCCTCGTCCAAAATTGATACTTTTACAACAATCTAATTTCTGATTATTTAAATAAATATGTTTAGACACAACAGCATAATTTTGAATACGACTATTTATATTATTTTTATGATCTATTAACCTAGTTTTTAATGAGCGCTTGGTTTGGTCTATATATTATTTTTACATCAATAAATTATTTTTTCTGACTTAAATACTCTTTAATTGTTTAACGCCAATGTAGCAGCAAATAAGAGTCTATTCATGTAGTTCTGAAAAACAGTTGAAACAAACACTAAATTCACATGGAAAAGACCAAGAAGTTGAATATAAATGAAATTTTGCTATCCATACCCCACGAAATTTCTTCCACATAATAATATAGTATGTAAACAAAAAAAAAATACTAACAAGAACTAATATGAGTCCAAAGTGATTCTTGAGAATATTCATAAATTTTGTTTGGATTTTTGGATCAATTTTAACATAAATACATATACATACATAATCAATTTGATTTCAGAATATAATACATAAACATTATTACAATCAACATCACGGTTATTAAAATTTTTATGTTTAGTGAGAAGGTTGTATTAAGTTCAAAACATGTTCTTTAACTGAAACAATAATAATTATCTGTTATGAGTAATGATCAAAATTCAGAAATTTGAAAAGTTTAAGTATTTTTAATGCAGAATAAATGCCATCTATTTAAGAGTCATGACGTTAACATGATCATTGACTTTAATACTTTTCTATGGATTCGCTTACACTACAGTTGATAAATAAATATGTATATTAGGACTGTATTTTCCATACATTTAAAATTAAACTTGTGTGGACAACAAACATCGTGATATAGTTTTATTGTCCCTTTGGATACAAGTCGCGAACAACAGCACAACAACTGTACAAAAGATGGCTCTACAGTACGATTAGTTTTGATGCTTTTGATTAAATAGTAGCATATCTCTCGTATAAAGGTTAGTTAACTCCCACTACGTTAATAAATATGTTTCTTCTCTGTTTTTTAGTAACAGGCTACCTGAGGGTAATCCACGTGGTGGCAACTGTCCTTTAATAGCATAGGTAGGGAATTGAAGAAGGAGATGCGGAAGGGTAGAGGGAGATAGCGAAGGATTAACGAGGGCCACAGGGCCATGGTTTAAGGATCCTACCCGGCATTCGCCTAAAAGTGATGCAGACCAAACCCTAGAAATCCTAAATCAGGTAGGTCGGGCGCTTGGAACTTGTCCCACGCTCTTTAGATGACGGGAGCGTGGTTTCCTGTGGGACGTAGCATTCCCTTCTTCGTGCCGCAACCAGTTTAGGTGGCAGCTGGCCGACTATTCCCAAGAGGATTTGAGGACAACTCTTACCGTATGCCCAAGGTCTGCCACCTAGGAACATACACCTCTCAAAACAGGTCGAGATGCCTCGGCTTGGGGCAACCTTAGTTTAAAAAACGGAGGAAGGAAAAGAATTCCCCAAAGGTAGCCCCTCCGTCTCTCCTAAAAGCTCCTGTCTGCGAGAAAATAGTCCTCTCAGACCTGGTTCCACCGTATGCCCAACACCCAATCTTTGGCATAACCATGTCGATAGGAAATTCGACTGCGATTCCAATAATTTGTACTCTGGTTGTGATTATGTATGAGGCATGTTTGATCCCTACCGTCAGTGATTGGTTATTATTCACTAAAGTGAATAATTAACTGTTTCTGAAGTCTTGACGATCTCTAATTTGTTATCAAGTTTACTGTATGTGATGTCTCCCATGTGTAGTAATGCGTTGTAACTTGACATTTGTAGAATGTTTGAGGCTGATCCGGAGATCGTTTCACTGCGTCAACTAACTAGTGACGAAACTCAAAAAATGTTTTGCGTGAAAAAGACCATGCTGCTCATTGCTCTTTAGAAAAACTGGCTGCTTTTTGCCCCAAGTGATAAACTAGTTTTGTGCAATTGTTTCCCAAGATTAAGAAATCGTTGTTGATCTGAGTCCTTCGTTCTTTTTGTAAACATGTTGAAGCAAATGAAAATTTTTTTTTCTAGAAAATCTTTCAAATCTGAGGCTTACAATATTTAATTAAATCCAGACTGATTCTTTTCCATTCCTTTTTTGTGTTTGAGTCAAGGTGATCCAACTAATTAATTCATAAATAATTCCAATACTTATAATTTTTTTTAAAGATTATACATGATTACGTAATGCGGTAAGATGAACGTTAATTCTCTGTTTTTCAAACTGGAAATAAATTTTAGCACTAATGAAATAGCACACATGAACCCAAACGTCTCTCGTTCCAGCCGATGCATCCAGGCGAAAAGCTGGTCATGAATGTCTAAACTTTCAGGAATTATGATTTAGGCTAGTGACGAATAGAGTTTCTCGGTGAAGAAGTGTTAGAAACAGTTCTCGCGGGTCTAACCGAATGGGATGTTACGCGACGTTTTGATAACTTGCTCCATCATTATTTTCTGCTCACATGATCTTCATTCATGGCGCACTACAGGAACAACGAAATAGCCGCATCCCGAATTATTTCTTCGAAACGCTGTACTGAACTGCATTTGGAACATAGAGGTCCTGGATACGAGAAAAGAGGTGACGTTCACATTGGAAAAATAAGAAAGGCGTAATGGTGATACTGACATCAGATCAAATAATTTCTGTACAGTTTTTGGACAAAAATTCACAGCAAAGGACAATTTTAGTCTTAAAATTAACAACTTAATATCATTTTGTATTTTATACTGTGTCTGATGACGTCTAAAAATAAGGGATAAGCGTTTGACGTGATCCATTGACATTCAAGTGCATAATTTAAAATGATATGAGGCATTTCTTTTCAAAACAGCAGTAACTGAACAGACAAAAAATATTTTCTTTATATACTACTGTGCAGTTTATGGTTAACACCTCGTCTAGTTACGTGCTTCGCTAGTAGAAAAAACATTGCAGTATTACACTATATTGGAATAAATAAAAACATTTACCTAAATCAATAATTTTTTCCCATTTTGTTGTAAAATCAACAATTTATAAGTGTGAAATCTGAAAAAAAACAGGTTATTGATTTTAATATAGGAATATTATGTGCTCGCGTGATTGATATGTTTTGATTTTAACAGAAATACCAGCTTTATTAGGGACCAGGAGCTATGTTACACATATCAGCAATAAAATTAGATGTAGCGTGGTTAGTTCAGCAGCTGCCAACACTCTCCAGGCAACAAGTAACTTTTCCTTTTTTTTATCGCCCACGCATACCACAGCGGCAGGGTTTAATTTCGCTAATTAACAGTATCTGTGAAGGGGGCAGCGATGCTCCCATTTTAGCACATTATCGTCTGCGAAGCGCTTCTACTTTCCAATATTACGTAGAAGGCCGCCAAAGTATTGGTAAAAATTGTAATGAGGCATAAACCGATATGGAAGCGTTCTCTCTTCCACAAAAAATGTGGCTTCTTCAATTATTTTCATGGGATTATATAAATTATTTGCTATTGTTTTTCCTCAGTGAGTCACACTCTGAAAAACCATCTATACCAATCAACCCGATGTCTACAATTTTAAAGAACTGAACAAGACCTGTAGATCTAGCCTAGAACTATGGATAACTTGATGATTCTACGTGGCATTCTTCACAAGCGCCCATTATTGTTGTTAACTCCTGGTTTCCAAGATTAATTAGTCACTGTTTCAACTTAACCTCGTTGTTTGAGAAGCCAAACAAGTTATACGCAGCGAAAATATTGGGTGATCTTTGAAACAATACAGAACAATGTTTGTTTTTACACTATGAATTAAGGTTTTATTACGTTTGAGTCAGTGTCATCTCTATATTAACTACCTGTTAGGCGCTTGATTTAGCAATTTTTTAATTGAAGGGGCCACAGTAGTAATTAAGATTCGAGCCAATTTGAACTTTGAGCAACGATCGTTTTATGCACGCATCACCGGTTTCGATAAGGTTTACGTAATTAATATGATAGTTCCACATAATCTCAGTTAAGTGAAAAAAAAATACGTCTGATTGAAAATATTGAATGAGAAAGATAGCCAAATCAGACAAAAAAGTGATAATATAAATACCACACAACGTTTCTGGGATCCTTGTGCCTTTCGTCAGGTGCGAAGAAGATCCTAGAGAAACAGAACTGCACTCGTCAGACTTTTGAGTGTTGACAACTGACCAGTGCCGTTGTGTTTTCTAGGCTCTTCTTAGCACCTAACGAAAGGGACAAGGATCCCAGAAACGTTGTGTGGTATTTATATTATCACTTTTTTGTTTGAATTGGCTACCTTTCTTATTCAATAATCTCAGTTATTTGGACTTAATAATATTTAATAATAATCTATTATTTTGATGCATTATTAATATTTTTTATCGAATTACATTTAAAAAATAATTGGTCGGATATTAATAAACCTCCATGTGATGAAACAAACCGAAATTATAAATTATATATTACATAATCATTATGAAAGATTAATTTTAAACCACTGTATGGGAGTTGTCTAAGAAAAGATTTGAGTATGTTTCATAATTGACTGAATTAACTGTAACAGATATCTTGCGCTGTACCAGTGACAAATTCGGCGTTCAAATTGCTTAATATCTTACGCTTGTATGAGGAAGAAACGAAGGAAGCGAACAATCTTTAATGACTCGTGCATGTCCAGTTGACGAGTACATCCTTTGTAATGTAGCTACCTGCTCTAATGAAGTTCTGCTGCGTCCTGGAAATCGTGAAATTACAGTTTTATGAGTTTTCTGCAGAATTTATATTTTCTTGTTATTTTGGAATCTTATATTCTCGTAAACTCTAGCCTCAGTGCTCTGCTATTTGTTTGGGTAAAGTTGTTACAATTAAATTTCTGGTATTATTTAACATATTGTAATAAATAGTATATTTATTAATTATATCGAAGGTTTATATAAAAATATATACATTTGCTGACATAACTGTTTTTCTTCCATCGATCTCTAATAAAAATAAATCCCTTCCAATAATACACTATAACATGTCAACGGGTGTGTCCGTTGATAGTTGAATAATTTGGATATGTTGTAAAGTATGTCGTATATTGAATCAGAAATATAGCCAATACAGACAGAAAAGGGTAATGTAAATATCACACAACATTTCTGGGTTCCTTGTTCCTTTCGTCGGGTGCTAAGAAGATCCTAGAGAAACACAACTGCACTGGTCAGACTTTTGAGTGTTGACAACTGACCAGTGCAGTTTTGTTTCTCTAGGCTCTTCTTAGCACCTGACGAAAGGCACAAGGATCCCAGAAACGTTGTGTGGTATTTATATTACCTTTTTTTGTCTGTATTGACAATTTTTCGTATTCATTATTTTCAATCAGACGCAATTTTTTTTCAGTTTAACATATGTCGTACATTGTGAAGTTCTCCTCTGGCAGCTAAACTCACAACAATCGGTGCTGGCGCGCGGATGAGTATTGTTGGTGTTTGTAAATGGCCGTTCCCATTTCGTCACCGCAGTGAACGAACGGCTGCTAAGACGTTAGCTCTCGAAACTCGTGATCGGCTAGGTGCGAGGCACGAAGAGCGTAAACAGTGTGTAGAACGGAAATGATACTTTAAAGCCACATGTCGTATTGGTCAAAACCACGCTCTGAGATATATGCAAATATATGTGCTACATTTTGTATCTGGTAATCCGCTTTACGCAAAATTTATTTCATTATAATTCTAAAAGGGAAAATATTAGGACCGTTATTGAGAGAGAAATTACGTTCACCACTTAAGGATTCATGCGTATTTTAGCTAAATTCAATCAAATAATTATTTCTACTATATAATTACAATAATTTTCAAACTATTATGAAGTGTAAGGTATTTTGATTAACGGAGTTGAAAGGTGGGAGAAGCGTATCTTATGACACGTGTATTTTCTTGCGGCCTGTTGTGTTGATGGCAGCAGCGTCAGATAAGTCTGGCCGTCCCTTGACATAGGTTCGTTCAAACTCTCCCACCCCCTTCTCCTGTGCACAAAACTACAGCCAGCGCGATAACAGTCTCTCCCTTCTGAATTACGCTTCAGGAATGTGAATCGTGTTTTTGGCACATCGCATAACAGTTTACGTTTTGCACTTTGTTCAGTGCATCTAAAACGTTTGTTCGAGAGGAAGCATACAAGTTTTCAACACCCTCAATACGTATTTATGTTATTTACACTAATGCAATTGTTGTTATAATTTATTTTTAATTCATTTTGATTTGGTATTGTATGTATGTGCTAGTTGAAACACTGGAACTCTTTAAACATAATCGAGAACGTCGTTGAACCGAGCCAATTACAACACGTTTATAACTACTCTTTTTCTTAATATTGGGAAAAGGGATGGAATTTAATATAAACGACGAAAAGATTATGTATTAATGATTAACAAATGAAATTCGTTTATTATTTAATGATTGATTAATTAAACGTTAATTTATAGCCGCATCGCTCGCGTTTTCTTTACAACCTTCTTTAAAACTCATTCTTTACAGAGGTAACAGACAGTTGGAAGAGTCAAGATGTTGCATTCGTAATTACGCAGTGGCCTGACGTACGTATTTGGTTCAAGAAAGTTGCCGGATACGCAGAAAGCCTCAAGGAAGAATGTGAGAGCATTCTCTCGCAGGTGAACCTTCCCAGAGAAATCTGGAGGAGGCTACCTTTGGGGATGCCTTCACTTCTCTCTGGTTTTTTGAACTAAGGTTCCCACATGCAGAGGCTCCTCGGTCTGTTTTGGGAGGTCTAGGTTCCGGGGTCGCAGACCTTGGGCATACGGTAAAAGTTGTCCGCTATTCCTATTGTCATAGTCGGCCATCTGCCTCTTATTGGTCAAGGCACGGCGAGGGGAAAATTGCGACCCCACAGCAAACCCTTCTCCCGCCATCGGAAGGGCGTGGGAGAAGTTCCAAATGCCCGACCTAACCTGAAGCAGGTTTTTCTAGGGTTTTCCCTGCATCACTTTTAGGCGAATTGCTGGATAGGATCCTTAAACCATAGCCCGGAGCTCTAGTTAACCCTTGGCTACCTTGCTCTACCTTTCCGCATCCCCCCTTTCACTCCCTTTCCTATGCTATAAGAGGGGAGTTGCCACTAAGTGGATTACCCTATACATAGTCTGTCTACACCTTCTTCTTTTCGCAGGTTGATGGTAACTGATTCCGGCGATACTTTAGGATTCAGGCTACTCAGCGAGATAAACTTTAGCAAATTCTCCGAATCTTTGCCTTATTCGTGTGTCCCGCATATCAAAATTATGATCGAGGCAGGAATCACTAGTCCAATTCTTTGCAGGAAAACGTCCAGTCACTGCTAGTATGATGTAAATTATTAGCAATCCCTGGTGATAACTTGTTGGCAATGAACTTTTAAGTTTATTAACGTGTTTATTAACTTTAACGTTGTTTAAGGTATGTAATTAATCTCATGGGATATAGTTTAATTTCTTATACTTCCAGACACCACGAAACCATCTCCCCCGCTGCGCTCATCCCCACGTCTCAGAGATTCGACTCCGCGAAACTTTATTTCTGCTTCTTTTTGACTTCAATGTCTATCAGTCAAACAGGGATTTCTCTTCATTTGTAAATTACCCGTTAGACTATTGAACTTTATGTGGTCCCTTTTTCTCTGTCCACCTCGTGACTGGTGTCGTCCAAAAATAGTTCTTATGCGTTATATAAAATAAATGAATTATGTCGACTTGAAGTGATGATTTTACTGAATAAGTCCCATGTCTACATTGCGCCACTCTTTTTCGTAACTAGCTGCAGAGTCAATCTAACTTTCGACTTAAGATCAACAAATATAACATCAAAGGGAGCTAATCAAATGTAAAATTGAAAAGTCTATCATTCTCTTCACCTACATTTCTGCATGCATAAAGAAAATTACGTCTAACCACTAACTACTACTAACTGCTACATAAACTACCACGTTACTTCGCTACAGTAGATAATTATGATAGATATGTTATATAATAGCAGGTGGATTCTCTATCACACAGAGCTTTTAAATTAGTTGTGACATTGCTACCTATTTACTTTAAGATAACTGAAGTAGGCATCATCAACTATCATAAAGTGAAATATCTACATAGTCAACATCTAAGACAATACTGACTCAAATATTTGTGAATCGTTTGCCATATATGAAGGTTTACTGTCTATCAATCGTCTATATTCGTCATACGTCATTTATGTAAACAATAAAATTTAGTTTATCAATGAAAATGAAACACAGTTCTACTACACTCATCCTACTTAATGCAGGAGAAAAATAATATTGAAAGTACTTCAGTCTTGTTCGATTGTCTGTTTTGTAGTCTTATAGCTATTACTTATCACCTATTTAGAAAGAAAAAATAAGGTGAATGTCCTTACTAACATTTAAATGAACACCGAACACCGGCATCATATTACTCAAACTGTAGTACTCGTTATTTGTGGACACACCTCATGATCTTTGATCTACCTCTACCGACCTTCCAGACGCAAACATTGAAAAAAAACGTGGTGTATCCCTATTGCACCTCTCGTGATGTATGCTTACTACGCCTCTCGTGTAACCCATGTCTGGAAATCAGCTTGCATGTGTAAGCACTTTACAAACAGGACTTAGTTGGACAGTCGATTCGTTGGCTCCAGTTAAAGTAATTAAATGATATTATTCCCTTCTGAAAATACAGGATTTGACAATGTCATGAGGAACCTATTCTCAGATTACTTGAATTATAAGCTCAATCTACGATTAGAATAATTAATTGTAAATTGGTAATAGGTTGTATTAGAATTAGTTTGATGTCTAATAGGTTCTTCCTTTATATATGAAAATCATAGATGGGTTATAGAATACCCTTGTTTTTTCTGAAGTAATTCTTACAAGTAAATCATTTTTTGGAAAAATAGTATAAAAAGGTTTCACAAGCTGGATTCCTTGACACGGCGATGAACAAATCTTGTTCATTTTGGGAATTGTTCATAATTGCAATTTTATCTTTTTCAATTATAATTATGAAAAGTTAAAAAGAAGGTTGTTATTCTTTAATTGCCTTTTACGAAGAAGACTCATAGCTCTATAACGGCTGTCAGACCTATCTCAGATAAAATACTTGAATTAATTAAAAACAATTAATTGCAGCCTGGCGTATAGCCCTTACCACTCTGTTGGTATCCTCTTTTTCTTTAAAGTGGTGAGGTTTTAATAACCTGTGTTAGGGCAGGGTCACAGAACCCTGACACTTCTTCCGCGAGCATTCTCACTCATATTTTCAACACTCGTACACCTTGGCGTACCGCAGTTTCTCTGGTATTTGTCCTATTCGGTCGTTCGACTAGGTGAAACTTCCACCTATGCGAGTTCGGTCGGCCTCGAAGCTGCCAAAGCACCTACAATGACCGCGCGTACATGAGACACTACCTCAGAGTGCAAGTCAGGCTATGGTAGTCGGCCGACATGTTTTATTTTCCCTTCACGTGCCTACTGATCAGTCTCTAAGATTGCAACGCCAAAATCCAGCGCTTCAGCGGGCGCTTAAATGTGATTAAAGCTATTTAGGAAGTTTTAGAGCCTGTGCTCAGCGAACGGAATCGTTTCATACCATAAAATCTAAAATAGCACTTACTACTGCAAGACGCTCCTGTTCTGTGGTGCTGTAATTCCTCTAGCAAGAAGTTAAGCTACGACGTGCCAAGCAAACAAAATCCTCTTCACCCAAGTTATTTATTTATGTTAGAATGACACTCCCTTGACGGAACCGTCACATTTTATGATATAAGGTTTGTCCGCGACAGGGTGCTTAAGCCAAATACAATATTTGAAAGCTTCTTTCAGTTCCACAAACGCGGCCAATCTATTATGAGCGTCCTTTACGCAACAGCGCGTTTAAAATTGCTTTTTTTGCGTAGTTAATCACGAAATTCCTGTAATAAGTACAGAATCCAATAACCTGACGAAACTGATTGACATTTTTTGGTCTGGATTCAATGATATTATGGTCTGATATTTTTTATACCTTCTACCAAATCCAAATGACATAAAACTTTAATTCCTTGTATTACTCTTCTTGAAAATTCAAAAAATCAAACCAAAAAACACCTTCCCCTTTTTCATAGCAATCTCATAAAAAACCTTCATAGAACTAAACAATTCTTGAAGTCTCATCCCAACATACGCTGACAAAGGTTCTGTCACTGTAGTAGCTCTTGACCGTAATGAATACACAATCACTGTTAACCAAATTCTTTCTGACACTACTTCTTATAAAATTTGCAAACCCACCTGCATCAATACAGTTATTGACAAAATAAAAACTATTCTCAAGAGGTGGAAGCAAAAAGATTTTATTGAACCATCCTCATTTTTCACACATTCATCACCTCAGCCAACATTTCCAGAGCTTATGCCCTTCCGAAAATACCGAAACCTGACCTATTTTTTAGAATTATTATTGCTTCTACTGGCAGTCCCTTACACAACATTTCCTCCTACATTCATAACATGTTTTCTGCAGCCCTCAATTAAGAAAATCATTATTCTGTTAAAAATTCTTACCAATTTATTGATAAAATCAAGCAGCTTAGCGTCCCTCATGACCACTCATTAATTTCTCTTGACATAGTTTCCTTATTCAACTCTATTCCCAATGATTTAATAATTAACAGTTTCAAAAACAGATGGATATTTTCAGTCAATATACTGAAATGCTACTTCATGAAAAGAATGTACTTGTGTTGACGTGTTCGTCAAATGTGGGTGAGGTGTTGTTGATGTAATCCTTAATGTCTAATACTTCGAGTCTAACATTTGTATGATAAGAATTAACTGATCCGGAAATGTTAACAAAATATTTGTAAGCTGGAACTCACCTGGTATAGTAAAGGACAAAGGTATTCATTGCCGTTCCTGAGATCGCCGATCACATTCTTTCTGACTCGCGTCTACTGGAAGAGTCCACCGATTGGGTAGTTTGCAAAAGAGCTTCGGCTTTTTTAAATTAAACGATTCCCCAAAACTACAATACAGGAATACTGCACACTTGCAGAGGTACCACACCAGTTATTGCCACAATTAGGAAAATTTATATCTCTGTTCCTGGCTGTATGGTCCGCATGTATACTATTCCAGTGAAGCCCTTTCCTGAGGCATCAGCGAATACGTGGATTCCATGTGTCTTATCAATTATAAAATGGCCGGTTATAAGAATATTCCAACTGCTCTCTACTACTGCCAGCGCTTCGGCATCCCAATCAATCGATTCCTAATTACACAAGAATTTGTCAGATGAATCCAATGGGATCGAATTATTCGGTTATGTTCGACATAATCGTTCTTTTAATGTCAATATCAGCGTAGCTCGCCACTTGAAAGCTAATGTGATACGAACCAGGTTTCCAAAATCAAACCGATAATTTCGGAAGAAGGCAAACGATAAATTTTCCGCAGACACACCTCAGTGGTCCCGGGGAAGATCTGGTAATAGCTGTGGGACGTAGCTCGAAACCTTTTGTGCCAAACAGCTGAATCAATTAAAATTACAGTTGTTTGTTGTGTGATATAACAGTAACAGAAATACATAAATCGTCTATACACATACATAGATTCTAATATAGCGGTAGACACGAGGCTTTCTTGTCGACAAGCTGTCTTAGCGTCCTTATTGCGAGGTTTGGACCTGACGATTCGCCATAGGTGACTGTGGTCAGCGCGAATTCTTTGACGTGCTCACCCCGATGGAATGTCCAAAGATTACGAATGTTACGATATATTTGGCAAATATCTGTCACCAGTAAATCTTTATTAAAACGAAGCCGAATTATCAATCTACTATATCTGCTTAAAGCTTAGTACGGATACTTCGATAAAGGTATGGTCAATTTTGAGAACTAATTAACACATCAAAAACTATACGAAAGTTTTATATATCCGCGTCTCACTATCGAAATATTCTATGATGTGGTATATAGTAGCAGCTTAACTGTCTCTTGCAGGCAGAACCATTCATGAGAGACGGAGGGGGCTACCTTTGGGGATGCATTTTCCTCTCTCCGTTTTTGAACTAAGGCAACTGGGCCTGTTTTGAGAGATGTATGTTCCGGGGTCACAGACCTTGGGCATACAGTAAGGGTTGTTCGCATTTCCTATTGGAACAGTCGGCCAGCTGCCTTCTAAACTGGTCGAGGCTTGGAAAAGGTAATGCTGCGTCTCCACTGAAAACCCCTCTCCCGCCATCGGAAGGGCATGGGGTAAGTACGCATTGCCCGAGACCTGTTGCAGGTTTTCTAGGGTTTGCCCTGCATCAATTTTAGGCAAATGCCGGGTAGGATCCTTAAACTACTGCCCGAGGCCCTAGTTAACACTTAGTTACCTTCCTCTACCCTTCCGCATCCCCACTTTCAAATCCCTTCCTATGCTATTAAAGGGGAGTTACCAGCATGTGGATTACCCTCAAGTAGCCTGTTGCCCTAAAAAAAAGGACTCTTAACTAAAGCGCAAGGCCCGTAGCTAACCCTTGGCTACCTTGTTCTACCCTTCCGCAGAATCCATTCTTAAGCTTTTAAAGGGGAAAGGCCATCACGTGGATGACCATAATTTAGCCTGTCATTCTAAAAAAGGGTCGTTGACACCGCTGTTTCTATCATATGACTCTGGCACCAATAGTCTACCATAACAAAATTCTCAATTTTGGGATGAGTATCTCGAATCTCTTTTGCTCGGCAGTTTTTCTATCTCCTAATTATTGCGCTTCTGATTTAATAGTTAAGGCTGTTACATATCTACCACCCTGAACCAGATTTACTGTGTATTTGTAGATTTCCTCGCATTTGATATCGTCAGGGCCATTTATCTGTGCTTGCGGAGGGTCCTTAATTTCCAAAAAACTTACCAGTATAATCGATTTATAAATATTGCCTTCGATACTCAAAGCGGTCGATGTTGATAAAGTATTGTTGACGAATAATGCGTCTATCGATGATTTTAAATTCGAAATAGATTCAAACTCACGTCTGGTTACCCTATTGACGAATCCTTGATATTTTCTTCCATTCCAATTACTGAAACCTGAGTAAGTATAGTTTTCAGCTGTAACCGCTTTAACAAAATCTTTCGAAATAAAGTTTGCTTCACAACGTACACAAATACGACTTCCTGATTCAACCCGGCAGTGGTAGGTCTAGAGTAGCATTGTTAATTGATTGAGGCCATATTTTCGGGAAATGTATGTTATAGTTTCAATTCTCGATGATTCTAAAACTCGTGCTTGTTCGTTCAAAATATGAACAAGCTATTCTATAGTGGGAAACGGATTACATAATGCGAATTTCTCACAAATTAGATGGTATAATATCAGTTATCTGCGGTGTGCCCTACTGCAGTTATCTCTCCAATATATTCTGCTGCATGTCCAGCCAATCGAACGCGCATCAATCGATGTTTCTGGGTTGTTAAGTAACGCCTCGAAATACGCATTATCCTGAAGACGTACATTATCGAATCTTGATTGGAGGATATACAAAACTGTTTTATAATTTCACTCTGTGAGTGTTAGTGATGCAATTAATGCCTCAGCTTCGTTCTTAACAGCAGTGCATAATTAACAGTGGTAGTTTTCGTCGCTGATCTGCCTGTTTGCTTGAACTGTGGTAAAAACAAATAAGCAAATTGTTTGAAATCTATGAATTTAGAAAGATTAAACTTAGGTAAGTGAACCTGAATTTCAGGGATACGGGGCTCGAACAATCGATACTCAATCCGAGGATGATTTCCATAGCTAATTTAACTGGATAATAACCTCATAGGACGTAATAACTATCCCATAATGATCATCAATACACGGATTTTGTTTCGCATTATAAGTTAACATTCAAATGTTTTTTTACAATATTTTCATAAAATATAACACTCTTCACCTACTAATACCACTATAACTCGTAACCGCATTTCTGCATGGGAAGTTCGTTATTCAGTGTTTAATTATTCTGTATTTTCACGAATATAACCATATTTGGCTACTAATTTATTGATTATAAATTTATACTCATAAATGATACTACCAGAAAACGACGTTGACACCGATTATAATAATAACCCAACAAACATTAGAGATCTCAAACATGAAATATTTTACGGGAATAATATTGCGTAATATTTGTAGACCAGCGTTACGACAACGAAAATCTTACCCTTCCCAAATAACAACAGTTTTACCGACAACAAACATTTACATACAGTATCTAAACAAGCCCTTTTATAACGTCATGAAAACTTTACTCGTCTCTTGGACAAGCACCTTCATAACGAAAACGAAAACATTACTTTTGTCAGAGACAGGAAACTTTTCTAACGACAACTAACTTATTTTCGCAACGTTAAGCCCTTTTCTAACAACAGCAAAACTTTACTTTCCTCAACGACAAACCTGTAAGATAGGCAACTTTCGAACCACAACAAAGCTTTACATTTCTCAACGACAATCCCTTTTTTAACAATGAGCATCGTTCCAAGGCCAAGGAAAAATTTGCGTGTATCAACGAAAAACACCTTTTTAACGACAACGATAATTTTGTGCACTTTTGGAAAATATTTTGCAGATTTGTCTCCAGTTACATAAAGGATATTTGCATGAAAAGTCACGTAACATTATAAAAAAATATTATTAGATGTGGAAGGTGTTAATTCCAATATAATAAATCGGTCATTCCGAATATTTTTTAATTTGAATTCGTCACCTTGTTTGTGCGATGTGGACTTTGTTACACGCAATTTATTTTTTTACTTTTGTCTATAATATTTCTAGCAATTATTAATTAATAAATATTAGGAATTATTTACAAATATTTGGCGTTAGATGATCAATATGGATAGATACTGGTGTGATGTGATCTTGTATCTCATTTATAATTTTGGGAGGATAGAATTTCCATATGAACCTTTATCTCCAGATACAAAGTGCTCACAAAATGGAACACGGATTTTCTTTCGTTAACAAAATAGAAAGCCGGGAAAGTTAATTTGGAGTGACAGATTTTTGTCTTTACCGCGCAGCGGGTGGTCAGAGGAGTTGAAAAGGTCAACGCAGATGAGGCAGTTCTGCATGAGGACAGAAATGAATCTATTAGTAGAAACGGGTTGGAAGGTTGGAGAGAGAGGATTAACTTTGAGGAAGATGCGTCTGGGTGCAGACAAAATAAGCTGTTATGATCATCCAGATGGTTTAGGATTCCGATCAAATAAGCTCCGAAGGCGACTAATTGCAACGAAACTGCAGTCTTGAGACTAAAATATACTGGACAATTGAGGATTTTCTGGAGGAGAGAAAAGAAGAAGAGACGCTGCTCGCCATTTCCCGATGACACCGTCAGCGTAAGAAAATCCCGCTGTTGTCTTTTATTATATTTCATAAAACATTTAAATTGTCATTTTCACTCTCGTTAGTTTCGAATTCCACTCTGAGATATTCCTTATTTTACTGTGTGTACTTTGTATATGTGGATGAATTGATAATAATTTGGCATAACTTATTTATGAACTATATTAATTTTGTGTTATTATATTCAAGTAAATTAACAGAAAATTTAAGTATTTATTTATGAAATTGAGAGTCTCAGTAAACAGCCTTACCACATTAGAGACAAATATATTTTTTAAAAGCTTTCTATCGAATGCGGGGATATTAGTGGCGCTGATTTTAATTAGCGATTTATTAAGAGATTATTGTAGATCGTCCAGTTGAGTATTGCCATTCAACTTTCGCATGGCGTTGAAGTTCAGCCCCCTCGGTTTCGGGACAAGGGTGAGAATGATTTAATAATAAAATGGCAGATGATCCGATATTTGTATTGTAAGTTCTATTGGTGAAGCATAGTGAATGTGTTAAATGATACAAAATGGCTCATAATAGTGACGAATTAGTAAGTATCGGTGTCGTTGAAATAAACTGAAGCGCTTTCGATGTTGGTTAGATCACGGGTTTATTAAGGAATTAATGCAGAATTAATTCATTTTCGTTCTAATATAAATAAATGCTCGGACATCGTCGACTATTTGGGTAGTTCGTTAATTAAATTTGTTTTTACGGTTGTTTGTAAAGCGTTTTAATTTTATGCCGAAATCTCGGAATAGGTTGTGTATCTATCGCTTCGGAGCTCCAACGTCACAGGAAGTTACTCCTGCTACCCCGCCCTTCACTCACCACTTCCTTGAAGTAAGCTTCCGGTCCTATCACCGCATACGCGGTTGCCAGACGAGTCATTCCGTCTCTATCGCCTACATACAGTCGTGGAGGAACGGCTACATGCCTGCAATGTACATTTAGCTTACAAATGGCGACGATGTGATAGGCTCACAAAGAAAATATTGCTTATGGCGCTGAAGTCATTCAGTATTAATTAACATAATTTAAGGTACTTAATTGATTTAAGCATAGTGTCGGTCATTATGAATAAACGAATTCGAAAATATCACAGTTTGTTGATGCATTCACTATGTAATAAAATTATATCAAATGTAATTAGATTTTTTAATATGTTATTGTGTGAAAATTTTGACTGATTTTTACCGAAAGGTCTTTAGAGGTACCAGGACAATACCTGTACATTTAATCTCCTTTAATAAATTTCGTAGCAGATACACATGACAATCCGCTTTCCCACTTAATTACAGCGTACATCGCTAAAATTTATATTGAATTATATTCATTTAAGATTAGCTGGCTCTGAAAGTGTAAGTCAAGAAATAATACGTGAAACTTAGAAAATTAAGCAGTACTTTCTTAGATTCTGTGTGCAAGAGATTTAGAAATATATAATGGGGTTATTGTTTTTGACAGTCTGTATTAGGGTCATCTACGTGGAGGTCTCTCTCCTGTAATACAATAAGGAATGGGTATGAAAAGGAGATGCAAATGGGAGAGGAAAGCAACCATGGGTTAATTAAGGCCCTCGGACTATAATTTAAGGATTATGTTTTATATAAGAAAACTCTAGCAAACCTTCATTAGGTTGGTCGGGTCCACTGTATTTTTCCCGCAACCATTCCATTGACTTCAGTGAGGTTCGCTGTGAGAACGCAGCTTTCCTGTATGCATGCCTTGGCTAGTTTAGAAGGCAGCTGACGAACTGTTCCAATGCGAACAGAGGACTACTCTTGCAGCATGTCCAACGTCTGTGTCTCCGTAACAGAAAATTTATTCAAAAGCACTAAGGCCCTTGCGCTACATTTTAAGGATTCTAACCGGCATTCGCATAAAAGTGATGCAGGAAAAACCCAATAAAACCTGCATCAGGTACTGCTACTGGTCCCACGACCTTCCGTTGGAGGGAGAAGGGGGAAACAGCAATCCCTTTACCGTGTCTCGACCAGTTTAGGAGGCAGCTGGCTGACTGTTCCAATAGGATTAGCGAAACACTCTTATAGTATGTCCAGGTATGCGACACCCGGAATACAAATTATATGAATAAATAGCAAAATAAAAGACTAAAGAATGCTAAATAAAATATTCCACACTACGTACCTGAAATTGTTGTTGTTTTCGTCAGGTGATTCTAAAAAAACATAAATAAATGAGTACCTTTTCGTTGTGTTGTGCGCTGTGTATGGACAAATCTTAAGGTACGTAGTTATGTATTTGATTTTCAAATTCAGTTTTATTTAGCCATTCAAAGTATTAAAACCCTGGTTATACAATTAAATTTTATAAATTACGTTACAGATACAGGTGTTTCAAGAAATTAAAGCCTAGAATTTTCGTAACTTGTATAATACAACAATTGTGTATTTTAGAAGTTTAAAAAAGTTATTAAAATGCCTTAAACAATTATTTATTCATTTTGCATAAATGTTATTCCATATATTTGTGTTTTCTATAATCTTTCCACGTACCGTCACTTTTTTTAATATTTTTTCGTTCCTTTTTCAGATAGACTGGAAATAAGTGCATAGAGATTATTATAATTACTAAGTGTTGACAATACATTAAATTAAATCATTAATGAGTTAATCAAAATTAATTGAAATAAAATCATTAAATTATAATATGTTACATATAAATGCATGTTTATTAAACAAATGTTTCGAAGCCACGGAGTACTGAACTATCGTCCGTATGTACAACTTTAAGGGTTAAAAATTAGTATTAACTTCTTTAATATTTTAGGCATCTAATTTTTAAATTTGGCGCAAACAAATTGGATACCTCTTCAGATAATAATTATATAACGGTCTAAATCCAGCAGCAAAATCCAGTACGAGGTGTCGTTACACTTTTCAGAAAACACACAAGAATCAATACACGTCTAGCACCTTGAGCGTTCTGGATGGCTCGGAAATGTCATGCATAAATAATGCGAAAAAGGCTTTATTAGACTGCAATAAATGAATATGGCGATCGACGGCATTATTACTCCTGCGTTCGGTGTAGTTTTGGTTATTCTATGTTATATCAGTTTTTGTGTTTGAAGCTGTTATGTATTTACAATGCTATCATCGGGGCCGATATTAATGAAAGTTACTTACGAGGAAGTACTCGATCTGACGTATAAATGGCGGGTTATTGTTCTAAGAACAAAAGGAATCTAAAGTACAAAACTTATAAAGCTTAAAGTATTCTTAGACAGCCAATAGTGTACGCTCTCAGTAAATTTGTAAGCATGGGAACAATTGTTCATCGTTATGTGATACAATACTCTCATTTGAAATTTCTCAGTTCAACCAAACTAAAAGTCGAACTAGATTATACTCTGGGGGAATCTTCTTCATTTATAACTATAAAATATTGGGAGGCAGAGTTTAAACGGGTCCGCACGAGTTGCCAAGCCGAGCATCTTCAACCAAATGAAGTGACCACGCCAGAAATGGTGATTACGTTGCACAAAATGGTATTAGACAACTGTCGACTGAAAGTGCGCGAGCTAGCAGATAATTAAGCCACTACAAAAAGTGCATATAGACTGATAATTTGGACATGAGAAAGCTGTGGGCAAGATGGGTGCCGCGTTTTGTTTTTCAATGGAACTGAAACAGAGTCATAAGAATGTTTCAATCAAGTGTTTGAATATGTGTCACAGAAATAAAGCCGAGTTTTTGCGTCGAATCATAACCATGGATGAAACATGGGTCCATCACTTCACATCTGAGAAGTAAAAACAATGGTATGAAAGTGGATAATCGGTTCCAAAGAAGGCGAAGACAGTTCAATTTTCTGGCGTTTTCAAAGCGTTAGGTTTCTTGGATGCGCATGGCATAATTTTCATTGATTATCTTCACAATGGAAAAACAATCAACGGCAAGTATTAAGCGAACTTATTGCAGTGGTAAAGTGATGAATTCAAGAAAAAGCGGCCGCATTTGGCGAAAAAAAATTTCATCACGACAAGGCACCAGTAGACTTACCAATTATCTCGATGGTGAAAATCATTGAGTTAAAGTTCAAATTGCTATTCCACAGATTCAGCTCTCTCGAATTATTTTCTCTTTCCGAACTTGAAGGACTATGCTGAGGAGCTAGATGGTTCTCACTTTTATGCAGGTATCGAATCTATTGAACATATCTGGGAAAAGCGTATCCAGTTAAAAGGATGTAATGTTGAGAAATAAACATAATTTTTTCTTTTTTTGATTTCTTTCTTAAGTCGTTATGGGAAGGTATGAAAAGAGTTAAATGGTGGAGATTAAAAATATATAAAATTGCTGAAATCGTGTCGATTGTATCCTTTTTTGCTAGTCGTATATACTAACTGTGATTCTCCCAGAATTGTAAAATTCACCTTATATACACATCAGCATAACGCGGGGCTAGTATGCGATTCCAAGGATACTTGTTTCAAACTTCTTTTTAATAATACACACCTGATGTTAATATTATAAATGGAAAAATATTTGATTTCAAGAGACAAAACGTTTTATTTGTATTCTTAAAAATAAATAATTGCAAATGAAGCGTAAATTAGATTAATTGTTTAACATATAATTAAGAAATATATCGCATAAATAATCTAAAATTTCACGGACACCAAATTTCATATTAACACAATTCTTTCGTCTGCATCGCGATATTTTTTCAACTTGTTACATGGTTTCTCTGAATAAATCTCTCTCCTTTATGCACTTTACGAAATCCATCTATAAGCTTCCATACATAATTACAACGCAAATCTATGGGCTGCTGCTGCGTTGATGTTTGTGCGATTATCTGGTAAATTGTTCTCTTGTGAACGTTCCACGTGGCTTACGACCATTTCTTCTCTGATTAAATCTACCAACGTAACAATATTCAAACCTCTGCAGAAACGTTTGAAGTTGTAGAGGTAAGCGCCTAAGCGTTTATTACGTCCTTTGAGTTGCCGATTTGAACAAAGGCCATTCACGTGAACAACCTGGGTTTCAAAGAATATTCCGGGTCATTATTATATTGTTAGTTCAAGTCCAGATCCATAAAATGTTTCTTCAAATTTTTGCACAGAGAGCATGGAAAAAGCATCGAAATGCAACTAGTTCAATATAATCTCGTACGTCATGTTTTCAAATATTTGCGTTAAATTTTATGTATTACAATGATATAATATAAGTGTTAAAAAGTATATAAAATATTAGTTCACTTAGTAAAATCATGAAATTTATAACATAAATGATAATGGTGAAATATGTAGGACTTATTTTCGAATTTAGTGATGCAAGATATATATCTAACGTCAAGATCCATGGATATTACTTCCGCCTATACAAAATTTAGAAAAAAAAGTTATAGACCTGGACTATAACCAACATAATAATGATTTCTCTTTGAATGCTATGATGATCACGTCACTGTCTTTTGTTCAAATCTATATATATATATATATATATATATATATATATATATAGTAATCCATTGAAGATGAGGCATTGTTTGTGTCTGATTAATGGTCTGGACCGTCGGGGGGAATTTTGTAATGTGTTTACTTAGGATTGGTCTTGAGGATTCAGAGCAATGCACGTGCGGGTCGCCTGTCGCAAAATAAATCTGTTAAGGCAGGCATTGTTTCTGATTAATGGTTTGGACGGTTGAAAGTGCAATTTTGGTAGCGTGTTTACTTAGGTCTTGAGGGTGCAGTTTGGGCGGTCTGGAGAATTTAGAACAGCGCACGTGCTAGTGGGGGTGAGAAGACAAGTCCAAAGTAATTGAGGGTCCTGTCGGCTTTGTGACAATACAGAGTAGCTAGCTATTTGCTAACTAAGGAACTGCAGCTGCATAATGTAAATCTCGGGATAATGGAGGAAACTGTCAACGGGAAGTTGCGACGTAGTTTTGGAACAAAGGAAAAAGGAAGAGACTGGAGTATATAAGCGGAAGATAAGCTTTTGAGAGGTTAGTTGGAGTTAGTGGGAGTTGGAGTTAGATGGAGTTAGAGAGTGAATCGTACGACGAGCACCGAGATTGGAGTTGGAGTTAGTTGAAGTTAGAGTTAGGGAGGCGTACGGCAAGCACCGAGAATGGAGGACTTGCTAGTTAGTTATTCTGCGACCACCGAATAATGACTAAGACAGACATCGTTTAATGGAGGAGAAGGTGTTATAAGTTGCAGTCTGCGAGAGAAATAGCAAAATATTCATTGATAGACATTTATAGTACGCTGAAGTCTAATCTATTGTAATCTCAAAATTAGACCACTGTCTTCGATTGTAGAAGACCAGGACACTGCATCCAGCGTCGAGTAGTTTTCAACACGAGCAAGTGATATGTCCTTCACGAACGGAGAACCAGCTTTCGTCAAACCAACAGTGTGTGTTAGAATCACTGTTTAAAACGTCCAGTATATAAAGTGTGTGTGTACGAACGAGCCAAATTTTCCTGAGTAATCGTAAGTTGAAATTTCATGGTATTAATATGTGTAAACGGAATTAAAAGATACAGTCAGATATCGTTCTTTTCTTTGGTGTTAATAAAATAAACTCTTTAAATTTAGAATCAATCTTGTAGAATAAGTTCGTCAATAATTAATTTCGTCTATGTCAAGACGAATAAATATTTCTTTTTAATTTAAAGATAAACGTTGGGTTCTTTGATTAAGTTAAATGTTCTGTCCGTTATCAAACCCAGTAAAGACCCATGAGAGAATGAGATCCTTTTTATAATTTTAAATTGTATAATTGCTAATTTTTGATAAATAAAATTGTTTGTTGTTTATAAATATTAATCATTTTATTTGGACACCCGTTTAATTATTACATTTTGGCTACCACAACGTGGGGCAAATTAATAGGTAACAGTTTGATTATTACAATATATATATATATATATATATATATATATATATATATATATATATATTGTAATAATCAAACGTGGGTCGAAATAAAAAAATAAAATTTATATTTCTTTAACAAACAAACAATTTATTTCTCAAAACTTTTAACATTACAATAAAAACATATAACTCTTTCTCTCCTGGGTCTTTACTGGGTTTGATAACGGACAGTACACTTAAATAATCAAAGAACCCAACATTTATCTTTAAATTAAACAGAAGTATTTAATCGTCTAGGCATTGACGAAACTTATTAACGAACTTAGAATTACCAGATTGCTTCTAAATTTAAAAGACTTTATTTTATTATCAAAAGAAGAGAACGATATCTGACTGTATCTTTTAATTACATTTACACATGTTAATACCATAAAGTTCAACTCACATTTTCTCAGGAACATTTGGCTCGTTCATTAAACACACACTTTATAGACTGGACGTTTACACACACGGACTCTAACACATATTATTGGTTCGACGATAGCTGGTTCTTCATACTCAGTGAAGGACATCCCAGTTGCTCGTGGTGAAACTACTCGACGCTGCTGTGTCCTGGTCTCCTACCATCGAAGACAGTGGTCAAATTTTGATACTAATACAGATTGAACTTCTGCATATGAAAATGTTTATAGTTGAATAGTTTTCTATTTCTCTCGCAGGCAGCTTTCTTTCTCCATTCCCTCCGCTCTGACACTCAACTCCAACTAACTTCCAAGTTCGATGCCCACAGCATCCCTTCTCCACGCTGACTAACGCTCACTCTCGCTGACTACCTCTGACTCTCGCTGACTGCCGCTGACTAACGCTGACTGGCTCTGACTGCCACACAATAGCTTATCTCTCGCTTATATACTACTATTCTCGTTGTTTTTCTTTTGTTCCAAGACCACGTCGCATCTTCGCGGTGACAGAATCTCCATTACTGAGATTTACATTCTGAAGCTGCAGTTCCCTAGAAAATAGCTAGCCCCTCCGTCATGTCACATCGAGACAGGACCCGTAATTACTTTGCACTTGTATCCTACCCTCAATTACTCTGGACTTGTCGTCTCATCCTCACAAGACTTGCGCTGACCCCTACTTACAAATCCTAAGTAAATACGCCACTTGTCAGGCCATTAATCAGAGACAATAGCTTGCCTTAAACCGATACCTCTTGCGACCGGCCACCCGCGTGTCCTTTTTTTGCTTTACAAATCCTAAGTACACATTGCAACTTCCTGTGCCGGCCAAGACCATTCATCCGAAACAAATGTCTTGCCGCTCTGTCTTGTCACATCGAGACAGGACCCGTAATTACTTTGCACTTGCATCCTCCTTACAACATGTGCGTTGTTCCAAAACAATGCATTCCCTCAATGCATTACAATATATACAGACCTTTGGCCGAAAACAGTCGGTGTGTTGTGGGAGCCGGACGAGTGTGGTTTGGGAGACTGAGCAGAGTGTTTGGAGGGGCGAACCGGCCAATGGTGGTCGCATTCAGCATATGTATTAAATGTTTTTCTACAGTAAATCTGAGTGTGACAATACGTACGACAGTAAAGTTTGTGAAACAGTGAAGTAGAAAAGCGCCGAAATTGTTGTGAATTGAGACGATAAAAGCAATCAGTGTTATGGGTTGTAAATAATCTATTGTTCTTTAAAATTAACATAACCACGAGGGCACAAACCGGTATCAGAGCAGCTCTGAATAAAAATGTAATTTTGTAAACCTATACGTAAATATCATTTACCACCGGTTTTCTATAGCTTTGTAAGATTTCTCTTGATCTATCCTATTCCTCTAGTTTTTTATTTAGGTACTTTTTATGAAATTTTGTTATTATAGTTTAAATTTGTATTTTATTTTGTAAATTTGAAATCTATTGCAAATCAATATCTTTATTAGAGGCCCTGTAATCGGCCCTGGAGTTTTTGATTCTCATTAAAGCTGAAGCATTTACTAAAAACATAAATGTACAAAATTCAATGTAAAATCGATAATAATCTTCTGTTAATCCCTTTAAAATTATTTTTGATTAATTTCAAGGTAAAATCTTGTAAACTTTCTTCTTTTGTCTCATTTAATAGTAAATATATATATTGTAATAAACAACAAGATAACGATTAATTTGCCCCACGTTGGTGAAGCTATTTATGTAATAAAAATCATCTTAGGGTTAATTAATGAATCAAATAACGAAAATTTATTTATATTTAAAAATTTATTGTTGATAAATTTACACTGTATAAGATCTATTTTGCACGCCGAATTTCATCCAGTTAACAACAAATACTTTAATTTTTCATTTATTAATTCGTGGTATTTATGAAAATACAATTCTTATATCATTACAATCAAATACGTCGGACCTCTATATCTCAGGGTCACTACTGGGTTTGATAATTACAACAAAAGCAATGTATAAACTGACAATTAACAATTCAAATATAAAAAGTTATCCTAAAACAATATGAAGATAAGTGAAAAGAAAACTAAATGAAACGAAAACTGAACGAAATCTGACTATACCTTTTTAATTATCGTTTACAAATTTATACAAAATGTTTTGTTACTCACGGAATGTCTGTCTGGTACCAGATCTCTCTTGCAGCTTGAAAACTACCACACTAAAAAGCCATTTTTACACAGACTCTACACTTCATGGAAATTTTTAATACACACGATTGAAATACTCGTCCTCTGCTATCTGGAACCTCGGATGAGCCGTCCCCTTTGGTCAGCTAGTGGATGCCGGTATTCTCTATGCCAAAATTGTTCAATCAGCGTGAAGCAACCATTTGCTTCACCGAGTGCAAATTATTATGTAAATCTCTCCGTAAAAATATTTGCTTGCTTTCATGTAAAAATACAGGATATCTCTCTTTGTACTTTATATCTGCAGACTTTACTGTTTGTTGCTGTAGGTGAACTGAACTGTATTATATCTCGACTTTTAACTGTTTCATCTATCGTACGCAGATTTTAGACTCGTTCACCTTTCATTCCAGACTGCCGTTTTACAAGCGCGCGGTTTTTCAGTTTCCATTGTTAAACAAAGGAAAAACCCGCCTTGATTGACGCCTTTACGCATTCTTACCGCTAACAATTTAATTATATTGAAACAAATAATGGCCTGTTAATTGGTATTAAAAAATATATACTGTGAAGGTGGACGTGGGCGGAAAATTTAAAACATCCTAAAACAGTAGATATTTGGGTTGGATAAATATTTTCAGGGGTCAAATAAATTGATAGTATTTCTGCCGGTGTTTTAACTGCATAATTTAAATCCCTAAAGGTATGGAAATGGACTACCCTTAGGCGTGGGGATGGCAAGGGCGTTACATGAAAATAAAGCTAAAACAACCGATATTGGTGTCAAATCGGATGTTATGGATGTCGCTGAGTTTAATTATATAATTCAACTTGCTATTCACCTCACAGGGGCGGGGGTGGACGGGGATGAAAATTTTAATAATGTTGAATGAAAAAGTGAAGACTTGTTGCGATTCAAGACATCAGAAAAAATGCACAAGACTCCACAAAAGATGCTAGGAAGATCAAGAGATGGCTTAGATTAGAATCTGAGGAGAAAAATAAACAAGTAGAAGGAATATTTTATTATCTAGACAGTTCTTATTTATGGCGTGAATTTTAAGATGCAGTAATATGATTGTTGAATCTTTAATATTGATTTTCTTAGAATGTGAATTTTGGAACTGTTTCCTAAACAACTTTTGAACTAATATTTGGATTTGTTTTTAAATTTCATCCACAGTATATATGTTCCCTAAATATAATTTATAATAAACAGACTTTGAAACCATATAACTGAATGATTTTAGTAAATGTTCTACCAAGAACACTAACCTTTATTTTAGCAATAAATTAGTGAAGTTATTTTAATTAAAATATACTTTAGAGATATGCATGTGTAAACTTTGCCTATATACATCATGAGATAACTTTACCTACCCCCTTAAGGTACCGGGGGTATTTTTACATTCTTGAGTTATATGAAGAAAATTTAAGTCACTTAGAGTACCGCGACTATAATTAACTCTCTTAAGGAAGTCCATGTATTTTTGGTTATATTAGGGTACCGACTAAATTTTTTGAAGAGTAATATTGATGATGTTTATAATTATTAATATTTATGGGTTATGATGAAATTAGTATTACATCTGCATTGATAGGCTCTGAAACATCACTTCTTCACTAATAAATTAATGTGGAAGTAAATACCTTTTCGGGGGTATATAAATAAATACCCGGGAAAAATCGTGCACCCAGCTAGTATTATATATACACGATTCATTATATGCAAAAACATTTAATAAATTATGATTGCACGTTCAAAAATTGCAGAATTGTTTCAGAAAATGATTAAGTGAATTCTGATAAAATCAGTAAAAATCTATTTTATCACTTAATTGATTATTGTCACCCATTCCGATTTAAATAATTATGTTTATCAGAATTCTGTGTCATTACATTATTTCTCTGACCAGTATATCTTATTGAATGAAGAAAGTAATGAATAAGATATTTTATTCTTTTGTGTTGCAGTTGATTTTACATAATATATTTGTCAATGAACCGTAATCTTAAATTACTCTTTTAATTCATTTTTGTAACAATGGTTTCAAGAAAAGTAAGACAATTGGAAAAGTAAAACCGAAAGCTAAAAATATTAAACAACAGCGCGCAGAAGAGACTTCCGAGCAGAGAAATATAAGACGCACGTGTGAATGCTACATCATCTTGACTTTCTGAGACAGTACATCAGTGTGAGTAGCGTCTGTAGTATAAGATAGATAGAGCTACCACATCTCGAGCTTCTGAAACCGTACAGCAGCGTGAGACAATTTCTGTAGGATAAGAGAGATAAAGCCAGACAATCACGGGCAGAATATCATTTAAGAATAGCATTAAAAGCATTCCACTATGATCGACACAGACTATACACAACACGCAGGAGTTTTAATAGATAAAATAGAAACACTTATAGTGACAGACATGCCATGAAATTTAAATCAGAGTGTGCTGGTTCTTGCTGAAAAAATGAAAAGGATAAACGCTGTCACATGGAACTATCACCACAATAATTTTTTGCTTATACATCAGTCTAAGATTTTTCGCAATAAAAGCAAGAAATACAACTCCTGTTTCTAAACATCACTCTGCTCCAAATAAATTGTTGTACATCCCGTCGATATTCACGGTGCAAAGTGGGATCGTTGCTTCAACTGCCAGATCAACGACCAAAATTTTAACAATATATTTTTTTAGGTATATATGAAATGGAAACGGACTATAGGTGCGCATACATGTCAGTAACAAGTTTAAAACCAACAATAATTTTTTTCAGGAGCACTATCTCCAAACAGTATTGTAATTGATGAAAACGGATGAATTTAAAGTATTCATAAGAGCAAACCGAAGACCAGCAAAACACGACCGACGCTTTAATGCTCATCAGGGAGGTGAAATATCAGTGGTCACTGATAAACGAGATATCGTAATTCAACTATGCAGCGTAATTCAGAAACACATCGGTTTTATGATGGTTTACAATACTAAGTGATATTCTCCCGTGCTGAAGTTGGATAATCTGAAACCGGTCATCCAAAGAACAGATGAAACAACACCTAATAATATTTCATCTATGTATTTATATGCATACAGACTAATGATTCGAATTAATGCAGATAATGTTTCATTAATTTTTAGTTGAGATGGATGAAAACATCGTAATCTGGTTTGTCTTATTTAAATTGGTCTATATAACCGTAAACTGGGAGATGAAGAATATATTTACATAATAGATGCTGTTGCAAACGATAGAAATGTTTTAAACCTCGATGTTTTAGTCATACTACCATCTACATTTACAGGTAGCCCCAGACACGTGCAGGAATACACGTCGAATCCTATGACGTGAGGACAAGACTTATTATTAACGTTACCTGCATTCCGACGTGGACAGGATTCGAGGAAATGCTTACTAAGGACACTTACTCAGTGAACGGCATGACCTTACAAATGGTCATTGAATTTGGAGGGCTATGGTGCAGAATGTACACAATTAAATAGCAAAAGCGAGGTCTGCCGCACTCACAGAATGTAATTTGGTTGGCATACAAAATTCAGCGGACACAAATTTATGACATCAGCTGATTTTCCTGATGCAAAACGAGAACTTTAAATTTCTGCTGTTATAACGACAAAACGTGATCCATGCAGAAATCTCAATCACAACTCTGTATGGAGGACGGAAGATGTACCAAATACCCAATAAAAATTTATTTAAGATGCACAAACAAAATTTATGGTTATCTTCTTCACAGGCGGCGACATCCACAACATGATAAAAAATTTTTACCGTGGTTGTAAAATCCTTTTTAGACATTCATCAACGTGGGATACTGTAACAGAGTTAAGTCAATCAAATATGTGTCCAAGTATACATTATATATTAACGGAGGCTAATATCTGCTTTCGGAATAAACAATGAGTGAAACGGTATCACTTGGGAATATACATTAGCAGAAACGAGACAATTTGGCGCATCCTAGGATTTTCTACACACGAAATAAATCGTACTGTTCATCTCATGGATCATTTAGAAAATGGTCAGTTTATTCACAAGCATTTTTGAAACTCGGCCAGCATGATCCTTTCGCCAGGACTTTGATGTATCCGGAGATACCTCGATATTGCCCATGGAAATAATCGAGAAACATTTTCCATTGAGGAAATTTTGGCCTGCCAGATAGTTAATATGATGTAGTTTTTGGTCGTGTGGTTCACCATAATAACGCCGAATGTTATTGTCTTAACACAAGACTCGAAAGTTACAGACCGATTGCCCTTAACAATAACTTAAGTAAAATACTAGAAAAAATCATAGCAAACAGAATTAACTGGTACTTTAACGTTAATAATATCCTTAACCATAACCAATATGCTTTTAAAAAAGACCATTCCCCACTTGCGATGCTAACAAACTTAGACAACTATATCAAGTAAGCCCTCGCAACCAAACAAAACGTGATCGCGGTAATAATGGACGTAAACAAGGCCTACGAAAAAACCTGGAAAAGGAACATTCTAAACAACTTAGGCAAGGCCGCCATTTCAGGATATATTTTTCACTGCATTAAGAACCTAATTGAACATAGGAAAATAATAGTAAGAACGAATGAAGAGACGTCTCACGAGTTTAAGATGGAAAACGGGATAGCTCAAGGCTCGTCCCTAAGCGTAACGCTTTTCCTGTTAGCTATGAACAACATTAACACGGTAATCAACCGACCAATAGAAGCAATGATATATGTGGACGACATTGTCCTACTCACAAGGGGCTACAATACAAAGGAATCTGCAATAAAGATGCAGCCAGCTATAGACAACACTACGGACTGGGCTCAGAAAAAAGGATTTTCCTTCACATCGGACAAAGTCAGAACTATACTGTTCTCAAAAAGATAGAAACAAAAATTTATCCTCTAAAAGTAAACGACCAAACCATAACAAGTACAAAAAGTCACAAGATTCTAAGAATAATATTGGATAGTAAGCTAAGATTCCACAATCAAATAGAACAACTAATAAAAGAAACTAAGAAACGTTTAAATATATTAAGAATAATAGCAGCTAGAAACTGGGAGGCGGGGTAACCATAATACGCTGCAACTTACATATAAAGCCACAATCCTCGCAAAAATATAATATGGAGCCCATTTTTACCGGTCGACGAATAAAGCAACGAGGGATGCATAAGATCAACCCCAATAACAAGACTAAGGACAGAGACAAAAGAATTATCTGTTGCATTCAGAAGAAAATGTTATTAATCAAGTACGTCATAAAATCTCTTGAGTCAAGTAACCCCCAAATCAGACAACAAACAGTCTTTAAATTACCACCACAGTGGGAAAGTATTAGAAGCAATACCGTTCCATATAATGCTGGGAAAACACTTGAGACAGCAAGGATCACACTGCCACAAATTGAACAAAACACATTCGCAAAAACCCCAACGTGGAAAATCTTAGACATTCCAGTAGACCTAACCCTCCTGAACCTGAACCAAGTAAAAGATAACTTCGTTAAGAAACACGATGAATTAATCCGGGAACACGATTATCCCAGATCAGTGTATGCAGATGGATCCAAGTCAGCAGCAGGAGTAGCCAGTGCAATCTACAGCAGCTCTGACCAGCGTACTCGAACACTAAATAACCAGTCATCGGTCCTGGCCGCCGGAATGCAAGCAATATACTTGGCCACTGAACTCGACATAAACATCCCGGATAACAATAATCTCATTCTAACAGACTCATCCGAAGCAACCAAAGATATCATAAACCCCCCAAAAAGGAACAAAACATTGAACTTCATTAGGGACAATATCACGTAATTAATGAATAGGAATCTAAACACCTGTCTAGCATGGATCCCTGCGTATAGAGGAATTCCTGGAAACCTCAGGGCCGACAGGTTGGCAAAAGTAGCATCAAGAACCGTACACAACGGAGAAAACGACTGCCAGTGCAATAGCAAGGAAGTTCTGTAAAGAAAAACTAGAAAACAGGTGGAACGAAAAAAGGAAAAGGAAGAACAACGGAATAATTCACAGTGAACTAGTACACTACAAAGATATAACAATTCCCAAAACCATGAACAGAAAAAAACAGGTTATGCTATCCAGAGGAAGAACCCTCCACTCAGTTTGTACTCATGCGTTCCTATTTTCCAGATCTACCTAAACAACCTGTGAAGAATGCAGTCAACCACTAACTATTCCCCATATTCTACTGAAGCAGGTACAACGACATCAGCAGAAATACAATCGCAAAACACCACATCGAAGACCTCTGTACTTCAACGACAGCTGCCTTGGACATCATCAAATTTATCTAGGAAGCAAACATAAGTGGACAAATATAGAAACCCTATTGCAATTATTGTTAAGAATGAATGTAAACAGTAACACTATGTAATCTATGGTAAATAACCAAGATGCTTCTTCACGCCATTTGAGAACTAAGATTTTTTGCCGACCTGAAAATAGAATAACTCTCTCCAAATTTCATAAATCATCGTCAGTAACCCTGAAGCTTGAATGAACTTCCTCAATTCGTCTTCGTTTGCCTATACCCTAAACACGTCGCGAGTTCAAATTATTGTTCAGTCCGCAGAAGTAGAATTGTGTGTGTACAGCGGGGCTTGCTGACTTCAAGTTTCGCAGTTTTTCAAATTGGTGAATTACTCAGTCTACAGGGAAACCACTAGGAACTGAACTCTACTGCCACGGTTTCTGACACCTTACCGAATGAAGAACATGCAAGCAAAAGAAGGAGTCACAATTAAGGAATACACCAATGCTCTCGCAGGTAATGTGAACCCTTCTGATATCACCATGAATGGTCATCAACTGCATGTCTGACTGCTGATCAATAAGAAAGTCAGAGTTATTATATCATATGTATCACCTATTATACCAAATGGGATTTCAAAGGAAATTTGAAAGTGTAATCTCAAAATGACTTCAAGTTTATCATTAATTAAAGTTGGAATGCTCGACCCCGGATTTCAATCATGTGTTTTCGAAGAAAGACGTACGTTGATTCAGAATTTCAATATATCTATTGATTCGAAGACACTGCATACAAAATTTTCCTAACCACGATTAACATGGCGTTTTTTCTTTGCAAACAAGAAGGCCACTTAGCAAGGCACTGTCCATCTGCCCCCAAAACTAAAGAAATTGAAAAAAGTCAAATTCCAGAACAATATCAGTAACAACGAATCTACTTGATTCTAATATACCGTTTTCTATCACCGATGACAATCTTCAGTATCCACCTCTTACAAAAGGAGCACTGACATCTACCTTCATCAATAACGAAATGAAACATACTGCAGAAAACTCATACAAAATGAAATAAAAAAGTGAAAGTCAATGTATATATGAAGATATACATGAATGTCTGTGTGTCCCGAATGCGCTTCTAAACCATTCATCCGATTGCGATGAAACTTTGGTGAGTTGTGCGGACCTCCGTGACGGTTTCTGTCTGTTCGAAGCGTTAGGTCACTCCCAAGGGGTGAAATGTTAATACATGTTGAAACGGCCTATATTATCGTACTTTTCGGGGACGATGTGATTAATAGTTTCTATACAGATGCTTTTACTATTTTATTTCAATCCCTTAAAGCACCAATAAGGGAGGGGAATGCCAAATTTCACATAAAACCTTAAAGTGCGTCGACCAATTTCTACCAAACTTGATACACATGTCACTTACAAACACTGAGTGATTAAGACACACCAACTGCCTCTAGTGTTGGGGTGGAATTTAAACATATTTCTAAACGGCCATTATTAGCGTCGAATAAAACGTTTGCGGAATCACTGAAATTAATAGTGTCATTCTAGAATTTTTAAGGGTCTAATTTCAACTTCAAAGGGCAAGGGAGGGAAGCACCCGTACGGGTGGTAAGGAAGTGGTTTGCATAAAACGTAATGCATAAAAGACCGAGATAAGTGCCGATTCCGGGGTTATAGGAGTCGTTGAGTTAATTTCTCGCATTAACAATGGTGGTAAATAAATACTCGGGCGACGCCGAGCACTCAGCTAGTTAACGAATAAAAATAAAGAAAACTAAAAACCACCGCTAAAAAGTAAAATCAGTCCAGAAACAGTACCACCGCAAACACTTGAAGAAACCTTAGAACCAAAAAATTCCTTATAGTAAATGATAAAATTAATCTCGCACCCAATTTTCGGTGAATAAGTTTGACTGCAAGTATCCAATCAGTCTAGCCGAAAAACACTGAATAAACTAATCTCTACTCGATATGATGAAGCTAAACATACCCATTATTTACCGACAGATCAATTAAAGCGAGAATCACAAATGTCAAGATAAAATCAAACGTTAATTGAATCAATAACAAACAGAAACTTCAGAATAAAACACGGGAACCTTGTGTAACATTATTAATTATTTTAAGTGTTTCTACACACTGGCGCAGAAGAACACCCCCGAAATTAATTGAAGATTAATTTTTATGATTTGAGTAAAATGATTGTATGTAGCTGTAACTTTATGGAAAAATATGTCATAAAAGTTGGTGCCGTGGTGACGGAAGCGACCAGAAGAAATCATACCTGCAGACAAAGGGAGAGAATAATGGGAGAACCTCTGGATCAGGAACAAACGACCTCACCAAAATTCCCAACAATCGAGAGTAAGTCCGACGCAAGATCGACGCAGATGAGAAAAACCACGTGCAGTTGTTTCCACCCTGTGGTGGAGACGTAGGAAGTGTAGCTGGAAGGTGGACAAGCGACGAAAAACTACAACTTGGAATAGGAGGAAGTCTGAGAACAGAGGAAGTGAGAGAAATGGTAAGTTCTGATATACCTATTGGAGATTGGAGAGGAAGGAAGTCTGGTAAATGTAAAGGAGTAGGAAAGAAATGTAACGCTCAAATAAATTACTTGAAGGAAAAAAGGCTCGACCGACGGAGGAATTTAGCTAAACATCGCCGATGCTAAGAATTATTTCGCCGACGAGAGAAGGAGGAAGTTGCCTACGGATTAAGAGATTTCCTGTGATGTATTTCCGGTGACTCGACCAGTCTACCTGCGTAGGGAAGCTTCTAGTTGATTGTAATGACGAACAGGGGTGTTTCTGTATGCGACGTAAACAATTGAGATTACTGCCGCACGTGTATGCCCACAATTATGAACCTTTTTGCTTATGTTCTGAATCTCATGAATTCACCCTGAGTTTTGCACAGTTAACGCATTATTAATTTGTTTGAATCTTTAATGTAGTTGATTGAAGTAAATTATCTTAAGCTTAAACTCATGAGTGAGTGAATTAAAATTACTTAGATTAAAAGGACCCAGTTAAATTTTTTGTACCCTTAACTGAATTAAATTAAATTTCAACTCAGTAAATTATATATATATATATATATATATATATATATATATATATATATCATAAATAATAACCCCCCCCCCAAATATTATATTTACAACACGATTAAAAGATCGACAAATTAAAAATAATTTCACCAGCCAATGATAATTTTCTTACAAGAAACCTACTTTAAAAAAGAAGATTCAGGAATAATTATGGGTTTCATATGCTTTAACAAAAATCTAACTAACTCTAATAATGCAATCAGAGGAGTGGTGATATATACAAACACTATATATAGCGTCAGATACAAACATCGAGGCAATTTCAATTAAAATATTGCACCACTACCTAACAATTACTCCTTCCAACAAAACGGAATAACAGATATTGACCAATTACCATAGCCGTTTATAGCTCTGAGAGACTTCAACAACCAAAAGTGTCGTGGAGATAAGAGAAAAACGATCTAAAAGGCACAAATGTAGTGTAATGTAAACCAGTTCAAGTACCTTGGAAGTTCTTTGACGAATGATGGCTACAACACAAAGAATAATAATATCACAAATGATAAAGACAGAATTCATTAAGAAAAGAGCCCAATCAACGTAATTTTATAACATATGTAACTCAAATGCAATGTAAATGTATTGTAGCTAAAGACCAAATTTTAAAGTGGCTTAAAATAAAATTGAAAAAATAAATAATGAAAATTTCGATATGTTCACAAATGTAAAATATTCAAAATACATTGGACATTCGTTTTTAGTTTGATCACATTTTGCACTTGTCTCTACATCAATAGAACTCGATAACAAATACAATCTTTAGTATGACTATCGTAAAAGAGGTGCTTTATTTTTTCCTTCGTCTGTTTGCTCATAAGCCAGGGTTGCAAAGGCCGGTTATTAATGAATAACCTTTTCTTTAATAGTGAAGTATTACTTCCTGCGAGACAATAAATCGACCTAGTGAAATTTTAATGAATCACCCCTCAGCCGGCGGCTGCTGTTTGGAGTAAAAGCCAACCTCAACTAGCAACAAACGACAAGCGCACACTTGTATTACCTTTAAAACATCACAAAAACTTAAACTTACTGTTAAATTCACAAATTGGTATTTGAATTTTTGCCATATTCCTAAATATGTATGACATTCTCAGGAATTCATTAATTATTATTTGGTAAGTTCGAAATTACCTCAAAAGAATAAAGTTGATTGTTTTTTTTGGATAATTTATGTTAATAATATCGTGTATATAATTAATTGACAAAACTATTAATATAATATGAATCAGATTTATTTCATAACAAAACTAAGGTATATTCCCTAAATAAATTTTTTATAAGTGAAATTATGCATTGAAATATTACTCAATGTATCAATTAATTAAAATGCGCTAACAAAATGTAACATTGTTTCAATACAACAAAATGTATAATTTGTTTCCTCTCAGATAATTAGTTGTTAAATTGTATTAGTATAATTGTAAGCTCTCCTTTACACAAAAAATGATTGCTCCTTTCTTGATGCAACACTCAAAACATATTTAGCCATGGGGTGTTTCTTCGACGCTTATTGACTATGAAAGCAAGTATATCTTCCAAAGGTGTTTTACACGATTTCTCAATAATAAATAATTTTGACGCTTGCAAAACAGAAATTTAAGAATCACTAAATGGACATTTTATTTAACTCTATATGAACCGGTTTTATTTTACATAATTTAATTTTACAATAACTTTCTAGTTTAACGTTCTTTATTTACAAATATATATTAGACAATTATGATATTAGCGCACTCAAAAATTCATGTTACTTCCATGTGTTTGGTATCGCCTGGGGTTGTGTCCATCCACTTATTTGTCACTAAAAATTCTCGGCCTACAACGGACGTCTGCATACCACAGTTACTTGCCGATCACTCTCATTTATCCCAGTTACGTGACAAAGACAGAACTGCCTACTGCAACTATATTTCTACTCTCTTTTGGTGAAAATTTGTATTTCTGTTTCACGTGCACAGAAACAGGCCGAACTGACCGGACATTTGTCTAATGAAATCTCAGCTGAGCCTCAAATAAACTTCCGCCAGTCCTACTGCGTTTTCCTGAAACAAATATTCTTCTCAGACAACTACATCAACGTGATCTCATATATGGTGCTATAAAAGTAATACCGTGTTATTAATTAGTTTTCACATAAAACACGTTTAAGCAAGTGTGTCGGAATACATACGGAGGAAATTATTTTGGATATTACATTTTCATTTAAAATACAGGAATGGCTTCTGTTGGTAATAAAACAGAGGTAAATATTTTAATCCTCAACTTTATTATTGCGATGAAACAAATAATTTGAATTATAAACCGATGCATATAGTCAAACAGTGACGTTTGAAGTTGAATGAACGTGTAACTGACATTAATTAAATTGTATTCCCACTTGATTGAAAACCACAAGGACCCACTTGACACTTACAACAAACATTGTGTTGTTTACAAAATCTCTTGCTCTAATTTTAATTCCTGCTACATAGGGCAAACAAAACGTATACCTAATATTAAACTTCCCATTGATAAACAATTCTGTAGTCTCCAAACATATCATCAATTCGAAACATACAATTGATTGGCAAAATGCTAAGATTTTAGACATTGACACCAGGTACAATTCCAGACTCATTTCAGAGATGCTTCACATTAAATCAAACATCACAGCCATTAATGTACAAATAGACACTATGAAACTCAAGAATTGCTACGATTATTACGCTAAACCTTCTGCTTTTCCATTGTCGTTGCTCCCTTATTGTTACGGTAACTCTTCAGCTTTCCCATTGTTGTTGCGTTTTCGTTGCTTTTGAGTCATGTCAACTGACGAGTGGAATTGTGTCACTCTAGGCTCTTCTTCGCACCTGAGGAAAGGGACAAGCAATCCCAGAAACGTTGTGTGGTATTTTTATTATATACCTTTCTTATTAATTAATTAAATTGTTTTATTTCAAGAACAGAATAAGTGATTTCATATGATGCTTAACCACAAACGCCACAAAACTGAATTAAAGGGTCAAGATGGAAAAATCTGGAACCTCAACGTACCAAGTGAAGTTCCCGGGTTCGATTCCCGGTCAGCTCGAGATTTTTACATCCTGAGTTGTTATAAATCTAATAAAGTGTTCCTGTGATAAGCGTATAATTGTATGACACAAAAAAGTTATCTCACTGTTAGCTCCGGAAGAAATCTTTAGCAATGTATTTTCAATGTCCAAATTCTTCACTCACGTGGTCCTGTATTCACTACGCGTGGAGGCACAAGTAAGGGTTGCAAGATCACTGAAAGTTATGAAAACGCCGGATCCGTTCACCTCTTATTTACTCAGGTTCAGCCACTTCAGAATATACGGTAACGTAATAACGTGATTCCAAACACTGAAATCAACGCGGATGATCAATAAAAATGAGGCTTCACTTGATCTGAAGCTCAAATCAAGATGGACATCAGGTTATCGGAAGCACTAACGAGACGGGAAGTAGCGTGTCAGTCAACTGGAGGACGCAAGCGAACTGCTCGGAATCTGAATACACAATAAACACTAATGAAGGGCACAAGTGAACTTGTTGATTTACCAGAGCATTATGTTTTTTTTAAACACTCAATAATTTTCAAATTCCAAAAACGAGCCATTGAATTATAACAAGTTTGGATGCTAGAGAAAGCTGCAGAGTTCTCTTCGAAATACTTCATATCTTGTCTCTATCTTGCGCTTACATATTAGAAATACTGAAATTTGTTAAACGGAATATGAACCTTTTCATGCCTAACGGTGACAATCATGTTCTTAGGTGAGACAAGCACAACCTCAGTCTAGCGAACACTATGCAGGTATAGCTTTATTTAACAGGCTTCCTGAACATGTAAAGAACATCAACAGCTATAACTCATTTTTCAAGCAGTGTAAAACTCTTCTTGTACGTGGAACTTATTATTCCGTACACGAATTTTTACACCGGTCTCAATTTCGTTGAACTGCCGTGTCTACAAAATTGCTTAATATGCACTACCTAAGTTTATATGTATTAAATAGTGTGTGCAGTTCTCCATTTTTGGTTTTGTTTTCTTGATTCTATTTTCTATTCTAATAAAAATCCTAGACGACATCCCTTCGTACCTGTCAACAGGAGATGAATACCAGTTTAGATGAATAAGAGTTGTGGGGTCGTCCATCCTCAATAAAATGTGTAAAATGTGAATAGTGCCTTTTGTGATGTGAACATTTATCGTGAATAATTATTATTGTTAAAAATGTAGTTACATTGTATAAGTACGTAGGATTTTCTATTTTAACTTCATTTATTGAATTTATAATCTCTACTGCTATTTCATCATAAGAGGGCTAACGGAGAACAAATCTATAAATCTTCTATTACTTATTTCTTCTCGTAATAATAGAATTATTGAAAAATGAAAATGATTAAGAAATCAATTAATATATTTCTTTTTAATTTTCTTAAAAATATTTTAATCTACCCCTACAATCAAACTGCACTTCGAACAGTTAGGAAAAAGTGTAGCTAATCTTTCGTTGCAGTCCACCATGACGTACTCTACATGTCACATTTCAGAGGAAATGAAGCGAGTAGAAGCTTTTGGATGCAATTACTGGCTCCATGAAGGTAATTTAATATTAAGCCGGCTGATTATGTTACACATGATTCTAGTTACACGACTATTGTTGGCTTAATCACTACATGATTAATAGGAATTTCCTGGACATTGTTTACTTTGGCATCTGTCTATGTCACATTTTATTGAATTGAATTTCTTGTGTAATGAAGTGAGGGATGAAAAAAGTGCAACCAAACGTACCCAATTTCTAAAACAATGAATACTTTTAGCGGACTTTAAGTTTCCATTATTATTAAAAAAACATTTATTCTGAAGAATAGTTTTCGTGGTATTCTTTCAAATATGTAAATTAGTTTTGTTTGAAATAAGATTACGAATAACGTTCTTGATTAGATTCAGATTCAGATTCAGCACAGGTTTCAGTTGCCTAAAAATTAGCCGCACATAATTTTTTGTTACCCATTCTTGAACAAATAATCGGCGAAAAATGTAGTGCAGAAGAATGATCTATACGTTACGACTTATTACTTACTAGTTCCTACCTTTATGTTGTAATAATTAGTTCTTTCCTTGGCGAATATTCACAGTTGTGCCGTATGTGATAGAAGCTGAGGAAATGAAAGGTAATTGCAACAAGTAATGAACCGAAAGTATTGGCAGTGTAATTTTATAGGCACAAAGACCGACGCCACGCGAGAATGTTCTAGAACGATCTGACACATGGTACGAACACACATAAACCGAAGTAAAATATTTCGCGGAAAGGATAGTGAGTTAAGTTAGTAGGTGTAATGGAACAGATCAAAGAGACGGTGAGCTATTAGGTGTGAAAAATAGCATTTATTGTATGTAGGTCGATAGTAAGATTGGTAAGAGACTAGGTTGGCCAGCTGCCTCCTAAACTGGTCGAGGCACGGAGAAGGGAATGCTGCGTCCCCACAGCAAACTCCTCTCCCGCTATCGGAAGGGCGTGGGTCAAGTACCCAATGCCCGACCTACCCGATGCAGGTTTTTCTAGGGTTTTCCCTGCATTTCTTTAGGCGAATTCCGGGTAGGATCCTTAAACCATAACCCGGGGGCCCTAGTAACCCTTGGCTACCTTCCTCTACCCTTCCGCATCCCCCCTTTGTAATCCCTTCCTATGCTATTAAAGGGGAGTTGCCCAATGTGGATCACCCTCATGTAGCCTGTTGCCCTAAAAAAAAAATATTGTGTTCGTATGTGTGCAGCCCAGAGGAGGCTGATTAAAAATCCGTTTAGCATGAGATAGCTCCTGCTGTGAAGCCTTGCCTACATAGTATCTGTTCAGCCTGTGAACATCCTTATTGATGGTTCTGGGAAGCCACGAATTTTTAATTAATGTAAAAGTATTGCAGGGTTCAGATGGCATCATTTTTACTGCCAGATTTCGTGTTCTCTTATTAGGCAATTGACAACTGTATGTTTTTGTAGCGCTATACCAGAAATAAAGTATTGAAAAATAATATATATGCCTTTGGAAATCCTACTTACGTTTTCCTTGGGCGGCACCTGCTGATTAATGGTTATCTTACGCAGAAAATGTATTCAAATTAACGAAAAAAAAAACTAAATAAAAAAATTTAATATGAAGAAAAGGATTTACATTTTCAGGCGATTCGGTGGTTTGCTCCCCTACGCTTCTAATTAATTGCCGGTTATTCAGGAAACGAAAGGAGCTCCCCTGATCAGGATTAACCGTGGTGGTTTCGGTTGCAAAACTCGCATCGCGACACCTGTAAATAATGTAACGCGTGTATTTAGCTTTAAGTTTTTATTTGTCTCGGAAGTGTTGTTTGATGTGGTCTTGAGAATTCGAAACCGTGCACATGCGTGGGGGTGGAGAAAATAAATATTTCCATCCAAGTAATTTCGTGTCCTGTCTCGATTGTTGGCCTCAAAATGACAGAATTGTTAGCCATTGTTGACTACGGAACTGCTATAAATCTTGTGACAATGGAAGAATCAGTCAACTGACATTTCGACGAAGTTTTCTAACAATGAAAAAAGTAAAAGAATGGGAGGATATAATGGAGGGGACGGAGATAAGCTTTTGAAACTGGACAGTTGTTCTGCGCTCACCGAAGCTGGTGGATGTCATTAAGAGAGGCTCCGTAAATTTGTTGTCTCAGATATAGTGGCAGAATCGTCGTGAGAAAGGTGCCACAATTTGTTAGTGAAGAGTTCACAGAATAGCACCACACAATTTAGTACGACGGCTTGCCAGCATTCAATCCCGGAGGCCGACGCCTTAGCCAGCAATCAACCCTTGAGTCAACACTGCACTTAAACCGTTCTGCCGGCTGTGAGATACGGAGACGTCGGTACGAGAGCTACAGCAGGCAACACAACACAGAATAGCAGTACGCATTTGGTACGGGCAGCAGATCTCTTCTATGTAAAAACCACAGGTGCCTGAGATAAGAGTTTTCATGTTTAACTTTAATAAACTTTTATAAAATTTCTTTATTGGTCAAATATTTATTTTGATTTAACTTAAAAACCTAGCCCACAAAAATAAGTCTTTACAATAACCTCTGCGCTTACCAGATACTGGAGCAGCGAAGACTGGATGACGTGTGACGTCCAGTACATCAGCGTTCACTACCAAAGCTGGACATCAAGCATTCCTTCCAAGAATCAGACATAAAGTGTATCCTCTCAAGAAAAGGCTTAAAGTGTCTCTTCGTATAGCTGTACATAAAGTCTTTCTCTTGGACTCTTGATTCTGGTATGTTACGACTGGTCCTTTGAATCACTTCACAAGACACCCTTTTCGTCACTTACACGCTCCGATTAGGCGGTTATTCCTGCAGACGTGTGACGAAACCAATTTCCTCCAATCATGTCGCTACAGTGCACATTACTGCCCTTCTTCGCTACGTTTGGCTTTGGGTCCTAACTCCCAAAATTTCCAGCAGCTTATGCTGTGACGAGTACCGTAAGGAGTCGTCCATTGTATCCCGCCTGTCTGGCAATCACCTGGCCTTATATTTTAATTAATTTTTTAAAAAAACATGTATATAATTAATAAATCCGTATTTTTGAAAATGGCGCACTATATTTTCTTACATAAGTTATTAAGTTCTGTATAATTGTGGCCAACAATATACCCTGAGAAAATTTTATGCTCTATTTTGAGGCATAAATATTTGTTATTCTCTTCAAATCAGTTGATAACTTCATGCATATGTATTGTATCATCTTTTGTCTCCCATTATTAAATAAGTTTAAATAATTGTACTTTACAGTAATCTCATCACAACGGAGGGTATTAAAAATTTTAAACTTAAGAAAAAATTACTTAAGAAACGTTGCTAATGGTAAAAATCTCTTGTCGCTTTGTCACAGCTCCGAGTCTTAACCCCTTCCCTTAAGAACAGATTTTTCTTACTGTAATGTACAAAAGTGGGATAAATTAATTGTGCTTATTTTATTTATTATTTATCTTTTATAATTTATTTTACTAAAAGAAATATCTTGATAAGTTAATATTCCCGGATTAAGTCTGGCGAGAGTAAATACTCGCATTACAGGCAGCCGCTGATGCGAAAACAACCCCGACGCGGCAACGCTTTCTGCGGATTAAAAATTGTAAGTGTCTGGCCCAGGCTAATCTTTTGTCACAAGATTTTACCAAGCTCAGATATGACGCTCGACCAGATTGGCGCCATTGCGGCAGTGTCTTCCCACTGTGTCTCTGATTTTGGCCAATTGAACCGTGTAGGGGTGTGGTTAATTAAGATATCGAGATTCGATGGGGCACAAAGCTATTTCCTATGGGATAAAATCAGCATATTGCAAGACCCTGTGGGGGGGGGGGGAATTTTTATAAAAAAACGAGATGTGAAGGGAGCTGGTAGAGTAAGTGTGATTTAGATTTTAGTTTTCAGCTAGTTAGTTTTAGTTTAAGAAGAGTGTATTTTGGAGCAAGCGGAAGTTGGATGTGATGACTTAGTTTTGAAGCAGAAGTTACTTCAGGTATGTTATAAAATTAATTTTTGTTTTGGATGACAATTTTTGGAATTTATGAAGAAGTTGAGTTTCGAGAGAAAATTGGTTTTCAAGTTTTGGATGGTGATTACGGTTTGGAGAGCGAGTTTTTGAGGAAATTATGGAGCTGTCCGCCTGACACCAGGGTGACACTATCTCCAGGAATTACGTGAGGTTACAGTGCGCGCTTGAGGCATCTGCGAAGTCTTGACCTTGCCTGATTTGCAAGTGGTAATTTACCATCAAAGTCGGTTCATTAAAGCCATATGAACACCTTATTTTCGCCCACTAACACCTGTCAGAAATTATCTTTGTTTTGGTTTTGTTCTACTTTGTTTACATTCGTAAAATAGCCGTGTCAATTGATGATGAGTACAGGAAACTATGTCATTTTTATGTGTATTATGAAAATGTAAATGATCAATTAATGTAATTAATTTCAACTGCCAAACAATTAAATAATTTCTGATTTAAAACAACTATTTAAAAATTTATTGTAATGCCAATTAATTAAACAATTAATTGTTTGGACGTAAAATTTGAATTGTTTGAGAAATCCATTATAGCGGTCTGATCGAACAAAGCAACAATGAGAGAAGCGATCTCACTTTGCTTTGTCGAAAAGTCAAAAATGGCGTATGCTTGCTAAAACTCGAGAAGTCAGTTTGCAGAAAAACATCGTGAGGAGCAGAACTAGTAATATAAGTGTTAGTTAGCGAAGAAAGATTGTTAGGAGCTGTTGGCGGAAAGACATTATGAGGAGCGGAACAAGAAATATAATTTGAGCAGAGACGAGACATCGTCAATTTATAACTAGTTAAAGTTGTAAATTAAGACGAAGAAAACATTCACGCCGCAAGTATTGCAGCGTAAATAATTTAAAACTAAGAGCAGTTAAAGTCTACAGCAAGGAGATAAAGAAAAGTTAGTTCGCTCCGAAAGAATAAACAGTTAAAATAAAACGTGAAGGAGATACGTTGCAGTTTACGTCAAATTCAGTAAAAGACTGATAAATCTACGAATCATAGGGTTCCGGTAAGGCGAGTAGACATGAGATAGCTGACATTCAGGATGATCATCCGAGTTCCTGTGAACCTGTCAGTTTTGACTTCAATAGTGTAAAATCTGTGAGTCGACATTTTAGAATCAGTGTATAATTTTGCAATAGTGTATTTCCGAAACCAAAAAGAATGCTGGTACCAGCTGTACAGATGTAAGTAACAAAACCAAAACTAATGATTAATTGTAAACGATAATTAGAGGATAAGGTCAGATTTAGTTCTCTTTTAATTGTCAATCAAAGTTAATTTCTTTTTAATTTCTTTCTATCGACATATTGTTTAGGTAAATGTGAATTGTTTGTTAATAAAAATTTTAAATCAATTTGTTGTGCCCATTATCAAACCCAATGAAGGCCCTGAGAAGTTAATATTTTAAATTGTAATTGTTTTTGAGTTAGAAGCCACAAAGTGAAAATAAAATAATTTTATGTATTAAATTTTATTAATTATTTTATTTAATTAAACCCAACCTGTTTATTATTACATTATATAACTTAAAAATATTCAATAATAAACCCCCATCCATATAAAACATTACATTACAGACCTTTAAGTAGAAACGGAGACAGACTTCGCTTTAAGCTACGGCGTAGCACATCATGAAATATAGATAGTCAGGGCTTGAAAGAATGGTACTGTAAGTAGGAAAACCACAACAAATAATATTAGGGAAAAACTATGGAACTATCTGGCAAAAGACGTAAGATATAAATAGGCATAACCGTAAGATATGTGGCATATTTTAGAAATCGGTTCTGAAACTTGTAATGAAGTTTGTCTTACACACGAGATCTGTAAAGATGCACGCCTGCCAAACATATGTCTTTCCTCTTTCAGCCGATATTTGTCTGCACTCATGCCTGTCGATTGATGATTGGGACCAAAAAAGTTCACTCAAATAGTTAAAATAATTACCATAAAAGAAGGTTTCGACCCCATGGGATCATAGTTATCTCTGAACACCAACAAAATTACATCTTAAGTGGAGGACAACCATATAAACATTGCACCTGTTCGCGTCGCCAGGTAATTTTTAGTTCAGCGAGCCTCCACCAGTTGTTTTATCATCGTAGACTTGTACACGAGAGGAATAGTTTTCCATGTTACGCGTTAGCTGGTTAAGTAAACTCACTTCTTTCGATATCGATTGAGTTTTCTCTTATTGAGAAACTTGCGTCTGTAGTTGATCTAGAAATCAAGTGAAGCCTCATTTTTTTTTAGCAGGCAGCCTAGCTTTGTTTAGTGGTTGTAATCAGGTGATTCCGTTACCGACTGAATTGAGTAAAGTCACCTTCACTAAGGGGTGAACGAACACGGTGTCTACGTAACGTGTCTTAATCTGGAATTTCATCTTTTGCACCTCCTCGTGCTCTAATTTAGGGACACGTATGTGTGGAATTTGATCGTCCACTGTCAAAGCTTCCTTCCTCAGCGAAAAGAACAAAACCGAATATATGCAACATCAAAAGATTTCATCATTTTATCGTAATGACAATCTCATAGCAATTAACATCGCGTGTGATATCTCTGCTGGAAAACTATCGTCGTGAGATATAATCTACGTACTAATGCAGAAACTGACGCTGATGACGATGAATTTTTTACGTTCATATATAGCGCTGATTTTTTCTAGCAATAACACTGCCAACATTTTACAAAATGGCGGTCATTAAAAAACATCGTCATCCACCATTCTAAGATGATAAATCTGACAAATATACTTTCATGTATACGAGACACACATATGTTAAATCCGAGAACTCTTTCTGCAGCAACTACACCGGGAATGCCTTCGATCATTGATCATATTATTAATAGTTAATCAAAGGAACATAAAGTATGACAAAAACGATCGATACTGTGACAATTAGTTGTAACGCATTGTAGAAAAAATAGACCATATCCAAAATTGTATACAATTTAGACAAATATTTGTGTACCAAAAAACAGCAAACTATGATATTAAAAACCATGTAAAATGTTTTCATTTCCATATGAGAGACAGATTATCCCGCCACAACATTCCGAAAATGTGTATGCACGGCTTCGGAAAGCGATAAATGGCTCGTAATATTTTGCAACAGGTGGCAACGCTTGTAGCTGGGGAAAGTTTCTGTGGCCAACCTCATGCTGGCACAAGTTAATTATTCCCGGGTTTCAGAAGCTGCTTCCTGTTCTGTCCGTGATTTAGTAGGTGTCTTTTGAATTCTTGAAGATGTCCGGTTTTGTCTGGTTAATTTTTCAATAAATCCTAAGGGAGTCATGTTTTAATTAGTAAAATCAGTGACTGGGTTCACCTGACATTACACCGAACTTGATATTTTCTGTTTAAATATTTGAATAAAAAAACAAATAAATATATCATAATTATTATTATCGTTAAGTAATACGATATATTTGAAACGTAACGATGAACATCACCCCGCTATAATAAAAACTATTACTCCGATTTACTAAGAACTTAAATATGGGTAAGCTTCTTCGATTTCACTCATCGCATAAAACTTCAGAACTGAATCTTCTGCAATTTATAATATATAATTATTAATTTATTGTTCACAGTCGCGATAACAGTAAAAGTCATTGACGGTTTTCCATAACATTTTTTTGATTATATTACATCTGCATCTTATTATATTTACATATTATTTTTATCCTAAATTTTCTTCTTTTAAATAAATTTCATTCTGAATGACCGTTTCCATAATAATTTTCACAAGGTTATTTATTGCCGCTGTTGTACATACCACTATGATCAAAAAGTAAGGTGAAATTGTCATTTAAAACTCCCGGGTATTAGGAAGGCAGGTAATTTTTTCCCCTAGGTTGGTAGGACTGTCTATAATATTTGACAAACGTCTGTTTGTTAAAAGGTTTAATTATCTCCGAGTTACACGTGTTTTTGTAAACAACCAAAAGTGAATTTTTCGATTTTTGCAATGGGTGATTTTGTTGAGCAAAGACCTTGCATCAAATTTTGTTTGCGGAACGAATTTTCTTCTGCGGACACGTTGAAAATGTTGCGGAAGGCCTTTGGTGATCAAACTATGGCACAAAAAAGTGTTTATAAGTGGTACAACGAGTTCAAAGACGAACCGCGCTCTGGACAACCATCAACGTCTACCGACGAGGGCCACGTCCAAAAAATCAAAGATTCGGTGCTTGAAAATCGTCGATGGACAATTAGATCTCGCTGATAGTGTTGGAATATCATTTGGCTCAGCCCAAACCATTTTGAAGAATGTTTTGTGTCTCAAACGCGTCAAGTCTCGATTGGTGCCAAAATCGCTCAATTTTTTGGAAAAAAAGCGTCGCGTTGATTTGTGTGAAACTTTGCTGTCTGACTATCAGGACCACTTGAAATGCATCATTATTGGAGACGAGACTTGGATTTACGCATACGACCCTGAAACCACCGACCAATCCAGCGAATATCGTGCAAAAGGTGAAGCAAGACCGAAAAGACCACGCAAAGTCGATCGAAAATCAAGGTCATGTTGACAGTTTTCTTTGATTATCGTGGTGTGGTGCACTATGAATTCCTTCCGCCGGGCCAAACTGTCAACAAAGAATATTATTTGAGCGTTATGCGTCGTTTGCGTGAAGCTATTCGTCTAAAACGTCCGGAATTATGGGCGACCAACTCTTGGTTCCTTCATCACGATAATGCACCATGTCATACTGCATTGGTTCTTCGCGAGTTGTTTGCCAAAAACTCGACTCATGTCGTTCCGCAACCACCGTATTCGCCTGATTTGGCTCCGTGCGACTTCTGGTTATTCAGCAAACTCAAAAGGCCAATGCGGGGACGCCGTTTTGACAAGATTGAGGAGATAAAATCCGAATCGAAGAAGGTCTTGAAGGCTATACCGGAAAAAGACGATTCCGACTGTTTCGAGGACTGGAAAAGGCGTTGGAAAAAGTGCGTTTTATCGGACGGGGATTACTTTGAAGGGGATGAAATTGATTTGGAAGAATAAATAAAGAATTAATATTATTTAAATAAATTCACCTTACTTTTTGTTCACAGTGGTATCTCCCTTCTAGTAGCTATTGTTGCCCTTCTACTCCTGTCGTTTTTCGTAGTCTTAGAGGACATGCAGGATCGTAACCCCGCATAGATCAGATGTCGGTGGCGGCGATCTAGAAAATAGAAAGAAGTGGATGAGGGTAGAGTGGAGCGTTCTTATTCCAGCAACAACCACTTTCTGATGTCTACGCGACAGATTGTCAATGTAGGTTATATCCTTCACGTTGTAGACTTCCTTATGAAATATTTCTTCATTCCTTCCTCTTTTACATGCGTTCCACTTTTTCTACAGTAATCTGGTCCGTCCTTTTTAGTGCATATTCGGGATTTTTATTGTGCTGTTGGGTTGCTTCAATCTTTGCACTGTTGTCAGCCCTTTCGTTTCCTCCTATTCCCCTGTGTGGCGGTATCCATTCTATCGTTATCTTATTATTACATTTTATGAATGTCATATTGTTTTCTCTGATTTTATTAACGGCATAGTTCCTTATCTTTGGCTTGGTTATTATATTTATGGCAGCCAGAGTGTCAGTTAGGATTAAATAATTTTATTTGGTTTTTGCATGTATAGTATCGTTGGCATATATTTCCGCCGTAGTTGTTGATGTTAATGCTGTTTGTAGCATTGTTATCTGTGTTATAATCTCACATCAACTTGCTTATGATTATTAGCCCAGAAGTAGTTCACTTAAAAGGCTCTTCCCAAACATGTAATATAAATTAGGTTGTTTATTATCACTATCGGACAACTTAATGTAACCACATTCGGTTAACTTGCCCTCAAAATTTTGTTTAACGTCACAAACTACATACATTTATTTTTTATATTTATAACAAATAGTTGAATGAAGTATGGTTAATTGTACTTTTAATTCAATCTAAATGTTCCGTATTCCGTAAATACTTCGATCGATAGTGCAGAAATTGAACAGCTGTAAATACATTGAAGTTTATGGGATCACTGCCAAAAAGCATTCCTTCTTTGCGAATAGTTAAATATACTCCTTGCGTATTTCAGGATATAATTTTCTTCAGAAACATCGAAAGATTCTACTTGAAGTTATACCACCAGCTACATTTACCATGAAAATAGAAACAAATGGTCGTCATTATAATTATAGCGATGAAAATTTGCTTTACAACTGATTTTCTGCAAGCATTTACAAGTATGTTGTAAAAGATTTTTATTATCATTCGATGGAGCATTCGATGGAGCATTCGATGGAGATAATTATACTTTATATTCAATCAAAATATTTATGATTCACTTCATTTCGTAACACGGACTTTTGTTGTTGTTGTGCAGTAACGTCTCTCTCGCGCGCGAACGTGTTATGTGACGTAACGGTCTGTTAGCGTGCAGTAATTTAACACAAAATTATCACATTTTATAATTATAAATCTTTCCACCTTTATACTAGGGGTTTGTCACCTCTATAGTTATTTTATCCGTGTTTTTAAAAATATGTGTACGAAGATTTTTAAGCAATTTTTATTCTACGCCTTTAGATCTGTATAGAGATAATACATCCTTTAATCCTCCCATACAAATTAACCAGCAAGTTGAATGCCATAATTAAACTCAGCGACATCTATAAACCCGCATTCCACCCCAATCTCGATTGTTTTACTTTATTTAGATGTCACGACCCACCAACCCCACCATAAGGGAGCTCCTTCCTATACCAAAAGGGTTTAAACATCGAGAGAAATAATATTAATGCTATTGAATTGGGAAAATATTTATTCGTTGCAAATATCAGCCATTTCAGCATGTTTAAAAATATAATCCTCCGTCCACCCCCTCTCCTGGGAGTGGTAGTCGTGTCTTACTCTCACAAATTTGTTTCCGGTTAGAAAGGAACACGTGTTCAAAATTTGGTTGAAATTGCTGCACTCGTTTATATCTGTATAGCCATTATACAAACACACATACAAACATATATCCTGATTCACTCTATAGATATTTAAGGAAAATTGAGAGCATTGATTAAATTACGTTTTCATTATATTCGATATTCACTACTTTGATTTTGTCAAATTTTTATTACAGGATATTTAGAATGAGACTTCTCAAAGAATTATTTTATCAAATATATTGCAAGTAAATAATTGGACTGTATAATTTGATCTCGATTTATATTAGAATAAGCAGGAAACTGAAATGAAAATTATTATGCATATTCGACACAAAATACGGAATCCGATTGAATCATGGAATGAATAAAGAAAATAATGAAATTAAATATGGAACTAAGTTAATATGCTCCTGGTGTTGATTACGTATAGCTTTTTTTTAGTTATGTTATAAGATTTCGTATTATTGTAATCTCTTTTTGACCAGGTAAACTAATGTAAATTGAACTGAAACTAGGGAGTTTTATGCTATTAATAATTTTTAGTAATCCTGTTTTTTCCGAAATATTTGAACTGACGCCAGTTCGTCAGGGTATTAAACGAGCCTCGTCAATAGTAATTGAAATTTTCAACGTCATAGAAGAAAACAAATTTACTGAGGGAACAAAGAGCCGTGGCATCATTTCTTGTGATCCCTATAATGGAGAAATTGGAAACTGAATGAAGAAATGTTAAACTTCTATTTGAGAGGAGAAACCTTGTTGATTTAATGTTTGAATATTTGGTTAAGTAACTCAGTTTAAATCATATTTATTGGATTTTAAAAGTAAGTTCGTGGTTAGCTAGAAGTTATATTTTTAATAGTGAAAATGAAGAAAACGTTCGTTTCTATAAGAAGTTAACACTCTGGTAATGTTTTTCAGCGCGACGCGCGATGACTGAGCAATCTAATATTGCCGCTTGCTGACGTCAGGTGTCCGCTTCCTGCCATATACCCATCATTGATTGAGTTTTCAAGCTGGTAATTTGGTGCCTGTGAGATATGCTCAATGCAGCCGTATTTAGATGCGGCAAATGTAAAGCGCTATCAATAAATTTCTAAGGAAAGGAGCTGAGTTTGGCCTAGTTCTGGAGGAGATGCAGCGAAGAATACATTAATTACAACTGCTATTAATGTTAAGTGTATATTTCCATATCTCCACTCTGTTCTTCATATAGTTAATTAATAGATGTGGTAAGTGTATCGCTGATTTTGGTTTTCATCAATTTTTATTCACATCTTTATAATATCTTACATAATTTGATTTTGGTTACTAATTCATGCCAGTTTTTCACCCAATAAAGAAGATTAACCAAAATTAATGCGAGATTTTACAAGAAAAATGTATTTTATAGCAGGTCGTCTCGCTTGTATATCCTATAATTTCAAATGTTATTTAAACGTACGATTTCTGAGTACTGGCGTTCAATCAATTTATAAACCGAACAATACATTTAAAACCTATAATTTTATTTGCAGATATATGAGTATATCCGGTTATATTGAAAATTGAAATATAACAATTATATATTGTAATTAACTATTTGGAGTTATTACATTCTTTAATTTTACCCACGTTTGGCGCCATAATGTAATATACTATTTGTAGTTATTATTTGCCCCACGTTGAGCAATTTAATGTAATGCACCAAATGTAGCTTATTAAATTAATTTTTATAATTTACTTTGCACTACAGTAAGGAATACTTAATTTTGAAGTATTTAAATCAATTTAGATTTTACTTTACGTTCCAGTTTATTATCATTAAATGGAATATTTAATTCGATCCATTTAACTCTAATAAGTGAAATTTGGAAGATTTTAATGTTTTAAATTTTAAACTTAATGTTAGTGACAGATATGAAATAATAAAACAGAAATTTATTTAATAGAAGATTTAATTAATTTAATTACGAAAATGCTGTAATTTTTACAGGTAAGTTTTCTTATAAATTTGCCATGGCTTTTAATTTCAATCACACTCTTTAATCTCAGAGCCTATTAGAGCATAAATAACCAGAGAATTATCAAAATTGACATAGTCTATTATTTATTACAGCCATTTCAATCAATTCAATTTGTTCACAACCCAGACAGAAGTAAGTCACAATAAATATTACTAATGAAATATTACTAATTAAAATAAAATTTATCCTTTAATATATTCAGATTTTATATAAGTAGATAGCTTTAACCCATACACTTGATTTAATAGCCTTCCTTTTTTGATGAAATAAGAATAAAAAAGTTTAAATAATGAGTAAAAGAAATAATTATTTAAATATTACTGAAGTTAATTTACTACTTCAATGTAATATTATTGAAGTTAAAGTTCAACATCTTCGGTTGTTCTGATGCTACTCAACTCAGCTAATCGCAGATATACATACATATGTAAGTATTTATCAGCTGATTTCGGGTATTTTAATAATGGGGCACCACAATTAAGGTTTTTGAAACAAAATTCACAATTTCAATCAAAAAACATTTATTAACCGATGTTACCTGAGTATAATTTCAATCTCTAACAGCATGAGAAAGAAGCAGCCTTACGTGTGGGGGTTGACGGGCGTTAAAATAAAATAACGCAAAAAAATCGAGATTGCAGTCAAATCCTGGGTTATGAATGTCGCTGAGTTTGATTAGGACATTAAATTGACCATTTACCACCGGAGGTGGACGGTGGTGAAAATTTTGAAACATGCAATCAAGGTTGATATTTGCTTTAATAAATATTTTCCTGGGTTAATTAGATTGATAATATTTCAACTCCTTTCGGTATGGGAGGGAAGCCTGGTTAAAGTTGGGGCTGGATGGGAGTTACAGAAAAATAACGCGAAAACAACCGAGTTTAGAGTCAAAACGGGGTCATGGGTGTCACGGAATTTATTTTTTGACAACCCGTGTAAGCGCGGTGGTGGTTGGGGGTGGGAGGAGCTGGGCGGCCGTGGGCGGGGGTATAAATGTTTAAAAATGTTAACCAGTCAATATTAGCGTCGAATAAATGCTTTTCGGGGTCAATGACACTCTTAATATTTTTAATTTACATTCTGTGTATAATTACAACCCGTATCGGCTTGGGAGGAGAGTACAATGAAGGGTAGGGTGGAGTTGCATTACATAAAAATAACCCAAAACACCTAGGTTGGAGTCGAATTCGGATGTTGCCGAGATGAATTATGAGATTAAACTTGAGGTCTAACTCCCAGGGGTGGAGCTAAACGAGGAATTTTCAAATGTGTTGATCGGCCGATATTTGCGACCAATAAATATTTTTTGGTGTCATTTAAATTCATAATATTTCGGTAGATATTCTCTGTGTATAATTTCAACCCCTATCGACATGGGAGGGGGACACGCTTAGAGGTGGAGTTTGGTAGAGCGTTACATGAAAATAACGCGAATAGATCGAGATTGGAGTCAATATTGGGGTTATACATGTAGCTGAGTTTCATTGTGACTAACTGGGTAACGAGCGGTTGTGGAGTATGGGGGGGGGGGTTCTGGGCGAGGGTAAAAATTTTCAAACAATGTAACCGGGTGATTTTTGCGTCGAATAAATACTTTTTGTTTAACCCACAGAAGCGGGGGTGGAAATTTTCCAACATGTTCAAACGGTGGTATATTCGTCGAATGAAACAATTTCAGAGTTAATGAGTTCAACCACCTCCGGAATGGCAGGTGAACACATTTAGGGGTAGGGGTCGAGTTGCGTTACAAAAAAATAACGCAGTGCAACGTAGATTCGAGTCAAGCTGGGTGTTATGGGTAAATGACATCTGGGGCAACGCAGGGGACCCAGCTGGCTGACAATAAAATTGAAATTGTGATATTAGATCTTACAGTTCGTTGGATAGTTCACAAAACCGTGAAAGTTTCAACACTGCGTCTGTATGTAAAGCAGGCGCATACATGGATCAGACACGGCCCCTCTCCGTCGTTTCTCGGGATAACGTGAAGATTGCTGCCCCAATTTGTAGCTGTTTTCACCATACAGCTCCCCTCTCCGACAGGCCGCCGGGTTTGTTCCCGTCTCGGATTTGTCGTCACAACAACAGGATGTAATAATATAACCCGTGCGAATCTACGTAGATAATTCTAGTCCGTTCGTCTAACGAAGTTGATGTTCCTCTATTGTCAACCATTTACTTTTAGATTTATTTTAGAATCATGTATTGAAACTATACAAATGTTTTTACTGCTATATCCAGTGTTTTATCGGTGACGACGTTGGCCACCAACAGGCGTGATTTAGCTCGCTCAAACATCGTTGCCAAACAAATACTTTCGTCGTCTTACTCTCGTGCAGGATTCTGCGGGAGTTTCCATTCATTTAATTTCTATTATATTTCAGAATTGATAAACTGAAATGTCTCGCGAATATTATTAAAATTCAAGTAATATAATTTATTAAAATCTTCAGCAACAACAAGGCAAAGAAATCTAATATTAAGTGAACATATTTACCAAGCTACACAAAAATTAAGAAACAATTTGAATATATAAGTTTATGAACATAGAATTAATCAAAATATATAAGGAAATTAAATTAAATTAAGATAAATTTCTTCCGTTAAACTTATTAAATTATTATTTTTTCAGTATTTTGTAAATTCTAATTGAAGTTTAGTATTTGAAATAATATTTATCTTATTTAAGTATTGTCTTCCATTAAAAATTAAAAAATTATCTCACACTATTAATTGTTTTACTCAATTGAACTCACTCAATATGCTCTATTTATTTGGCATAACCCCCCTTATACCAAATAAAAAATTTATGAACCAATGTATACACGAATACAAATACAATTTACTTGCGACCACATCTGATTGGCTTCCGATTGCCAAGTTCCGCCAGTCTATGTTGAATCGAGACACAAGATGTGGTATGATCGTGTCCCATTTATAATTCAGAAGCTAAACTTTTCTAAATTGATTTTAACACCAGATAAAAGAAGAAGGGCCGCTGTTCGCCATTTCCCGATAACACCTGCTGAACTTTCCATAAGCAAATCCCGCTGTTGTCTTTCATTATATTTGTTTAAAAATATATCAATTTTGATTTTAATTCTAGTTTGTTTCGCATTATACCCTGAGAATTTCTTATTTAACATTGACAATTTGTGTATGTGTGTGAATTGCTAATAATTTGTTATCGTTATTTGTGAATTAAATTTATTTTGTGTTAGTAAATTCAAATAAATTATATCAATAAAAAGTATAATAATAATAACAAATTAAGTAATTTTTTTAAAAAATTAAGAGTTTCAATAAACAACCTTACTACGAAATTGTCCCCAATTCAACTCTACCTAAACTTTGAAATGTTTCGAAAATCTAGTAAATTAATTTTTCTGAAAATTTTAAATAACCTATTACTTTAAAGCATTTTAACACGCATTTTCCATTAACCCTCCGTTAGTCGCGCTAGGTCCAGGGGACCGACACAATTTAATTTCTTTGTTATCTCCGGAGTCAGGTCAGATACTGGGATGAACTTTCATGATATCTCAGAGTAATGTGTTTAGAATATTATGCCGACGCCACAATCCAAAAGGTACCGTAGTTACTCGATAAATGTCGTTTAATTAAGGAAGTAGCGTGTCTTCGGTCCAAAGGACCTACCGCGACCAATTGCGTAAGTATTTTTCTCGTCATTGTCGCAGTAGTACGGTTTGATAATCGCTGACAATTATTCAGTTTTAGTATCAATAATTTGTTTTTTGATACTAGATTTAGAAAATACTGTGCACCATATTTGAAGTAAAGAAAAAGCAATCTAAAACACAATATTGTTATGAAAAGTGTAAAATTTTTTGTGATTACGTTTACACACAAAAATAATTTGCGAGGAATGCCTTGTGCAAAATTCATGAAATATTGAAACAGACGTTGATTAATGTATTTATTCCACCAAACATGTAATTATTTAGATTTTGATATTATGTAAATAATATTATTTATGAGCATTTCGTCAGCATTTTCACAAATGTACAATACTTTAAAAATTAATTAAAATAAATCATATATATTACTAACTGAATTTTTAACCAATTATATTTCAATTACTCTGGAACTGTTTATCTATCTGGCATCTAACTGATGTTCGGTTTACATAATTAGAGTCTAAATATTTTATGAATATAATTCTAGAGGATAGTGTGATATTATAAAATTGGAGTTTTTATAGTAAATTTTCTTTAACAAATATTTCGAATAAATAATAAGTTTTAATTAAACGAGACTGTAATTGGATGTAAGAATTATGTACGTGTGTATTTAAAATGCGTGTGTTAAATATCTATGAAAAGAATTACAGAAAAGTGATTAACAACGAAATACTTAACTTCAGGTCCCATGGACATTGCACGACTAACGCCGTTACTTTAGGGGGTGCGACTAACGAAGGGTTAATAAGTCATTGCCAATTCAACATTGTTATGTATGAAATTTATGTTTATTGAAGTTAATTAATTCAAAGTCTTAAAAACAAAACTTTCATGATTGGCAATTAATAATTTACAAAATTAAACAGGTGCAATTATTCTTAACCTTTTTTTTTTAAAAAAAGAAAATCCTCGTTGGGGAATTACTTAATTTGGATATTAGAAATAAATGCAAATGATTAATTAACACACAATAAATTACTATTGAATTAGCTAACCGACTACATTTAATTTTAATTTTCAATCTATTAATTAGTTAATTTATATTTTTTTCTGGCCTAATATATTCACTCTGTCACTATATATTGTAATGTCAATTAAACAGGCCATTAATTGTTTTTAATATAATTGAATTGTTAGCGGTACGAATGCGTGAAGGCGACAATGAAGGCGGGTTTTTCCTTTCTTCAACAATAGAGACCGCGCGCGGAGAAAACTCAGTATGAACTTGGAGAACAGCAGTCTGGTGCGAGAAACGAAGCAGTTCAATTCACGTGGGGAACTGAAAAACGTAAAAGTCTGGAATCGGCGATTGAAAGGTGAAGGAGTCAAAAATCTGCGTACGAGAGATGTGACTGTTAAAATTCGACGGAGAGATATAATACAGTTCAGTTCACCTAGAGCAACAAACAGTAAAGTTTGCAGATATAAAGTACGAATAGCGAGATCCTGTATTTCTTCATGAAAGCAAGCAAATATTTTACGGAGAAATTTATATAATAATTTGCACACGGAGAAGCAAATGGTTGCTTCACGCTGATTGAACAATTATTTTTTTGTTAATTGATTCATTTAATTTAATCCTATCTAGCTGATTATTACATTATATATATATATATATATATATATATATGTGTGTGTGTGTGTGTGTGAGAGAGAGAGAGAGAGAGAGAGAGAGAGGGAGAGAGAGAGAGAGAGAGAGAGAAAGCGAGAGAGAGGCATGATGGTAGACAGGTTCTTACTATGATAGGGAAGTATGGAGGCAGGTGTGTAGACAGGAAATCAGGTATACAGATTGATGTGAAGAAATTTTAGTCGACGGGTGGCAGGAAAGTAGGTATATTATATGTAGGCAGGTAAAGTGGGCAATATCCAGACAGGTTAGGGGTATACAGAAGGAAAGGTAGGCAGATAGTGGCCTGGCCGACAGGCTAATAGCTCGTAACTTTGTTGGTAAGTAGCAAGATGCAGGTAAGGAGATGTCCGGTTGGTTCGTTCGTAGGATGTACTTGAGTAGGCAACCATATTTGCTCGTATGTTGGGTTGTGGATAGTTGGTCATGACGTAGGTAACCAGTTAGGCATGTTGGCAGACGGGCAGGCGAACAGGAAAGAAGACATGCAGCCGACGGTAATGTAGGCGGGGAAATAGTCAGGAAGTAGACACGTATGTAAGACGTAGACAGGTTGGCAGTTATGTTTTCATTCAGGCAGGAAGTAGAGTAGATAAAGCTCCACATACAGATAGGTACGTAGGCGTAGACAGCTTGGTAGGCATGGATGTAGTTAGGAATATCGCAAAGTAGGTGGGTAGTAATGTAGGCATGCACCTAGAAAGGTAGCTAGGCAGAATGTTGTATTATGGGCCGAGATATTTTATCTGTGTTGATTCGGAACTTATAATTGTGACGGGGCAGCTTCAGTTAATTTTAGCCTTTATTTTTCTAGTAATTATTTTCATCCTATGTTGGTAATATTTACATTATTTCGAAATTTGGCTCAGAATGTGCCATGTCACCGATTTAACATGATCGACATTTCGCTTTACTTTGTACTAAATTGTCCTTTTGTTGCGAGTATTGTGAATGCAAGCCTTTTTTGCAAAGAAACAATGGTTATTGGCCCAGGTACTGAATGGTTAAGTCGATGAAACTCTCCTGATGAGGTGCCGCCATTTTTTTTTTCGATCGATCTAACGTTAAGACTCAAAGACTACCTCTCGCCAGCGTTATATTTTAATTAAGCACATCAGAAATGTCGATGCATACGGCGATCGATAGATACACAAATTAATACACGTTGAAGTGCACGTTATCAGAATTTTCTTTATCCCGGTCGACACGCAAATGCGTCGGTCGTCGTTTGTTATTGCGTTTAATGTAATAGTGCTCGTGTTTAAGAATAACCACAAAGTATTTGTTTTACAACATAAATTTTAAAATAGCAAACATGTGGACATCGATCTAGGAACCTTTTTTAAAGAAAGCTATAGCCTTTTATATAAATTCAAGAAAGGTGTTGTTTTGCTTATTTCAGGAATTTTAGAATCTATCTGTTATATAACTGCCACGAAGTATTCTTATTTGCAATAATAATCTAATTCAATCATTTATATATTTCTTCTAAGTAGATTTTTTTTCCTACACCGGAACTCAATTTTTACGAGTATAATTATCCTTTTAACTCAACTGTTTGAAATTTACTGTCCTTTGTTATTATTATAATACTTTGACGTATGCACATTTTTTGTCCATCACATATAACGATTTTCGCGTGCGCTTTGACTTGTCATACTACAAATATTCTTTCATTTGTGGCTCGGCGTCTTTATTAATATTTCTGACTGAGATATTACTGTATTCAAAACGAAAGAAATTGTCCAAATGAGACTTGGCAGATGGCAGTAAAGCGTTGAAAACATTGAGAACCGGAAAAAATTAGAGAAAACGGCAAAATGGGATCAATTAAGAAACCTATATAGTATAGCGAGACTTCCATCAAATACAATCCTAATAGATTCAAATATGAGTACAAATTGTATTTAAATGTATTGTAATGCCAATTAATTAACACATTAATTGTAAATTAGAAAATATAAATTGTTTGAGAAATTACGGCGGTACAGAACACAGCAACAATGTAGCAGAGTATTGTTTCCTTTGTCGGAAGAAGAAATGCGCGCTCAAAATTGCGAGACGGCAGGGCAGTTCGTGTTATGATTTGGTCAGATTCAGACCGCATTAAAATAATGAGAAGTTTTGAGTTGGCTAGAAGGTTTGGCTAGATGCAGATCGCATTAAAATATTGAGAAGTGTTCAGTGAATGGAAGGTTTGGTCAGTGCAGGTCACATTAAAATATTGAGCAGTTGGCTGGAAGGTTTGGCCAAGTGCAGGACGCATTAAGAGTTCACGTTACGGTAGAGTTCAGGCCGTATTTCGAATCCTCAGCGATCGGGTGGTCGTAAAAGAACTTTTGGAAATTGGAGACTAAACACGTACCGAGAGACGAGGACTAAAGCGAAAGGTGAGAGCGAGAATCGAAGGCAGAACTAGGAAACCTGCTAAACACCAACAGATTTGTGGACATAGCCGGCAGTGGAGATCGGCAGAGGTCAACCGAGGAGGAGACGCAAAGGAGGTTCCTGGTTCCTGATGTTGTTCCAAAAATATTAATTGTAGAATCAGTGAGTTTTAGTAGAAGCTGTGCAAAACCCGTCATAGTGCTTCGTAAGTCAAAAGTATCCTGGAATGCTGCCGTGAGTACCAATATAAAATAAATAATTATGTAAACCGGATTAAAAGATAGTCGTCAGATTTCGTTCTCTTCCTTTGATAAAATTTGTTAAGTAGAATCCATCTTTTTAGTATAATTTCGTCGACAAGTAAATTTCGTCTTTGTTAATTGACGAGTAAATCTTTTTATTGAAATTTGTGTTGATAAGATTTCTAAATAAATGATTAGCCATTATCAAACCCAGTTTTGACCCTGAGATAAATTCTATTTGCAATTATTTGTGTAAATTGTTTAAGAATTGCTAATAAGTATTTTGTTTGTAAATTTGTTTGTAATTTTTCATTTAAAAGTCCATCTCTTTTTGTATATTACGTAATGGCTTCCACAACGTGGGGCACGAATAAATCCAAATTCATTAAATTAAATTAAACGCCATTATTTTGATTATTACAATATATAGGCCTATATATAAATTTTATTTACGGAATTTTACATTATACATTTTATGAAGACCAATTGATGTTCAACCCGGCAGAAGCCCGGAATTTTAACTTATATTCACTATATAATTGTAAACTCAAAGAATAATCCTGGTTATATATAAATACATATTCAGATTACTGAGAAAATCAATATCAGCCAATTTTAAGTCAGAAAAAATAATTTAATAATTAACTTGACAACGTTTCATGGCTTATTTAGCGACTTCATCATGTTAAAGTTTAATTTTTTTTTTGGATAGACTGGTCATTCTATGCTGACTACCGTCTGTGGCTGAAAAATTTTCGGCATAGAATCGCATTATTAGTGTATTTAGTTCTAATAGCAACATACGTCATTCTTCACGTGAGTTTATTAATACTTTTCATTATGTTGTCGGGACTTCATTAAGTAATATTGGAATGTTTTTAATATATTACAGTCTAAGATTTATTTTAAAAACTGCAGAAAGCTTTCGACATTATTTAAAATCAGAGTCTTTTGAATGAAGTTAAAACACCTTTAGTTACAATAAAACACTTGAAGTTTTTTTTATATAAAAGCAGGTCATAATTTAATATAGTAGTGCCGATATACGTGTTTCAGATTGTACGTGAAACTTTGTTTTCCACTATCATTCCCGCACCTGGAGGTTGAAGTACAACTTAACCAGCAAGCTGAATGTCATAATTAAACTAAGTGGCATACATAATCCCCCATTCCATTGTCTCTTATTTTTTCGTTATTTTTACGTAACGCCCCTCCAACTCCAGTCCTGAGGTGGTTGGGCTTCCATGCCGAAAGGGATTGAAATTATACTCAAACAACATCGGGGGAAACACTATCAGTCTCATTAACTGTGAAAAATATTTTATTTGACGCAAATATTGGCCGTTTCAGCATGAATTAAAATTTCCACCCCTACTTACCCCCCCTGTGTTTTTTCCGGTTCGAAGGGAACACGTGTGCACAATTTGGGCAAAGTTCTTCATTTAATGTCTTCAATAGATAATATATTGTAATAATTAATATAATATGAATGTGGTGTTTCTAAATGAAGGAACTTAAGTGAAAACTATTAAACAAGATTTATTAACAATTTTAAAACAAGTATAAAATACACAAAATATTTGGGATCTCAGGGTCTTGAATTGGGTTTGATAAATGGCAGAATTTATATAATCAAAATTACATTTACTTTTTATGGAAATCAATGCGTCTGAACATAGACGAAATTTGTTGCGGAAGAAATAATACTAAAGATTGAATTTAAACAATTTTAACTTTATCAAGAATTAAGGATCTCATTTTATCGATAATTAAATAATTAAATAACGATCTGACTTTTATCTTTTAAACACGGTTTACAAATGATTTTAAAGTTTTTCTCTACTTACGGCCGCCCAGGTCTCTTTTTAGCTTTTCGTGCACAATTTTGGGGACATCACTGATTCTAAGTACTCACAGACTCTAAATGTTCACAGGCTCTAATTGGCGTTGTTCGTTAGTTGGTTTAACACAAATTGGTTGCTTCTCGATGCTTTACTGCAACCTGGATTTGTAGATCTCATGACTTTAGTTGAAAATGGACTTCATTGGTTTGTCTATGGCCAGCATGATGAATCTACGCTCGACCACCGAATACACACTAGTTACTCTGTCTCTTTCCCGACTGAAGATTGCTTTACTTTATAATATTTGAAAGCATGTTTGTGACTGGGCCACATTCTTTCGTTCTGACTGCCGACTGTAAAACTTTTCGTCTGATCTATTCGCTGTCTGCTGCTCGACTGTTCGTTCGTCTCGTAAATTTTGAGCGCGTAAAAACCTTCTCGACTGATCAACAATGTTTTCTTTGCCTTGCCGGTTTGTTGCGGCGTCCGCTCTATATCCACTAATAATGAGTCCTCTACAATTCAACTTTTCAATTAGAACAATACCTTAATTACCAATTACTACAATATCTTGTTCAAAAGCACTTGTAGTAACTAAAAGAATATTTTTTTTACATCATTAAAACAAAATAAAGTAATCTTAGAAACGTATATATGTGGATAGTAAATTATTCACATATTGAGCATATTCACATAAATTTGAAAGGTAAACATAGTTTAATGAAATCATCGTCCGATGATAGTTTCAAAATTAAATTCAACTCATCTATAGATGATAGTTTGTAGAACGTCTTGTTACAAAGTTATAAGCACGAAAAATCTGCCTCAAATTGACGTGACGGTTTTTTGACCAACTTTGTGAGATAACAGCAATAAAACTAAAACTTTTTAAACCTTGAAACTGCAACCTTCATGTAGAGCATAAAAAGTTGTCTGTAGTTACCATTTTTCAGGACGCTAGCTGCTACAGTTCCACAACAGTAGTACTTCAAACTTCACAATCTATTCACGCGCACGGTTGAATTGCACAGGTGACTTTTTTCAGGAGGCACTGGCGCCCCGTCTATACTACCTATGAACGTGAAATTTTACTCAGAATTGTCTCAGACACATATCTGTCCCTACACAAAATTTCAGCAAGATTGGAGATGGTGACTTAAAATTTTATTTGAAAATTTGGTCACATGACATGGAATGACCACTATCAGAATTCATTTTTGCCTTTCTGTAAAAAGCAAATAAATAATATTACGCGAAAAATTTCGACTCTCCTCAACGAGCTAATTGTGTGAAAAAACTTACTCAACTATAACAGGTTTTCAAAACATGTACAAGTCTACATTTGAAGTAGAACTTGCTCTACGTGTTGCGGTTGCATAATTGGAAACAAGGATTAATATAATTTTAATTGCAGCAAATATGATAGTAATTTTTAATAGATATAAGTATTATTTATTATTATTTTTGTGTTACTGTCAAATACATGCAATTGCAATTATTAATATATAAATAAATATATATTAATATTATATTAAATGCCTTTTATTAATACGTACATTTAAAAATGATGTGTACGGTCCGCGAAATTTGAAATTGCAAATTATTTGTTCGCAATATCTAAAATGTTTCAGACGAGAGTAAGTATTGACTGACGGGAGGAAGCAATGCAAAAAGATAAGGTACAGAAGCAAGAAGAGGCAAGGGGAATATATCGTTTCCTGATATGATAGAGAAATATTTCAGTGGATGCAAAAAATGACGAAATAATGAAGAAAAATATGAATGAAAGTCACAATTTCTTTTTAAAAAAGTGTTTGTGATTTATGATCATGTTTCTTTAAAAACAATTAAATAATAAGAGTAGTAAAGTGTTATATGAAATTAATTAACGATTATTTTAAAAGCTCGTTTATGTATGAATATTAATCCTTTCCGTCTTGTATTTAACTACCATATTCTGTTTACTTATTTTCAAATTTCAGATATTCATTTATTAATATATAGATAGATTTGCTAAAGTTATTTTGTATTTTCTTTTATTGAATCATTCTTATGTATGTGCGTGATGTCTTTGTTTAATGTTACATCTATATATTTTCATGTTGTGTATGTCGATTATGTAAATTCCTTTGAAATGTCCTATTTCCTCAGTAGAGGACTAATGGAACCAATAAATAAATCTAAATCTTAATGAATATACTACAACACAAAAGCGTCCTTGATTTTTCACCAAAGTATTGTATTGTTTATGTACGTCACATTGTTATAGGAGGTTTTAGTTTTTTTATGGTGATATTCATCTGAAAACTTTATAAGATCTATACATCGAAACATGCATCCAAGTTACATACTCCCATTCTGAAAATGAAGTAAATCATCTGTTATCTAAATTATCCGGTTATGTATAGTTGGTGCTAAGTATGCATCAGCATAGTTTACAACTCTGCACCAAACAATGTTGGACGCTAGCAGATACGACGTCTAACTAGGGAGTCCTTTATCGTGGAAAGTTTTCTGCTAAAAGGTTGTTTAAAATGAACCTAGAAAATACTACTGTTTTTCATTCTTAAATGTCGTTAATTTGGTTTTATTTACATAACTCTAAATTGTTTCCAATAATGGCGTTCGTAATTTAGAGAATCATTCCTCTCTTCTACCCGTACATTCAGTAATGTGCTGCTGCTTCCTTTTGCCTAATTTGAGGCAAGAAAATATATGGGATTAAGTGTAAATAAAATAAATCCAAATACATCACATACAAAATTATAAAGCAATTTGTAACAATTAATAAATTTCTTACATAGAATAACACCGGTTTATACCGGGACAGGTAGATCGATAGAGGTCGGTTGCTAAACAGATTCTTATCATGATCGTAGCGTCCTAGTGGTGAGACCAGCTCATAGAACCACGCGCGCTGCGGTAGAATCTCTAAGAGATTCGGAGAACCAATCCTCCAGGTGCTTGACTCCTGACATTTCCCCTTTTGCGGCATTAGGGATCCTTGGCGGCAGGTGGAGAGCTCTTCTAAGGCTGACTTTACACTAGCAAGAACTTGCAATCAGTTGTTGCTACAATTAATTGCTGGCCATTTACACTGGTAACTAGACGCGAGTGCAAGAACTTGGACGAGTGGCATTTCTTTCGTGCCAATAGTTGTACATAGCATTTACACTGGAGAGATGAAAGAACCATCTCGTGACTTGTTACGCCATGGTTCTGTTTTCAGTATGGCGATCAGAGGACAGCTGCTTTATCCTTTCTTTGTATATGTTTATTTAACTTTTAAATGGCTTAAATTATTTTATACGCGAGATTAATGAATTATTAATGAAACGTATTATTGATTATTGAAGGGTATAAAGGGTATTTGAAAAATGTAGGGCATGGTTTCAGGTATGTATTCCCCATATATAGACAAAAAAACAGGTCCGTACAACATATGTCCTGAAATACTTGGTTTCCGAGTTATGGCATTTAAAACACTAATATTCTCTGTAATGATTATTTTCCTAAAGGTAGTTAGTTGCCTTTAAGAAAATGTTCAAAGTTTCCATCTCCTGCTCGGCCTATTTTGAGAGGTGTATGTTCCGGGATCACAGAGCTTGGGTATACGGCAAGAGTTGTTTGTTGTTCCCATTGGAACAGTCGGTCAACTGCCTCCTAAACTGGTCGAGGCACGGAGAAGGGAATGCTGCGTCCCCACAACAAACCCCTCTCCCACCATCGGAAGGGCGTGGGACAAGTACCCAATGCCAGAAACCTGATGCAGGTTTTCTAGGGTTTGACCTGCATCACTTTTAGGCGAATGCCAGGTAGGATCCTTCAGCTATAGACTGGGGGCTCTAGTTAACCCTTGGCTACCTTCCTCTACCCTTCCGCATCCCCCCTTTCAAATCCCTTCCTATGCTATTAAAGGGAAGTTACCACCATGTGGATTACCCTCATGTAGCCTGTTACCCTAAAAAAAAGAAATTAAATTCAGGACTCACATCGATGTGTCATGGCCATCGATCAGCAAACGTTCGATCCAAGTATAGGCGAGCCATACGACTAAAGTGTGCAGGTGCGTCATCATGGAAGAATTGTGGTAGGTTGTGAGAAAATACACAATACTCCTGGAATTTGGGACCGTGTGCCATCCCGAATTTTTATTTCAGATAATGGCGCTCACTTTACAATGTAATTTCCTCATCGACTTGGACATTTAACATCTTAACACAATACCATAGTCTCCTTACCAAATTCAAGCAGTGACACTTTTCAGAAATTTGCGATATATTCCCACAGCACAAATCAGAGGTTGTGGGGCAATAGTATAGAATAGCCTCAGAAATCTATAAACGCTTCTGGACATGAAGTACATTGTACTCCGACAAACTCATTAATGGTTGTATTTGAACCTAATTGCCGGCATGCATTGCCATTGTCTCGCATCAAAGAGCTCCCGGGTGCGAATCCCGGCATGGGTTTGGATGTTTGTGATGGGCTATCGACGTATCAAATAATAATAATTTAAACCTAATTTCCCATCATAAAATATTTACAGTCTAGCCGATTTATTTCCTGACACTCGCACCAAACAGAAATAAAAACTAATTAGAATGAGGCATTTATTAATTTGAAGCGTCCTCACGGAACTAGAACACACAAGACAACGAAGAAGAAAGCCAGTATGTAAGCGTGTCGATATGGTTTTTATTTTAAAGAGTGGTCAGTTGTAACGATTGATACACTAACGGAAGGTATTTGGAGGCGGAAGCCGTAGTTTTGTCGGCTGGGTGGACTCGGAAAGTCGCTAACTTCCCTTTTGGGACAGAGGAAAAATCATACAATGGATCCGCACTGGCCTTAGGGGATGATTCACAGCTACAAATCAATCCAACATTATTAGGCCGGATGAATATATTTAGCAGACCGGCATACAAAATGTGAAATATCTGGAGGAGGGATTTGGCGTTTTTGAGAGTCAAGGGGAGTCGGTTTAACTCATGATCCGAACAGTAAACGATCCAGCGCAAAGTTGAGAGAACGCACCATCTGACCGCCGCCGACCGATGATGTACAAGGCAGAAGAACCTCCACATGTCAGCGACTCCGTCCACGGCACTGGAGCTTAAATCCGCACATCACTAGCCACAACAAGTAGAAATCCGCCGGCACGGTATCGTGAATATTAAGTTTCATTTCGAAGTATCGCAATGCCAGAGTTCTCAGTTTATTAAATTAAATTAAATTTTCTATATTGCAGTTCACCCAACGTAGTTCATAAGAACCCAAAGATAAAGACTCGTTGTTTGTAATTATGATTGTTTTTTTTATAAATGAATTATTTTTAAATGTTGTATATTAGGGTCCCTATTCTTACGATTGTTTCACAGGTAACTTGTAGGCCATCAGTTTGGTGTACGGAAAAATTATTTGTGCAGATGCATCTAAATTAAAATGATTTAATTAATTCATTTAAGTTAGTTTATTTTAGGATTTAATTTCTTGAAGATCTCCTGACTTAAGTCCTTAGTTATAACTTATGTTTAAAATTATATTTTAATATCAGCTAATTCTTGTTTCAATGATTATTATCTTCAAGTGGTGTGAATGACGTTTTTTGTTGTCCGCAACCCCCTCCACTTAAAAATGTTTTTCATCGTGAATAAGAAAACTAATTCGTCATTCTCAAATTGCTTACTTTTTGAAATTGGAGTTTTCGAAAAAAATCCATAGTCACTTTGTATGTAAAAAGAAAAAACATAATTTTATAGAACACATTATTTGACATTACATTAATTTTTAATTGACAAAATGACATATTGCAACAACCTTGAATTTGTCCAAAAATTTATTTTCTTGCCTTTTATAAAGTTCTAAACTTGGTGGTTATGACAAGAACTTTGGTCATTACGTTTGAACACCCTATGCTGCTCAAGACAAATCTTTTCGAATTAATTTTAACACAATAGACTTACATAAATGTTTGATAATTAACCAACATTACTTAATGAATTACTACGTAATAAAACAATATTTTCTAATTCTATTCCGCATTGCATTACATCTTTTGTTTTTCAATTTATTTAATGTTTTTATAAGCCGTCATTTCGAATTTATTGGCTCTCAACAAGTTTATGAAAATAATTCAGTTAGATAAATTTATTGTGCAATTTAATATCTTTTAAGTTCGTTATGAATAAGACACCTCATATTTCATCACACTGTTATCCATAGTTTTACGAAACTATATGGATAAAATGTTAGCTACGCAGAAAGAGTTTATGTTGTTTTTGCTAACATTTTACGTCAAAGTAATAGCTCATTGAATAAATGTTCTTTATATAGCACACAATATAAAAATTTCGAATGACAATTTATTTTAGATTTTAGCTATCACAGTGGCACATAAAATATTTATTTTTTTCGATCTGTATTTGTATCATTTCTTTCGTGTATTTTGGAGCCGAACATCTAATTGAATTTCCGGCTTTATACGTGAATGGAATGTCTGTATTGACAGCATGCGTGCTATTTCTCTATGATTTCAAACACCACACAGGTATGCGGCGGCTGAGTTTCGCTTGGAACGTAGTTGCTGAAACATGCATAATATCAATTCATTCACATGCAACCTTCGTCATGAAGTCCTGAGCGGCGTTTTGTAATGCGGTAGCTTTTTTTTCGGAATACCTCAATGAGTAGTGTATGTAAATCAAAATAATTTTAATTTTTTAAATTGAAATATTTTGATCTCATATTAATACGTTAAATTATAATCAATATAATTTCATTTCAGTTGAGTTAATTGTAAGCATATAATTAACAAAAAATAGGTTGATTGTGTCATAATATCACTTCTTTGGGGATCGAACTTAATCGGACTAAAATTAAAATATAAACCGTCAGTGTTAAAAGTATAAAAATTCGATAAATAAATAGTCTAATAAGACAAAAATAAGTGTTAATAAATACCACACAATAATTATTTAGCGCTATTTTTGTCTGTTATTTGGCTACTTAGTTATTTATTAATCGGACAAAATATGTAACGGAATAGATTTCGTCTCAAACATAAAATATTATAATCTTGTTTAATATAAATGATTTAAGTATAATATTATTAATATTATAAAAGCATTATGCACAAATTTTGGATATTGGATATAAATTGGAATTTAAGTTGAACCATTTGCAATTATTTGTCTCCAATCGATATAGTTGATATATCGATATGGATGTTGTTTGTGGTAGATACAACGCGAGATTGTCAGAGATTGGGTATTAAACACTAAACATGTAACACTATTCTAAACAATAGGATGCCACTTAAAACCATATCTGGAAAAGGAGATATTTTAATTAAATTATCAGGTATGTAAAATATGATTCAATTTCTTTGACATAATATATTAATATGGGCATACACATAATTTAATTCCAAAGAAGTACTTGACAAGTTTACAGACGAGTCTGGTTAGAATAAACGAAAGCTCCTGACGGATTATTTTAATCTTCTGACATTTTAATGTAATTTACATTGAAATAAAATTTTTATGTGTCTGTGATTAAAAAATGGTTGAATCATTTATAATATTAATAAAATATTCTATTTCATCCTTTTTGTTTCAAGCTGAGGTATTATAAAGTTATTATTTATAAATCAAGAAATTGGTAATTAATTGTATTTCTATGAATGCTAAATCGAAGCAGTAATAATTATTGAAAAATAAATGTAAACCCAAATTTAAATTGTGAGTTTCGTTAATATAAACCATCACTCTGTTACATACTAATCTTTCAAAGATTTTTGAATGCACTGGCAACAGTTACTTAGGTCGATAATTTATTCTCCTGTTTTAAAATTTGTGTGACATAATATATTTTACCTTGGCAGGGAAGACTAGAAAGTATCGAGTGATTACAAATGTAAATAAATACGGCATTATCTGTAATGTGTTTTATAATAATCCTAGAAATTCCATCAAACTTTGGTGAATATTTTTTCTTCAAAGAATTTATATCTTTCTAATTTCATTTGGTTAGTCATAGAAAAGTTAAGACTGGAAAGTTTTTTAAGAATATCTGTTGAATTTGATACTGATTTATTTGTACTTAATACAACTTTCTCTGAAACGGTTAGTAAATAATTATTAAACTTATTAGTTTATTCAACTGTTTCAAATTTATTCAACTGTGCCCGTGTTTTATTATAATTAACTTTAGTTTTCGCCTTTTACTTATTTTTAAATAGTTTTTATCTTTCTTGGAACTGTTTCTCTGGTTTCTTCTAGAACTTGTGAACAGTGCTATCCCAACAAAACTTTGTGCTGAGTAAACGTAATCTGGTTGAACAATTCCAGCAGGATATTCACCGGGAAAACGTACAGAAATTAATCAGTTCTTTTCTTAGTAGTAGAATTGAGAATCATTTTCATAAAATGTAAATCTTTTGCAACTTTTATTACTTTGATCAATGTATATCTTATAATAGCTGTTCACATAGTGCTTCGAAACTATTTTATAAATTCATAAGTAATGATTTTAATTGTTAAAAAACTGAAAATTTTTCGTATTGTGTCCTATATTGAATATTATAATTGAATTTGGAATTTGGAAATCAATTTGTATTGCACAACATCAAATTTCCTGTTCGACGCTATTCGGACTAGTGTCTATTCTTTAAAAATTCCAATTACTAGACACGAAAGTAGCCACTTTTTTTTTCATTTCTACAGAAGTAGTTGAAAAGTGAGTAAGAATGTGAATTGTAATGATTATTTCACTAATCGATAATTATTTCTGTGGTCCTCAAGTGATGTCTGGTAATTGTTACATCACCTATAATTTAGCTAGTCCTTTTTTTACTTCTGATGTCGATATAGTCATTTTGCTTGTTTTGTTGTAATGGTCTTATATTTGGTGATAGACTGATATATTTTGTTTATCAATTGCCTTGTGACTCACTTTATTATTATAATTTAGTATTATTCAATGGACTATTTCTATTTTTATACAATGGACTATTTATATTTTATGATTAGCTTATACTAAATAAAGACGGGCAAACGCATCTGTTACCTCAGAAATAAGTTGTACATCTGCACACTGGTCTCATCTAATATTGGTGTGCTAGAACCATTTAACCCAATGAAACCCACATTGCGTAATGTTATGTCCTTAATGTATTGTGAACTAATGTCACGTGAGACCATCCAGCCAGTTTAAGAAGTTACGCCTGGTATGTATTAAGAAGAAGAAGAGCAGAAGGTATAGACAGGCAATGTATAGGGTAATCCACATAGTGCAACTCCCCTCTTATAGCATAGGAAAGGGAGTGAAAGGGAGGATGCGGAAAGGCAGAGGAAGGTAGCCAAAGGTTAACTAGGTTCCCCGGGCTATGGTTTAAGGATCCTACCCGGCAATTCGTCTCAAAGTGATGCAGGGAATGCTAGAAAAGCCTGCATCAGGTAGGTCCCACGCTCTTCCGATGGAGGGAGAGGGGTTTGCTGTGGAGTCGCAGCTTTCCCCTCCCCGTGCCTTGACCAATTTAAGAGGCAGTTGGCCGACTATTCCAATAGGAATAGCGGACAACTCTTGCCGTATGCTCAAGGTCTGCGACCCCGGAACATACACCTCTCAAAATAGGCCATGGTGCCTCGGTATGTGGGAACCTTAGTTAAAAAAAAACAGAGAGAAGTGAAGGCATCCCCAAAGGTAGCCTCCTCAAGAGCACTCTGTGAAGGTTCACCTGCGAGAGAATCTTCTCACAGGCTTTCTTGGTCTGTATTAACTTGCTTGATGACAAAAATCATACAGTTCTGATCATACCAACTGAGAGCGAGCAAGTCCAATATTTGTGTAACCGAAATGTTATTTTTACCATATCAATTACATAATTTTGATTTCAGCTTAAACCACGGTCAGGACCCTTCACTACAATTAAATGATCCTTTGTGGTAAAAAGTGTTCCCGCAATTATTTTAAATAATTTACAATAACACATACCCATGCACTTGACTTACAAATCACATTACATATTTTCCTAAAGCAGATCTTAGCAGTTCTGCAATTCTACTCCCTTGACTTCTTCCAAGAATCAGAACAGCCCTTTCGTTTGCCATTTTAGATTGACTACCTGATTAATTTGCCTGCACTTTTGATCAAGATTGGGTAGACTGATTTGTTCTTCGGAGGACTGGGTTTGGACTCTCATTTAGACTTACCAATAAGTCAAAACTATTGGAAACAACAACAGTGTCCAGAGATTTGGATAGAGACTTTCCCATACAGCCTCTGACAGTTTTCACTTTGGACAAGTACCGAAAGTACTTCATGTCAATAAATATTCTTACCTGTCCAAAGGTTCCAACCTGTTGGCCATCAAATCCAAAAAAGTGGCAGACTCTTAGACTTATTTATCAGTAATGGATTATCGAACATATACATAAATATTACGTCAAGTTTGATCGCACATCTGTAATCTGCACTACCAGTCGAAATGTAATAAACATTCGTAAAAGATTGGGAAAATTCCTTCAAGAAGAATAAATATAAATGGAAGCCTCAAAAGTCCAGAACAAACCACGAAACATCTGTGTTAAAAAATGTTACGAAAAACAAACCTTCCGCTCGCAAATAGTATCAGAACAGGTCAAATATTCAATTTGAAGTGAAGAAGTTAAGAAAATATAGGCTAGAGGAATCCGGTAAAAGTAGCCAAAATCCAGGTGTTAAGACCAATGCAAATCAATTAACAAATAAACTTAAATTTAAAAGGAACTTAAAAGAAAATTATCAAGACTACGTTTCCAGTCCCAATTGTTGTCAACTTTATCTGGCGACTAAATAAAGCATCATTTAAACCAATGCAAACCAATCAAGCCATACGAAATGAAACACCAACTCCATGTCATTGAGCAAGGAGTAAATAATAAAAAGTCGATCATGTTGTAAATGTTTTCACCACTTATGATAATACAGCGGATTAATAAATAAGACACACTATCAAATAACCCATAAACAAAGAGAACACTGATTCTATTCACATTCCTAAACATAGAGAAGAATTGTATGGATTAAACAAGCGGAAATCTATTTGGCCTGATGAAATAACCGAAAATTTTCGAAGGTATTGCAAAGAAAGGCGTTTTTATGCTGGTGTATCATTTAAACGTAGCACAAAGATTAGAGTATTGGAAGTAAATCTAAAAAGTTGTTGAAATAATATTAACAGCTCCTGGCAAACACCATATCAAAACTATTTGGAAAAAATCTTATTTATAGACTATATTCTACATTATATATAATTCCATATGAGAAATTTGGTTCCCACTCAACTATTCAGTAATTCCATAGATTTTTCAGTAAATGAGTGACGATATCTTAATCTAAACCGGACTTAGTTGTGTGGCATGAAGGCTTTTACCTTCAATGAAACTCTACCTCACATTTTATGTCATCTTGTTTAAGTCATATCTATGTGATTAAGAATTTAGAACAAGAGTTAAAGAAACATTAACAGGCTATTGCCCACTTAGGTCGGGTGTGCCGCAGGGAAGTGTCTTAGGCACAGTACTTTACTTTGTTTACAACTACGATTAAGCGATTAAAACTCAAATGAGTAGTTTTTCTGAGACATTGTAACACTAACTGAACCTAAAAACTCAGAAACAAACTAATTTGGTAAATCTAAAACATCACAACTCTATTACAAAGATGGACATCTGTATTTTATATTGGAAACTAAAAATAAAAGAAAAAATATATATTGGCAAGTAAAAATTTACTTTGAGAAAGAGCCAGTGCCCAGTAAATTCATTTAATAGTGTAACAATATCAAAATACAATACAGTTCGATAGCTAGGAATTAACCTGTATAGAAAGAACCAGAAACAGATTAACATAAAATTCGAGTTATTATAAAAAAATTTATTAGGCGGAAAATCTATCAAAAATAAGATTCCAATTTACAAAACTATATTTATTCCGGTTTGGATATATGAAATCGAGTCCTACAAGTGCACCATTAAATTAAACATCGTCTTTATTCATGTCTGTGAAAAACGCCGCTTGGTACGGAGCAAACAACACCATTCACAATTTATAACCTTGCTATACTCTGGATTCAGGACGTCATACAAGAGCTCAGCATCAAGAACTAAGAAAGAATGGAAAGTCATAAAAATCCAATAATGCAGCCTCTCCTGACTCAACAGGACAACAGAAGACTCACTACCATTGATCTCAAATCATAGTGAACAGATCCCGTCCCTGGAGTGGTTCTCAGTCCCGCCATATGAAGGAATTACCTGAGTGATTCTTAAATTAGAGTATTAGCTTCTTGAAAATACTAGAAAAGTATTTTTAAAGTTAATTTGTTGAAATTTTGACCTTTTATAATTCAATCCATTTTTAAACAATATTAGCTCAGGCTTAAGTTTTAAATTCTTTCTGGCGCTTACAGTAATCGCATTACCACTAATCTCAATACGAGAAGCATTGCTACAGCACATGTGAAAACCAATCTTTACATACATACTTGATATATTTTCTCATACTTATACAATTAATATGACAGTAGCTTCAATAAACTTAATATTTAAATCACATAAATTTTACTCCTTTATATATATATATACATCAAGAATTAAAAGTTTTGTGATTTAAATATTATATATATATTTATTGCAATATTCAAAATAAATGGTCGTTTAATGACAATAATTAATAAATTTTAAAAACAATAGATTTTTATAGTGGCAATAAATCATACAATTACAAAATTTAAAATATTCAATCTCTCAGGGTCATAACTGGGTTTGATAATGGACTAATCAACAATATTTAAAATCTTATCAACAATTTACAATTAAAGAAAAAGAAAGTTACTCGTCAATGAAAGTAGAACAAAATTTAATTGTGAACGAAGTTAAACTAAAAAGATTGACTCTGATTGACAATTTTAACCAATAAGAAGAGAACGAAATCTGACGGCTGTCTTTCAATCAGGTTTACATAATTAATTGTTTTGTTTTAAATTGTTACTCACGTCTGCCCCGCATTCCAGGATACCTTTAATTTTCGAGAACACTATTGTGGGGTTGTACACTGCTTCTACTCACAGATTCTGCATCAGATTCTAAATCAATATTTTATATGTCGTCAGGAACTAGGATGATCCACCTTCGTCCTCTCGGTAGACCGCTCGCCTTGGGCGACTTCTGCGATTCGTCGTTTGGGTAGTCTTTATTGTTCCGGACTTAAACCGAAACTTCTGCTAACTCTGGCCGGCTATGTGCACAAAATTGTTTTTCTACTTAGCAGGTTTTGTCGTTAATGCTCTTGTGAATGTTTACTTTGTCCTGATAAAAATGTTCAGGGACCAATCAACTCTGTTGAATGCTAATTCTCAATATTTCCCTGCAAACTGTATTTCACCATGCCTTCCTGTGAGCTGCTCTATCGTCTCCAATTAATTGCTTCGACGACGTCTCCCCGCAAACTGAACTCTCGTTTTGCCTTTTAGCGCGTGCATACGCCATTTTGCGGGCCTTCCGACAAAGGAACAGTGCTTGGCTTTTCTATTGTTGTTACGTTCTGAACCGCCGCCACAAAGGATTTCTCTAACAATTTAGATTTTCAAATTCACAATTAATGTCTTAATAAATTGGCATTACAATATATATTAATAATCTGGAGCTTGTTGTATTCATCATTGCGTAAGTATTTTTCTCGTCATTTCCGCATTAGCACGGAGTGATAATCACTGACGATTATTCACTTTTAGTATCAAAAATTTGTCTTTTGATACTTAAATATTTTGTCTTAAGTGGGTATTATATTTGTGTTTTTGTATTACAATTTTCCGTTTTTTCTGTTTGGAAACAATTGTGGCAAATAAGTAAAAGTATATACAACTTGAATAATCTTTAAGATGTAGATGAAATTCATCATTTTTTTTAGAAAACGATAATTATGGCGCAAATATACCTGCCGACGATATTTAAGAATCATTAGATAGATCGGAAACTGAAGATATTTCAGGAAGTAGGTCCTATGACTCAGATCCGGATCATGAAATTGACGAACTAGATTTGTGGTATGAGGTATGTGAAAATATATGTTTTATACATATTTTTATCATTGATTTCTAAATGAATAAATCGGCCGAATTTGTCAGAAATTATAAAATATAAAAACTAAAACGTATTGTTCCTTCAGTTTTCACTTTTACGCCATTGTTGGTATCATGATCCTTTCAAAGATATTCCTAAAAGTTTTAAACATATGCCAGTCGTAGTTTGTTGTTGGCATCCTTCTGTAGTGTTAGATGCAAGTCAGACGGATACAATGCGGAAAAAAATGAATTTCGTGGTGTCATTAAACTATTTCATTTTAAGGGTTGGACTGCTGCAGAAACCAAAACCGAATTGGATGAAGTTCATGCGGACTCTGCACCATCATTGAAGATCATTTACTTCTAGATCAATGAGTTTAAAAGTGATGAAACTCATTCCGGCAGCCCAATGGAGGTCTCCACTATGGAAAACTCCGAAAAAGTTCACAATATCATAATGGAACCTCACAGGCTAAAAGTGCGTGAGGTAGATGATACCGTAGGATTCTCAACTGAACGAGTGCATTTTATCTTCCTTGAAAAACTGACAATGAAAAAGATTTTTACGCGATGGGTGCCGCGATTGTTGACAATGGACTAAAAACAGATTCGGAAAAACATTTCAACGCAGAATACAGCAATGTTTTTGTGTAACCCACAAGATTTTTTGCGCAAATTCGTAACCGTCGATGAAACTTTGACCTATCACTACACTCCAGAAATAAAATCCAAACAATGGACACAAGTTGATGAAAGTGCAACGAAAAAGTTGAAGACAGTTATGTCAGCTGGAAAGGTGATGGCCAGTATCTTTTGTAACTATCAGGGTATAATATTCATTGATTTCTTGGAAAAGGGCACAACCATAACTCGGCTCTATTATGCTGCTCTGTTGGATCGTTTAAAACAGGTACGTATTGAACAACTACAATGAATGACGCTCAAGAAAGTTGTGTTCCCAGTACAATGCGCCAGCGCACACAGTAGCAGTCTCAATGGCGACAGTGCACGATTTGGGATTCGAATTAACTTAAAAATGTAGTTTGGTGGGAATAAATTTTCATCAAATGAAGAAGTAGTAGAGGCCGTGACGGAGTATTTTGCACAGTTTTACAAAACTGTTTTTTTTTTAAAAAAATTGGAAACTCGCTGTGCCAAGTGTATAAGCTAAGAAAGGAAACTATGTCAAGATGTAAAGCAAGTTTTCTAAAAATATTATTTTCTCATCAGCCTTATCAAACAACCCTTGTATTTAAGATAGATTAACCTATAGTTTCAGTTAAGATATAAATATTTTTAATATTTTCTACTAGCTTACATTAATATTAAATTAGAAATTACTAATAATTTGTTGCAAAGTATTTTACTGTATTACCGACATAAATAGCTGTAACAAGCTTCAGTAAATAAACAATTTTATTTTTTTAAATTAATTGTGCCATTCTTCGCACTTGTGTATATTTTGTGTAGAATGGTATCAATAATTTTAGAATTTACACACATATAGTAAATAATTTCAAAGGTTTCTCCGTAAATTTATAAGTTTGTAAGGTTGACTCACTATAAATTCAAAATGACCGTACCATATTACTAGGACGAAACATGAGTTGATAATATAATTGTGTGTATATAAAATAATTTTTCATTCAATATTAAGTTATATGGTTGTGTATGTCGTATATCCATAGGCGCACTGTACGTCAACAGTGCGAACATATTCGACCACCTACTACTACCAGAAACAAAGAAGCAATGTCACCACAGGAAACGATTACCCTTCACCAGTTTGGCTTTCGTCTAGCAATGCCATAGAATAGTCAACCACATCGGGGAGGCCGTCTAGGGGAAGAAACTGACTGTGGCGGTATTTCTAGATATCCATCAGGCCTTCGACAAGATATGACAAAACGGCCTACTATATAAAATTAAAAAAACGGCTGCCACGCCAAGTTTTCTAACTCATAAAATCATACCTGTCACAAAGATGCTTCCAGGGATTCGAGGGACGATACTCATCATGTCAAGACATCAACTGTGGAACTTCCGGAGGGAAGTGTTTTTCCTCTATCTACTATATATCACTGTGAACAAAAAGTAAAGTGAATTTATTTATAAAATATAAATTCTTTATTTATTCTTCCAAATCAATTTCATCCCCTTCAAAGTAATCCCCGTCCGATAAAACGCACTTTTTCCAACGCTTTTCCAGTCCTCGAAACAGTCGGAATCGTCTTTTTTCGTTATAGCCTTCAAGACCTTCTTCGATTCGGTTTTCATGTTCTCAATCGTGTCAAAATGGCGGCCCCGCATTGGCCTTTTGAGTTTGCTGAATAGCCAGAAGTCGCACGGAGCCAAATCAGGCGAATACGGTTGTTTCGGACGATATGAGTCGAGTTTTTGGCAAAAAAGTCGCGAAGAACCAATGCAGTATGACAAGGTGCATTATCGTGATGAAGGAACCAAGAGTTGTTCGCCCATAATTCCGGCCGTTTCAGACGAATAGCTTCACGTAAACGACGCATAACGCTCAAATAATATTCTTTGTTAACAGTTTGGCCCGGCGGAAGGAATTCATAGTGCACCACACCACGATAATCAAAGAAAACTGTCAACAAGACCTTGATTTTCGATCGACTTTGCCGTGGTCGTTTCGGTCTTGCTTCATCTTTTGCACGATATTCGCTGGATTGGTCGGTGGTTTCAGGGTCGTATGCGTAAATGAAAGTCTCGTCTCCAGTAATAATGCATTTCAAGTGGCCCTTATAGTCAGACAGCACAGTTTCACACACATCAACGCGACGCTTTTTTTCCAAAAAATTGAGCGATTTTGGCACCAATCGAGACTTGACGCGTTTTAGACACAAAACATTCTTTAAAATGGTTTGGGCTAAGCCAAATGATATTCCAACACTATCAGCGAGATCTTTAATTGTCCATCGACGATTTTCAAGCACCAAATCTTTGAATTTTTTGGACGTGGCCCTCGTCGGTAGACGTTAATGGTCGTCCAGAGCGCGGTTCGTCTTCAACGCGTTCTCGACTCTCTTTGAACTAGTTGTACCACTTATAAACGTTTTTTTGTGCCATAGTTTGATCACCAAAGGCCTTCCGCAACATTTTCAACGTGTCCGCACAAAAATATTCGTTCCGCAAACAAAATTTGATGCAAGTTCTTTGCTCAACAAAATCACTCATTGCAAAAATCGAAAAATTCACTTTTGGTTGTTTACAAAAACACGAGTAACTCGGAGATAATTAAACCTTTTAACAAACACACGCTTGGCAAATATTATAGACTGTCCTACCAACCTAGGAAAAAAATTTACCTGCCTTCCGAATACCCGGGAGTTTTAAATGACAATTTAACCTTACTTTTTGATCAGAGTGTTACAACAGACATTCCCACCACGGACTACACTCTAATCGCCACCTTCTGTAGATGACACTGAAATAATGTCAACAGATATTGATGCGGACCAAGCAACCGAAAACCTCCAATCACATCTGAACCTCTTAGAAAACTGGCTCAACCAATGACGCATCAAAGTAAACTGCAACAAGTCCACGCAAATCACCTTCACAAATAATCGTTCGACGTTCCCACAAGTTAAAATATTTAATCAATCCATCACGATAAAAACCGAAGTAAAATATCTAGGGCTCCACCTCGACCAAAAATTTACATGGAAAACCCACAGAGAAACCAAAACAGAACAACTGAAACTAAAAACATGCACTGGCACTTGGACGAAAATCACAACTTACTTTTGAAAACAAACTGCTTCTATAAAAAACCATACTAAGTAATACCTAAATGGTCTTACGGGATCGAATTATGGGGATGCAGCAAACCATCAAAAGCAAACTTTGAACACTAAACCACCGCAACAAATACATCGCCGACCTCTACCTCCAAGTGAGAATATTGAAGAGATTATTGCCGGAATATATCACTGAATAAACTCAGGAGACCCGCCACTGGACGGTGCCCGACTCGTGTCAAACAGCTTTAATATCATAGTATTTACTTATAACTCTAAAGTGTTAAGAGTAGATTGTAAATTACAGTAAACAAAAATATTTTCTCCCTTTATCGTCATTTCTTCCGCTTTACGCAGATCATGGAATACCCGCAAAATACTCATAACACATATCAATCAACCTTGGAAATAAGTTAGATGTTGATTATTTTTAATCAATATTTTATTGAAATCTATCATAATCGTAAAAAAAACTTGCTTTTTGTAGCTGAAAATGCATTTTTGATGGAAAGCTACTGAATTATATACTTCTATAAATGTAGTTCCATATTTCGTTATAATCTGATTGGGACCATTCAACTTCTGCAAAGTCAGTATATTTTTTTAAAAAATAAGCTAAAAGCATTTAATAATTTCCATGAATCCTCACTCAGAATTGTCGGTAATTGAAGATCCGATTCTGTTTCTCTTCTTCAAATGAGAAAACTAGAATTTTTTTGCATCGATTAGGTGAGATGTAAATACGAACGATTATGATTATTAGTACATTTAACAATTACTATTTTTATACTCATATTTATCCAATACTTGATTTGGTGAAAAATTAATATGATTGACCAATAAATAATGTATCACTAAACTATATTTTTTAATTAGCCAATCCTGCAGCTCTGCACAACTGTAGCTAAAATTTAAACCAGGTCCGCACGAAACCACGATTTACTTGCACGTGAAAATCGTTGAAAGTAAGATGTATAGTGCGGACTGGAAACATGTGCAAGTTTTAAAACTCTATGTGAAATTTGGGGAATGGAAGCGTTGAGCAATAGTCAAGTAAACCATAGTGCGATTACGTTTCTCATTTTTCTATTGCCTTCACAACTGTTACGTCTATTAGATATGCGAAAGTATCGTCACAGTCGCTGACTTTTTTTTAACTTAATAAAACCGAAACAGTATAGTGACGGTGATGAAAAATATGAACAGGATATTTTGACATATTGATCGTGTATACGGGAGATTTTTCTAGATTCTCTCGGTTGCCAATAACCTATAGATAATAGTGAGTTTCTCATATGCTGCAATATTTTCTCAATGGATATCTGGGCGTGCTCTGGCAGGTTCCGGGGTCACAGACATTGGGCATACGGTAAGAGTTGTCCGCTATTCCCATTGGAATAGTAGGCCAGCTGCCTCCTAAACTGGTCGAGACACGGAGAAGGGAATGCTGCGTCCCCACAGCAAACTTCTCTCCCGCTATCGGAAGGGCGTGGGACAAGTACCCAATGCCCGACCTACCTGATGCAGGTTTTTCTAGGATTTTCCCTGCATTTCTTTAAGCGAATGCCGAGTAGGATCCTTAAAATATATCCCGGGGGCTCTAGTTAACCCTTGGCTACCTTCCTCTACCCTTCCGCAGCCCGCTTTTCAAATCCCTTTCTATGCTATTAAAGGGCAGTTGCCCAACGTGGATTACACTCATGTAGCCTGTTGCCATAAAAAAGGGGCCACCTTTGGTGATGCCTTCACAACTGTCTGGTTTTTTGAAGTAAGGTTCCCACATTCCGAGGCACCTTGGTCTGTTTTGAGAGGTGTATGTTTCCGGGATCGCAGACCTTGGGCATACGGTAAGAGTTGTCCGCTATTCGTATTGGAATAATCAGCCAGCTGCCTCCTAAACTGGCCAAGGCATGGCGAGGGGAAGCTGTGACCCCACAGGCAACTCCTCTCCCGCCATCGGAAGGGCGTGGGACAAGTACCAAATGCCCGACCTACCTGATGCAGGTTTTTATAATTCGTGCATTACTTTTAGGCGAATGCCGGGTAGGATCCTTAAACTATAACCCGGGGGCCCTAGTTAACCCTTGGCTACCTTCCTCTACCCTTCCGCATCCCCCTCTCACTTCCCTTTCCTATGCTATAAGAGGGGAGTTGCCACTCTGTGGATTACCCTATACCTGCACCTCAAAAATACACCTCAAACTTACATTCGAAAATAATACTCTATTGAACTTGTTTACTATGCATCTCAAGCCGTAAATAAAACTGAGAGTACTGATTTATTTTCAAAAGTTTTCTTTTAAGCAAGATCGATACAACCGGCTAACATTTTTTCCACATCAGAGCAATGAATGTGATAATAACAAAGAACATAAATAAATCTTGTATGGTAAATCCAAGGGTAAAGAACACCCAAGAGCCTAAGAAACTATAGTGCGTTTAAAATTGGAGCCGATTTGACCTTGACGGTCTTCTTTCCGCCGACGAATCAAATTTTTGCGACGTAGTCACATATTACCCACGCAGCTGCAGTAAGGGTTTCGTTGTCATTCATTATGGACGATGTAGCAACGCTTGTGGCAACTCCCTGCTCTCATTCGCTGGCACTTAAATCGGCTCCCATTTGAAATAAACTGTAGGGGAGAAAACTGAGCCGTCTATATGGCCTCCAGTTTCAACAACAGTTTGTAAACTCAGTTTCACATGACGAGTTACTTGCACGCATGAGTCAACTTTGAAAAAATCAAGAGAAAGTAAAAAATATTTTTTTAACTTCGTTTGTTCAAATTTGATTTTACAAATAATGTTTGCGGTATATATAATCTAATTTAATTTCCTAAAAATTTTGAGCATCAATAAATTTATATTTTTTTACTGTTTTATGTTTTTAATATGTCGAAAAATTTGTTACTATAAAAAATTTGTTGTTACTAATGTTACGGAAGTTTAGACACTTTTTTTTGAATATGTTAATTGTTAAGTCTCTGAAATACTATTTTCTTGTGGTGTACTTACTATTGCGCCTGAAAAGAAATGGCTGTAGTTATCATTTTATTTTGCTTTATATCCAGTTTCCTGTCGCAAGTAAAACATTGTCTTGAATTTTATTCTAAAAAATCCTAACATATTTCAGCTGATTACATATCGTTATTTGGTATGTTTTATATTTAATATATTATCTTAATTGTCCCAACAGTTAGTTGTGTTCGGAATGTCTTAATTACATTAACCGTTGAATTTCAAGAAATAACAATTTTTGAAAGAAAAGCACCCCTTCAACTTTTTAATTTATATTGATATATTTTCTATATTTGTCAAAACATTTTCTAAAATTATATAAAACTATCCTATTTATAACGAGAGTAATTTTATTCCTTGAAAGTTTATCCGTGTACTGATCAATCAATTTGGATACTATATGGAGTATGGATTGATTTCTAACGTGGATCTCTGCTTTCACATATGTATAAAAATTCTCATGATTTGAATTTATTCCTAAAATATTGTATTGAGACCCTAACATCCCCAAAGGTCGTCTATTTTTCCCATTTATGAATGTTTTACAAATCAATGTTGTAATTGAAAATTACTGTATAAGATACTTTTTTCTTAAAAATGTTTTTATCATATTTTACACGTATTTCATTTGAGTTCCACTTAATTGACTTTAACACATTGCAGCATTTAATTCTTCTTGTTTTATTATTCTTTATGAAATACAAAATAAGATTATTTCCCTTCAAGACAGATGAGAAATATAATTTAAATAACATGGAGACATCTATTACAAGAAACAAACAAAAAAAGATAGTTCAGAAAGCAATTCAAATACAGAAAGTATAATCCTATTAAGCAAGTCTTCCGATACTAAAATATTCGTTTATGTATATATATATGTATATATAAAAAAACTTCTCTATTGGCTTCGTCTCTCATTTGTCCCTCTTCTCGCGCCGAAGTAAATTTACTAACGACATTGTAAGATGGGGATTACAACTCGCAGAGTTAAAAATATCTTGGTTTGTGTATCTTAATGTAAAATTAGCATTAAAGTGGTATTAGAAATTAAGGAAAGTAAAAATGAATCAGAGTATGCACCTCATGACACTTCGAAGAACTTAAATTGAATTTTTGAGTCATATGGAATATATTTTTGAGTCATATGGAATATTATTAACACTAGTCTCGTGTAAGAATATTAAGGTTTCTAAAGCGGACCAGATATATATCAAAATACGAGAGAATTAATTAAATACAATAAAGCAAAGAAAATATTACTAGGCCTATTTGGTTTCTAACAGAAAATTCTAAGCTAAGGTACTTTAAAATGTGAACTGAAAGATTAAGAGTATCTTTCATCATCATCGATGATGAAGTAAATATTTTCAAGTAGTGCAGATATTATTTCCTACGATGCAGCACCATTTATGTAAAATTTACGAAGTTTTATTTTAAACTAGCTGGGTGCCCGGCGTTGCCCGAGATGTCATTTATCTATAACCATCCATAAGACTCCAATTTTGGTTACTTTTGCGCTATTTTTATGTAAAGCTCCTCGAACCCTATCCCTAAATGTGCTCACCTCCCATGCCGAAGGGGGATGAAGTCATTGACTAATTATATCGGCCGTTTTTACATGTTAGAAGATGACCACCCCCACAAATATGCGATAAAGAAAAAGAATGTATTCCACGCAAAAATCGGCCGATTACATTGTCTGAAAATTTATTCCCCCGCCCAACACCTCCCAAACCCGTCGCGTAACCCAGGTTGTCACAATTAGATTCAGCGACATTCATAGTCTCGGAATTGATTCGAATCTCGGTTGTTTTTGCGGGATATTATTTAACGTACCTCCACCCCACCCCTAAGCTTGCTCCCCTCACAGGGGTTAAATTATACACAAACAACATCTGTATAAATACTTTCAAAGTAATTAACCCCAGGAAATAATTATCGCAAATATCGACCGTTTAACATGTTTGAAATTTTTCACCCCCGACCACTCCCGCTTCGGGGACTTAAACGGTCAAGTTTAATGTCATAATTAAACTCAGTGACAATCCTGATAGTTTCTGGTTTATTTTTATCTAATGCTACTTCCACGCCAACCCTTAAGGGTGCACCCTTCCGAGTCCGAAAGGGGTTGAAATTATACACAGAGAACATGTAGGGAAATTTTATTAATCTAACTCATCCCGAAATATATTTAATTGACGAAAAAACAGCCGGTCAACTCATCCCAACCCAGCCGATACCCGCGCGTTGTCCAGATTGTCATAAATAAATTCAGCAACATCCATTACCTTCGATTTGACTCCAATCTCGGTTGTATTCGCGTTATTTTATTGCAGCGTTCCTCCACCCAACACCTAAAAGTGCTCTACTGATAATCCCGACCCGCTTCTGGGGGTGGTAAACGCCTCTCACCCCAACAGTCGGTAGAAACACTATTAATATCTCTGACCCCTAACAATATTTATCCGACTGAAATGTCGACTGTTTTAGCATGTTCAAATATTTCCACCCCCGTCCACCCCCGCTTCTGGGGGCCACTAATGTATAAAGGGATTTATATTTTCAACAACATCCGTTGAAATAGTATTCACGTAATTCTCCTCCAAGAACGCGCAAGAACTGACTATTTATCTTCCCTTCCAACCCTCACCCTTTCGGGTTAAATGGGCAATTAAAAATATTTATCCGAAGTAAACTCACTGACATCCATAACCTTCGATTTGACTCCAAACTCGGTTGTATTCGCGTTATTTTTCTGTAAAGCAACTCCACCCCAAACCCTAAGGGTGCCCTTTTCCCAGGGCGTAGGAGATGAATATTATATTCAGATAACATCGGTAGAAACACAATCAATATCTTTTACCCCTAAAAATATTTATCCGACTGAAATATCGACTGTTTTAGCATGTTCAAATATTTCCACCTTCGTCCACTCCCGCTTCTGGGGGTGGTAGGCGCGTCTCACCCGACAGTGTTGTTTTCCTGGTCGCAAAGAACACGTGTACGAAATTTGGTGAAATTTGATCCACCGGTATAGATTTGTATTCTCCACCCCAAACCCTAAGGGTGCCCTTTTTCCAGAGTGTAGGGGATGAAAATTATATTCAGAAAACATCGGTAGAAACACCATCAATATCTTGGACCCCTAAAAATTATTATCCGACTAAAATATCGGCTGTTTTAGCATGTTTAAATATTTCAACCCCCGTCCACCCCCGCTTCAGGGGGTGGTAGACATGTCTCACCCCGACAGTGTTTGTTTCCTGGTCGTAAAGAACACGTGTACGAAATTTGGTGAAATTTGATCCACCGGTGTAGATTTGTATAACGAACATACAAATATACAAACATACAAACATACAAACAAACATACAAACAAACATACATACACTCTTTTTTATTTATAAGACTAGCTGGGTGCCCGGCGTTGCCCGAGATGTCATTTATCTATAACCATAGATAAGACTCCAATTTTGGTTACTTTTGAGCTATTTTTATGTAAAGCTCCTCGAACCCTATCCCTAAATGTGCTCACCTCCCATGCCGAAGGGGGATGAAGTCATTGACTAAATATATCGGCCGTTTTTACATGTTAGAAGATGACCACCCCCACAAATATCCGATAATAAAAAAGAATGTATTCCACGCAAAAGTCGGCCGATTACATTGTCTGAAAATTTATTCCCCCGCACAACACCTCCCAAACCCGTCGCGTTAGCCAGGTTGTCACAATTAGATTCAGCGACATTCATAGTCTCGGAATTGATTCGAATCTCGGTTGTTTATGCGGGATTTTATTTAACGTACCTCCACGCCACCCCTAAGCTTGCTCCCCTCACAGGGGTTAAATTATACACAAACAACATCGGTATAAGTACTTTCAAAGTAATTAACCCCAGAAAATAATTATCGCAAATATCGACCGTTTAACATGTTTGAAATTTTTCACCCCCTACCACTCCCGCTTCGGCGACTTAAACGGTCAAGTTTAATGTCATAATTAAACTCAGTGACAATCCTGATAGTTTCTGGTTTATTTTTATCTAATGCTACTTCCACGCCAACCCTTAAGGGTGCACCCTTCCGAGTCCGAAAGGGGTTGAAATTATACACAGAGAACATGTAGGGAAATTTTATTAATCTAACTCATCCCGAAATATATTTAATTGACGAAAAAACAGCCGGTCAACTCATCCCAACCCAGCCGATACCCGCGCGTTGTCCAGATTGTCATAAATAAATTCAGCAACATCCATGACCTTCGATTTCACTCGAATCTCGGTTGTTTTCCCGTTATTTTCAAGGAAATTAATTAAACTCAGTGACAATCCCGATAGTTTCTGGTTTCTTTTATGTAATGCTACTTCACGCCTACCCTTAAGGGTGCACCCTTATGAGTCCGAAAGGGGTTGAAATTATACACAGAGAACATGTAGGGAAATTTTATTAATCTAATTCATCCCGAAATATATTTAATCGACGCAAAAAACAGCCGGTAACTCATCCCATCCCAGCCGATACCCGCGGGTTGTCCAGATTGTCATAAATAAATTCAGGGACATCAATGACCTTCGATTTCACTCGAATCTCGGTTGTTTTCCCGTTATTTTCAAGGAAAATAATTAAACTCAGTGACAATCTCGATAGTTTTTGTTTTCTTTTTATGTAATGCTACTTCACGCCCACCCTTAAGGGTGCACCCTTATGAGTCTGAAAGGGGTTGAAATTATACACAGAGAACATGTAGGGAAATTTTATTAATCTAATTCATCCGGAAATATATTTAATCGACGCAAAAAACAGCCGGTAACTCATCCCAACCCAGCCGATACCCGCGCGTTGTCCAGATTGTCATAAATAAATTCAGGGACATCCATGACCTTCGATTTGACTCGAATCTAGGTTGTTTTCCCGTTATTTTCAAGGAAATCCCCTCCAGCCCCACCCCTATCATGCCTACAAACAACATCGGTAGAAATACTATCAACGTCAATGGTCCCGGCATTTATTTATTCCATGCTAATATCGATGATTTCACATGTTAGAAAATTTCCATTCCATCCACTCCCGCCCCTTGGGGCTAAATGGCCAATTTGATGCTATAATTGAACTGGATGACATCCATAACCGTGGATTTGACTCCAATCTCGGTTGTATTCGCGTTATTTTATTGCAGCGTTCCTCCACCCAACATCTAGAAGTGCTCTACTGATAATCCCGGCCCGCTTCTGGGGGTGGTAGACGCGTCTCACCCCAACAGTGTTGTTTTCCTGGTCGCAAAGAACCCGTGTACGAAATTTGGTGAAATTTGCTCCAGCGGTGTAGATTTGTATTCTCCACCCCAAACGCTAGGGGTGCTCTTTTCCCAGGGTGTAGAGGTTGAAAATTATATTCAGATATCATCAGTGGAAAGACTATAAATATCTTTGACCCCTACAAATATTTATCCAACTGAAATATCGACTGTTAGCATGTTTAAATATTTCCACCCCCGTCCACCCCGCTTCTGGGGGTGGTAGGCGCGTATCACCCCGACAGTGTTGTTTTCCTGGTCGCAAAGAACATGTATACGAAATTTGGTGAAATTTGATCCACCGGTATAGATTTGTATTCTCCACCCCAAACGCTAGGGGTGCTCTTTCCCCAGGGTGTAGAGGATGAAAATTATATTCAGATATCATCAGTGGAAACACTATAAATATCTTTGACCCCTAAAATATTTATCCGACTGAAATATCGACTGTTTTAGCATGTTTAAATATTTCCACCCCCGCTTCTGGGGATGGTAGACATGTCTCACCCCAACAGTGTTTGTTTCCTGGTCGTAAAGAACACGTGTACGAAATTTGGTGAAATTTGCTCTACCGGTGTAGATTTGTATAACGAACATACAAACATACAAACATTCAAACATACAAACATACAAACAAACATACAAACAAACATACAAACAAATATACAGACAAACATACATACACTCTTTTTTATTTATAAGATTGTTATATTATTATTTAACTATATTTTATTAATGCACTATTTATGTTTTATTTATCAAATTTAATGAAAACATATTACAAATTAGTTTATGATTATGAACACGTTAGTTTACGTACTACCGTACTCTTTCGATACTTCAGGAAACCCCCTTCAACCACTCAGTGTTTCCAATGTCTACCAACACAAAGAGTGGGGGTGTATGGGGATTGAAATTTTCAAACATGCTCTATCGGCCGATATTTACGTCAGATATATATTTTTCGGGGTCAAAGGGACTGACAGGCTTTCTACCGATGCTTTTTTTATAATTAAAGTTTATAACGGTAGCGTCGACATCCTGGTCATTGGTGACCCGTATGTTATTTACAATAGATTACATAGCGTTAATGTTTACATACATTCTTAACATTAATTGCAATAGGGTTTCTATATTTGTTCACTTATGTTTGCTTCCTCGATAAATTTGATGATGTCCAAGGCAGCTGTCGTTGAGGTCTGCGATGTGGTGTTTTGTGATTATATTTCTTCTGATGTCGTTGTACCTGCTGCAATAGAATAGTATATGGGGAATAATTAGTGGTTCACTGCATTCTTCATAGGTTGATTGGTAGATCTGGAAAATAGGAACGCATGAGTACAAACTGAGTGGAGGGTTCTTCCTCTAGATAGCATAACCTGTTTTTTTTCTGTTCATGGTTTTGGGAATTGTTATATCTTTGTAGTGTACTAGGTCACTGTGAATTATTCCGTTGTTCTTCCTTCTCCTTTTTTCGTTCCACCTGTTTTCTAGTTTTTCTTTATAGAACTTCCACGTTTCCTTTCTGTTGCACTGGAATTCGTTTTCTCCATTGCGCATGGTTCTTGATGCTACTTTTGGGAACCTGTCGGCCCTGAGGTTTCCAGGAATTCCTCTATGCGCAGGGATCCATGCTAGACAGATGTTTTGATTCCAATCATTATCTTCGTGATATTGTTTCAATGTTTTGTTCCTTTTTGGGGGGTTTATGATATCTTTGGTTGCTTCGGATAAGTCTGTTAGAATGAGATTATTGTTATCAGGGATGTTAAATTCAGTGGTTTGCACTTCAGCCACCAGTTTAGGAGGCAGCAGGCCGACTATTCCAATGGGAATAGCGGACAACTCTTACCGTATGCCCAAGGTCTGAAACCCCGGAACATACACCTCTCAGAACAGGCCGAGGTGCCTCGGCTTGTGGGAACCTTAGTTCAAAAACGGAGAGGAAAAGGCATACCCAAAGGTAGCCCCTTCGTATTTCTCCTAAAAGGTTCTGCCTGCGAGAGAACATCCCTCGCAAGTATTGCCTGCGAGAGAATATCCCTCGCAGAATATAGTACTCCTTGACTTAAGAATTTTTTTTAGGGCAACTGATGTGTATTATGCTTACGAATATCTTTAAAAATGAAAAAAATTACGTCTGATTGAAAATTAATTATAAGATAGTAAGATAGGAAAATACAGACAAAATAATGATAATATAAATACCATACAACGTTTGAGGTGCAGTTGTGTCGCTCTAGGATTTTGAAAAAAGGGACAAGGATCCCAGAAACTTTGTGTGGTATTTATAAGCCTATTATCACTTATTTTGTCTGTATTTGGCTATCTTTCGTATTATTATGAATATCATTATAAATTAAATAAAGGCATTTCACCTCCATTCTTAACTAAGTGAGACGTGAAAATGAACCTTAAGTTTATTCATTGTATTTTTTGCTCTTCCTGCATCTCTCCTTCAATTTCTGCGAGATTATTACAGTGTAAAGTTCGTATAAACGGAGAAAAATGCCCTTGTATCAGTACAAAATGGTAGATAGATTGACATAGTTCACTGGAATTTAATTACTTTGTGAAGGAAAGTCTGCACGGTTAGGACTCGTGGTGGGCCATTGTTCCCGGCGCTTTTATTACTGCCAAGACTAGACAGAAGCATCGCATTTAAACGTCATTTATTTCATATAGATGAAAGGATTTCTTGAGAGGAAAATATGACAGTGCATGGAAATGAGGATATCAGGTTGTTTATTACGTTAGCTGCTTCCCGGAACTTTCCGGCTAATTAGCTGCGGCGTTCTTCTGCATAATATACTCCATTGACTGTCAAGTCTTCCTGCTTCTACGTCGAATAACAATTGTTAAAACTAGAGTTTTATGTGCCTGTAAAGATATTATTTTCAAATTTACGTTGAAATAGATGCTTATTATTATATTTGCACTCCATCTCTGAGAACATTCAAATATAGTAATTCCATCTACAAAAACTTTCTTCGGGTGCAAAATCATTAAAATGTCAATTAAAACTGGCACCTGGTTTATATAATGAAATTTGTGGCCGAAAAAAATAATTTAAATTGTTATCTTTTCTTAGAAATTGGCTCAATATATATGTCACATGAGTATGTAGTTTAATTAAATATTAATTAAGAGCATAATAACCAAAATATATTAGTTTCTAATTCCTTTAATATCTATCGAAGTAAAAGTTGGACATAATTTAGCCAAACTGCAGGAACGGAAAGATATATTAATGCAAATAAGAACATAACTACCAAATTCAACAAATATTTTACTTCTGAAAGTTTTAATTGGCTTTGAAAAGTGGCACGTGGAAAAGAACTTCGAGTTTGCAACGCAATATTTCGCCGTCTTCGACAAATTCTGGATCGTCTTTGATAAAGCTGTTGCCACAGCCAACTCACGTCATTATAATTATTGATTATACTGTTGCGACTTATCAAACAACATTTGTCCCCAAAATTAAATAAAATGCCACATTACGATATTCAGAACACACTACTTTCGCTGAGCAACAAGTATATCAACTATACTCCATGTACATTGTTTCTCACAAAAATTATTCCCCTCTTCCTACACGCGACGCAAGTTGATTTAACTACAATTATGTTATAAAATATATTCTCACATTGCAAGGCGTCTAACAAGTATGGTACTTTAGCTCCGATCCTCAGTTGGAGTATCTTCTTTTACATTGCATGAATATGCATAAACACCCGGAAAATTCTAAATTTAACTTCCAAATTTATGTGGCTAATAGCACAACAGAGATTTGCAAGTCTCTAACGGAACAAATAAGAAGTTCTAGCAACATTTTCCCGGATGTTCATGTATATGCATGCAACATGAACAACAATATATACGAGAGTAGAATCTGTGAAAAGGAACATACTAGTTAGACGCATTGTAATTGCATTAATATATGATCTACCATAGAGAATCATAGTCGAATAAAAAAAGAAATCAAATGTGTGTATTCCATGTTGCATTCATTAAGGGGTACACGATATAAACTAGATGAGTTATAAGCAAGTAAAATTTACAGCTACAGGTTCTTTTGGAAGTGATAGATTGCCGTTCATTATGACATAAACAATTGAAAAATTGGCTCAGATATAATATTTGTAAATCTTCCCAATAGAAGGCGGAGAAATTGATATTTAAGATGTCTCAAGATAATATTATTTCTTGCATTATACTAACGATAAAATTACATGCTATAGAGTCAAAATCAGCTGAGTTGATACTAAATTAATTTTAAAAAGTTCAAGTATTTAATTGTCGCATTATGTTTGACGAAAAACTTCACTACAGAATAAAGATTATTAGAAAATGAAGCAAAGTTATTTTTCTGAGATTGAGTTACGTCAATAATAATTATGATTCGATTCTTGTATTTTGCATAATATTATTCATATTGACCTTTTTATATTACGCGTATAATTGCTGTCGTTAAATCAAGCATTGATAATAAAATCACTGCATAATTTTTAATGTAAACAGAGTACCATGAACAGTTGTTTAAAACTGTTTAACGCGAGTTTGGTAATGACGCACTGCGTATAATATTGGAGCACGCTGTCAGATGGGTTTTTACCTTCGGTCGTAAAAAGAGCATCTACAACCAATCCGGTGGAAATCTCTATAAAACCTCACGGTCCCCTCTCCTTCCATAATAGCAACAGCCCATCTTTACCTCAGAAGCGTGACGACCCCACTCAGCGGAAGTGGCTCGACAAACTTCCCAGTCACAATTCCCCAGGAGAGAAAAATGAACAAGGTTAGTTTCATCTTCATTTTATAACTATTTTTTTTCCCAATAAAAATCTATATCTGTGCACGTTTATCACCACAGTAACGTGCATTAAAATAAAACTTTGCGTCACAGAAATATTTGCCGCGTTCCGTTAACTCGAACAAAAAAAACAAAGATATAATCGAGTTTATACCAATAAGTCTTACAACGAATTCTGTTTAAATAACAAAACTAATTGTACTTATTTTCAAATTAAAAATGTTTGACATACCCAAGTAATAATTATTTTTAACTATTTGCTGTTTCGATAACCACATCCATTAACTCAGTATAATGCATAATGAGAATTTGTAAGGATATTTTTTCACTTTTCGTGTACAACAGTTCCGTTTAATGTTTATTTAAAATGTAAATTCATATTAAATTTAAAAATTTGTTCGGTTTCTGGTATTTGTATTTCACAAACCCAATTCCCATTAGCGTCTATTTAAATAAAAAAATATTAATGTGGGCAATTACTTGCTTAAGCAATTACTTTCATTCTACATTTACTGTATGCCAAAATTATGCGATGACGTTAAATAATATGGACAAGAAAAAGCAAAAAACACTAATATTGGTAGATAATACTCGTAATGTCTTACGGATTCTGCCGCAAAATATTAGTGGAAGTATTTCTATTCTGTTTCTAAATCACGATAACATAATAAAGAAGAAATACAAAAATTTGTCTGGTGTTTATATGTTTACAGTACGTCACTGAATATATCCTGAATTTCATTGAACGATAATTTCAACAATTCAGTATTTATTGTATCATTTAGGAAATTACTCCTGGTTTCGTTTGGATATAGATGTAATAATGTATTGATGAAATGCAGTAAGTAAGATTATTTATCTTCGGTAAGACATTTTTGTGAGAAAACTGTTTTTAACTTCAGAGAAAATTATTACAACCAAACTCAACCCTACAGGCTATAAAAACGAATTGACAGATTAGGAAACAAAAATATCGGCAGGACCGAGAACAGAACACAAAATCACTACTTAGCACGTGATCACTAATAATTAAACTATCCTAGACTTCCTTCCGTAGAATGTACCTGAAACAGACTCACTACAATTTAATGAATTACATTCTTCAAGCTCTAATTTTATGGCTTAAATGAAGAATATAACAAAGGTTCTTGAATTAATTGAAGAAAAGAGGAAATTCTTACAACCAAGGTCAGTCCTATTAAAGTTAATTAACAGACTATGATACAAAAATATCGAAAGAACAGGTAATCGAACCCAGGATCATCTCAAACTACGCAGTCGCTCAATAATGATATTTAGGGGGGCATTAGTTATCTATAGCAAATTACTATACTAATTCTAAAGAAGATTAGAGTAAGAGGGGACAGGATGTAAGTCGATTCGACAGGATAGTCTGTCAGCACCAATGTCTGGTTTAATAGATAACCCAGTAGCTATGAACCCCCACCCCCAAAACAAATTTGGTAGCTTAAAAACCACGAAATTTTGCACCTCTTTTCAGTTTTTCGCTAATAGCAAAAGAATGGAGCAATATATTGAAAATAATGTTCAGTAATAAATTGTAGAGCATAAAATTCTGCATCTGATTACGAAATTCGGTCGAACGTAGTGGTGGAAATGGTTCGTCAAATTTACGTCATTTTCGAAAAGAATACAGTTTGGAATATTTCTAGTGCTGATATATCCAAAATGGAACCAGTAAGATAATTTGTCACAGAATAATTGTTTTAGAGAATTTAATTTTCGTTCCAATCCATTATCTGGTTTCAACAATCCATTGAGATTGGCCGAAAATACACTGAAACGATACCATATTTAATGATACTGTTTTTATAAAAACTCAATTTACCCAAAACTGGTACACAATGATCATATCTAGTCTCATTATACTGGTCACTTTGCTTATCCATACATATTTTAATTCCAACCTTGAATTTCTACTCAAACACATTTTAATAATTGCTCCAATTTCCTTCTTATACAACAAAATCAGAATCTAACTACTTTACCTAGCAAATATTTTGATTTTCTGACATTATTCACGTGTTGAATCCAAGAATAAAAAACACATAATATTACTTATCTTCATTGCTAATTCTTTTCAATTAATTTATCAAATCCCGATAAACAATTTCAGTTTTTACTGTCCTTTCTTTACTAATGTTATCCCGTGCGCTACTCGTCTTGCTCGACGTAATTTTTTCACATTGTCTAATAACCATTTTTTTCACATCTCACTCTTTCATATATTTTTTATCTTTCATTCACTACAATATCCCGGAATTACGTGGAAACGTTATCGTTGCTTACGATTCTTCGGCGACTATCTCGTTCTTCCGGATTCTCCGAGAAAATTTTCGTTCTTTCCGGAAGCGAACTCGTTGTTCAAGCCACTCCTGCGACGATTTCGTTCTTAAGCACCGTTGACTCGCCATAAACCTAACGATGCCATCGCTGTCAACTCATATGGCGCAGTGTATTGGCTACTTCAGTTTGGTTTATCGTATCTTATCCCGATTTATATATTAAAGAGTACTGGGAGATGAAGATAAAATAGAAAAGCGAATGTACTTTGAAATGGGAGATCATAAATTCAAATTTAAATAAAAGATCCAAAAAACATATGTAGGAAAAATTTCTTTTCTAAATAGAACAATCAGCGATTGAAACAAATAACCTGTAACATCTCCAGGATTTACCTTCTAAAGAAATAAGCTCTGTATATCACAAATCGTCAAAAACAGTGTAAGCGAAGTGTCAGTGTAATTAGTATTAAGTAATGGTAAGATGTATGTGATTGGACCGCTGTAGATAACCCCTATGAGAGCGATCATTTTCCATTGATTACGGAAGTCAATCTACTATGGCCGACAGTGCCGAATCCCAATAGCTACATAAATGGAATTCTTTCCACTAAGATGGAATACCTGGGATACCAACCGATAACTTATAGTGACACACAGAGGAAAATAATCGAAAAATGTTTATAAACTTAGAAGACATCATCGATAGAGTAATGACTAAAATGAATTCGATAATTACAAACGCAGCAAACGGATCGATAATCATATACACTAGTTAATAAAATAGAACAGTAGCACCGTGAATGAATGTAATTCTATATAAAAAAAACACAAACGAATGATAACAAAGTTCATTATAAAAGTATGAAACCGAAATATAGAAAAACCATAATAAATTGGTCCAGAAATGCATTGATCAACAAAGTTACAGTTCTAACCGACCATGCAGGCATAAAAGTATCTTGAAACACTAAAAAATGTACGAGGAAACTACTAAGGCAACCAAATAAAATACATTGAAAATTTCAACCAATAATTTATATCAAAGGAAGAATAAATAGGCAGCATACTAGCCGATGTTTTCACATCTAACTCGGCCTCATGTAACTATAACAAAGTAGACAAAGAAAAACTACCTATACCTACCGAAACCAACCTAAAATATCCGGACGCCTCCCCGCTCAATGAAACCATCACACTCGATGAACTGCAAATAACCATTAAAAAGAAAAGCTCAACCCCGGTCCAGACAGCGTCTCAAATCCTCTGATTAAAAACCTCCCTCCTAAAGAAATTGAACTACTCTTTCAAATATACATCAATTACTAAATGAAATATTTTAATAAAATCACCTTAGTGTTTTTTTTTAAAAAAAATAAAAATTGGAGATTTTTAAAAGGACAAATAATTAATAATTATGTTACACATTAGAAAATATTTTTATAGTACATAGTTTATAATTATTAATCATCTTAACCAGCAGAAGCACATATTTTTACATTTAAAGTGACTTGATAGTAAAAGAAACATCATTGTAAGATATACATACTGATATGTTCTTAAATAATATGAACATAATGTAATTAATAATTAGAGGAACATCGTTTATTCAGTATGGAGTCAACATTGCAATACCAATGACAATCAGTGTAAAGAATAGTAAAATTTATATAATTATTAATTAAAAGCATAATTAACATAGAATTAATAATGAAATAGCACATACTACATCTTGGCTCGACAGCCCATTGAGAACCTTGGCTTACCGAGACGACTTCCAGACTGTCATATTACATGACACATTCTCGATTTAGGAGCGACACGTGGTCATAGTGTCTAATCAACCTCAGTCTTAACCGCAGTTTTGTGACCAAAATAAACATAACTAAATACAAAAATACAAAGGAAAAAGCCTGCGAGGGCTATTCTCTCGCAGGCAATACCTGCGACGGATATTCTCTTGCAGGCAGAACCTTATAGGAGAGATACGAAGGGGCTACATTTGGGGATGCCTTTTCCTCTCCGTTTTTGAACTAAGGTTCCCACAAGCCGAGGTACCTCGGCCTGTTCTGAGAGGTGTATGTTCCGGGGTCACAGAACTTGGGCATACGGTAAGAGTTGTCCGCTATTCCCATTGGAATAGTCGGCCAGCTGCCTTCTAAACTGGTCGAGGCACGGGGAAGGGAATGCTGGGTCCCCACAGAAAACTCCTCTCCCGCTATCGGAAGGGCGTGGGACAAGTACCCAATGCGCGACCTACCTGATGCAGGTTTTCTAGGGTTTTTCCTGCATTTCTTTAGACGAATGCCGGGTAGGATCCTTAAAATATAGCTCTGGAGCCCTAGTTAACCCTTGGCTACCTTCCTCTACCCTTCCACATCCCCCCTTTCAAATCCCTTCCTATGCTATTAAAGGGGAGTTGCCCAACGTGGATTACCCTCATGTAGCCTGTTGCCCTAAAAAAAATACAATACCCTACACACCAATCTTTCCAAATCGTTTGGGGATCAAACGATCCTCTGACTTTTCCTAGCTTCACTTGGAAGTGAATTAGCGGGAATAATAAAATGTTGTTTTGCCAATTGGCTAAGGCAAGGATATGTTTTTCGAAATTCAAAAATTATGAATGGAAACTATTGATAATATTTATTGTATTTATTATTAGATTTGCTGTTACGATGTCCTCCATTATTGTTTGACTACACGGTCCGCGAACGTAACTAGGATATTTACAATTCGTCCCAGATCAGGATTTTACGCTAGCGCGTGCAATTCTGTTAACGCAAACACATCAATTACAGAACTGGAGCACGCGCGATCTTTAAACGCGACAGGTTTTCCAAGTCTCGACAGACAATATCTGCTTCCACTACCGAAGCCGCACGTCTCTAACTGGGTCTCTTCCAAGTTGTCTACCTTTCTACCCTCTTTCTTCACTACTTACAGATAGTCTCATCACTTATTTATGACTTCAGCTCGTAATTTATTAATCTATAACAATCTACTACTACATTATTGGCATTAAGAAAATAAATTGGTGGCGGAATCGACTCGTTCCTTCACAACAAAGCTGAACGTAAAATACAGATTCAAGGATCACACCTCTACAAAACTTCAGAATCACCGTAAACCACACACAATCATTTCAGTACAATGTTTTTGGAAGAAAGAAATATAGACATCTCGTACAGAGGTTAATTGCCAATTTGGGCTAAGATTGCTATCTTTTTATTATTATTTGTTTACAGTCGTGTCTACATACTAGTCATTGCCGACTTTACATGCCTACTGCATAAAATTAGTACATTTGATTCATATTATGTCTACATATGATTCTTAACCTCAGATTCAAAGTCTGTTTATATTACATGTTGATAGCCGGTTTCCTTACTAAACTTTGTGCTGAGGTACATCTCTCCCTTCTTGTGAATTTCTCAATTGTGGATCTTCCGTCTAATTCTGTCGTGCTTTGGGCAGTCGTTGAGGACATGCTGGACCGTAAGGGCAGCCTTGTATAAGTCACATGTAGGTTGCAGTGACCTAGAAAACACATAGGAGTGCGTGAGGTTAGACTGGAGAGTTCTTATCCTAGCAACAAACACTAGCTGTCTCCGTGACAGATTGCCAATAAAGATTGTAGACTTCCTTATGAAAAATTTCTTCAATCCTTCTTCTTCTACACTTGTTCCATTTTTCCTCCAAACTTCCATCCTATAGTTATCTTATTATTACTTTTTATGTGTCATCTTCTTCTAATAAATAAAATTGACTGTTTGTGTGCTTAAATTTATCTGTGTATGTTCGTTATACAAATCTAAACGCCTGGAAAAATTTCGACCAAATTTTGTACAAATGTTCCTTTCAAACCGAAAACAATCAAAGTGTGGTTTCACGACTACCACCTTTATGAAGAAAGCTGTAAATTTTAAAAATATTTGCGACCTATAAAACATTTTTCGTGATATATTGATAATGTTTCTCCAGATGATGTTTGTGTAATATATCAACCTTTTTCGGCATTAAAGGAGACCATACTTACAGGTGGTGGAGGAGGGCCATACCATAAAAATAACACGAAAATAACCGACAGTGGTGTCGAATCAGCGGTTATAGAAATCGCTGAGTTTAATTATGATATTTAACATGCCGGTTAAGTTTTCCCCTAGGAGTAGTGGTGGAAGGGGAAAACCAATGTTCCGCGTGCAATCTTAAATACGTGCAGCGAATTCTACCAAATTTTTACAGATTTTATTTAGAATACGAAATAAAAACTGATTGTTTCAATTTTTAATTAGTAGTAATGTTCCTGTATATAATAGGCTTAAAGGTACTCCTTTAGAGTAGCGAGAGTATTTTTTGTGTCGTAAGATACGGGGACTATTTTTCACTATCTTAAGTTATTGGGAGGATTTCTGACTCCCTCAAGATACTGGGAGTATTTTTTTACTCTGTTAGGCGACTAACGATATTACGGAATGAGTTACTTGATTTAAGTGTACAGGGAGTATATTGAACTCTCAGGTATTTGTGACTGTCTCAAAATGTCTTGACCCGATTAAGGTACTAATAGAATAATGCATTACTAAGTACTTTTTCGTAATTACCCGGGAACCCAGTTAGTATCATGAATAAAAACATCAAAGAATACATGAACGGATACGACATGTAATCATACCGATTTGAATAAAAAAATACTCGCTTAATATGTTTCTTATGTTATATCTCTTATGCACAATAGATGTCCAGAGGCCGAAAACTGCATAAAATGTATGTTGCACATAAATTCAATAAAGAATTTTAAGGATTTGAAATTGTTTTTATAATTTCATCTAAATTAATGGAAGATCATTTGCCTGACATGTTCGAAGTACAGAAAATTGCCAAGATAATTTGAGTAATTCCGAAGACGTGAATTCTAATTTTGTGATCGGTATTCCAACAAATTTACCTTATTCCGTCTTCGTTCCGACAAAAGGGGTTAAGATGAATGCCGTTCAATATATACAACAATGGGGATAAGAGATCCGTCTATAAAAGAATATCGAATAAAGCGAGGGTTGGAAGCTGTTTATCCAAGAAACGGTAAAAAGGAAAAAGTATTTGTACCTTCGCCTGTGCGGAATGTATTATCCTATTTTCATAATGGCTTGATAGGGACGAATTTAGCAGTACACAAAACATGTAATAAGATGAAAAAAAACCATTTCTATTGGCACGGAATGTGTAAGAAAAAATATCTGTCAAAGGATGAACCCGGCTAAAAATTCGTAAGTTTGGATACATTCAGCTGACCCCTTCAAAGACTAATTCTTGATTTCGTGTGACAGGAAATACCGTTATACGTCCTGTTTTGAACACCTTTTCAATATGAAAAATTTACGTCTGATTGAAAATAATTAATATGAAAGATAGCCAATACAGACAAAAAAGGTAATATAAATATCACACAACGTTTCTGGGATCCTTGTTTCTTTCGTCAGGTGCTAAGAAGAGCCTAGAGAAACACAACTGCACTGGTCGGTGACAACACTCAAAAGCTTTTGAGTGCAGTGCAGTTGTCTACGCTCTTCTTAGCACCTGATGAAGGGAACAAGGATCCCAGAAACGTTGTGTTTTTGTCTGTATTGGCTATCTTTTTTATTCACCTTTTCAAAATGTTGTTTTCCATAATAACTTCGCAAATATTGTAGTAGAACTATTACAATTCAACATTTTCCGCTAATTAGTGAGCGAAGAAGAAATTGTAAATAATGATAAAGGATGTTTTGATTCTTTAATATTTAAAGACTGTTTATTTCAGCGGGGTATAAGAAGCATATACACTTCTCTGTATTATCCATAAAAGACATTTTAATGATTTCCGGAGCACTCTTCCTCCATGGAACTTATCGCCCGCTTTGAATAAAATAGATTTATCTCGATGAAATAAGTTTCGTCCATAATTTTCTGTACTTATATAAATAATAAATAAGTTTCGGAATATATTGCACAGATGTTATAATCCACAAATTATCCTAATTACTTACACTGATTAACTAAATATTTAACTCTGATATTTACAGTGGGAGATGTTCACAAAACAGTTGACTATTGAAATACACTATTGCCTACCACTACAATATGCACTGTCACAACACTAGGTCAATTACTCGTATTCATCTCCTCTCTTCCAATATCTACGAAGGGATGTTGTCATTTTTGTATTTTTGATAAATACTGGAAAACAGAACCAAAGATGAAAACTGTATACACTATTTAATACATGTAAGCCTAGATAATACATATTCACCAACTCTGTAGACACGAAAACTCAGCGTCTTATAAACGAAGTTAAAAACCGCGTACGGTGTAATAGACACCTTTTATAAGTAAACTTTTACACTGCCTCATAAATACGTTATGATTTTTCTTTTCATAATTAGAATGGCTATTAAATAACGCTATAAGAAAAATTGTAGAAACTAACGCTGTACCTTATATGATCTAAGAACTGAACGGTTCCTCGTGTCACAGCCATGACAGTCCCTGCTAGCTACGAAAAGGTTCATACTGAGTTTACAAATTTTAATATGTAAGCCACATGTAGAGTTAAGAATATTAAGCACATTTTAAGATAGGTTTCCTGCTTTCTCTAGCATCCAAACTTGATATAATTATAATGGCTCGTTTTTGCCATATGAAAATATCCGTATCAGACAGATTTTAGCGAATCAAAATCTTATTATTATTTCTCGTAAATAAAATTGACTGTTTGCTATTGTATGTGTATGTTCCACATACAAATCTGCATCCATGGAAGAAATTTGATCAAATTTTATACACGTATTCCTTTTGAACAGGAAACAAACACTGTGAGGGTAAGAAACATCTACCGCCCCCAAGCCGTAGTTGAAATTTTAATCTAAAACGGCCGACATTTGCGTCAGATAAATACGTTTCGTCATCAATCAGGTTGATAATATTTCTCTCGATCTTTATTTTGTATAATTTAAACTCATTTCGGCATAGGACGGAAGCACCCTTAGTGGTGGGGTGGATGGGCGGTACACAAAAATAACGTGGAAACACCTGTGATTAAAGTAGAATGAAACTGACATTCAACTTGCTGTTTAAAGCCCAGGGGCGGGAGTGGTTGGAGTGGAAATTTTCAAACAAACTAAAACAGCCCATAATTTTGTCGAAAGAAAATATTTTGGGGTCAATGAAACTGATAGCGTATTTTCTAATGTTTTCTTTGTATAATTTTAAACCCTTTCTGTATGGCAGAAGAACACCTTTAGGGATGGGGATGGAGGGACATTACTTAAAAATAACGCAAAAAAATCTACATTGGTGTTTAATCCGAGGTTATGGGAGTCGCTGAGTTTCATAATGATGTTCTACATGTTGATAACTTGTAGTTCTGCCCCTAGGAGTGGGAGTGGAAGGGGAAACCAATGTTCCGCGTACGATATTAAACACGTGCAGTGAATTCTATCATATTTTGTACAGATAGTACTCATGATACGATACAAAAACACGATCGGTAAAACATCACAATTACCTATAGAGGTGGGGGTGGAAGGGGTGACATTTTTAAGGCATTTTTAATTACAGGGAGTAATTTTGACTCTTTAAGTACCGGTATATTTTTGACCCTCTTAAGGTACTTGGAGTATTGTTACTCTATTTGGGTACGGAGACTCCTTGTGACTCTCGTAATGTAAATGAACTATTTTTGTCTTTCCTAAATATTTTTGATTCTTAACTCTCCTAAGGAACCGAAAGTAATTTTGACTCTCATTTTTTACTCTCGTAAGGTCTGACGAATAATTTTGATTCTTTTAAGGTACCCCAAGTATTTTTTACACTCTTGAATTACGTGAATAAAATTTGACTAGCTTTGGGCATTTCTCGTAAGGTAGTGTGTGTATTTTGGACTGTATTAGGGTACCGACTATATTATCCTACAATATGTTTGTTAATCTTTGGTATCGGGAGGAATTATGCTTGTCTAAAGGCATTGACTGGATATGATATTCTTACCATTCACTCTGAATACGTAAGTTAAATCACTTCCTGATTAATAGATGAACGAGAAATTAAATATTTTTTTCCGAGTTTATTCAAATAAATACCAGCTGGTTGAAAATAAAAGGCAATGGACGACAAATTGACCTCTGAGGTACAAGTAATTGATTCTGATAAATAGGTCTCACCATATTTCTTTTGGTGAGCGACCGTCTGATTTAGATTGTTGAGGTATGAGGTTAAGAATTGACAATGATACCATAATATTACAATTTTCATAGCAATATGCTTTTATATACAATAACGAATGCCTCCGTAAGATCGGCAAATATTCCGACTACTTACAATTTTTCATCGCGAGAATTTGTTATGTTTTTAATGAAATTATACATAACGGTGCTGCTAGGCTTTTGTTTGAGAAATTTGTGACTTTCGGAAGTAATTATTTTATACGTCGTCAAGAAGTCTAATAATTATTTTGTTAGAAAAATTTTGAAGTTATTGGAAGTTTTAGATCAGCGTGTAATTAAATATGTCGATAGGAGACTCTTTCTTGAACAGTGATATTACCTTTTGCAGCTTTTAGAGACTCTGAAAATAAGCCGGTAGAAAGGCACGCTTCAAATATGTTTTGAATGAGAAAGGCTTATTACGACGGCACAGCGTCGCTCTATTTTGTCGAGATGCCATATATTTCCACCGATTGCGAAGAATTCCACTTTCTCTCTTACGTTAATTGTTACGGTTTTTGTAAAACACGGTGAAGGAAGATTGAATTGTAAGGATTTGGTAAAACGTTTCGTAGTAATTTATAAAAAACCTCGAAGATTGGTTTATTTTTTCTCCAATTCAACCGACACGTCAACAAAATAAGTATTATATTATTAATATATAATATATTTTACTTATGTCGGACAGAGAAATTTGTGTTTTCTTGTATTTTAGTATTTTTATGTTGACTTCTAATTATTTATAATTGTAGCATCCAATTATTATATTGTAATTTTATGTATTGACGTATTCTATTTTCTCATACGAGGACTAATTGAATAAAATAAATCATCTTTTTCAATATTATTGACGTTAACAGAGATATTTAACTTGTCTTTTATTTCGTTACCCGCATTTCTTATATATCACGTTGTATTAATTACTTTTCGGGTCTATGTGATTAATACTTTCTATCCAGATGATTTTAGTGTATAATTTCAATTCCTTAAAGCACCAATACGGGAGGGGGTGGAGGGGTGTTACATAAAAATAACGCGAAACAGCCGAGATTGGTGTCAAATCCAGCATTATAGATGTCAATGTGTTTAATTGTGACATTAACTATGGTATTTAAGCTAGGTGTGGGTGTGGTGGAGGATGAGGGTGAAATGTCGCTATATAAAAGTAATGATTTAAGAACTGAGACTGGTGTTGAATTTAGGGTTTGATAAGCTTAACCGGAGGACCGCATACCAAAGGGCTCACGAATGTATCACTTTTATCGGCTTTCTACGGCGGATAGGGAACTGAAAATTAAATTTAGTTCCTAATATTTTCCTGTAAGTTGCGTGAATATTTGATTTGTTTATTTTATTCCAGTAATCGTCGTATGAGGAAAAAGGATACGTCAATACATAAAATTACAATATAATAATTGGATTCTACAATTATAAATAAATAGAAGTTAAAAAAAAAAAAATTCGGGCATACAAATTTCTCTGTCCAACATAAGTAAAATATATTAATAATAACAAAAATAATAATTATTTAACTGTACTAAGGGTATAATATAATATTTACAGTTCTAATAAAAAAAACAATATGTACTAGTAAATAATTAATGAATTGAGAATTAATTATCATAAAATATAGAATTACACATCACACAAAAAAAACACAAAACTTGACACACGCACACTAGGAGCAAACAAACGACGGACAAGTCACTTCACGAAACAGAGCGACGAGGAACTTTTGCAGTTTTTTTAAAAATTAATTATTAGGGGAACGATAAAATACTCCTGTACTGAGTAAAACACCAGCGCCTTTCAGAAGAATATTTTTTCATGGTATCCCAAAACTCTTGTAGTTATTATTGTTCTTAACATCTGGAGTAAGACTATTGTATAAAACTATCCCTGAATGGTGAATACTTCTCTGGTAGAGGAGCAAGGCGATGCTTGTCCGATCTTAGACCTGAGCGATTTATTGTCTCATAATTGTGAGACTCGCCATTCCTTTGAAAAAGATTCATGTTCCGCTTAATAAACATAAAAATTTCGTGAATAAATACGCTGGGAAGAGTTAATATTCGCAATACTTTTAAAAAACGGTTTGACTCTAGAATTGGTGGTGTCGTGGATGAAGGGGTATAGATTCCCTGAGTGAAGTAAGGAATTGTGTGGACTCTAGCGGACGACTGGCTAGCTAGAGAAGAGACGAGCAACTGATGTTGCTGTCAATATATGAGAAAAATTTATTATCACACGCAATAATCCCAAAATATCACAAAAAAGGCTAAAAAGCGAGTCATAAACACCTGGGAATATTGAAAATGATCATTTCACGTTGCTTCCTTTCATATCAATTAACTGAAATTTGGTGACTGTGACGTTTAGACAAACAAGCGGGCAATTGTCTAAATTGCTCTAGGGTTTCCAACCGGGTTGTAGGAATAATCAGCGACGTTTCGATGGCTGGCAGAATAAACTTCTTCAGGCTGAGGTATTCACGTCGAGCTGCGTGGGCCTTTATACACTCTCAGTTGCATCGGTGTGTGCACGGCTGCCGCTGTTGTGTGCGCAAGGCAATCTCTAATTGATGAGCGTTCTGTGTATCACCCCCACCTAGGCCTCCGTTGTCTGTGCCCAGACAGTCGTTAACCGCACTAACCGTGCTAGGCAGGACTGTAGTCTACTAGGAGGGCATAATACTGGAAACCGTAAATTTCAAGTCCAGTGAGGATTTATTTAACAGAAATTCAGGATTACATATTGGGATGCAGATTGACCCGAGAAAACTTCCTAACCTCTAAGGTTTCCTAGTAACAAGAGGAATATCTACAAACGAGCTCCTAGTGGAGTCCAACTATGACCTGTCATTAGATCACACCCCTGTTATTAGTATCAGCAGTCTAGTTATAAATAAAACGTAGTATCTGCGGTTAACCTCGCGAAAAACTGACTGGACTGCGTTTAACACTAATCTTGCCGAAACATTTAACGTGCGAATGAAATCTCCTTAAGACCTTGACACGGCAGTGCAATATTTCAATACACTAGTTCTAAGATTAGCGTGGCAATTCAGCCCCCCCCCCCTGAGACGAACCCAAACTGACCTTAATTACTATTAATATTATTGAGCTACTATTGGGCATTTGCTACAAAAATAATATATATACAAATATACGGATAAAGTTTATTAATATTATTAGCATCAGAAATGATGCATCCAGAAATGGAAGATGTTAAGCAAATAACTCGATCAACTTTTCTTTGGATTCATCTTGTTGTTCCAATAGGCTTTCATTCTTTTCGAGAAGGCTCGTTTACGTTCTTCAGACCACTTAGGTCTGTACTGTTTTTGTTTCGATTGTTCTGATGTAACTTCCCATTTGTCTACGTTGTGTCTGAACATATCTCTTTCTAAAATGCCAGTTGATCTTATGTTTGCGTTTTTGAGGTCGTTTCGAATTTCGTCTAGCTGAGGCGTGGATTTCTAAACTGAGGTTACGAAATCTTTTATCATTTTTGTCAATAGAGTGGATAAAAATGGCCTGTCTATAAAGTGATATAAGTGTGTGTGTACGAACGAGACAATTTCCTTGAGACAGTAAGGTAAAATTTCACAGAAATACTATCTATAAACTCATAAGTAAAAATATTGTCGTCAGATTTCGAATTTCGTTCAGAATTTAAAGTTCATATTTTATGTTTTTGCATTATAATAAATCTACTGATGAATTAAGTCCATGATACCTTAATAAAATTTAATTGTTAACAAGTATTTCTTTATTAAAGGATCAGTAAAAGACCCTGAGAAATAACCATTTTATTGTAAAAGATTAATTGATAATGTAAATTGAAATTTATTTGCCTAAATAACTTTTGAAAATAATAATTGTTTGCAGTTAATAAATGTTAATTGTTTGTTTTAATTGATGCTGCATTCTTTATTAGACCTTCAATGTGAGGAATTGCTTTTAATTTAATTGTCTTTCATTTGTAATTACTACAAATTGACGCCTTAACGTGAGGCTAATTTCAATCATTTTAATAAATTACTACAATATATATATATATATATATATATATATATAATACCCAATGATTATTATAGTTTTCTTAGCCTACGACTAAACTGATCAGCGCTATTCGGAAAGGTCATCAGTTATTCTGCAGGCAATGAATTTCAGAATTGATCTATTAACAATAAATATTTTTCAACGTATATGCGTTGCCATTTTACTTAAGTTTTGAAAGCGTAATCATTTTTATGATTGATGTTGATTTACTATTTCAAATGCGACAGCTCATAGCTGTAAAGTGCCACATCAGAAGAATTTGGTAGAGTACCAGAAATAACATAGATCAACATATGATAGACTGAGCAGAGAATTAAGATCCACCATAAGAGACACGCGTAAAAATAGTTTGAAAAAATTTGTCACGAATCTCTCAGTAAATTATAAAACCCGTGGATGGCAATAAATAAATTTTTAAAGTTCACAAATATGTATCACTGTAATAAGAAAACAAAATGATGAATGATCCCGTAGTGATAAAGCAAAATCAGATACTTTCGCTATATTTTTTACAGTGCCTTCTAAACAGATCAGAAGAAGTTGACTAAGAGTGGAAGAAGACATTAAAAGCGTCTTGCCAAATGAGTCTTGTTCGCTATTCCCATTGGAATAGTCGGCCAGCTGCCTCCTAAACTGGTCGAGGCACGGAGAAAGGAATGCTGCGTCCCAACAGCAAACTCCTCTCCCGCTATCGGAAGGGCGTGGGACAAGTACCTAATGCCCGACCTACCCGATGCAGGTTTTCCTAGGGTTTTCCCTGCATTTCTTTAGGCGAATGCCGGGTAGGATCCTTAAAATATAGGCTGGGGGCCCTAGTAACCCTTGGCTACCTTCCTCTACCCTTCCGAATCCCCCCTTTCAAATCCCTTCCTATGCTATTAAAGGGGAGTTGCCCAATGTGGATCACCCTCATGTAGCCTGTTGCCCTAAAAAAAAAAAAAAAAAAAAGATAATAATGGCCTACTACTTCAAACTCCTCTGTGAGTCTTGTGTTCTTATGTGGAAATTTAGTATTATTATAAAGCTATTATTTTATCAACGTTTTCGTGGGCAAAGCTCGATTTTTGTGACAGAGCTACAATTGTATTTCAGTAACCTAAGAATTTCCACTGTGTTGCTGAAATTAATCAAGAAATAAGTTATTGAAGGAGGTTATTGAAAAACTTTAATAATTAAAATTAAAATTCACAGAAGAGCTGAAGTTAAAATTGCAACAAAAACTGGATTATTATCCGGGACTCAACATTCACTGATATAGCGTGCAAATGGTCAACCTCATTATTGATATAATTTATACCACTAATCGTAATGTCCGTCTGGAGTCCTGGAACTATGTCTTTCTTTTATCTTTATATTATAAACATACAATATACATCTGAAAAGAATAATAAGTAAGTTTGCTGTAAGTAAACATTAGTGTTAGGGAAAACATATATTGACCTTTGTCCCTTCACATTATTTCACTTCTATTTGTTTAGAAAATCTTTCAATCATGCTCGTTTAAGTCTTTAAGCAGTATGTAACTCCAAAACGAAATTATTTTCGTGGTCAGTAATTTGATTCTTGTAGTTGATGCACAGTCGTTCCATTTCTTCTTTGACAAAACGAATCCTGAGGTCCTTGTGTATGGTTTCATTACTGACGTACCATGTAGCGCCGTACTTTGGACTGAAATATTTTAGAATACTCAGCGATGATTGTGTTGCTCAACCCCACATTTGCAGCCTGTATTTCCGTACTCGTTTAAGGATTGTTTTGTACAATAATATTTTATTTTTGAGGGAATGTTTTGATGTATGACCGAGGAGCCAGTATATTTTTTTCGTAATTTGAAGTCGAGTTGTTTTATTTTATTTACTATATGTGTCTTGCAGGTCAGTATTTGGTTGACGTGGAAACCCAGGTAATTTATTGCCTTTACAGTAGGGATGCGCACGTTATTAATTCTCATCGGTGGGGATTTGATTGTCGTAGTGTGAATGTGTTGTGAACTGATTTTGCTTGGTTAACTTAAGTACGCCATCGGGTGTACCAGTTGCTGCGTAGATGAAGGTGTTCTTGTACGTATGCGGAGGCTCTGGCAGAATCTTCGTCCGCAGCAAGCACTGCTACATCGTTGGCGAAAGAGACATTTTTGTATTGCTGGTTCAGAAAAAGCAGTGTTCCCGGAACACTACCCTGAAGAATACTGGAATTGATGGGGTAGAGTTTGGATTTTTCATTACTGACTTATACTGCCAAATGTCTGTTAGAGAAATTTATGTTAAGTAGATAACAGTTGCTGGATATGCCATTTTTTTTTAAAAAAAGCAATCCTCCGTGCCACTCGTCGTGTAATACTTGGAAGGTGTCCATAAATACAGCATTGCAGAACTTCTTTTCATCTTGACTCTTGGAGGTTTCATTAATTATCCGATGGGCTTGTTGGATTGTCGAAAACCAAATTAGTGATTCGACTGTAGTGATAAATATTCATTGTCTGCATAGATCCTTTTTAGTAGCAGTTGTTCAAATACCTTTCTTATCACGGGAAGCTGGTCGATACGATGTAGATTCATGCTGAGAGGATTACCTGGTTTATGTGTCATGACAATTTCGTCGAACTTCCATATGATATAAAAAATACGATAAACTAATAATTCGATTAAAAATGACTGTTTGAAGGACTACGGGATCCTAGAGAAAATTTGACTAAATTTTGTTCACGTGTTCCCTTTGAATCGGAAACAAACACTGGGCAGGGGGTAATCCCCTACTACAACCAACAAGGGTGGGTTGAAAACATGCTTAAACGGCCTGTATTTTCGTCTAATAAATATTTTACTGAGCAAATGAGATTGATATTGTTTCTCCCGATGTTGTTTCTGTATAATTTCAACCCATTTCTATATTGGAGGGGAGAACACTTAGAAGTTCGGGTGGAGGGCCGCTACATAAAATAACGCGTAAATAACCGTGATTGCAGTCGAATCCGTGGTTTAGATGTCGTTGAGTTTAATATTGAGTGAGGATGGAAGGGGTAACAAGTTCCGCACACAATCTTAAACGCGTGGATCAATTACGACGAAATTTTGCGGTGTAGTTTTGTCTCACTAAGGAATTGGGAGTATTTTTGACGATTTTAGATTAGCGAGAGTATTATTGTGTCTGTTAAGATGCAGGGATTATTCGTCACTCTCTGAAGATATTGGGAGTATTTCCACTCTCTTTGCCGAAAGTATTTTATAGTCTGAATGGTATCGGGAGTATTTCTGACTCTGTTAATTTACATGAAGAAATTTTGAATACATTACGGAAGCGTGACTAAATTATACCTCCATGATACCGGGAGTATTTCAGACACTCTGAAGGCACATGAAGATATTTTGACTCGATTATGACACCGATAGTATAATTAACTCTTAAGATAGTGTACGTGACTGTATTTGGGTGCGGAATATATTTTTAAAGTCTCTTAGGGTACAAATAATTTTTGTAAGTCTCTCAACGCACCAGTAGTATTTTTGACGCCTTTAAGGTACTATGAGTATATGTACAAGGTTCTCTAAATGCATTCCATCTGCACAGGTAGGATAAATAACTTGTTGAATAATAGATTCATGTAGAATTAAATACTTTTTTGGGTTAATGTAAATAAATACCTAGGCAACGCCATCACCCAGCTACGTTCTGTCCACAGAAAAAATTTACTCATGTATGATTTAAAATATTCATTTACATTCCTGATATTCCTTACTTCAACATAATAAAAAACAATAATCTATACAAAAAAATTTAAATCATTGAAAATATTAAAAGAATGGTATATTATGCAGTCATTTTGATTTTCAACAAATTTCCATATAGAACTTAAGTTATCTTATTACAGAAGTGAAAGTTGATACTAACTTCATTTACCGCTAGCTACTCCTTATATTCAGGAAATAAAGTTATCGAATAAAATGAGATACAATGAAATTTTTTTCTACACCTGAAGGAAGTAACAAGTCTTCCAGAAACATTGTGCGATATTTATATTATCACTTCTTTTGTCTGTATTTCTTATTATTATCATCAAAAATATGTTGTTAGTCTGCAATTAATGCAAATGCGAATCAATTCCATCGTATTATTTTCATAATAAAAATTATAATAATGAAGATAAAATGTCTGGAATTTATAATAATATAAATAAATATATTTGCCTAAGATTTTATATAATATTTATATACGAAATTATTAAAACAATCCAACCTCAAGAGAGCCTAAATGGATGAAACGTCGTATAATTAATTTTTGCTCTATGTTTATAAAATTCATGATATTTTACATCATGATAACAATTTTTTTAATAAAAATAAAGACGTGGAATTGTATTGTATTTGCATTAATTATGATAATTTATATAACGAAAAACATTGACACATTAAATTCTCTTGAAGGTTTGTTTCTATAAAATATCTTCGGGATATGACATGTTATGTTACTTCCGAAAGATGATTTGTAACATAAAATTACGAGTCATATTTTCACATTAGTAAAAAAATGAAACTTGAATAATAATAAAAGCACGCGCTTAAGGAAGAAAATTGTAAACGCTTCATTACTGTCCTTTGGAAGCAGGGATGGAAACCTGGTTACATGCACTTCAAGGGTCAAGAGTCACTTTCCCGCTAGACTGATGGAGGGTTACGATGTTACAAATAGAGCTCAGCAACTGAGTCGACGTTCATTGTGTAGTGGCACCTGTGTCCCTCTCTACATCCATGTAGTGTTAGTATTAGGTCATGTTGCAAAAACGCCATCAAGATCCCGGGCTTCCAGGCTGTAGAGTCATTAATGGTTTAACAGAAATTATAACAGTACCCAATAATTATTTATGACACACTATTAATTAAATTACTTTTATTCGGATGGGCTATATTATATAAGGTTTATTTTAATATAAATTTAATTCTGTATATTTTTCTTGTAGGATACGGCTTCACGCTCAACAATAGTGAAACTTTATAATGAAAAAATTACTTCTTATTGAAAATTAATAATAAGAAAGATAGCCAAATTCAGACAAAGGAAGTGATAATATAAATACCACACAGCGTTTATGGGTTTTTTGTTCCTTTCTTCTGCCGCAGAAAAACTGAAGAGCATGTAATATAATGCTGGAGATTAATTTTATATGAAAAAGAATTGAATTTGATTGTATTTAAATTAAATTTATTTATAATTAAGGGTTTACACAAATTCAACAGGGTACTTTTCAATTTCATCAAGATTATTAAAATTTACTCACTCTAGTGTTTAAATTTTAGATAATTTACTTCAACTACATTAAATATTGAAATAAATTTCTGATACGTTAAATTGGACAATCTCAAGACGTTTTTATAAGATTCTGAACATAAACCAAAAAGAAAAGGGGAAATATGTTAGGACATATACGTGCGGTAGAAATCTCAATTATTTATGTGGCAGATAGAAACACGTCTGTTCGTCTCTTATATTATGCTTCGCCAGGTTAACAGGAAAATAATCACAGGACTTTTTGGCAGATTCATCCATTAAACTTCCTCGTCGGCGTAAAAATTCTTAGCATCTCCATGTAGATTGTTCTTCCGTGGATTGGGCCTTTTTTCCTTCTCCAATTTGTGCATGCGAACTATTTTAACTCCTACACATTCTCCCTTCCCACTTCGTGGTTCTTCGAGTTATAGGTAGAAACTGTTATCTCCAAGATGCAGATTTGAATTGTCCTGTTTCCTCGCTTGTCCACCTTCCAGTTCGACTCTCTTCGCTCCCCTACCTCTTCACGTGTTCGATTTCAGTCAATCTGCGTCGATTTTACATTTTCGCGGGCTTACTCTCGCCTTTTTGAAGGGTTGAACTTAGGTGATTTTAGCCAGGTTAATACCTTTGAGGCAGGGTTCTCCCATAATCCGCCGCTTTTGTTCGAATGCATGGTTCCTCCTCGACACCCCGTCACCTCGGTGCCAAACGTTATGGATGTAATTTACAGCAAACCATATCCCTGCTCCGGGTACACAGACATTTTTCGTCAAACATAAAAAATTAATCTTGAATTAATTTGGAGGGGGGAGGCGGTGTTCTTCTGCACTACAAGCATAGAAGAAAGGAACAAGACTTACGGAAACGTTGTGTTATGCTATATTATCACTTCTTTTGTCTGAATTTGGGTATCTTTCTTAATAATAATAATGCAATATAATTGGATAACAAAAAAATTAATAAGTTGTCGATGCATACACTTCATCTAGTTTACATCAACTTCCATAAGATAGACACAGAAATGTATTAGCGAATTATGTTTTCTTGCATCACTTCACTTACCAGACCACTATTTTCGATAGCTTGGATTTAAAATTTAGTTATACAGATGAATTTTAATTGAGATATAGTACTTTCATGGATTGTATTTAACACTGAATTAGTTTCGTGTTTTCTCCAGGACATTTCTAACCCGTGAATAACGAAATATACTAATCTCATATTTCTGGAACCCTGCGTGCCTTACACTTGTACATTCATCTATTTTCTGGGATAAGTTAATCTGAAATAGCGTTAGGTGTTACTGAAATAACAACGATTGTTTACGTTCCAGCGTCCACGCGCGAATGCTTACGTTTGTTTTGCTTACTGTAATTCTTGGGATTTACTACTGCAAACCTGTTTTATATAAGCTTTTTGTAGTATAAAATTGTTAATTAGTTTAATCATATTTCTGAAGTGAACTGAATTCGTATATATAGTTGAAATCTGTGTTGACGGAACACATATTTATAAGTCATATTTTTATGAAGTTGATAACTGTGACCATGTATTTCACGATAGTTGGAGTGATACCATGATGGAAACTGTGAATTCTCTGAAATATAATAAAATTAATTGAATTTTACAACGGAAATGATATCAAACACGGTTTAACCAAAATAACTTCGTCCAAAGTATATTTGGGTAATAAAAAATAATATTTTCAGTCATCAACCTGGTGTTATTTTCTGGAAATTATGACTTGTTATGCTTTGAAATGTCCATAGATGAAATTACAATAATATAAATTATACACAACAAATTTAATGGACACTATTTCAGGAAATATTTAATGAAAAAGAGTCGCAATGTGTTTATAAATAAGATACGTAATACGAGAACAGTTTTTAATGGATTACTAATAATTAATATTAAAGCTTAATGTAATAACGTACGACAATTCTTTGCGATATTGGGAAAAACTGTGTGATAAGGTTGATAATGTGACTCTGAATTTTATCTAGAAATTACTTTAATTTATTATTAATTTTTATAGGATTATTTGAATTTACTAACACCATTTTTTTTTATTTTACAAATTAAGGTTGCCAAAATATTAAATATTTCATATATACTATGTGCGCTCTGTAAAGCAAGAAATATCTCAGGGTTCGTTGTGAAACAAACTAGCATGTAAATGACAATTGAAATTGTTTTAGAATTGTAATAAAAGCGGGATTTTCTTACGAAAACTTTTGCCGGTGTCGTCGGGAAATGGGGAACGGCGTTTCTTCTTCTCTCATCTTATAGAGCACGTCTTCATTCAGAGCATATTTGATACTCGATATCCTCTTCCCCAATCGTCCACTCCGTCTTCTATTCATCAGAGCTTATTTGATCTCAAGCTCTGCAATTCTCAATAAGAACCATCTGGATGGGCATAATACCATATTTTGTACGCATCATATTTCGTAGATTTCAACGTAACATTGGCAAACACTACATCCAGACCCACCTAGCCAAGCTCAATCTCCTCTCTCCAACCCTCCAATCCACTTTCGACAAACAGCTTCGTCTGCTGTCTCCATGCAACTGCTCACATCTGTGCTGCCTCTTTTCAACTGTTCTGACCACCCCTTGAGTGGTCGAGAAACAATAAACTGTCCTTCCCAATAATCCGTTTCCCAGCGTCGTGCTTTGTTTATGAAAGCAAATTCTTGTTCCACTGGGCACTTTGTATTTGACGTTAAAACCAATATGGAAACTTTATCGTCCATAAATTACAAATGAGGTACACTATCACATCACAACTGACTAAGGATGTTACGCAGAAGAAAGCACACGACTCCTGAAGGATTAATTTAAATCGTTAAAATATTAGTTCTAGCTGGTACTGAGACCGGCGCAGAGATGATGTAAAGCTGAGACTCAGATGGAAAGACTGATAAAATATAGTTTTAGCGATTATGAATCAATGTGGAAGAAAGGTTGTGAGTAGATGGACGATTCAAAGAATTTATAGATGGTGACAAGGAAGCGATTGGACGTACGATCCAGTTTCAACACATTATCACACCACATCTGTTGTTGAACACGCACATACTTAAGGGCATTTAATAACTGGACCGTATCCCAGTCCCAAGAGGACAATTTCAGAAACGGAAAAATGAGTACCATTTACGAAAATATAAACTCCAGTCGTAAAAAATTGATGTCAACAAGGAGTGAAAGAAAAAATTAAATATGCATGTATTTTCTACATGACAATTTTTTTAGAAAAATCATTTGTGTTGTTTCTACTGCGACCGAAATATTCCCCGATTGATTTTCTTATTGGTTTGTGTTCTGAGAAATTATTTAATAATTTATTTGTAAATAGATGTAATGCCTCATATATTTATTAACTTATCTATCACTTAATAATCAAAGTAGGGCTATTTAATTTAATTACAATATGCTCTGGGCAACTTATTGAAGACGATCAAAATTTGTAACTCTTTAAAGTTTCTGTATCACATAATGTATTACTAATGATTACTAATGTAGTACTAATGATTGGGCGAGTAATAAAAAAAATATTATGCAGATAAATAATGTAACCGTCGTGACCCTGGAAATGTGATAATATAACTATATAAATTGAATTTGTCTGGAAATATATTAAGATAAATGTATCCGAATTCTTCACTTTCTTACGAGCTAAAATAGATTCAAATTAAGACAATTATGTTTGTGATGGGCTTTCTTATATAGGGCTTTTGGATTTTTTCTCATTCTCTATTATGACGTATTAGAGAGTACCACAGCCCGAATATAGGCAACAATTGGTCGGAAACTTAACAGTTACGTGGCTTCTGTTCCTCCCCAGTTTACAAAAGGGCGAAGAATTAGAGGACACAGTCGTAGCGTTCACGAACAATTTCCTTCGCTAATACAATTTTCAGCTAATTAGGGGTGTTATCTGACATTTTCTTTGCATGCTTATGGCTTACTCTGGGTGCGCCAGTGACGTCATACGCACTTCACAACGCAACCGATCGATCCCCGGGGGCTTCCAGTCGATGTCGCTTCTTTCTCAGCCATTACTGGTGGAGCTAATATTTGTTTCTTCTGACTGCATTTTTTTGAAGAATGACTTTTTACGCAGTCTATTGGAAAAAATCGCTGTAAAATATTACATCCTAGTCAATTTTTCTAACATACTTATTGATGAGTATAATGAAGTCCATAACATGTTATCTACGGACAGTTAACGGCTCGTTTGATGTAAGTATCCTAAAATATTATTTAAGTAAAATTAATAAGTGGTACGTACGGAATGCGTTTAAACTAAATTCAACACAAAGAAAATGCTCAAAGTATAAAATACCGTGGATCAACAATGTACGTTCAGAATGAGCAGGTTGAAATTATATTAGAAAAAATTGCAATAAAATCCGAAATGAGATGATTAAATTATTTCTATGGTGGAAAATGTGTTGAAAATCGCATATTGCGACTATTCATAGTGCTCGAAATAAGTTCAATGAATACCAAATAGACTGCTTCGGGACACAGTGTTATATAAACTGAACACATTGGTTTTTAGAAATCTACAACATAACTGGCACATAAGCTGAAGGTGAATTGCAAGAATATATTTCACGCGGGTCTTCAACCAGGTAGCACATGCAATAAGTGACGTTTCGATGACCGGCGCTGTCATCTCAGTCAGAAAAAAAGATCCCCGTCAAGAAAAGTCACTCATTACATGTACAACCCGATTGTAAACTCGAGAGAAATCGGTTTAAACTTATCATTATGTAGAAATGGTGATAGAAATTAGAAAAAGATCTGCGCTTCATTGACACACTAGCTGGGTGCTCGGCGCTGCCGCGGTATTTATTTATATAAGCCCAGAACAGTATTTAATTCTACATTAACTTATTGGCAAATAAATTATTTAAACTCCATATGCAGAGGGAATGCTAATTTCATCAGGATGAATCCCCCGTGACTTTAGAGCAGCATACATATTCCTAATATCAATAATAAAAAATACTCTTAGTACCTTCCGAGCGTGGAAAATATTTATTATATCGGTAACGTACGTAAGGGGTTGAAATTATATTCAAACAAGGTCGGGACAAACTGTCAATCTCATTGACCCAGAAAAATATTCGTTGCAAATATTTTCCGATTTAGCATGTTTGAAAATTTTTAATGAGAGTACGGGTGGCAGTCGTGTGTTTGCTTCCGTTTTGAAAGGAACATGTGTACAAAACTTGGTCGAAATTGCTCTATAAATATAGATTTGTATGAGGTACATACACACAGTGTCTACATAATCACACACAAAAATAATCAATTTGTTTATTAGAAGGTAGATTAGATAAAATATGTACTCGCACTGGAGTCTTAGGAATATAGAAACGGTTTCCTTAGAATACAACATGGGTAAAATCAAACAGAGGGAGCAATGTACGACAGGAAATATTCCATCTAAATAAAATACTTTCGAAATTAGTATTACAGTTGTATTCATTTATATTATATTGTAGTAATTGGTAATTAAGGCATTGTTCTAATTGAGAAATTGAATTGTAGAGGACTCATTATTGGTGGATATAGCGGACGCCGCAACAAACCGGCGATGCAAATAAAGTATTGTTGATCGATCGAGAAGGTTCTACGCGCTCAAAATTTACGAGACGAACGAACAGTCAGGCAATGAACGGCGAGGTGTAAAGACCACAAAATTCTAATACACGAAAAGTTGAACAATTTAGTCAGTCAGCAAATGTAATTTTTGTGATTTTGATTATATAAATTCTGCCATTTATCAAACCCAGTTCAAGACCCTGAGATCCCAAATATTTTGTAATTTGAATACTTGATTTAAAATTGTTAATAAATCTTGTTTAATAGTTTTCACGTAATAGTTCTTTTCATTTAAAAACGCCACATAATTCATATCCATAATTATTGTCAAAAGATAACAAAAAGCTTAGTTAATAAATTATTACAATATATACAGTGGTATTCATTAATATATCTTGGATAATAATGTATAACATAATACATGAGTTAAATTCATCAAATTAATTAAAACGAATAGAAAAATTTGCACATCTAAGCCTGTAGAGAATTTTGTTGTAACTAAATTGCTTTATGTTTAAGTGGTTTGAAGACTATTTCACTTCAGTAGAATAATTCCTACTGAATGATTTTATTTTTAATTCTGTTTATTTATTTCTCATCACCCTGTTGGTAAATTGATAGTTGTTATTTCTTCTGAGTGCTATACCATTATGACACTTACTGGATTTAGGAATGACACGTGTTCAGTGTTTCGATTCTCCCTCGGTCTTAGCTCCAGTTTTCGTAACCAGAACAAGCATAAATATCCATGCCAAAGCCGGGATTCTAACCCCGGACCTCTGTGATGCGACGCAAGGACATTTGCAAAAAATGGTACCAATTATTTGCACGACAAATGACACCATTCCGCCAACGAATAGAAAGGCAGTCTCTTTAAAACGAGTATTCGTTATACCGGTTTATACTTATATAATGGACTTACAAATTACATACAACATATAAAAAATCTTTAATTTAATGGATCTGTTTGCAAAGTTAAAACTTGCATCTGCGTAAATATTTGGATGTAATAATAATTTGCTTAAATTCCGCAATGTTTGAGTAAATATGTAAAAACGTCTGTCTTTATTGAATTATACTGTCGTTATGCTTTCTTCATTAATGTACGACGTGAATCGACTCAAGAATTATTGGTGAAATTCATTCTCGATGTAAGCAATCAGTGGTGTGTTAATTTTCGTCAGGCAGCAGAAATGTTAAGTGCGCGAACGAAAGTTATTCCAATCACGCAACACTTCTGGATGACGGAAAAGCTGCGATGGAATGAACACATCAAGGCTCTTTCTAATAAACTCAATTCTGTCTGTTACTCTCTCCGATTACTAATGCAGCAAGTGGATAAACCATTCATTATGCATATTTTCATTCGAACGTGCGTTATTATATTACGAGCTGGGGACTTTTTCTCGTTCTTCGGAAATTTTCAAACTACAAAAACGAGTGATACGAATGTTATGTGAAAAACATTGTAGAGAAAGTTGTAAGCCTTAGTTCAAAACTCATAGAATACTAATACTACCCAGTACATACATTTTAGTGTAGTTTTAAAATTTGTAAAACGTAATGGAAAATTATTTGTAATTAACGGTGAACTTAAGGATAAAAATACTAGAAACGACAAAAAATGGATCTCACTTTATGTAAGAAGTATGCACTATTCAGGAATAAAACTATTTAATTGTCTTCATCCATAGATTAAAAATATCAGGAGCTACAAGCTATTTTTTAAAAAAATGGTGAAATTTTCTATACTAATAGCGCTTATTATTCGGTCAGTGAATTCGTAAATCGGCCTGAACTTAATGCTTACAAGTTCCCATGAAAATATTGGGTAATATATATATAATACGCGCTGTCTGTTTGTATGTCAATCTTATACTGTTCAATTCTTCTTTTTTCATGTTAATAATTGCACACGGACGAGATCTCCAGTCTGAAAATTTCACTGCTGAGACCAGTTGCCAGCAAAACTCTTCTGGAATAATTGAAAGTATAGTGATTATTGTGAATTGTAGTATTATTTGTGAAGTGTAGTGTTACATATAATCTTCCATTTCATTTTATCTGTCTATTTAACATGTATTTTTTAAAAATATAATTTATTATTTATGTTATTTTTATATTTTCCTATACGTGTACTTTGTATACCTTTCATTATGTTTCGCTTAATGTATTTTATGTTTATGTATTTAATGGGAATTTTGAATCGTAAAATTTCCTCTATAGAGGACTGACGAAATGTTAAAAAATCTAAATATAACCAGTGTTTATTTTGTTTTTTTACAATAAATCGTAAAATGAAAAAATTACGTCTGAATGTAAATTAATAATAAATAAGGTAGCAAATACAGAAAAAAAGTGATAATATAAATACCACAAAACGTTTCTGGTATAATTTGAGTTTTGTCAACTGTCTAGTGCAGTTGTGTCGCTCTACTCTCTTCTTGGCACTTGAAGAAAGGGACAAGAATCCCAGAAACGTTGTGTGATATTTATATTATGACTTATTTTGTCTGTATTTGGCTACCTTATTTATTATCATAAATCGTTAATGCTTTTGAATATGCTACGGTAACGAGGAATTTTACACTGTGTTACTAGTTTTATAAATTTATTAGTGTCTAAAATTCTACTTTTAATTAGGTCTTAATTTCTCTGTAATTACAATTTTTATGTATGTTTTTACGTATCATATTTTCTGTTTCAAGGGATAATTGAAAGAACATATTAATCTCAAACCAATAATTTAGTCGGTAAACACAACGCTGAAATTAAGGTTTGACAATGTAACAAATATTTATACGCAATTAAGTTTTTTCTCATTGAGAATACAATTTATTCAATATTCAAAAATATGCATAGTGACAACGGCGATGGACGAATGAGGAATTCGCTGTTATTACACTGGTCGCAAACGGGCGGAACGATCGAGTCGAGCCAAATGGGAGATACAAGGATATATCACTGACATTTAGTCGCCGTGTGATGTTGCTCTTAAGGAGAATAAAAACCAGGCATTGGTGTCAAAGAACTCCTGATCGAAAAATTTTGGGTAAACGATTGATCGCGAATGATGGGAAAAGGAGGGCCTCAAGTAACAATCATGATTGCAGAAGGAATTAAAAAGTAGTGGAGAATTCATGCGTTGCATAACGCGGTTAAGATTTCAAAAATGACTCGAGAAAACACGGAGGGGAAATTAACTTGAAGATGATGGAGAGTAAGAGTTGAGAATGAGGAAAAGTAAGGAAAACGTAGTTAGCTGACAGAGTGAGTTCGAGTAAGGCCAACGACCACGAAACAGCAGCCAGCGCGAGTCTACGTCAGACCTACTCCAATATCGACACCTCCACGATAGATCTCCCAAGAACAACCCCAGGCGTTCTACATAATCATTTCTCTTGTCCAGAATGCCTTCACAAGAGCGAAACGCAGGAGGAAATAAATTATGTAGATTCAAGAAGTAATTATTTCTAAGCAAGGTACTGTGCTATACGGTCCACAAATTTGTACTTTTTATTTCATGCCCCGTTCGTGTTTATTTTTTTGTATGTAAAATCACAAACTTGTAAGAAATATTGTTTCAAATCAATTATTAATTTTCATAACCCTTTATTTATTACAATAATTGTAAAACATTTTATTTATCATAACTTATAAGTTATGACGTCATGATACTCTGTGTAAAACTACCTAGAAGTATTATCTAACATGAGAAAACTTCCTTGTACGGGAATTTAAAAATAGTTTCGAAGACCGTATATAACTACACAGACGTTATGATGCCTACAATGAATGAGAAATACATAATTTTTAAACCTGAATAATTAACTGAGTATTAACCTATAACAAAAGTGTAACATTTTATTTTTAAGGTATTATTCACTGCTTACTTTTTACTCTTCTGTAGCAGTAGAAAACACGCTTGCTAATTTACAGAGATGAGTGGAATGGCAAATTGAGACCAAATGAGGTACGAAGCAGGAGTTATCGCTGTAGGAAATTGATGGTAGTTTTCTTGGAGTTTCTATTTACGATATAAATCTGATCGCAACGTGTTTTACTACCTAATTTCTCTACTTCCAGTTAAGTTCTTAAATAACTGTCATTGATGAGTTGTGCTGTCATTCGAATGTGTTTGACAATGTGATATACATAATAATTTCTATATTATATTATTATGAAATATTACTCTGTGTGATTGCCAAATAATTTTAAATTTTCTTCGTAAGATATTAAAATTTAGACTGATAATTTATTTCTTAGTAAACTTGGTCATTGGAGACCCATACATTATCTAATATCATTTACATAGTGTTTATTTATATATGTAACTATTCTTAAAATTATTTGCAGTTGGGTTTCTATATTTTTTCAGGTATCTGCGATAGAATTTTCAAAATACAGGACCATAGGAACATAGTCTCTTCTAAAGACACACTATTATAAGGGAAAGTATTAATGTAATTAATAATAATAATATAAACGAATACATCACAAATCTCCATTTACTCATCATCGGACCGGACTCCCAGATCCTGGACCCGGATGGTATAAAGATCAAAATTTCTCAATGTATAAACTAAACAACATTAAATATAACATAAACTTAAGCATTGAAAGGATAAAAAAATTAGCCAAACCAAAATACATAGTGCAAAGTATGTAACACCCAAATTATATAAAAATAATAATGTCCTTAATGAATGTAAGCTTTCCCGGTGTAAATTATTAATAAATTTTTCGCACCAGGTTAGACTGAAGACAGAGGTAGAGAATGACCACAGAAACGTCAAAATCGAGAAATCTGAACCTGAACAAAGAATACTCTCTCATTTATATTAAATTATATCCTAAAATTTAACTAAAATTCTGACATCACCTTATAAGTTTTGCCTAACTTACTATCTTACAGAATCTGTTCCAAAGCGGTGTGTTTTGAATAGGATTTCAATAAGATGTCGCCTTCAACTACTCCTAAATCAAATTGATTTATAGAGATCCAGTCGTTTTACTAATTTTTTCTTCAATTAACTTCGTCGTGAATTTTATACCTATCGGTTGTTAGACAGTACAATGTCCCAACCAAATAAATTCGATGTTATGACACCCAAACAGTAATAAAAAGGTTTTGATCCCATATGCGTAATATTCTACCAGATTTTTTTTTCTTGTCAAAGTATCGATAATAAACCGAAATCACAAACCAGAAAATTTTACGATAGCAAAAATGCCTCAATATGTTGTTGCGCCGTAGTTTAATAATTAGCCATTATGTATTTTATTTCATTTAACTTTATAAATCGACTTAACAAGGACTAAGAACTTGTCCATAGCGCCAGTTTGTGGCGAGATAAACCCTGGTGTCTGAGCAAACAGACACCTGGTTTTACTCGAGGTATGGTTCTGTGTCTGCGAAGTGCGGACGTGACATCTCCAGAAATTTAGAATTTTATAGGACACGCGATTCCCTGGACCGATGACAATTCGTGGTCCTGGATGATTGACTTAAAAGAGAGATAAGATCGAAAATTTTGTTTACAAGCGTGGGATGTGAAGACTAAAATTCTGACATCGCCTTACACGATTCTTCATCGTGTCTTTGTCGGATACAGACTTCTCGTGCAGAGACGACGGATGCAGCAATGTGACAGATGTATGAAAGGCAACTGCCAAGTTTCTAAAGCTTTGACGCACCTACGTCTATAGTTTAAAAAATAGAGATCCGATTGTTTCTCCGCTGGCGAAACCCGAATTGATTTGTATGAATCAATGAAAATGTTTTCCGTAATTAAAAACGAATAATTCTAAATAAATGCCATTAAATTATTCGCTTAATTCTTTTATCATTAAAAACCCACACCGCCACATAAATGGCGCCCAACGTGGGAGGACTTTTGATTTGATATCGATTTGTAGGCGAGAAACTTGAGCAGTATGGTCGTGACTTCAATTAAAATTTGGGGATTTTTCTTTGTTTTAAGGAGACAACTAGAAGGGTTTTTATTTTCATTGTAATAAAAATTTAAATAATAAGTGTACTCATTTCTTCATTTTAACGGGTTGTATTTTGTGTATTTTAGGCGAATATTTAATTTACTATCTAGGTTACGAAATAATTAGAGTCTGCGGGAATGTTTTTTTATTGATTTGTATTCCATCCGGTACTTCATAAAATTGAATTCAATTTGTGTTTCAGGAGAACGAAAATACATTTGATTTGACACTAAGATTGACGGAGAAGCAGCACCTTAAAAAAGTTTTGGAAATTGTGATAAATATTTTGCATGAAAATGTCAACGACCACTTCAAGAAAATTTAGGAAAAATGACAAATGCAATTACCATTAGATCGCTTTTTGTCTGGGTAGACTCTTCTAAAAAGATCAATCGAAAATAATAAGAACTAACATCGTTATCAATATTTCATTTATATAATTGTCCATATAATATTCCATGTCATTTTCACAAAATAAACACTTAAAAAGTAAATTTTATTCCATTTTTCTGAGACTAGAACCCATTGTGTTCTCTAAATGGGAAAAATAAAACGGGCTACGAACAATTCCCAAGTCCAGGAACGAATTAAGTTCGTAAGAATAGGGTTCACTGTAATTACAAAAGTTTTAGAAAGAGTACATTATATAAAATAGTGATCATAAATAATTTACATAATGACTCTCAACTTAAATTTAGAAAATGATTTTCAACCGTGAAAGGAATCTGTACGCTTTCAGATAAAAGAAATCGTAGAAGAATCGAATAGATACTCTAACCATTAAGTATATTTGGTGACTTATGCAAGGCTTGGCTGTGTAGATAATAATATTCCTTTAGATAAAATACTGTGAAATTACTGGAACTTCATTTACCTGACAAGCCGACAGGGGTGAAATTAAGTGTAATTTATCAGGTGAAACAGATTGGCGAATTATTAACTCCGTAATCCCACAGTTGAGGGGCTTTACTGATCCTTAAGTAACATGATCATCCAAAATCTAAAGATTACTTTTGTAGTGTACACAAGCGGGATAAATAAATTTTGGGTTATTTTATTTTGTTATATACGTATTTTAATTTATTTTACGAAAGAAAATATCTTGAGTAATTGATATTCTAGATTTGCGTCTGGAAACGGTCAGTGCTCGCTTCCCACGTAGTCGCTGGTACGAAAACAACCCCAGGGTAGTAATCCTTTGTTGAGATTAAATATTGTGCGTGCCTGGCTATGCTAATCTTAGATCTCAAGATTTTAGCACGCTCACAAAAGACGCTCGACCAGATTGGCGTCATCGCGGCTGTGTTTTCCCATTCCCTGATATTGACCATTTGAACCCCGTAAGGGGTGTGGCTAATTAAGAAATTGAGATTTGTGGAAGCACAAATTTAATTCCTATTGGAGAAAAACAGTAGAATCCAAACTCCTGTGTGTTTGTGTGTGTGTGGGGTGGGGTGGGGGGGATTTCTAAAAACCTAGGTGTGAAGGGAACTGGCAGAGCAAGCGAGTATCAGTTAGATTTTAGTTTTCAGCTAAATTGATTTTATTTTATGGGGAGTTGGATTTTACCTTTTCAGTTAGTTTATTTTCAGTTTAGGGAGAGTTAATTTTGGAGCAAGCGGAAGTGAGTTTGTATAGTGATGTTATAAGGAAGTCTGTTCGTGATATTATAATAAGTTAGTTCGGGGATGTTACGGGTTAATTTTGGAGCAGAAGTTGATTTGGGGATGTCATGAGTTAGTTTTGAAAAAGAAGGTAGTTCAGGGATGTTATAAGATAAATTTTAGTTTTGGAATGGATGACAGTTAATTTTTGGAACTTGTGAAGAAGTTTAGGTTCGAAAGGAAATTAGTTTTCAAGTTTCGGATGGTGACTGCCGCTTGGAGAGTGAGTTTTGAGGAAATTATGGAGCTGTCCTGCTGACAACACCTCTAGGCCATCTGGGTGACCCTTTCTCCAGGAAATATAAGGAATAGCAGAGTCCGCCAGAGCCATCTGCGAAGTCTTGAATAGACCATATCTGCATGTGGTAATGTGCAGAAAATAATGCCATAAAAGTCGGTTCATTAAAGCCATATTTTTACCATCGTATTTTTGCCCATCAATTCTCTGTTTGTTTGTTAACTACCCGTATATATTTAAATTGATATTGAGAACAGGGAGTTAATGTTATTTTGTTAATAAAATATAAATGATTAATTATTGTGTTTAATTTCTCCTCTGCAATATAATTAAATAATTTCTGAGTTAAATAACTATTTAAATAAACTTAAATAACATAAAAATCACTAATTACAAAACACGACCTTAAATAAAACTTTACAGCCTTCTAAAGGAACACTTTTGCAAACAAATCTAGTATATTTGTTAAAAATACCTAAGACCCATTATAAGAGGCAAATTACTATAATTTACAATTAAACTTTTTATCTGTAAATTGTTTGACAAATACCTGTCACAAAACGTGTTTTACGCAAGTTCTCTCTCAGAACACAACTGTACAACATATAATCCCAAAAAAACATTACAATAATGTAAATGAAACTTGCTGAACTAAATTGTTAGACAAGAAATCAAGGTAACTTTGCATATTTTGATTGTTTTATTATATGTAAATATATTTTGGGACATTTCAATAGCTAAATACATGGTTTTACTGCTTAATTAATAAAAAAGGCTGAGAACCATCTTTTGGACAAAGACTATATCCAATCTCTAAAAATGCTTGCAGATCCATTGGCTGTTACTCAACCAGTCATTTCCATGCGCCCACATGTCATCGGAAAGGTTGGAAGGTCAGATGGATCGACGCAAAAACACATGCGAAATCTTGCTCGCTAGACGAAAAAGAAAGTCGTTCCTGAATCAGATTGTGACTGGTTATGAAAAGTGGATATATTTCGAGAATCCTGAACGTCAAAAGTCGTGGGTTGATCCCGGCCAGCAATCAACATCGTCCGCAAGGCCAAATCGCTTCGGACAGAAGACGATTCTGTGCGTTTGGTGGGATCAGCAGGGAATCGTCTAATATTAACTGGTAAAACTTGGTGAAACTGTCACCACTACCACCAACAACAGATAAAATTGCACCGTGTTCAGATAAAAGGCCCGTTATCAACAAAACTTTTTTTCCTCCTCGACAACAATGGTCCGAAACTACTTGGTGGCACTCAATTGGGAGGTGTTACTCCGTGACGTTTAATTATTAGCAATTCCGTAACAGCAACTTTAAAGTTTCTCCCATTTAAACCTTTAATATCATTTGGCAACTTGAGATTGCTCCACTAATATTTGGGCTTTTATTAGTACAACTGCAGTTCACCCTTATTTGCTTAATATTGTTTCTTCTCCGAGTGTTGGGCTTGTGTAACATACTGTCGTTACTATCTTTGTCAACTAACAGTATTACAAAAATGTTTCTACAGGTGCCTCTGTGTCCCATTTTACATATTATCTAACTGATTTTTTTTGTAGCAAAAAAAAAAAAATTCTGTTTAGGTTGCCCTTTGTCGTTGCTCTCCATACTTGGATACCATAAGACAGTAATGGAAAGATGACACCATAATAAACTTTCAAAAGTGCTTCTTTGGAGCAGTATTTAGCAATGCATCTAAGAAGATGAATGTCACTACTGACTATTTTACAAACATATTTGTAATGTAAATTAAACTTGAGATTTTGTTCTATACAAATACCGAGAATTTTAAAGTTTCTATCGATCCCAACCTGAGCCTTCATTCCAGGAGGGAAAGCTACATACATTTGTAATGTTTGGGGCTTAAATTACATTTATACTGTCTTTCTGTCACTTATTTCCAGTCCATTGTTTGAAAAATATGTAATTTCCCGGGCTAGAGATAAATTGAGCTAAAATCCTCCTATGATTTGCCCCAACACTGCAGGGTTGCATATATATAAGGAATAGTGGATTTTAAAGAAAATTATTCCGTCATTGATATACAGTATGAAGAGAGCTGAATTCGAAACGTCAATATTATATCCATTTAACTAATTAAATATATAAATTAAAAATTATGGGATTCATAATTTATATTTCAGCCCCCATTTAATTATTTATGCGATTGTGGTATATTTTGGATGATATAATTCACATAAAAATTTATATATGGTGTATCGTTATTTATTTCTCAGCAACGCTATTCAAATTCAAATTTAATAGCTAATTGGTCATTACTAATCTTTATATAAAGGTTTATGGAGTCATAAGTACCGTGCTTATTGAAATGAAATGATCTCTGTAGTGAGGCTCCCTCCGTTGCCAAGGCGCTCCTAATTGGCAATCCTGTAATCAGAGGCACAGCGAAGAAGGGGAAGGGGGAATCTCTTAGCAGACGAGTAGATAGCTGTTTAACTCCAATTGAATTTCAAAAAAATATTACATCCCTTTTGAAGTCACAGTAATCCCATTAAGCGAATCTGACTAATTCGTGAGAAATCCCTAGTACACTTCTGTTAAGTTCTCCGTGATCTTAGCCGCTTTTCGGACTTGCGAAAGGAACTATCCCATAATATGCGTCATATTATCTGAAGTTTCCCCTCAACCTTGCGATTGTCTTCAGAGAGACACGATAAAAATTCTGAAATTCATTCTAAAATTATAAAAAGCTGAATTAATATTCGAAATAATTCAATCTGTACACCGTGGCAAATCAAAGTCATGTTGGTAGCTACTCCGACTCCAACGCAGAGATTTGTAGTTATATTTCTTTACCGAATAATTTTTGACGATACTGTTACTTATGAACATAATTCCCATAAATGTGTAACAGACAATAAAAGGTTTAAATAAAAATATCTCATCCTCATGCGGCTTTCTGTACCTAATTTTTATCACGTCTGTTGTTTGATGGAAAGTAAAACAGGACAAAGAACAACCAGTAAATAATTTCAGGTCATCCAGAGAAGCAAGCCTGTCGGGAAGTATGACACCTGTCTCTATAGCTTCAAGTTAAGGAAACGGACATGACACTGATAAATAATTCAGTCTAGTAGGGGAAACGTCTTCTAAGAAAGTGAATCTCCCTCCGAAAAACACAAAAATCATTAAGGGAACGAATATTGTTGGTATATATAGCTATAATGATGTTTCGAGACTTCACATTAAAAAGACGCGAAACTAGTTGTAATAACTATATTTTTGTATTCTTATAGTATTCCAGACGGATCGTATTTGTTAATTCAAATTTGTGTGTCAAACAGTAATCAGAAGGCTAATAACAACTTTAAGTCGTTTTTACACAAGATGGTTGCGTAATCAATTACAATTTTTTTATATTATTCACGGCTTATGTTCCTATTAATAAGTTGATAGTTATTTTATAATGATATATAAATATATATTCTGACTATTGACAAAACTAATATAAATAAATAAATAACAGTCAATTTTAAGTCAGAAAAAACAAATTATTAATGATTATTAAACTACGGTTCATCGTTTATTTTGCCACCTCATCAGGTTCAAGTTTAAAACTACAAAAAGAACAAAACAATTATAATTATTAAAATAACATTTTTAAGTAACATTTTTCAGATAATTAACAATATAAATTTTGTTAGAGTTAAAAAATTTTGACAGACATTCTCTGCTAACTGCCATGGCCGAAATGTACAATTTAAAACAAAAATTACCAGTAAAAATTAACTTACATTGTTGGGTGCGGTTTACAAAAATTTAGACAATTTAGAATGTGAAATTATAACAATATATAAATTACACTTTATAAAAGCAAACGGTCACAAGTTTAATTTTAAATTAATAAATTATTTTTTCTGAATAAAATTGACTGATGATTATTTATTTTTTATTAAAATAATATTAGAAAACAATTTCCAATTTAAGAAGTATATGTAACTATAAAATTATGGCTGAGTCCACTGTTTTTGTTAGTCGACCTGCTGCGGTGTAGCGGTGAACGTAACAGCGTATCATAACAGATGTCTGGGTTCGAATCCCAGCATTGGCATATTCGGGAAATCATGAGCTACGGGTGAAGGAGAAGCGCTACGCCGACACTGGGCCACTCCAAAAAATACACTGGAATGTGTCATGTAAGGTGACGATCTGGCAGTCGCCCTGGTAGCCAATTGCTCTAAATGGGCTATGAGAAAAAAGAATGCTGTTGCGTTATGTCAACATTAGGAAGATTTAAAATACTGAAGGTCTTTCACGACACCTTCCTAACAATCACTGTGATATTTTTAATTAATTAGGTGCCCAACCAGGACAGGCAAGTAATTCTTGACGATGCTCCATAGGAACAGTTTACCACTGTAAGACACGAGAAGTGTAATTGGCCTACGAAACTCTTGGAAGGGTGATGATTGGACAATTAATCAGTGGACTAATGAGAAATAACGGACTTTCAGAGAGTATTAGAGGGGGAAAGAGATCTTTGACTCTGTATAGCAGCAATCGTAAAATATTTTAATTTTAAAGTGTGGTTTGCCGAATTCTGAGTGTTGGAGATCCTTGTTTTACAGGATTACGCTGGTCACGTATTTGCTTGCAATACGAGACACGCAGTAGAGAGGCAGTCATGACATCCCATGAATTGTTCGATTAACGCTCTTTTCATAAACATTTGTGAAATATTTTTACAGTGAAATTTCTCGCTAATGTCTTCGACAATTACTTGAATCCCCATAAACCACTATTTGAGAAAAATCTCACGGCAGTAAAGCTAAACTATGAGTTTAACTGGACTTTGAAACTGTTCAAGCTTTATTTGCAATGAACGCAACATATATATATATGATAATCCTTAAAACTGTATAAAAATCAAATTCTTGTGTGGCTAATTAAGTATTATTAAGGAACCAAATAAATATATTCTAACTAATAATTGCAACCTCGGATCCCTTTTCTAAATTTAGTTAACTTAATAATATGTTAATTGTTATTGGTGCTAATTTGTGATAATAGATAGATTTATTTAAATACATTGGGCAAGGCCCGGTGGCAATATTAAAAAACATGCGTATAATTAATTAACACTAACATAAGCATAAAGTAAATATATAAAACAAAATAAAAGATAGTTTTAATAAATTCTTTCACTTCTCACTTCACTGCACTCCTTTATATATTAAGCTAATTCCCAAAAACCATACCCTTTTTAAATATTATTTTAAATATAACTTCACTTCATTTAAATTATTATTAATCTTGCATTCAATCCCTATCATATGAGATTAATCTTATCTTTAATTGTGCCATAGTCTATGAGCTCACCGCTAGCACAGTTGCAGGCAGGCTTTTCCAATCCCGAATGGTTCTATTTACAAACGAAAATTTCCCTATATCAGCTTGCTGATTTCTCTCCCGAATAATTTCCTTTAGATATGTAATTGGGAATTAAACTGTTTAATTTATCCAGACCGGCTCATTTTTATGCACACTGACATGTTATGTGCCCTGTGCCTAATTTGGTAAGTTATTTGTTTACTTTATTTTATCTTTGTTTACTTTTCTCAATTAATCTCTACATTTAACCTCCTCTTTAGGAAAAAAATCTTAAGAAGATAGAACATGTATCAAAGCGTTGTTACTTACTAATTAAATTATGTAAAAAGTAAAAAATTGTCTAATTATTACAATAACAGACGACAAACAAACAAATTTTCCTGTATTGTAACTAACTGATTGTTGCCCACTTTTCATTCCAGAAATGTGGCTAACGGGTGGAACATTCAATACTGAGCCTGTAATTTTCCAACATTTTTATACACTTCACTGACTCGTCTATAAAAACTACCGAAGGGATTTCGAAGTAACCATCACTTTGTTGTGCTCTGTTGTCAAGAAAATCTACAGAGGTGAACGACCAACTGTTCCAAAACCTAACGGTTGTTGCTGAAGATTATCAAGAAAACAATCAACCTATTTTCGTCTTGATCAGCCCGTCAGTTTTATAATATAAAAGGCTGCTGGTTTAATTGATGCGTTTCTGGTACAAACGGCGAATTCAACAAATGCTAGTTTACTTAAAAACTAAATTCATAATTCCCACACCCTTCCGAAGGCGGAAGAGGGATTTGCTGTGGGGACGCAGCATTCCCTTCTTCGTGCCTTGAACAGTTTAGGAGGCAGCTGGCCGACTGTTCCAATAGGAATAGCGAAACACTTACCGGCTACCCAAGGTCTGAGAACATACACCTCTCAAAACAGACCAAGGTGCATCGGCTATAACTGTGATGAGAAAATATCAGATTTGTTTAAAATATGTCGTATATTGAAAGCAGGAATTTATAGATAGCGAGAAATAACACGATGTCAACGTATGTTTTAATACAACGTTTGAGAGACTGAGGTCTGTAATTGTCATTGTCGCGACATCAATAAAGCATAATATTTGCACTAGCGAACATAATAGGAGACATTTAAGTGAAGCCAACAAGTAAGAAGAATATAAAGAAGTGATCATGTAACTTTTAAAGAAAAGTTAGGTGCAAAATCTGAATATATGATATTCATATTAAAAATATTTTGGGAGAAGAATTTATTTTCCGGGAAGAAAAACAATGTTTTAAGTACTTTTAGTTAATGTTCCTGTAATTTAGCACTTTATTTGGCTATTTATTAATCTGTTACTGTAGTTTATATAAATTCAATTGAAACATTTTTATTCATTTTATTCGTTGTTGGCGCCTAAAATAGATACTTAATTAAAATAGTAACAAATTAATTGATAACAGATGAAGTTCTGTCTGACAATGTAATTCTATCGAACATTATTTTTTAAGGTTTCATTTGTCGTCACGGAAGAAACATCTCTACACGTTCTCCAGACAGTATTTGAAATGAAAATTCTCCATTAAATGAAGTTAAATCTCACCAATAAAAATTAATTTTAATATTTTCTATATCGTTCATTGGGTGTTCTAGGGTTTATTCTGCATTACTTTTAGGCAAATGCTAGGTAGGATCCTTAAACCATAGCCCGTGGGCTCTAGTTAACCCTTGCCTACCTTCATCTATCATTCAGCTCTACCCTTTCAAATCCCTTGCTATTCGAATACCTATGCTATTAAAGAGGAGGTGCCACCACGTAGATTACCCTCATGTACTAAAAAAATGTAAATAATCGACTCTCTCTCACATCCACACAGACACACACACATATACACACGAACTAATAGTTGGGTTTGCAACGAAAATCACACAATGTTTGTAGTTATTGGAGACATTTGTTTGTATGAGAAGCATCGGAGATGAGCATTAAAAGAACGTCGAGAAATATTTCTTAGCAAATTTTGTCAGAATGAGGAGATGAAGGTATCCTTCGCATCTCACAAGCTACTGCATCATGTCGGTCGCTGTTATCTGTGAGTTTCCGCCCGTCGCCCATGGAGAGGCTGAAAGGAAGCTCCCGACATCATACGTACTCCTTTATCAAGCGGCTGCATGAGAAGGTCACTCAATTTGAAATTCATTCCATCCAGTTCACGCAACACTAAATAAATCATTAATGACACGTCATATAAATGAAAATGGTGTGGTATGCATATTCCAAAATACTTGTTTCAATCATTAACCAAACCACTTAAGAGCCAAAATTTAATTTTAAATCGTTGTTTATTTAAACATTTAATTGCGACGCCTGTATTGATTTTAGATATTATATTACTATTATTTAAATACATCTAATTACTATTAACACAAAAATTACATGTTCGATTTTTAAGGTAGTTATGCATTCTTTTAACATCTTTTAATTGTGCATAGAAAGTAGATTTCTAGGTTTATGTTGTTAAGGAATAAGAAGTTGATAGTTAAGAAAGAGATACAAATAGATCTTAGTACAGTTAAAGACGATAAAACTAGAAATAAAATGGACGACGAAGAAACCGTATTTCAATGTGGGCAAGAAATTAATGATGATTTTCTTGATCAAGTATTGGATAAGTCTGACAATGAGGAGATGGAATTAGTTGAAGAAGGATTAGAGGAATTGGAAAATGTAGAAATAGAGAGTCAGAATTTAGGTGATAGGATTATTAATGATTCCCAGAGACAAGTAGGAGGGGATAGTGGATATATGATGAAATTAGAATTATTAAATAAAAGTATGGTAGAAATCAATAAAAACATTGCTGATTTCAGTGAAAAAGGGGATAAAAATGTATCATATATCAACAAAAATGTATCGGATATCAATAAAAATGTAGCAGATATAAAGAAAGATGTAGCAGATTTGAGGGCAGATGGGGATAAAAATGTATCAGATATCAATAAAAACATCGCAGATTTGAGGGATAAAAATGAACAAAATTTGAAAGAAATAATAGAAACGAGGGAAGAGATAAAGAAAGATGTATCAGATTTGAGAAATAGGTATGATGCAAACATAGTAGAATTAAAAGCCGAAATAAATTAATCTAAAGTAGAGTGTAAAGTGAATTGTGAGAAGTTATCAGCAGATTTTAAACTTAGTATGAGGGATCTAAGATCGGAGGTTGATGAAAAGATCAATACGAATACAGCACAGAATAAAGAGGAAACTAACAGGTTAGGGGAGAAACTAAATAGAGTAGAGGTTAAACAATATGAGAACATGAACAAAGTGCAGGAAATATTTAAGGAGGATATGGGGAAGCAAAGAGAAGAATTATTAGGACAGATAGAAAATGAAAAGATAATTTTGGAAAAGAAAATAGGGAACACAGCTGAAGTTGTGCACAGGGATGTAATAATCCAGGCACTTGTTGACTTAGGATCTGGAGAAATTAGTATCGCGCACTTGTGAGCGGAGAGGTCCAAAGACAAATTGGACCTGTCACGATTGTCGGGGTTCGGAAGGCGGAAGGACTCCAGTGGCCGGTACGTAAATTTCAGTAATGGGATTCTGTCACCGCACCGCTGCGACGAAACTTTGCATCAAGAAAAAAACAAGGAGGCTGGTGGTATATATAGGGGAAATAACCTATTGTGTGGAGTTGGCAGTTAGCATGGGAGAGAGGCGGAGGACGCAGCGAAGAGTTGGACAGTTGGAGTTAACGTGGGAGAGGAGACAGACACAGCGTGGGAGAGAGGCGGAGGACGCATCGAAGAGACAGTTAGTCAGTCATCAAAACCATAACAGCTATAAACATTTTTAAAATACAGAAGCTCTATCTGTATGAGTAGGAGAATTGGACCTGTCTTCGATGGTAGGCGACCTGGATGCAGCAACGACGTCAAGGAGTGTCACGGCGAACCAGTGATATTGTGTTAGAGTCAGTGAGTGAATGTCAAGGCTATAAAGTGAGTGTCTTAAGAACGAGTCGAAGTAAACCTGAGAAACCGTAAGTTGGAATGCATAATATTAACAGATGTAAACGTTATTAAAAGATAACAGTCAGATGTCGTTCTCTTCTTTTGATAATAAAGTTAGAAGCAATCTATAGGTTAAGTTCATTAATAAATTTAGTAAATACTTTTGTTTAATTTAAAACTTAAATGTTGGGTCTTTTTAAATAGTTCGATTCTGTCCGTTGTCAAACCCAGTAGAGACCCATGAGAGCAAGAGTTTCTTATTATAATAGTAAAATATTAAAATCAATTGTAAATTCTTCTTGTGTTAATAAATTTGTTTGTTAAAATCTAAAAGCATATATATTTTTTTATTTTAGACCCTTCGTGGTTATTACAATATATATATATATATATATATATATATATATATATATATATATATATATATATTGTAGTATACTAATTAAATATATTAAAGAAACAAGCCCCACGTTGGAGAGTCAAATTATTTAGTATTCAAAAGATTTAAATTGTAGCCAAATTAGGTGTAATGCATTGAATAAAATGAAACAAAGGTTTATTTTGAAATTAAACTAAAATTTTTAAAGAGATAACAAATATTATTGAATTAACAATTTTGATTTACGTTGACTTCACATTTTATGTTTTTAAGTAAATGTGTCAGATTTCATGAGATTCTAAACTTGAGGACCGTTTCTAGGGCCTCTAGTAAAGACAGTGATTCGCAATTTTCACCAAGTTACAAAAGCAAAAAATGAATTTAATTAACAATAAAAAAGTTCATACAAAGATTCTAACAACAATTAAACTATAGAAATCTGACGGTAAATTTATATTCGTGTAAAGGTTTACAGAAGAAAGAGTTTACTTTTATTTTGATCTGCCTGGTGCCTGTTTGTGAACGCCTAATTATTTTAAATTTTTATAGAACAATAATTTTATTGACAGGTCATAGCACTGATTTTAAACTTTTCACACTTTGTCGTAACACGTTACAGCATAAATAGTTGTCTCTGGTTGCCATTTTTCAGGAAGCTAGCTGCTACAGTTCCACAACAGTAGTACTTCAAACTTCACAATCTATTCACGCGCACGGTTGAATTGCACAGGTAACTTTTTTCAGGAGGCCCTGGCGCCCCCTATATACTACTAGTGAATCTTAGACTTTGCACAACATCACTTGAAGCTTTATTCAACACTATCACCAAATTTAATCAAAATCCAAGGTGGTATCCAAAAGGCGAGTTGGTCACTTGGCATGGAATCACCCAATCCTAAATCTGTAGATCAATTTCTACCAAACATTATATACATGTTACTTACGATCCAGGTAATAACACTGAGGGGTTAAGACAGGTCCGTAGGGGTGAATTTGAAATTATAAACATTTCTATACGGAAATTATTAGCATCGAATAAAACGATTTCAGTGTCGCTTAATTAGATAATGTTCTTTTAGAAATTTTATGTGTCTAATTTCAACTCCAAAGGCAAGGGAAGGAAGCACCCTTACCGTACGGGTGGTGGTTGAAAGTGCTCACATAAAAAGTAATACGAATAAGACCGATATTAGTATAGATTCCGGGGTTATAGGAGTCTCCAAGTTTAACTCTCACATTAACCATGGTGGTCAATGAAATTTTATGTTATTGCACGTGGAGGTTTACGTGGTTGTCAAAACGTTACCCGGAGTAATTTTGACCCTCTTAAGTTAGCGGGAAAATGTATGTATTTTCTTATGGTACCACCTATATTTTGGTCTCTATTTAATTAAAGATTGTATTTATTTACTCCGTGAAGGCATCGAGAGTACTTTTAGACTTTATTAACTTAGGGGGTATGCTATGCTGTTTTAATTCGTCTTGATTTTTTGACAGTTTTATTTTACGTAGTACGAAAATTCCCGAATACCGTCAGGCATCCTCTTGGTTTATTTGAAGTTAGATGCCTAAGGGTTTAGGTCGGGGAGTAGAACTTAATTAGGTAAGTGTTCCAAACACTGGCGCTATTGATGCTGGTTAAATGAAATGTTTACACGGAGGTTGGAGTCTAAGCAATTCCTACTCCGGGTTAATTTAAACAAATACCCGTGCAATGTCATATACTCAGCTAGTTATTAATAAATACGATACATAATAGGATAAAGTTCTTAATGGATTATTAATCATAAATATTAATACCTAATAGATATAATACTAGGAGATTGAAATTAATTCTTAATTATGTTTTTAAATTATGTATATTGTGCACACATACAACAAACATGTGTCATTTTTAGAAATAGTCTCTTCCACACTTAATGTCGACGCCTTCCGGAGTGCCAGAATTCCCGTAGAAAAAATCTTTGGGAGACGGCGCAACCACTCGTCATCAGAATGAAATTTAGTTCTAGAAAGTTCTTTTTTTATGGCTCCAAACATATGGATATCACTTGAGGAAAGGCCGGTCAAGTATTGCGGATGAGGCAGACATTCAAACCACATGTCTGCGATAATCGCAACCATCGCAAGAGCGTCTGAGGCCGTGCATTGCCATGTTACAGATGAACACCTGCATTAGCAATCCTCGTTTTAGAACTTTGTTCTAATGGCAGGCCGAAGATGATTTTTTAGAAGGTCTTTGTATGTATTACTGGTAACAGTGTTCCCACGCGGCGTTTAGAGCACGAAGAGGATGCCTTTACCGTCTCAAAAGAGGGTCAGCATAACCTTCCCTGCTGATAGCTGTTTTCGAAACTTCTTTTGTTTTCGTGATATCGAATACTCCATTCTTTGCTCTCTCTCTTCGTTTCTGGCTGATCGTAATTGTTGATGGCTGATGTGTCTGGCCCGGGTGCGGAGCATCGGCTGCAGACGTCACACCATTTTCGAGCTTCTTACACCCAGATTACACTTGCTGCTGTGACAAACGGCATCCCCATACTTGACCTTCATTTTAAAAAAATCTAATTACCGAGCACTGTTCGTCTATGGTGCACACTGATAGTGGGGCAGTCATATTTATACTGTCACACTGCACAGTGTTATATTACACATTATTTAAAACACGGGTACCTACATACAACCACTGGCGCCCACTTTCGATTTTATATTAATCTTTTAAAGTTTTTATTTGACTCTCCCTCGTATATTAATGTAATAAAATAATTCTTTATAATAGAATAGAAGCACGCGACTTGTATGTTTACATCTCTACACGGTTGTTTCATTACGCTCGCCGCATTAATACGGTCGTTAGAAACCGGCACCAGTTTCCTTGGAAACCGTAGATTGACACGCCGAGATATTTTTTAAAAGCCAAGTACTGAAAGTTTTTAAGGTACATGGATTTTATTTAGATTCTCTTATAGTACTGAGCTTATTTAAGGTACCAGTAGAATTCTCGACTCGACTCATTTGTATGTATGTATTTAACCTACAAATGGGCAGTTTTCCCGGTAGTAGATGCATGAAATTACAATTTAATTACAAATTAAATAAGGGAAGTTACAATAAGGGAGAATAGAGTAAATTAACATAATTATTATAAAATATAAGCTAGGTTTATGATATATTAGAACTATAAATACATGTATATAACATTATATGAATTCTAGGTTAATTTAGCAAAAGTTAAAGAAGGTATTTTTTTTTCAGTTTATAACGGAGCACTATCACTTCACTTCACTACACTACCCTACATTCACTACAGAGTTCAGATTAAGTTTAAATATTCTTTCCCTTAGAGGACTTCCTCCAAAAACTCTTGCAGGTAAATTGTTCCAGTTATTTATTATCCTATTTAGGAATGAGTATTTTCTAACATCTGTTTTTTGCTGTCTGGTATTTAACTTGAAAACGTAGTCAGTCCTCCCGTACAGAGTCGGTTCTATCGATCTATCTCGAATTGCTTGCCAAGGTTTTTGACCTGCAAAGGCTTTGTAGATTAAGTAAATATGTGGAGCTAGCATCCACTGAGCTTCACGTCTATCTTTCGACGAACTTCTCTGCGAACATCAGCTGACTGATCTGCCGACGAACTTCTCTGCTAGCATCTAGTAGTAGCATCGCTGACGCCTCATCCGGCAGCCGTAGCGGAGAACGGGAAAAAGAGATCGGAGCGCACAGAACTTCCAGTCGACGCGGAATCCAAAGGGGTAAACACTGCGTAATTCTCCGAAGCGTTATGAACTTCCATTGTTGTGCTAAAATAATATTATTTTCTTATGGAGTAAAAAACAATTTGAGTTCAGTTCGTTACGAGCAATTGACCACTGACCATGCTTTAAAAAAGAGAAATAAATTATTGAAAAATAACTATTCTCGTCATTAAATCGCAACCCGTGCTATCACACACAAATAATAATATTTTATTTCTCCCCTATGTGGCGGACTCCGTGTTAGTTGCGACACCCACACGGGAAGAAAATTTAAAATATTATTATTTGTGTGTGATAGCACGGGTTGCGATTTAATGACGAGACTAGTTATTTTTCAATATTTTATTTCTCTTTTCAAAAGCATGATCACTGGTCAATTGCTTGGTACGAACTGAACTCAAATTGATTTTTTACTCCATAAGAAAAGAATATTATTTTAGCACAACAATGGAAGTTCATAAGGCTTCCGAAAATTACGCAGTATTTATCCTTTGGATTCCGCGTCGGCTAGAAGTTCTCTTTTCCCGTTCTCCGCTACGGCTGCCGGATGATGCGTCAGCGATGCTACTACTAGATGCTAGCAGAGAAGTTCGTTGGCAGATCAGTCAGCTGATGTTCGCAGAGAAGTTCGTCGAAAGATAGACGTGAAGCTCAGTGGATGCTAGCTCCACAAATACATACTGTACTAAATTTATTACGTTCAATAATTTATAATAATAATATGAAAGGCGATTTATATCTTTGGATTGGTTTTATCTTTGTTTCGTTTTTAGTTGCTTTGTTAATGGCGAGAGTTGTTGTACAATAAATTAATTTATTAAAGGAGAATGAAATAATTTATCTAATATGCATACCATACATATGCATACAACTGTATTCGTTAAGGCATCGTCCTCATTTACTTATAATCTGTCGTCGCATCTATCTGCAACAACATAAATATTTTTCAGGATTTAATTTGATTGAAATATCTTAATCAAACAGTGTGAGCCACCCAGGCTGAAAGTCCTAACAAGTGGCGAGTGTCAGAGCCTTCCGCCTTGTCCGAAAGACTAATAATTTGTTTTATAATGACCGGTATTCCTCTTCAAGGAACGTGATAAATTTATGAAAAGATATTCAAATAATGTGACCAATAAAGATAATAACTTACTTTTGTAGTTAAGTTAGAATAGAATAGTTATAAGTGTGGATGGACTGAAGGGGAGGAATAAGTTTGTATAGATAACTAGATATAATTAACGACCACAAATTTGTAAATTAAATTAGATTGGTTAATATAATTCAGAGTTCGATGAAACTATTATTATTATATATGAAACGCTTTAATATTTTGGAGATTTTAATACGAAAATTTAATATATATATTTATATATATATATATATATATATATATAAATATAATTGTATATTAAAGGCTATGTGCAATTTCTTTATATAAAATTGGGTTTCTGATATTTATTACTTTATGGATATATAATTCAAATTACTATTCTTTATTCTGACAAAGAACTAATGCGTAGTTATGCCGTCAATCCGTAAAATAAACTATTTTTTTATATTTTTATTTCGTTATTACTGTTGTAACACGTGACTTAACAGTGTTGAGGGAATCAATATTATAATGAACATTATTTTCGGTTGACATATTAAATTATGTTTAACAATGTTTATAGCGATAAATATGAAATGATATTATTGATTAATAATAAGGTAAATAAATTATCCTCCTGGTGCAATCTTCATAACTGGCTTTATTCCAATTAAACCGCCGTAAGGAGAATAATCCTGAGACTGTAAGGCGACCCAGGCACTCTGAAAGAATCTAATTGAGGCTTACTGAATCTTTACGCGATCCCTATGTGTAAGATATGTCCAGGCAGAAAACTAAGCGGCTGCTACTCTCTATTTACTAGATGGCTGTAGCATGGAACTATGGCGGCTGGGTGTGGATTCTGGATTTCGGTTGGATCCAGGACGTTGGATGGTTGTTCGGTCTTCTCTCTCTCTCCTTGGCTCGACAGCCCATTAAGGATCTCAGCCTACCGAGACGATTGACAGACTGTCACCTAACATGACACATTCTGGATTTAGGAGTGACACCTGGCAAGATTGTCGATTCTCCTTCAGCCTTAACCCCAGTTTTCGTGACCAGGACGAACAAAGACATCCATTTCCAAGTCGGGATTCGAACCCGGAACCTCTGTGATGCGAGACAATGATTCTGACCACTACACCACAGCAACTAACTCTGTCACGACTCCATCGTCTCTCCCCAACTACTAACTCTTCATTCCTCTGTCTCTCTGTAGCAACTAACTATGTCTTTCTTTTTTCGAACCCGCACCTTCTCTTGGGGATCTTAAAACAGTCTCTCCCATAGATCGATTGGCCTCTCCACGTGATCTAAATTGCAATCTGGATGGTTCTCTATTTTCCTCCAAAACTAACATCATCCTTCGTCCAGTTTTTCAGTAAAAACGACCTACCTGAAGGAAAAACAACACACTTTCTGTTTTGGTGAAATAAATTAATTCCAATTGATTAAATCAAAATTTATGAAGTCGTACGTCATGGTGACATTCTGTTTCGTAAGCTTTTCAGACAACCTGAAATGGGGTAGCGTACGTTTTACATAAAATACTGTTTTTAAAATCATAAATCATCTCTTCGCTTATTTTCTGAACACATTATATGAACCAACTTTCATTCATCAATCGATATAACAGATATAAAACAGAAATATTCTTATAAAAACAGCAATGGATAACCATTTTTATCGAATAAAATTTCCTAGGAATTCAAAACGAATTGTTGGGAATATATTCACGAAATAACTAACAAAATACCGCATTTAATATCAGCATAATTGAATGTAGTTTAGCATCAACAACATTCAGCTGATACATATAATTCACCGAGAGAGATATCGCCACAGAGAGACAGAGAGAGAAAAACAGTTATAATTACCACGGCCTATTGGAAGCTAGATGTCACGCCAATTATATTGGCAGCAACGGTTGTATCGCGTTCGTTCCTAATGAGAGTTAATTACGGGTCTAGGTTTCTGAGTCCGCGCTAATTGAACGTCGGAAACAAAAAGCTCACCTCTGCTTTCAGTTACCAGCTGCATAGCATAACATGAAACGAAGAGCGTCAGATTTCACTGCATCAAATTACCCTTCATTATGGATATTATACAGCGACAATTCCCTATAACAGTTACGGGAAATAACCCACTGGATTTCATTCCAACAAAATGAATTGTGATGTAAAACGACAGCGGATAAACTCATCAAAGAAGAAAAGAAAATGTAAATTAACAATACGCCTGTCTGACTACAATAACTGTTACAGATTAATACTTTTACACGGTTTTAATTATATACGACCTCCATTTCTAACTGAAACGTAGATGTTAAATCAAACGTAAAGTAGACCAGTATCGTGTTGTCAGTTGTAATTTAGCAACAGTTTATCCGAACACTCTCTTTAATATCTTACTTGTAAGTAGAAATACTTTCATAATTTTACAGTATTGTAACTTTGTTATTATTATTAATGCATATAAAACTCTACGCAAGCCCAGAAAATTCGAACAATCGTACGAATAAACCACTCATATTATTTAACCTCAAAACACTTAAAAATAAAACAGCTGCTTGTCAAACGGGAAATAGTATTTCTGGAAATAATGTGTAAACGACTGTCAAAAAGCAGGAAAGGAAAATACGCATCAATATTTTTTCCGCAATAGTGTCTGTTATGCAGATAGAACGTTTCCATTGAATATTACTTTGAACAAATATCATGGGGTACAACTAGACAAACACATACATAGTTTTTCATAAGTAACGTTTGTCTGAACACAAATAAAAGTGGCAGTATGTATACTGTATCATAAATGTTATGTGTATTATTTTTATAATTTGCTTTCCAAATTATAAAACGCAAGTGAAGAGTGACAATAAGAACGAAGAGCAGTTAAAACTTTTTTAAAAAAGACAAGTTGGCGTAAGGGGCTCCAGAGTAACGAACCACGTTACTATATAATATTTAGAATGTTCAATTTATATAAACGGCCTTGCAAGACGACATGCTTTTTTAAATTTTTACTTGTTATGATAAGAAAACTTTATCAGTACTAATGGAACGAGTTGCAGATTCAAAAAAATATGTAAGTTGCGCAATGCCAAAAAAACAGTGTCATTTATGTACTTGGCTCTACTTTTGGTCAATATGTCTTGAGGTATATGTCCTACAAAAAATTAAATTCTTTTAATTCTAAATTTACTCTCTTGTTTGTCACGTTGACCGAGCTGTTAAAGAGTTACCAATGTGAATAACCTGTCTTTACCGGAAGGTCTGCAAGGGCTATTCTCTCGCTGGCAATACTTGAGAGGGATGTTCTCTCGCAAGCAGAACCTTGTAGGAGAGATACGAAGGGGCTACCTTTGGGGATGCCTTTTCCTCTCCGCTTTTGAACTAAGGTTCCCAGAAGCCGAGGCACCTCGGCCTATTCTGATAGGTGTATGTTGCGGGATCACAGACCTTGGGAATACGGTAAGAGTTGTCCGCTATTCCCATTGGAACAGTCGGCCAGCTGCCTCCTAAACTGGTCGAGGCACGGAGAAGGGAATGCTGCGTCCCCACAGGAAACTCCTCTCCCGCTATCGGAAGGGCGTGGGACAAGTAGCCATGTCCGACCTACCTGATGCAGGTTTTTCTAGGGTTTCCCTTCATTACTTGTAGGCGAATGCCGGGCAGGATCCTTAACATATAGCCCGGGGGCCCTAGTTAACCCTTGGCTACCTTCCTCTACCCTTCCGCATTCCCCCTTTCAAATCCCTTCGTACGCTAATAAAGGGGAGAGTTGCTCAACGTGGACTACCCTCATGTAGCTTGTTGCCCTAAAAAATAATCAAAAAAAAAATTTGTCCTTACGTTTGATGAATAGTATTCCAGCGAGCTCCGACTCCGACTCCAAGGTCTTTTTGTGTGTGAAAATTGGTATATACTTCACTAGATATTAGTAACTGGAAATGTGTATCTGTACGTGATGATTGTTGTTCACGCCATCACGTGAGTATAGTTTTACGTGCCTCCACCAGGTGTTTCCTGGTCGTGCTTGTGTGTTACGATCCAGGTGTGTTCATTGCGTGTTCAGCCTTCGAGCAGTTCACTTGCGCCCTCAGTGTTTGTGTCTTCAGCTTCCAAGGAGTTCGCTTGCGACTTCTAGTTGACCGAATTCGCTGCTTCCGTCTAGTTAGACCTTTTACTTCCGACAACCTGTTGTCCACCCTTTTTTGAGCTTCAGATCAAGTGAAGCCTAATTTTATTGAGCATCCATCGTTGAATTCATTCCGTTACCGGCAGCCGTTCATTCTGAAGCGGCTGAATTCAGTAAGCTGTCTTCACTAAGGGGTTGAACAGACCCGGTGTTTTCATAGCTTGCAGTGATCTTATTTGCTCCTCCACGTCAGGACTAAGTGAGTGTCGAATTTGTGATAAAGCTATTTTCCTGAGCTAACACTTGTGTATTTATATGAAACTGAAAGAGTTATTAATTAATTACTTCGAAATAATAAATTTTCAGAAATGTAGGTTATTTCAAATAATATAATTGTATTTCTAGCAAATATGCATATGAGCATGTAGCGATAAAACACCGGCTATTAAATATTATTTTATGCTTGTATATAATTGTAATTACTACGTGTAAAAGAGTTTCGATCGGCTGACCGGGAGTTTGGCGGAGCCGAGGCAAAGGAACATGAGCCGTCGGTGAGTGACAAGGGTCGTAAAACCCAGACAGGTCGCCGCCCGATTTGGAATGTCCATATTGCGGTAGTAAGTGGCATAAAGTACCGCCACTAAGAAAGAGTAGACAGATGATGGAAGAGTGTTTGAAATTGTCGAGTTTGAGGAGACACGACATCTAAAGGGTGCCTTCCAGGTATATTTGGTCTGGATTTGAGACACTGGAACGCGGAAACTGAGACGTAGGACTGGGACTTGAACATCGCTGGCGACGCGACCTGGACAGTACGACAAAAATATTGTAAAGCGTGTTCAATTTGCCTCGAAGCTGTCAATTCTTGGTTAGGAGATTGTTCGAAAATCTATAAAATAGATAAGAAGGCCCTAAAACCCCTGAAATTAAGTTTCATATTTTTATATTGTCTATTTGATTTTAATTGTAATATATAGTTAAATCTAATGTTTATTTTTATTCAAAACCGCAGCCATATAAATAACAATTTAAAATTATTAGATAATAAATTTAAAAAAACTCCCAACAGCGACGATACGTTACAAGCCGAAAGCTCCTTAATGCTTTAATTGTTATAAATTCGTGTTTTTGGCACAAATTATCAAAGTTATATTATGATTAAAATTGGCTAAATTAATTTTATAGATTGTAAAACAGTCTACTAAGAAAGTCTTCTATGTAACTTTTTAGGGTTCTTTTTAGATTTACTGCAATTTATCCTCACTTGTTTGTCATATATAGTTACGGCGGAATGCAAGAATTTTAGAAGATTCAACGTCTGGCGTGTGCTTGTGATTTTCATGATCAAGTCTATGATTTTTATCATAGAAGTACGTCTTTGGATGTGTAATTAACATTTATTTAAATAATTATTTTTTCCAGTGAACTATTTCAGGAATTCATGCAATATACTTAAAATATTATGCATCATGTGTAAAGATTATAATAGTATTTTTTGATATATGGTTCATTAATATAATTTGTGTTACTTTTGTGAGTTAAGTAATGGTATATTTATAAATTACAGTATAAATTATTTATAGGTTTGCATAGCATTGTTTCTGGTTTATAATTTTGTGCTGATGATATAGAATATAGTGGAAACTACACAATGACACCAACAGCCTGTTCTTCAGTTCTCAATCTTTTATATCAAAAACTTCGAAAAAATATAGTTAATTAAAGGGTTACAGCGCTACACATTAAACAACATTAAAATGACAGTAAAATATTTAATTCATTAGCTAGTACTGGTTCCCAATTATTGCTTTCAAATATAAACAATAATTTATCTACATGCGGAGTGTGACGTATATTTTGATTTATACAGTTGGCAGTTGGTTATCGGTAAGTGATAGTCACGCCATTCCCATAAAAATAGACTATGAACCAATTTTCGTGATTCAAATGATTATAAATCACAATATATACACCGTGGTGATGACAACTTAATTTCTGGATTCGTAACCTTATCGAAATTGCTAAAAATTGACTAAACCTTAATTTAATCTTCTCTTAACTGTTTTTTTAGGTAAAATGCTACATATCACGTGGTGACAACTCCTCTTTAATAGCATAGGAAGGGATTTGAAAGGGGGGATGCGGAAGGGTAGAGGAAGGTAGCCAAGGGTTAACTAGGGCCCCCGGGCTATAGTTTAAGGATCCTACCCTGCATTCGCCTAAAAGTAATGCAGGACAAACCCTAGAAAAACCTGCATCAGGTTGGTCGGGCATTGGATACTTGACCCACGCCCTTCCGATAGCGGGAGAGAAATTTGCTGTGGGGACGCAGCATTCCCTTCTCTGTGTCTCGACCAGTTTTAGGAGGCAGCTGGCCGACAGTTCCAATGGGAACAGAGAACAACTCTTACCGTATGCCCAAGGTCTGTGATCCCGGAAAATACACCTCTCAGAACAGGCCAAGGTGCCTCGGCATGTGGAAACCTTAATTCAAAAAACCAGAGAGATGTGAAGGCATCCCCAAAGGTAGTCTCCGCCAGATCTCTCTGGGACGGTTCACCTGCGAGAGAATTCTCTTGCAGATTTACTTTTTCTCTTCAATGTTTTTTTTTATTTGTTTTCACGCTAACAGGCTACATGAGGGTAATCCACTTGGTGGCAACTTCTTGTTAATAGCACAGGAAGGGTTTTGAATGGGGGGATGCGAAGGGATGTTTAGGAAGGTAGCCAAGGGTTAATTAGGGCTCCCGGGCTATAGTTTAAGGATCCTACCCGGCATTCGCCTAAAAGTAATGCAGGGAAAACCCTAAAAAAACCTGCATCTGGTAGGTCGGGCATTGGGTACTTGTCTGTAAGTTTTTCTTTACAAAATATTTCAACATATGCAAGTTTGTTTTCTTTCATGTGAGAGAAGAGCGCAGTGTTCGACTTACTCAGACTGTAACAACTTTATCACTATCCATATATTTTATTCTGTATACAAGTTCTCTTTCCTCCTAATTTTAAGTTTGTTTTTCATACCTTGGCCATATGTATCTAGTTTATTTACCGTTTTTTTGGCAATTTTTATCTCATTAAACTTGGTAATACTTTTTGAAGGTCAAACATGGACATTGTATTGTAAAAAAGGTCTCCGTTAAAAGAGGGTCGTTTATCACAACGAAAATAATAACTTTGATCAAATATTGTTAAATTATAGTTCAGCAGTACCCCAAAATTTATCACTATTGTGTAAGTAGCATCAATCAGAAATTCTATGGCAAAGATGATGTGAAAGAGAACGTAGACCCCCGGACAGATTCTCGCCAAGTAATTATGATTAATGTGATGTTTGTCTGCATTTTCTTTGTACGGGTGAATATATTATGTCTCGTATATAGATAGTGTGGCATCCTGTTCCCTGTTGGCAATGTATCAACTATTGCACGAGTGAAAAAACAACAACACGGCCGACGTGGGCAGTGAAATTGAAGTCATCTTTAACTGCTCAATTCTTATAAAATAGTGTTACAATCTGTTCTTCTGTATAATTAAGTCTCGTTTGTGGTTCTTCAAGGAAGTGTGCTTTCGTTACCCAAATCAGGAAGCATTACAAAACATAATATTCATAATAAACTCACAACGCAATATATCTGTTCTTTTATTAGGAAAATAATAGAATAGTAACTTACTTAAAAAAGTCGTTACATAAAAATTAGATAGCTTGCTACTTCTATGCGTGTATTTATAACCTTTATGGATAAAGCATTTTCGTGTTTCTAACCGGATTCTGTATATATTGATACACGACGTTTCGATAGCGCGCTCTGCTATCTACGTCAGGTAGATTGCGGTTACAATTATTTGCAGTTACAAATTTTAACTAATTTCATAAAACTCACACCTAGTCAAACACTTTTAATTACAATTTATGAAAAGTTACCAAAAAAGGTTCACACTAAAACAAGTTAAATTTATGAATTACTAGCTGAGTGTCCGGCGTTGCCCGGAATGGCGTATATCCATAACCCCCAATTTGACCCCTATTTCGGTTGCTTTTGCGTTATTTTTATGTAATGCACATCGCCTCCTATCCCTACATGTACTCACCTCCCATGCTGAACGGGGTTGAACTCATTGACCCCGAAAAAGTTTCTTTAATAAATCATATTGTCCGTTTAACATTTTACAAAATTTCCACCCACGTCCCCACTCTACTTTGGGTTAAACAAAAAGTTGGATATTTATTAGACGCAAAAATTGACCGTTTGCAATGTTTTACCCCTACCTAACACCATCCACCACTCCCAAGCATGAAAGAGGTGGATATTATATGCGGATAACATATATTGAAATTAGATGAATGCTGTTGATCCCGAATTATATTGATTCGACGCAAAAAACGGCCGGTTACCATGTTCAAAGTTTGCAACCCCACCGTCCTACACCCAGTCCCTCAAACCCCCGCCAAATCCCACACACCCCGCGCATTGACCATATAGTCATAATTAAACTAAGCGACATCCATAACCCCGATTTTTGCCTTCATTTTATGAAACTTTTCCACCCCTAAAAATCCACCGCTACCCATGACGAAAGGGGTTGAAATAATACACAAACAACATCAATAGAAATACAAACAATATAATTAACCACGAAAATTATTTATTCAACGCAAACATCTGCCGTGTTTGCATGTTCCAAAATTTTCACCCAGACCACCCCCGCCTCCGGGGGGTAAATGCCAAGTTGAATGTTATAATTAAACTCGGTAACATACATAACCTTGGATTTGACTCCAATCTCGGATTTATTCGCGTAATTTTCCTGCATCTCCTCATCCGCCCCTAAGCGTGCTCCTTTACCATGCTCTAAGGGGTCGAAATTATATTCAGATAACATTTCTCGAAACATTATCAACTCTTTGACCCCTAAAAATATTTTTCCGACTCAAATTTCGGTTGTCGTAGGATGTTAGAATTTTTCAACCTACAGTCCTAAGCGTTCTCCCCTCTCACACTGAAAGGTGTTAATATTTTACAAACAACATCGGTAGATATATAATCAATGTCATTGACCTCGACAATTAATTATTTAGCTATAATATCGACCGCTTAACATATTATAAAAATTCAACCACAACCCACCCCGTCCACACCCGCCCCTGGGGGTTAAACGGCCAATTGAATGTTATAATTAAACTCGGAAACATCCATACTCTTTGATTTTACTCCAATATCGGTTGTATTCGTGATATTTTATTGTAGCGATCCTCCAACCCCAACCCTTAGGGTGCTCCACTGATAAGCCCGAAAGTGGTTGAAACTATACTCAGCGAACATGTAGAGAAATTTTATGAATCTCATTGATCCAGGAAAATATTTAGTCGTCGCAAAAATCGGTACATTAACATGTTTGACAATTTCCACCCCGTCCACTCCCGCTATGGGAATTTAAACTGTTAGTTAAACGTCATAATTAAACACGGTGATAAATATAACTCCGTATTCGACTCCAAATTGGTATGTGTTAGCGTTTTTTTTAGTGTAATGCCACTCCACCCGCAACCCTTAAGAGTGTACCACTCCCAAGACTGAAAGAGGTTGAAATTATATATAGAGAACAAGTAGTGAAATTTTATGAATGCCATTGATTCATAATTATACTGATTCGACGCAAAAATCGGCCGGTTAATATGTTTGAAAATATCTTTCTTCGCCCACCCTCTCTCGTAACCGCCAATTCCCACCCACCCCCTTGAGTTTCTCATTTTGTCATAAATAGTCTCAGCGACATCCGTAACTCCTATTTGACTCGAATATCGGTTGTTTTTGCGTCAATTTTATGAAACGCACCTCCACCCCTAAGGGCGCTCCCCTCCCATGCCGAAAAATTATACACTATCAACATCAGTATAAATAAAATCAATATAATTAACCCTGAGAAATATTTATTCAACGAAAATATCTGCCGTGTTTGCGTGTTCAAAATTTTCCACCCCTCTCATCCCTGCCCCTGGGGCTTAAATACCAAGTTGAATGTCATAATTAAACTCAGTGGCATCCATAACCTTGGATTTCACTCCAATCTCAGTTATATTCGCGTTATTTTCCTGTAAAGCATCTCCACCCCCAGCCATAAGAGTGTCCTTTTTTCAGGGTGTAAGGGATGAAAATTTCATTGAGATAACATCGGTGGAAACACTATCAATATCTTTGACCCCTAAAAATATTTATCCGACTGAAACATCGACAATTTTAGCATGTTTAAATATTTCCACCCCCGTCTACCACCACTTCTGGGGGTGGTAGACGCGTCTCACCCCAACAGTGTTTGTTTCCTGGTCGCAAAGAACACGTGTACGAAATTTGGTGAAATTTGCTCCACGGGTGTAGATTTCTATAAGGAACAAATAAACATACATACATACATACACACATACACTCATTTTTATTTATAAGATAAGATTTAACCATCGTCATATAGTAAGAAACGTTTGTAATGTTTTTGGCACTTCTGTTTAGTGAAGGACATTTTACAGACAAATTTAAAGTATAACAAACCTGAGACAATTTCTACAGGGGTTGGGTCAAAATACAGGCTGATAACTCTACTTAGGACTCCGCAATCTCTTTTATGAACATGGCCAGCCAGTTGGCTGAATTTACCAATTTACCAATAGACTAGCAATGGACATAACATTCAATTTTGGTTAAATAAAATTAAAGATATTTTTATACAATAACAATTACATTCCTTACTCTCTCTCTCTTTGTTACAGATATCCTCGCAGATAGTACAATACTCTCAGATATTGACATTATTCGCAGACATTCTGTACAACACAATTTCAACTATTATAAGGTCATATTCATCAACTCTAAATCAACTGAGTTAAAATACAGACATTATGTGTGCATTAAGATAATTTTTTTTCATGTCATACGTACTTCTAAAATCTTAATCTTGAAGATAACGCTATACAAACTATACATCCATTAGACTATAATGTTGAGGCCACCGGGGCCTTCATATAGGTATCATACAGCTATAGGCGACAATCCGATTAAAGGATCACATTTTATAAGCACACTAGATTCAACTAATATATGGAATAAAACATAATAAGTAAGGCAAGGGTGATCCATTCGGAAGTATTTTCTCAAAGACGGTATTTATGTTGCCCGCCTTGCACGATCGCAAGCTAAAAATTGTTCTATCGCGTTCCTTTAATCATATTGGTTTCTTGGATAATTACACAAATCCCCCTTAGGCCTGTACAAAACTACATCCAAAGTATATATCTGGAAAGCAATGGACGTAGATTTAAAAAGGCTATTTAGCAATTGTTACTAATATACCGTTTCAAAACCAGAAACGCTTAACGCTTCCCTTGCAACCTTTTCTCTTGCGTTGCGCCTGGCTGCTACCAACCATCTACACTACGTTAACGAGCTACGATTAAAATTAACTTCTATTGAAAATAAAAATGCTAAAAACGACCTTTATTCAGACAAACTTAAAAAAAGAAAAATTAAACTAAGTAAATTTGAATTTAATAATACTATTCAAATTTACTTAGTTTAACGTTCCCTTTTTTATCTTTGTTTGCATAAAGTTCGTTTTTATCATTATTAACTAGCTACGCCTCCGCTGAAGGCACTCATGGTAGCTGCATTACCGTTACCGGGATCTTCAAGGATCCTGATCGTTTGGAAAAACGGAACAGGTCTCATGCTTTCGCTGTGAGGCTTTCCTGTTTGGTGTGTGTGTCTCACCTATGGGTCCTGGATAGAGATGGGTCGCTCCGGAGTGAGTCATTTCAAATGAACAACTCTTAATGAGGAACGGCTCTCCACTTGCTCCGAACTAGGGAGTGAATGACTACAAAGAGTCATCCACGGAAAATCGCCTCTCTGCAGCGCACTGCTTTTTGAGGGACGTCCTTTCCAGCTCTGAGTACCAACCCCAGTCACAAATCGCTCATCAGAGGAGACACACCCTCCACATCCATGCACCCGTTCCAGCTCATGTGCGCTCCACCTCGGCTACAATCCTTGAACGACTTATCGCAAGGAGCGGGAGTCAAAGATTTGACATTCTCTCGTCATGGAGTGGTTCTGACCAATCTCTAGTCCAGGGCGATATGGAATTAATCCATACAATTTTGATTTTATACGACTTTACATAAAGAGTCCATTTAGAAGAGATATAATATGTAATGAACACCCATTCCTTGCTTCAAATGAGGTGTTTTAAATATCAATTACGCGTCTTGTTTAAGGAGACAAATTAGATGACGGTTATAATGGTGCGCAGCTTGGGTTTTGTTGGACACTGGACTACATTATAAATCTTCGTTATTTCGCGAGAAGTAGGTATCTCTCCTGATTTAAGCGACCACGCTGATAAAAATTTGTTGACCTCAAATCGATAACTGCAGCAGTTTGGGAGATATAGCTGTTTTTTTTCTACATTTGCTCTTATTCTTGCAAATATTCATTTTTCTGATGAATCTTCGACTTTTCACGAGAAAAATGTATTCATCCCTATAGAATCGGCCACACTGATTACAATATCGTTGACCGGAGTTTGATAACTGCAGCCGTTTAGAAGATACAGCTATTTTAAGTTATTTTAAACTTCTGCTCTTATACTTCACAATCTTCGTCTTTTCCCAAGAATTAGGTATCTATCCGTATAGAGGCGGCCACGCTGAACACAATGCTGTTGACAGCAGATCGATAACTGCAGTTGTTTAGGAGATATAGCTTTTCTTCTATCATGATCTACGATTGTTTGCCAACCGAAATAACCCACGATTACTTGTAAAAATTAAGTTTATATTTTTTGTTCTGAAATAAAACTACTAATTCATGCTCAAGCAATTATTCTTTGAAGTGTATTTTTAAATCAAATTTATATTGTGATTTATATTATGATTTGGTAAAAGTAAAATTTTCACTTGTAATGTGTGTTTTAAATTCGAATACCTTCACATTTTTACGTAAATCCTATTTGTAAAACTGTTAAATTACATTCAATGAACGCCCAACGAGAAACTTTTGTTATTGTATTATATATTTTTATTTATTAATATTCCTTCGTTTAGTTGAGAAATTAAGGCCACATTTTACAGTAATAATGTAATTTCCACATTTGATTAAATCTGCATACAAACGAAAAACTTGAGTAAACTTTAACGATAAGACATTATTTTCAAATAATACATAAAATAATTGTGTTTACTTAGAGTTACATATATAGGTTTGTATATATGGATTGGCGTGCCGCCATGTTCACTTGGCGCATTTAGTTTAGAAGGCGGGATGTTCTCTGCCATAATTTGTTTCCGTATGTTTAACTTCCTCTTCCTACCACTTGCTTGCCAGCAAGTTGTTGGTGGAGGGCACTCGCCGAGTCGAGTGAAGGCAAGTCCTGCGCCCGCGGCGATTCAAACAGCTCATTTCTATGTCATTCTTCCATCCTTTCCGGTTTATAACACTTTGAGGTATTGTTTTATCCGTTTTATAACGGAGGGCATATACGTGCGGCAGAAATCTCGATTATTTACGTCGTATACTGAAACACTGCCGGTCACCTTTTGTAGACGGCTTCTCCAGGGTAACCGGAAAATCTTAACATGAATTTCTGGCAGCTTCCTCCTTTACAGCTCCTCGTCAGCGTAACCATTCTTAGCATTTCTAGAAAGATTCTTCTTCCAACGGTCGGGCCTTTTTTCCAAGTTGTACATCCGAACTCTACATTACACTCCAAGTTGTAGGCCAAAATCTAAACTCCTACGTTTCAGTCCAAGTTGTAACTATGAACTGTCATCTCCTGGAACATCTTTCTAAATCTTACATTTTAAATTCCTACACTTTCTCGCTTCCCAGACTTAACATGTTCTCCCAGTTATAGTTAGGTATTGTCGCGTTTCCTCGCTTGTCCACCTTCCAGCTCGACCCTCTTCGTTCCTCTCCAGAGGGTGGAGACCTCTTCTCGTGTTCGATTTAAGCCAATCTGCGTCGATTTTACAGGTTCGCGGACCTAATCTCGCCTTTTGGAATTGTTGACCTTCGGGTATTTTGGTCAGATCAATACCTCTGAGGCCGGGTTCTGCCATAATACGCAGCCTTGTCTGAAGGCACGGTTCCTCGTCGTCACCTCGGCGCCAAGTTTTATGGCCGTAATTTCCAGAAAGACACAGCTCGGATATGAGTACACCGGCGTTTTATATCAAAATTTTAAAAATTAATCTTGAATTAATTTGAGGAGCGTTCTGCGCTACAGTATGTCACTTCTGTATTAAATTCTTCATCCATAGTTTCTCTATTTTAAGAATCCGTCCCGAAATGATATTTCAATAGAGGATTCGGGACAACTGTTTACTGATCAAAACTTTCACGACGACTATTCTGCGTCTATTCCATTCAAAATATATGGATTCGTGTAAAACGTATATACGCTCCAATTTATTAGTAACCCACAGATTACATCAGTAAAAACACTTTTTAATTTACAAATTAAAGTGTTATACGTCTGTGTCTGGCAAAAATTTACTAATTAGATGAAATGGCCAAGAACATACAAAATGAAGTTATAATATAAATACCGCACAACGTTTCTATTCGTAGATAAAGGCGCTTTAGAACATATATCATAGTTATCTTAAATAAGTTAAAACATATAAAACTTAAGTTGTAGCCTAAAAGTTAAATACACAATATATTGAAACAAAATAAAAATAACATAAACTTATTCATATTTCGCCCTAGGATATCCTCTCTCAACTATTCGTCTCCATCTTCGCGATTGCTTACGTCACACAATCCCAACATCTAATCGTAAAAATACGAGAATTAGGAAGTTTATTTATAACTCAGCAATTTTTCACAATTAAATTTTTTACACACACAGTTTCCGATGTTAAATATATGGTATATTTAAGTAAGTCCGCTGTATAACATTTACGATTATATTGTTTTGTAACTAGACCCATAAAGCCCATTAAAATGCTATTAAATATGCTGTTTATATGGATGAAACTACTTTTTCTATTGAAATGTTGTAAAAACATTTAAGCGAATAGTGCAACCACTCTGTTTAATTAGCAAGCACAGTCCACCAACGCGCGGCCCAAGTTTAGCGAGTCAATTGAGGGTGACCGAAGAGGAAATATTACATAATAACCGGTACCTATTTTTGTAATATTAATGCGCCACTCTGCAGCGCTTTTGACTAAAGGCGTCACAGGTTCAAAGCAAGAAGTTACTTTGTCTATTGGTCCAGAGATGTGTAAAAGAGCTTAAATTCTAAGTTTTAGCAGTGTTTACACTAGTATATGCATATGAAGTGGGGATTTACATATTCCACCCGACAATGTGTACACTTTGCATACGGATGAATTGCTCGAGATCGCGATTAGAAAAACCCAGTTTGATTGGCTAAGAGTTAGTAATACTGTCAATGCTAAATTTATTTGGCAAGATAGCTGTGGATTGTTCTCTTTCGTTACTGGTATATTAGGATAGTGAAGTTCTTTTAATCCGAAAAATTGTGCAATCTTAAATTACTAAAATTCTTTGAACACTGAGGTGTATGAAAACCCCCATCAATAAAGGACTTACCAAAGTCATGATCGGTCAATAAGTTATGTGCATATAAAAATTATCCTATCAGCTCTGCCACGAGTAAATTTTCGTTATCATGACTCTTTTCGCAACAAATATATTTCAGTTTTCAGCCATCTTTCTCTGTAAAACGTAAGTTTTGATTTTAATTCATGAATAAGTAAAGCTTAAACAAGCATCAGGCTTAAAGCCACGTTATGTTATTTATTTTCATCATGAGGAAAAATGTCGACCAGAACGGGAATCTAACCCAGGACCTTCCACTCTCTGGGCGGATGCTCTAACAACTAAAATATCCTTGTCGACTCCCGATCAGATACGAAATTCCTCCATAGACCTCAATTCGGCTCCCCTACAATTTAAAAGTCACTCTTTTACCATTAAAATAAATAAATTCAATAAATAATATAATATGGCCTTAGGCCTGATGCTTAGTTAAGCTTCACTCATTCTTAAATTAGTACGTTCAAAAACATATAATCAATTTAAATAGTGGTTAGAGCATCTGCCTGATGAGTGGACGGTCCTGGGTTCTGGTCCGGTCAGCATTTTTCCTCACGATTTAAATCAAATTCTGGGTTTATAAAACGAAGTAATCGATTTTTGATAAATTTGTAAATAGAATATTACACTGTTAATAGTTAGTCATTGTAAGTATATTTTGAGTGACGAAACGTCACTAAATTATGTCACTGGACTAAATTTAACACGTAAGAATCTAGTTTTAATAATTAACCACTAAAAGTTAATAGACCAGTTATAATAAACAGAAAACCAAGGAGTGTTTCTTAAAGGAAAACACATTCATTAAACACATACAAAAGTTACTGTCAAATTTTGTTCTGCTTATTACGTGATAAAGCTCAAAGTTGCGGCGCCAAATTGTTATGAACACGATTTAAATCTTTAAAAAAACTATTATGATTTGATTTAATAATAAACTTATTTATTATAACAAAATTTAAGTAGTCAAAAATTACTTACGTGCGCTTTGCCCACACGTTGCGTCCGAAACTTAAACCTAAATACGACATAACTGTATTTTTAGGTTGAACAATATATAAAATTATTTGAATATATAAATTATGTTGAGTTAAACGCCAAATTTTAGCATGGGAAGAGAGCACCCTTAGGAGTGGGGTTGGAGGGACGTTACAAGAAAATATTGCAAATACAACCAAGATTGGAGTCAAATGCAGTGTTATGGATGTGGCTGATTTTAATTATGACATTAAACTTGCCATTTAACCCCCAGGGGAGGGGGTGGAAATTTTTAAACATGTTAACCAGCCGATTTTTGCGTCAAATATATATTTTTGGGGTTCTTTGAGAGTCATAAAATGTTCATACATGTTGCCTGTGTATACTTTCAGCTACTTTTTATTTTGGGTGGGTAGCACCCCTAAGGGTGGAGGAGGAGTGACTTTAATAAAAATAACGCAAAAACAACCGAGATTGGAGTAAAATCTGGGGTTATATAGATAGGACAACCCGTTCAACGTCGGGCACCCAGCTAGTTATATAATAACAATAGCAGCCTGTTAGTCATTAAAACAATTATTATTCAATTTGAAACATAATAAATAATAAATAAAAACAAGACGTTTGCTCTCAGATTGGTTACATTCAATTATAAATTCTTATAAGGAAACTAAGTTGAGAAAAATTTCTAACGAGCGGTTTGCCCACACGTTGCGGCCGAACGTTAGAATTTTTTATTATTTAATTTAGATATGAAGTGAGATTGCTGTAATACTTATTTACTTATTTAATTTGATTATGGGACGTGTTCGGTTAAACGGATGTCTTTGAAGATTAATACACAATTATCGTTTATTATAGAATTTACAACAAATAACCAAAACATGAAACAATATATATGCTGGAAATTATCAGCCGAAAATGTTGAAAATTGCCTAAGAGAACACGAGATCTGGTAGTAATACTGTAAATGTTCTTTCTACAACAATTATAAATTCATAAAGTCCGTACCAAACAGTTTGGCGGCTTGGCTGCTAATATGACCAGAACCCTCAACCAGAATGTCCCTAGGATGAAAATATACCAAGTGGGCGGAGTAATATAGCGGGAGCAGGATATAACAAACCACCGAAGATTTGACTCTCTCAGGATAAACACACTTTTAATCACTCATCTAGGCTGCACATCTACGAACGCAGTATAGTCTCACACGCGCTACAAAATTTAGCTCGACTAACCACTCTTACTAATGCTACTAACCACGAAATCTAATGTATCCCTTTGCCACTTAATCGCTCACTAACTCACTTATCTGCGCCGTTACACAGTCCAAAACAACTACTAACTTACCTAACTACTTAGTATGCGTTATGCCCCTGATTTTCTTAACTAACTACCCCACAGGAGTTTACGTCTATTTACATGTTTCCTGCCACGTGGCTACTAGATCTAGAACATTCACGCGGATTCACACCCTGCGTCACGTCAATAATAGTGCCCTTCTGTTTCAAGCATCAAGCGAAGCAAGCCTGCGAGAGAATTCTCTCGCAGGTGAACCTTTCCAGAGAGCTATGGCGGAGGCTACCTTTGGGGATGCCTTCACAACTCTCTGGTTTTTTGAACTAAGGTTCCCACATGCCTAGGCACCTCGGCCTGTATTGAGAGGTGTATGTTCCGGGGTCGCAGACCTTTGGCATACGGTAAGAGTTGTTCGCTGTTCCCGTTGTAACAGTCGGCCAGCTGCCTCCTAAACTGGTCGAGGCACGGAGAAGGGAATGCTGCGTCCACACAGCAAACTCCTCTCCCGCTATCGGAAGGGCGTTTGGACAAGTACCCAATGCGCGACCTTCCTGATGCAGGTTTTTCTAGGGTTTATCCTGCATTACTTTTAGGCGAATACCGGGTAGGATCCTTAAAATATAGCTGCGGAGCGGTGGTTAACCATTGGCTACCTTCCTCTACCCTTCCACATCCCCCCTTTGAAATACCTTCTTATGCTATAAAAGGGGAGTTGCCACCATGTGGATTACCCTGATGTAGCCTGTTACTCTAAAAATAGTGGCACCTAGACGTTCCATATTATAGTCAATATATTACACCATAATATTGATTGTCTGTAGATCATATTGACAGATTGCACAATATATTGAGTCAATGAAATAGAGTTAGATATTTATTCTGCAATACGAAAAATATTGTATCATATGTGGGTGATGTTGCGCAATATCGTTTCAGATCTGTCTGCGCAGCAATATATTGCGCAATTTTATTGATCGTCTAGGTAGGGGTGCTCATACTATCGATCGCGATCGACCTGTAGATCGCGGAAATATGTCCACATTCTCCCAAGAAATTAAAAAATAACAGCCTTCCGTCCGTTCACTGTAATAATTATAAAACTGTATTACCTTACTCATTCTTTTAAACCCGGCGTACAATTTTAAACCCAATTATTGTGCGATTAGAGTTCATATTACTAAGACACGTCATTGAATAGGTTGAGATCGTGTGTATTGAATATTAACTCATAAGTTAATTCAATTGAAGTTTACGCGTCTATTGTGTTTGCTTACATTAAATATTGAGTGATTTGTTTGCCTGTTTGTTACCAGAATTGTGTCGGATGTTGTTGCAGAATCTAGTAATTTTTGAATTCTATAACATAGGATCATTTGGCCTAAGCGAGTCAGCGTGTGGTATTCAATAACGTTTGGTAGAGCGATTTAGTCTAGAGCGACAGTTTTAAAAGCGTGTAATGTATCTAAACATACATATACAAAGAATTATTTACCCCTACCCCATCTTACTTATTTTTATCTTTCGCTTGTCGCATACTTCCTTTGCGGTCGATCGGGAAAAAATGAAGTATGAGCATTCCTGGTCTAGGGGCAATTACACCGCCAATGCTTTCGGTTCATTAAATAGATTTAATGTATAACATTTAAGATTTTTTTTGTAACTGGAACCGTAATGAATTGTAGGCATTACATTAGTAGTAGCTCTCTTATTTTGTACTGGATATAAAATCATTCAAGCGATTTGTGGAAACACTCTGCTTAATTAACATGCACGATTGACGACCATACGGTCCAACTGTAACTAGTCAATGTTACTCATTATTGAGGTAGGCCGAAAGGGAAATATTACATATTAGCAATACGTATTTTTGTAAAAACCTTCTACTACTTCAATGCGACAACAAAATATCAGATCCTATCTTATTGATGGAACTAGTAAATTGATCTAATCAAAATTTATGACTAAAAATACATCGGTTAGCTTTGTACACGTTTTTCATTATCCACCGTCAAACTGTTCCCAGTAACACTTAATGACTTGCATTTAAAGCTTCAATTAATATTACACTAAACAATTTATTAGCTGATCCATATCTAACGCAGTATATGTTTATTACAATATACATAATTTTTTATTTAAATTAGAACATTAAATTAAATTATACTCTTTGAATATATTCATCCTTTTTATCAAGCTCTTGTATAATTTCCACTCAGACCAAAAACTAATTTATAACTTGATATCAAGGTCGTCAATATATGACGTGACTTTTAATTTTTTATTCATATATTATTTAAATAGTATAGTTCTTTGCGACTGATTTAAATTAAATTAATTTTATTTATTAGGAACGTAAGTCACATAAGTAAAAATGTAAGTAATGAAAAAGGCAAATTTGTTATATTTAAACAGAATAATGTGCGATGAGATGTAGTGTAGATCGACAAAATTCACGGACGAGCAGATCTTTAATTGGATAGCCGCCACAAGCGGACATCGCGGCTAACAACAGCAGGAAACAGTCGCCACGAAGGGGCATCGCCAAAATCAACAATCCAGCCTTGTAGTTTCCAGTAGCCCGAGGTCATCTATCCTCATGCAGATCATCGCGAGCTATTAAAATGGTGACCTGGGTCGGCGCTGTACATCCTTTCAAAATCGTGACATACGTAAATTCACCCCCGAAAAACCTTGTTGAAAATAAAGGTTTGAGATTGTGCCTTTTTTTCGTGTGAATTTTATAACAATTGTTGATTTAATTAAATAGTATTATCTATGTTTATAAGTTTATTTAAATCATTTTATATTCAAATAAAGTTATTATTAATTACATTTCTAAGCCAAAAATCTTTAACACAAACAAAATGTGCAACAATGGTTAATTTTTTTAAAAATACTTTAATTGATAGTAAGGGAATAGGATGTGCTTGAAGTTTAATCAAACAACTGAATTATTCTGGGACTAAAAAAGGATATGAATAAGAAAGATAGCCAATTCAGATAAAAAGGTAATTTAAATACCACCAACGTTTCTGAGATCCTTGTCCGTTTCGTCAGGTGCTAAGAAGAGCCTAGAGAAACACAACTGCACTTGTCAGTTGTAAACACCCTAAGACAACACTCAAAAGGCTGACCAGTGCAGTTGTGTTTCTCTAGGCTCTTCTTAGCACCTGACGAAAGGAACAAGGATCCCAGAAACGTTGTGTGGTATTTATATTACCTTTTTGTCTGAATTGAGAATCTTTCTTATTCGTTATATTATTTTAAAGCTGTATTTATGAAATTGTATTGAGTCACAGCCAATTTCAGTTCTATTAATAATTTCCTTAGAATCACTTCACTGCAATGACCAACAAATAAACTATATACTTCAAAAAAATTTAGAACATTATTTGTGAAAAAAATGATATCTTTATAAAATACTAACTTAAGAGAGTATAATTTTTTTTTCAGAGATAATAATGCATGTAGCGTGTTTGCAAAAACGTAAATAAAATGAGTATTTAAGGAACCAAATTTCCTCTTGAAATCTATTGATTGCTAGAAAACAAAGGAGCACAGTGTACGTATATTAATATAGAAACTTTATGAGCAATTAGATGATATGAACTCTAACATGGTGAAGGGTTGGTACGAGGTTTTTTTCCCCTTTCTGCTGAATAACATTTGATAAAGCAGCCTGAAATGAAGTGAACTTCGTCAATAGTGGTGAGGGAGTCGTTAGCGGTTTCCTGACTTGGCGCCTCGACTCAGCGTTGCGCTCCAATTCAGAGGCTAAACTTATATAAAGTACTTTCTCCTCATAGTCGTCTACATTGCGCGTAGCTATTCAAAATACTTGTTGAGAGTTAATCACGCTGAATGCAGAAATCTAATTATAATAAAGTAGTATTTCGAGTTAAATTTTTATGCTTATCAAACAAAAATATGCAGGAATGTGTATTTTGGCATCAAAAGACATTAATATAATGATCGATTGTTTTTTTAACACTTAAATGAAGTAATAATAATGTAATATTCCGTATATTGTTAAAGATTTACGTCCTAATTTATTGGCTAGCCGTTTTATGAAGATTGGGCAGTCTTTCTTATACTTCAAAGGATTGGTGTTGGATTCTCATTTCAAGTCACAAATAAATCAAATCTTTAGAAAACAACAAAGAGAGTCGAGGGATTTGCATAAGAGATTTCCCTATAGTCTCAGTCTGGCTTTACAGTAATCAAACGGTTTGCACTATTTTAAAAATTTGTCTGAAATAGAATAACTTTATTGTAGTTTTTGAGCACTGAACATTCTAATAATCCGCAAAGGACGATAATATTACGAATAAATACATGTAGTTACATCAATCAATGCCTGCGGGATTTTTAAATATTCTAGGAAATATTTATACTTAAATATACAGTAGGCCTACTTAATCCTCCAGAGAATCTGTTCGTAAATAGTTTTTTATATATATATTTAATTCGACGGCAATGAATATAAATTTTTCATTCATTTTCTTCTAATTTCATAAAATCTCATTCCAGGCGTTTATGCAGATATCTTATTTTTTCCTCGAAATACAAAAGCAATTATAGGTTTCATCTAGAAGAGCAACGTACTACGGAAGGAGAACTATATTATCCTAAAAAGCGAACAGGACTAATTGTTAGGAATTCTAAACTGTTTATAAACACATCCACCCTATTATATTTATATTTATGTTTAGTAAGGCATATATTAGACTATGCCTCATTAATCTAGGATCCTGTTTACAATGCACAGATTGAAGATTTAGGGAAAATTCAGAAAAATTTCCTAATATTTTTCTATTACATATAAACTACGCGATACGACGACTCCTTCAAAGATACGAAAGGGAAACTGTCAACCACACGTGAGCGAGCGTCAATCCTTTTTCTCTCTACAAGATCAATAGTAGTAAAATTGATGATAATACAATCAATTTTCGTGTAGCCACCATCAATTATGTTATAGCAATAATATTAAATGAATAAACGCCTCAAAGGCTCCATTGCTCAGAATGACTTACCCTATACAATCAATTACCACCTCAAATGGATTTATTCCATTTAAATTCTCTATAAACAATTTCTTATCCATTCAAGGGGAAATATGAATGGATATGTATTTATCAAATTAGAATACGAAAAAAACAAAGTTCTATTATATAGTAAAGTAATCTGACAAAAATTGAATATATTATATTGTATAAACATACTATGTAACAATAGCTCATTTAATTGTATATGAATATGTAAAAAATGCATGGTAACTACGTAATTGGACAAACGTCTGTGTAGTACATACAAATAAGAAAAATAAATAAATAAACTTTTCGTTCGAAAGGAACAATTCTAAGAATTAAAGGCATTCACGAATAAAATCTGATATTCATTAATTGCAACAATAGCTTAGATAAGTTACTAATTACTTCTAATGGCTATAAAAACATAAACCAAGTAATATAAAATATTAGAGATTTTTTTTTCAATTGTACGGGTGTACGATATATATTAGGTGAGTGGCGTCCGCACAAACCGATGAAGATTTGACTTTATCACAGATGGGTGGAAAATATCAGTCGCAAATTCGTCGTGTGTCAGAATTGAAGAAGAAAAATTCTTATGTGATACACGAAAAATGAAGATATTCGTCTTTGATAGAATGAAGGAACATTAAGGAGTGATAAGGAGCGAGCAAAAATCATACAACTTATCAAAAAATTAAAAGGGTACTAACTTGAATCACCATTGGTTCGTATAGCTAAAAATATATAAATATTCCTGTAATTAACCAGTTAAGAAAACTAGAACAATTCAGATATGCAGAAAGAGTAAGGCCAACAGCCGCAATTATTAGATAATTAGTTCATAAATTTGGAGAAAGGTTTGACGTAGTTAACATAAAATCTGATGTGAGAAGGGTATATTACGGGGAGAAACTGAAAATATGAGAAAGAGCTAATATTAATTACATATCCTTAAAAATATGCATTACACACCGCCAACAGAACTGGAAATAAAAAAATATGAAGTACGAAATTGGAATATAAAAACAATTCCGCAACCTATGTGTACTGTATCGATATAAAAAGTACACAGTTTTTCACACTTAAATACTTGAAAACTAAGTCGATTATTCCCATTTATCCTAAATTATGCATTATTCAGCATTTAAAAGTTAATCCCGATTTTAAATTTACTTAAAAGAAGCTGGATGGCCGGCGTTACCGGGTTGGCTTAGCGGCATCCATAACCCCGGATTTGACTCCAATCTCGATTATTGATGCGTTACTATTATATACCGCCATTCCACCCCTTCCCCATGCCGGGTTGAAATAAAAATATATCTGGAAAACGCTGTATTTTTCATTGACCACGAAAAATTTTCTTTTGGCGAAAATAATAGCCGTTTTAACATATTTGAAAATTCCCAGTCCCGCCCCTAAGGGTAGTAGTTGTGAATTGTCCCCACAGGGATTGTTTTGGTTCGAAATGGAGTCGTTGCACAAATTTTGGTCAAATTTGTTAACGGCTGTAGATTTGTACGCTGAACATACACACTTTGTTTCCCCTTCCACCACCACTCATAGGGGTAGGGCAACTTAACCCGAAATTTGAATGTTATAATTAAACTCCATGACCCCGGATTCGTCTCCAATCTTGGTTGTTTTTACTCTATTTTTATGTAACGCCCCTCCACTCCCACCCCTAATGGTTCTCCCCTCATATGTCGAAAGGGGTTGAAATTATACACAAAATATCGGGAGAAACACTACCAATCTCATTGATCCCGAAAAATATTTATCGGACGCAAATATCGGCCGTTACAGCATTTTTGAAAATTTTCGTCCCCGTCCACCCCTGCCCCTCGGGGTGGGAGACGTGTCTTACCCGAACAGTGATAGTTTCCGATTTGAAAGAATCACATTTACTACATTTGGTCAAATTTGCATGATTGTCGCTGAGTTTAATTATGATATGCGAAACAAGCGCACAAACAAACATACAGTATATTTTACTTATAAGAATTAGGCGAAGAAACCGTTAGAGACGTTATTCTGGTATTCCATTGGCTATGTTAGAAATAATTGTAGTAGAGAGATGAAATAGAATCCAATAAATGGAAGAAGCTAGGAAATTGTATTCACTCATCAGTTATAAATTAAATGGCTTAAATCACGGACACTGTATCCTGATAAAAAAAACATCTATCATGTGATACGTGTCTTATCTTATAATATTCTAAAATATTTTATTCAAAAGCATTTTTTTTAACATTAATCATATTAAAAAATTGTTCTACGTTTGTCGCAAGTATAACGTTTGGAAATTTATTGTTCTTTTTGAAGTATACTAATTTTTTTTTCCATTAAATGGGCTAAATATAAATTTATTTCAATTTATGTGTCTTTGTTTTGTTTCTTCTTTTGGATAGCCCAATTACATTTTATGTTCTATTCTTTCTCATTATTAAATCCAGTCCACGACTGAAAACAAAGAAATGATGGTGTGATTCTATTTTAAAATTTTTCCTGCTCATTTTGCAATTGGATGGAAACACTTTTTGCATGTTAGTTGTCTTATATTAGATGTAACGTTTACATCAATTTTAACTTCAGTATCAATAAAGAAATTTGGTTTCTGTGTACATAGGTATACGTATTCATACATACATATGATTTAGCTTTCATCAAGTTCCTTTGTTGAAATTTATTGATACAAAAAAACTTACTTAACTTTGGTTTCCTGTTCATAAGCACATCATCAGCGGGATAGATGGATCGTATTTTATTGGCCTTCTTTGCCTAATTTTTGAACTGCATTTTAATACGGTTACCAATTTATTTGGTCAAAGTTATAATATTGATGAAACGTTGACTTTCTGTTATTAGTGTTGTGTTCCAGTAAAGCCGCCAAAATATATTGATCATATTGACAACCACTTTATGATGTGGCCATTAACAAATAATATATCATTTTTCATGCACTTCAAAACATTTTCTCCGATGGAGATATTGTGTACAGCAACCCTCTTCCATTTGTTGCTTTGGTCTGCCTCTTAGCTACTGTTTTAGTTCCAACCAACAATCCAATTATGTACCATAGTTACTCTTCATACGTCACGTCAATCATTTTAAGAAGTCTTCTCATTTCTCATGGAAACACGTGGCTCCTTACATGGTTCTTTCCAGTCTTGTTTGTGCTGCGTTTTTAATATATGGCAAATTCACTGAAAGTTTCTCTTCGACCGTTGAAAAAATATATTTGAGGTCAAAATTGATGGAGAAGTAGTCAAGTTGGTCGGCCTCAGCCTCAGCGTAGCTGGGGCCAGAGCCATCCAGGTGTGTGTAGATGTATCGAGCAGGTCTCGACGCATGCGCACGAGTGCGCCCACCTGTTGTGCCCCTCATTGTATACGCCTCTCTGTCTGTGCAGATCAATACAGCATCCGCTCTGCTCTGCCGTGTCTGCAGAGGCCGCTCCTGACGTCATCGCTGGCTGCGGCGGCCGGGGGGTGGAAGTGGTGATCTGTCCGGTTCCCATGACGGAGACCTGTTGCGGAGGCGAGCCTATCCACAGCTCAAATTATAGTTTACTCCGAGATCAACAAGCATACATTTTAACAAATTATTTTACATCGTCAATAAGTAACCAAATTGTTAAATGACAATCCAGAAATGTAGCAGGCTTGTTCTGAACTAAATTTGGTGAATATCTGAATGTTGTTTCTTCTCTCTGAAGACTAAAAAGGAGTTTTACTTTTAGATACAACGGTCTCATTTCACATGTCTCTATGCCTAAATTTTATCGTCTATATATCATCGTGTTACTTTTAGTCTTTCTATATCTCTCAATTTTCTCAAAATCAATCATTTAATATTTCAATAAAATTTAACTGTTTTACAGTAGCCAAACACATTCCTATGCCAATTATAAATACACGTCATAAATAAATTGGAAGTAATTGCAATATTAGCATATACTTAAAATTCTGAAATTATTAAATAAAAAACTACGTGTGTATAAACGTGTAAAGTGAACGATCGTATTAAGAATGCATTGTTGACACCTAGTCGTCGAGGAGGTGTTAATTGTAGCACCGAAACGGTACGATTGCGGACATTGGTTCATACAAAACATAATCTAGTCAGAGTTTGTACACAGCTAAAAAAACGATTAAACTGACCGGAACCTCTACAAGGCTAAGATGACGACAGAGCTTCCGGTCGTCGAAACGTCTCGGTTTAATCATTGCTGTATCTGAGTGGAAACCTGAGAACTTATCCACCAAATAGAAGACCTAGAATAAATTCAGAGGGGGGCAGCAAAATTTGTAATACGAGGACCTAGTCATAGGCGAGAAAAGGTAGAGAAATTATGGTGGGATCTTACGCATTCAGAAGGAAGAAAGATAGAATTTACGCTTTTTTCAAATCATATACGGGTAATAAAGCGTGGAAAGACATACGAGATAAGATCGGAAAACCAACCTACATTGATAGAGGTGATCACAGATTTAAAATCTAAACGTGACTGCAAAAAAACAGACGTAGGGAAATTATCATTCCTAAACAGATCGATAAAAGATCGGAACAATTTGCCTGCAGCAGTGTTTGAGGAGAATCTTCCAATAAGGAGGGTTAAGAATAATATAAATAAATTAGTGAAGTGTATTTTGTACATGATGTAATATAAATAAATTTATGACTATATTTTTTTTATTAGTGAAGTGTGAAGGGAGTGAACAAATTTGCAGGAAAAATTTCTAAGACTTATTTTTTATTATTATTATTATTTCTTCTTATTTCAAAAGTTTTATATTTTGTACTTTTATTTATTTATTTATTTTAAACGGCCACCGGGAACGATCCCAATCACGGCTGGTAAAATACATACATACATACAACTCTTTCTCCAGCAACTACAGCGCGAAAGCCTTCGATCTTTGATGATCTACTCATTCTCCTCTACCAGTCCTAAACGGTTTTAAGTCGAATTTTCCGTCGCCTAATTTTTATATAATACTTTATTGTACACTATTTCATGGGATTTATACAGATCCATTTATTTAATTCAGTTCATGCGGAAGCATTCGGTACTTTGAATGTTCATATTCTGGATCAGTCAATTTCCAGGGTTGTACAATAGACGCAAGTCTAAACTGGGACCGACATATTTAAAATAATGCGTCAAGGAAAAGTGGAGGTATTCGAGACGCCTGAAATAATGTTAGTCCCAAATGTTTAAGAGTTGTTTATTTGTCCCGGTCCGAGACTATTGTTAGGGGGGGGGGTACCTTTTTTTTGTAGGAAGACTGTTTCAGTTACCAAAAAAGGCTATAAGGTTAATATTTGATCTCTCGTATCTGAGTCACTTGGACACATTTTTCAAAACTGCCTTGATCATTACGTAGTGCTTTATATATTGTAGAGATTACAAATATGTAATTAATTAATAAACTGTTTCTTTAATTATTGGCGGTGTAACTCTGAGGCCATGGCATTGTAAATAACTGTACTGTTGCGCGTGAATGCAGAGCCGATATTGGTTGCTGCGAGGTATTGTCAAAAAGGCATATGTAGATGTTCAGAACTTTAGCCGAGTTGCAAATTGCCCGTTGCCAGTAGTTCCCAGTTCCCAGATGTTGAGAGAGCGGAATGTAACCAGTTACCAGTTACTCAATTATGTTCAGAGAAGTGTGTGTGTGTGTTTGGGAGTTACGACGATAGACCAACTACACGAATATTCCATACAGAGTGTGTGTTTGGAGGTTCTGACGAGAGAGACAGAAAATATTCAATGTAAAATCAGTTAGTTACGGAGATAGCGAATTACTCAGATATTCAGAGAGCAGATCTGCAAACAATTAGATATTCAGCGAAGCAGAAAGGCGTCGAAAATTTTCCTTTGTGTTTTAAAAGTGATAAGAGGGTAGTATCAGTACTATGGCTTGTCAGTAAATTAGTGTTCTAGATAAAAAATTAAAACAAATCACGTGGGTACAAACCTGAGCAGCTTAAACAAAATTGTATATAATTAAAACAAATTTTCATCTGTAAGCCTTATAAGTAAATATAATTTACCGTCAGATTTCGATAACTTCACTAGGATTATATAACTTTTCAGATTAGTAATTATTTTCTTTGTTATTGTAAATTAAAATTCTTTATTAGAGGCCCGATTAGCGACCTTGAAATTGAGATTTCTCACAAAAGCTGAGGTATTAATTTAAAATGTAAAATCAACAAAGATAGAATTTGTAAAATAAACAATTTTTTGTGATATTTTTAAAAAAAGTAATTGTTTAATTTAGTTTTCCTTCCTTTATTATATAATGCTTTTGAATACCACATTATTATGTCTCTAACGTGCTGGTATTTTGTTTATATAATAATTTTGATTATGCTGGCAATTTCATCCTTGTAATTTTATGAAGTATATTTTGAATACTACAATATATTGTAAGAGATTACCTGGGCTTGATAAGTAAAGAACAACTTTTGTATTTATACATAAACTTTTGTAGAATCAATGCTATGGCCTGTCAGTGAATTGGTGTTCTAGATAAAAAATGAAAACAAATCACGTGGGTACAAACCTGAGCAGCTCAAACAAACTGGTATGTAATTAAAACAAATTTTCATCTGTAAACCTTATACGTAAATATAATTTACCGTAAGATTTCGATAACTTTACTAGAATTATATAACTTTTCAGATTAGTAATTATTTTCTTTTTATTTATAAATTAAGAAATCAACAATCAAAACCAAAATGAGACCAACGAAATCTGACGAATTCTTTTACCTATCGTTTACAAACTTAATTAACTTGGTTTCTACTCACAAAATGTTTGGTTGGTACCAGACTTAGTTTCCTCGCCTCGGGCACACAATTTACACTAAAAAGGCTATGAATCACTGACTCTACACTTGATTGTCAAACACACGGTCGTAGTTAATGAATTTTCCTCCGGGAACTGGATCTGCTGCATCTCCGGATCATCAGCCAGGCATATTGTTACACATTGTCTTTATGTGGAAAATGTTGATCTCAGTACGCGTAGGAATCTTAATGTTTAATATTTGATTACACTTTGCAGTTTTTTACAAAGTACTGTTCGTTTTCTCCAAATTTTTACTTCCTCTCCCGGCTACAATATCAGACAGACTGCCGTTCCAGAAAGCGCTTGTAACCCGCGACAAAACCCGCCGACACATTGTTGTCTTTGAAATTGGTACCCCTAAGAATTATTAAAATCATTACTGGCCTCTAAATAGTATTACAATATATTAAGGAGAATCAAACAAATTATAATCGGTTGGGAGATTATCGTGTACATATTACTATATACAGAAATTATTGATGTCTAATTAGATGTAATTATGCTAAGACAGAAAACATTTCATTATATGTCGATAAACATTTTTAATGCTCTAATGCATAACATTCAGATATTCTCCCATAGTATGTTAAAGACTTAAGTTAAGAATCTTCTCTCATACAACTGTATATATTCAATTATTGAGTACCTTGAAATCTGCAATATGTCTTTGACCAATTTGTTTACTTTTGCCTATTTTATCTTTTATATTTACGTTAATGTTTTTGTTGTGATTCTTTACTACATAATAGAAAAACTTTATATAATTTATGTATACTATTATAATACTTATAGTTTTAAGTTTACTCTTGTTATGAACTTCTGCAATAAAATTATTATTATTATTAATACACTGATTGACTAGATTTCGTTTTTGTACAAATAAGCTGATTTCATGCTGAAGTCGCTAGAGGGCTAAACCAATTTATATTAAGAGAAGCAAATTGTCTACGACAAGCGAAGCGATGTTTCTGAAGATATGAGTTAACGACGCGATTTAACAGCATGTGAAACGTGAGATGATGGTTGGTGCTTGGAGCCATGGAGCGACTAACAGCGAAATAACCGCGTTCGTTAAATGTTCAAGACAAGTTATTAATAAAGAGCACAAAGACCAGACTGTCAGTGAATAGTCAATACTCGGACGCATCGGAGAGTGGCAAAAATGGTACAAATCAAGAGAAGGGAAACAGAAGGTACATAAAACAACTGCTCCTCGTGTTGTCAATGTAAAAAATAATCGCTGTAGTATTGAAAGCTAAGGCTTTACTGAGATTTAAATCTGCACAACTTATATTTTTATGTTTACCTTTGGAAAACATTTGATTCTATTCTGCCACGTATTCATTGTAATACTTATACTTTACAGGGTTTAAAGGTTGGTTGGGTTTCATAAATACAAGATTTAATTTATTTAAATATATTCATATACTAATAAAAATAAGCCACATTAAAAGTGAATGGCAATTGAAAATAATCTCTTAGGAATTTCATGGGGTGAGCCTCAACGTGGTAAAATTGAAATTATTGGTGTAAATAAATTTAATTGATTGATACACAATATAAATGGAGGATACTTGGATTTAAACAATTCAAACGATACCGTGTCGTTGTGGTTACAGTTGGTGCAAACTCGTTGAGGCGGAAGCGTCGCTCGCTCGTGCTGGGACGCCCGCGTTCATCTTTCTGGCGGTGGATGGTTTTATCAAGATTCGCTGGATTTTTCTGAGTCTGGACAACGGCTGCTCAAGTTCGTGGCTGTTTACTCACTGCCCGATTTAGCTCTCCCGAAATCTCCAAATTTCTCCAACATATGTTTTTAATTTTCAATCCCCGTCCGCTGACTAGAGATACTTCTTGAGCTCAATTTTGTAGGCCTATTAATTTTGGTCTCCTTTGAAGCTGTCAGTATGCTTAAAGTCTTTTTTCACCAAGAGGCTCCTTTGGCACTGAAATAGTCTGAGGCCAGCACCGAGTCCACCATCTGGACAAACAGCAGCTTTCGTCCCGAATTAGTGCGTTTCAACTAAGTGTTCATTACAGCATAAAATTAATTTACATTGAGCCTATACAACTGGGGTCTGGAGCTTCGAATGTTTTTTTTCTTTCGAATACGTTTGATTCTATTCTGCTGTCTACTTATGGTAATGTATTAAAATAATTTATCTTGCGCCTGTACGACTGGGATCTGGGGCATCGGAAGTTTTCTTTTTCATTACCTGGAATTTAACATTTGTTTGCGATTACCTGTTTTCTTGTCCCCTGTTCAGAATATTATTTTTCTGGGAATTATTTGCGATTGTCCAGTTTTTTGCATTTCAGTCAGAATATAACCTACGCTTTGGGAATTTCTAGTAGAAAAAACTCTCCATTTCTAAATATGAAATTGAAACCTAAGTTATGAACATAGAATTGAGTTTAGAAAGTGATGAATGGTAACTGGGATCATACTTGCCCGTTGCTCGTTTTCCCGACTACAATATCCCGATTGACATTTGCCCGACAGAACAAAATCCCGATTGACGTTTTCCCGACACTACATGATCCTGATTGATTACCGATGGGTCATTTCCCCGAAAGGTCAGTTTTTACGAAATAAAGCATATAACAATTTTAAATTAAGCTATTCATTAATGTGTGGAACAATTTCAACCAAACTTGGTACACGTAACACAGGAACAAACCTTGCGGAATTAAGATAAACCTAATACCTCTATGGGTGAGGGTAAAAGGGGGTGGCCATTTTAAAAATACAAAATATGCGATAACTGCCCATATTGAGCCAAATAAATAAATTGTTTTACGCATTAATGAATAATTTAATTTAAAAGTGATCTACAATATTAATTTTATGGTTTATTTCGTAAAAACTAACCTTTCAGGAAAATGACCTGTCGGGAAAACGTCACCGCGATAATGTACTGTCGGTCAATGGCAATCGGGATGTACTAGACCCATGGTAAACAAGGATATAAAAAATCTGGACGGTCTTTCGTATAATCTTGTTTATTTTTCATAAAAGACTTCCCACAGCCTCTTGATAAGGATACATTGTAGCTCGTGCAATATTACTGTCGTCTTAATAAGTAATTAATTAAACCTAACTTTATAAATACGTTTTGATTATTAATGAAAATGCCACATTAATAACTAACTGGTGAAGGAAACCTACTTATTCCGAACGAATATTACACTTCTTATCAAACCATCCAATCTATCATAGCCAAGCAACGGTTTTAACTTAATAAACAAAGTGATACTCCTAACTAACAAAACGTTTCACACAGACAACATCAAAATTGTTAAATATATTTTCATGGCGAATTCTTACGCTTAGGATTTTATTGGTAAATAAAATTAATTTTAGTATAAGGGTGACTGAGGATATAAATTAACGTATTGATAAGTTTTAAGTTATAAGTTTAGGTTTCGTTAATTACAGAATTAGATATTTCTCTGACCTATGTTGTTTAAATTGTGTAACTGAATAAATTTTATTTATTAGTCTGTTTATCATTGGTGATTGTTTTTATATTACTATTTATTCTTAAAAATTTAATCCGTAGATTATAGATTTAAGTTGATTAAAATGAGTAAAAAGTATTGGTGACTGTGAGATGTGCACGCTCATGTTTACGTGTGAAACTTCCCAGGTCGACGGGTCATAAATACGCAAGGAGGGTTGACGTAAATACGAAGGTTTCGGAGTTTGGCTTCTTAGTTAAATAGATGGTTTGTGACTAGGTGCTTCGTTGTGCCCCAGAAGGAGCAATCAAAGTTAGCGTCTGAACTGCTTGTGAACCTGTTTTGAGTTTTGAATTCGCTTTGATTATTTGAGAATGGGTGAGTGACTTGTTTGTTATTATGTTTTCAAAAATGTATCGACTGTTGGCAATTCATGTAGTTTATTATTTTACTTCTCAGAATTTTTAACTTTCAGAAGGGTACAAATAGGTACCGAAAAGTCGGTTAACATAAACCTGTCGTTTTTATTAATTCATTACTTATTATGAAGCGTTGTCTTGAAAAGCTTAATTCCAAATCTGTTACTTTTCATTGATATGTTGATGATATTTTTTGAATAATTATTTCTTACAATTGTATTGATTAATTCTTAATTGTGTTTAATTGTTGTAATCCACATTTACATTTTTGATTGTGAACAAAATTATTCGATTAGTTTATTAGAGGAATCTGTTTCCCGTATCAAACATAAGTTAATGTTTAATTTGTACCATGAACCAACCTTTTCAGGCCGTGTTCTGAATTATTTTATCCGTTCACTCTGTTACGCAGAATTATAATGTTTATAATTCTGTTGACGAAGCTGTATTATTATCCAATTCTGTCCATCATTTTGAAAATTTCAAAAAAAAAATTTTTAATTTTTTAATTTTTTACTGGCTCAAACTCTACCGTATTGAATTTATTTCTAAGTACATAATCATTAGATTAGCTAAAATTAATATCTGACTCAAGCAGAAAAATATTAGAAGGAAAAATACATACAATTAGATTTATTGCATTACCTTTCTGTGATATAATTTGATCTCATACAAATATTCAGAAAAATACAAGTTTCTGTAATTTTTAAGTATAAATCTCCTTTACTAGTTTCATTAAAGGACACAAAGATCGTATTAATAAGTTTTACACTACCGATTTTTTTATAAAATTAATTGTTCTAATTGTGACTTTTGTTACATCGGACAAACAAAAACAGCTTTAAATACAAGACGTAAAGAGCTTATACCTAATTTTCAACTGTTAACTTGTAAACACAATCCTATCTCTAAACATCGTATTAAATTTAATCACTGTTTCTATATATTGATAACACCTCCATTTTAGACAGAGAACCACGTTGTTGTATAAGATGAGGTTCTGAAATGATGTTTATTAAAAAATCAACCTATTATAGTTAATATTAAGCATTTCACAGAAAATCTTAATAAGTGATATGATGTTTTATTTTAAGTTCTCTGGCCCTTATGTATCTTTGAATTTAGTTCTTAAGTTTAATTTCCAGTCTTCAGCTTTCCCGTAGTTAGAAAAAGACGCCAATACGCGTAGAAACGTTCGGCACTTTTAAAATTAGTTATTTATTAGTTATTGTTAACGTGTCTAAGTTATTTTAAGTAATGACGAATTTAGTATAATTATTATTTAATCTTGACTTCATTACCTTGCTAAAATAAACTGAACATTTATACTTCACGCTCAGCTTCTTTTGATAGTTCAATTTTCTGCTACTCGTTCGATAAAATGGGAGACCTCTATTTCAACCTCTGTTATTTACAATTTCAATGTAATTACACTACAATGCGCCATCTTGTGAACAGGTTTTACGCTTTGGAAACATTGTAATTCCAATGCACGGAAAAATATTTCTTTATAGTTAAAATATTATTACCTAATTAATTTTTATTTTGATCATCCAATAATTTTACTTTTATGAACTTCATAGTTTATATTCAATCGCCAAATCACAGCGTTATATTTTTCACTCATAGTTAACAGTAAATGACACACTATAAATTTCGTCGATTCCTTATCCCACAACTTCTAGTACACGAACAACAGAATCGAAACAGGGAAATCAATCTTCCAAAATGTTAGTTTTAACGTTAGTATATTTTTAAGCTGTAATTTCGTAACATTCTCCAAGACTTTCAACATTTCATAACTAATTCTAAATGTTTGTCTTTAATGCAACTAACCATTACTGATATTATATATGAAATTTAATGACCTTTCATATTAAATTGTTTCTTCTCTGTATTTTATTCTATTTTCCGGATGAATATGGCTGTTATAAAACTTACAAGAATCCATATTCTTGAGAAATACTTACGGATTTATTTTGGTACATACCCATTTTCCAGTTAAATTACCTCAATTACATTTTAATTAATTGTTGCTTCTTATAATTATCAGTTATTTGTGAAATATTAGTTGTTAAAGAAATTATACCCTGAATTTTCCACGGTTAAAATTGTCATTTGAGGCAACGTCGTATTGACAAACTTTAAGACAATTTAACACAAAACTTCAGTTCTTTTTTTTCTTTCCTGTAAATTTATAGTCCTATAAAAACTATAGGCATTGTAGCAGGATAAAATAATTTAATTAATTCAGAAGTATGAGGGAGATGTATGACAAGCCACTTTTACAGCATGCACTAACAAAAACAAATATGACACACACACACACACACACACACACAAAGTCCGTACAACCTATTCCATAAACACTTAATGTCATAAAAACATAATTACATTTCAACAGCTAATGCAAGTTTAAAGTAATATTATTCAAGCATTACGCACACAGCTGCCGCTTTGAAATTAAATTAGTCTGTTACAACGATTGGTCTCAACGTTGTATTTTCTGTAAGAGTTGCGTAATTTATAAATAAAAATCCACGTATCACGTTTTTTTAATGTTCTGCGTGTTTGGCGAATTTCACGATTTGACGTTGACAGCAGCGCTGAAAATATCAAAGTGCCCTTGTTTCCATCTACTTCCAAACAGCCCGGAAATATAATATACGTTATTTTTGTCCTAAAAGTGGACACATTATGAAATTTTGTTTTATAATACTAAAAACGACCTTCGTACAGACAAACTTGAAATAGAGAACAAAACTAATAAAATTTTCGTTTCGACGCGGATTGGAGTATTTTAATGACGGCGAAAACCTTTAGTCTGTGTCTCTATTTTAAGTTTGTCTGCACGAAGGTCAGTCAGTATTGTTAATATTAACAGTAGTTAATAATTTTTTCATTAGAAAAAGTACAATCATCTAAAAATACTCGTAAATTATCCACGAATATATCTAATAGTATATTTTCGCCAAGAGCTATTAGATCGTTTGATGGGTCAGGGGTTAATTTTTTTTTTGTAATAAAAGCGTTATTATTAATAAAAAACATTCAAAGGAAGTTTTACGCAAAGTATATCATAAAAAATCTGGGACCGACATTTGTATTTATTGCAATATTTAATATTTCCATTTAAAAATACCTGTAATTTGTCTCACTTTTGGAATTAACGAATTTTACTCCCTGATGACAACAAAAACATTTACTTTAAAACCAACATTCTCAAAAATTTCGGGGGCCCTAGTTAACCCTTGGCTACCTTCCTCTACCCTTCCGCATCCCCCCTTTCAAATCCCTTCCTATGCTATTAAAGGGGAGTTGCCCAATGTGGATCACCCACATGTAGCCTGTTGCCCTAAAAAAAAAAAAAATCATATAATTTACGTTGAAAGCATAATTTACACACGTAGAAGTTTAATAAAACGAGTAATGCTATAGAATAGTAGACAAATGATAAAATATATTTTTACGTTAACCTGCAAGCAACCAGATTAAGAGAGTGACAGCTAAATTAGCTGACTTATTCTGGACCTTAAATTTGCTGCTCTTAAAACTTTTTAAGTATATTTGACTTATTTTGGATTATTAAATTTATTTAAATTTAATTTTTTGCCTTTAAGTAATAATAATTTACCTTAGGTCCATCACTCCAGTCATTTGTCTTAGTGTTGGATGTACCATGGTTGTTTTTTGTATGTTTTGTTAATGGATGACCTGGCAACAAAAATGCGAATATTGCAAAAGATGACGATATTATTCGATTGTTAACAATAATTTTAATTATCGGAGTACAACAATAATTTTTTTTGGTTACATTGTTTGTTAATGCTGTACATTCTTGTCATATGTTTTGTAAATATAGTCAGTTATTAAATTATTGTTGTATTTAAATTCAACTTTCTTGTATTGTTCCCTTAAAGTATTTTTCTCTTTGCTAACTTTTCGGACTTTTTCTAATTGTTTTGATTATTCGAGATCTTAGACTGCCTCTGCTTTGATTACGGACCGCTCTCTAATTGCCTTGGATCTTCCTAGATTTTATGTGTTTCTTGCTCTATGTGTGACATTGGTCTCGACGCCTGTTACTTCTCGCTTTTCTCTTCCCGTCTGAAGTCTACTCCGATGGGAGTACCGCTCAGAACAAGGTAGGTAGGCCCTTTACGAGGGGGAAAACTCTGGTGTCTGCCACAATTTCTTTGTTTCGACGTTAGGAGCGGGTCTCACGAGGCCCGGTGTGTGGACTCCATGATTGATGGGAATGATTCACCCTGGACTATATAAACCTCGCTAGCGTGTTTGAAACCGTCTGTCGTGTGGAAACTGCATGTTTACTTTAGACCGGAGACAATGATTGTCTTCTAACGGTTTAGTCTTAGTAAGAAATTTGAACTGTAAAAGATATTTAAGTGTCTTGCATTTATTTATCAGACCTAAGTTCACATCAATACAAATAAATTTTTGTGGTAAATTAGAGATTCCAGGACCAATCATTAGTTAGTTACCGTTATATTTTGGCTTTATGTTTTAATTCTACTGGGAGTTGTTACAGCCAATTCCCACACATTTTTTTAAAATTGAGTTTATTTTCCACTGCAGAACCCAAGGTTTAGTTGATATCGCGTACCAACATGTAATTTACGATCCAAGAACAAACACTATGGAGGTAAGACACCTGTAGCAACCCAAGAGCGGATGCATGGTAGCGGGGTGGAATTCCAAAAATTGTGAAAACGGCCTATATTGGTGTGAAATAAACAGATTTATGAATCACTACCATTAATTCTGACACTCTCGATGTCCTTTCAAAACAGTGCGGTGTAATGAGGAAAATTTTGAATGCCTTCAACATTGTTTGAAAAAAAAATTGTCAAGGAGATGGAGTTTCTTGAAAAATATGAAATCTAAGGGTTACAGGGGCGTGAGTGACAGCGACCGGCGTTTTGTTGAGAAAGTTCGGTTCTGAGAATTTATGGTGGTCACTTTGACACACTTGTTTGGCAGACCAGCAGAACAAAAGCTGCTGAGTGTCCGTATAAATCGGACGTAAACTGAAATGTGAAGGTGTTTGCAGGGCTAGATTGTATAAGTAAAATGTGAAAAGTCGTCAAAGTGGAAGTTGTAGTGTGATGGTTAGATGGAAAAGTTCAGCGGTGTTAATTAAAAAGCAGAGTATTGTGAAAGAAAAGTGTAAACCGAACAATATTGGAGAGTTGTACAGAAGATAATTAAAGACAGTTAGACGGTTTGCAGAAAGGTGGACGATAAACGAAGCGGACATAAAAGGATTCTCTCGCAGGTAAACCTTCCCAGAGAGCTCTGGCGGGGGCTACCTTTGAGGATGCCTTCACAACTAAGGTTCCCACATGCCGAGGCACCTCGGTCTGTTTTGAGAGGTGTATGTTCCGGGGACGCAGACCTTGGGCATACGGTAAGTGTTGTCCGCTATTCCTATTGGAATAGTCGGCCAGCTGCCTCCAAAACTGGCCAAGGCATGGTGAGGGGTAAGCTGCGACCCCACAGCAAACCCCTCTCTCATCATCGGAAGGGCGTGGGACAAGTACCAAATGCCCGACCTACTTGATGCAGGTTTTTATAGGGTTTGTCCTGCATTACTTTTAGACGAATGCCGCGTAGGATCCTTTAACTATAGCCCGGGGGCCCTAGTTAACCCTTGGCTACCATCCTCCACCCTTCCGCATCCCCCCTTTCAAATCCCTTTCCTATGCTATAAGAGGGGAGTTGCCACTATGTTGATTACCTTATACATAGCCTGCCTACACCCAAAAAAAAAAGAATTTAATGAAAAAGAATTGTAAAGGAAATACGTTCATATTGCCACAAAAGTTTTGCCTATCATTATCTCTCCATGAAAAATTAACCCTGACGAGAAAGGTCGATGATACATAATTGAAATAGTTTTTCAGAAAATTGTAAAATATATGTAGTTTCATTTAATTGCTGTGATTAATTAAAATATTTTATATTAGTCAAAAACTTAATTGTATAATAAATAAAAACCTCATTCAAAATTATTCATTTCAGTGGATTTAGTGTAACAATATCACCCCCGAGGCGTCTGTTGGTTTCTTGGAGAGTTAAATGTGATGCAGATATGAAGCATCATGCACTTAAGGAAATATGAAATTTTATAAATATATATAAATATTAAAACATGCCTTTCCTTGCTTTCTGTGAGTCAACCCCTTAAGCCAGATTTTTCTACCCGCCAGTCAGCTTTAGAATACATAACTTTCTGTTCTTTTAATGTTTTTTTTTTCAATAAAGAAAACTTTAGCGTCATTCTCAGGGTATTCTAATTGCACTATATTAATGATTATCCTATTAATGTGAATTATTGATAAATCAGACTGTTAAGGAATGTACGGTAGTAATGTGTTGCCGGTATTAGGAGGACCTATTTTTGTTGACGATCGAAGATGTGTAGTTGTGTGCAACTGCGTCTTCGCTCGTGGAATTTTAAATCAGCGGTTTTTGCTGTATATGTGGAGCGCATGTGACGCGCTCACTCTCACTCACTCGCCATTTAATCAATCACGTCGTTCGTAACTGGTATAGCGCAATTCGGGAGGCGATTGGACTGGTATTCAAAGCACGGTGCTTACCATGGCCAACGAGATCTTAAAAAGTGTCTTTCTCTAACACAGGTCTAATTATATTTATGTTGAATATGTGTAGTGTCAGCAGGCCAAATTGACTTTGGTTACGTTTGATATTTTTTTCGATATTTTTTCGTATTATATTCACAAAAATACATATTAAAAATTTAGTTTAAATAAATACAAAAAAATCATGCATTAAAGGGTTAAAAATAGATATTTATCAAATATTATAAATGATCTATGGTTTACAATTTATTAACATTCACCTTTATTAAGGTACATTGCATAATTTTCACTCTCTTGGGAATCACATAAAGTAGCGGCTACTTTAATGGAAACTGGAAATATTATTGACTCCCTTCAGGTACGGGGAGTATATTTTACTCATTATTCTACTGGGAGATTAATTTTTGCTCCTTTTAGGTAACGGGAGTATTCGTGATTGTTGGAGATCATTGGTACTCATAAGGTACCACGAGTATTTTTTACTTAGGAAAGCTTCCTGGAGTACTTTTTATTCCGGAAACGTACCGGTTGTATTTGCCACACTTTTAGGCAATAGGAATGTATTTCACCACTTGAAGATATCAACAGTATTATGCCGTAATTTATCGTGAATATTTTCACTCTTTTAATTCACCGTGATCTTTTTAGCTTCTCCTAAGGTAGCATAAATATTTGAGGTAGCAGGATTCGGTTAAAGTTGCTTCAGTCATCATCCAGGTTTAGTTCAAGTTAGTCCTCGAAGGCTTAGGTCGGGAAGAGGAATGTAATTGGATCATGGCTACAAATGTCATCCTAGTGATACTGATTAAATGAAATGTTTACCAAGATGTTAGTGTTTAATAAAATCCTTCTCTGGGCTTATATATATATATATATATATATATATATATATATATAAACAGATATATATTGTAATGATTAAACTTTATTACGAAACAAACTTTATAACACATTTATAAAAATACATTACAACATTTTATTGGGCGCCAGCAGATATACATATAGTCTGCAAAAATATTATCATTAGCTCCGGCTTGGTTATGAAATCTTCCTTCTCTACAGGGTAATGTGGGAGGCTTGGTAGCTATTCAAGAACAGAGCCTTTTTCTGTACTGTGCAAAAAAAATTAACTTTTGAAGGCACTTTACAGAAATGGTGATCCTTTAACTTGTGGCGTCAGCCGACTTGCAGTGGATCACTGGTCTTGTAGTAAGCAGCACACGATCTCCTTCTTCGGCCTCCCCGCGATGGACGTCTCTCCAAAAACCCTTGTTGCTTACCGCTCGCCATATTTTCCACCCTCTCGCCTCTCTCACTCCACTTTCAGTCCCCACTCTGTCTGTCTGCCTGCGTCTGTCCACTTTCACTCGAGTTCGGAGTATATATTCTTACTCCACCTCCCCCAAAACGATGAAAAAAAAGGGACGCGTACCCCCGGCTTCTTAGGGTCTCTCGGACGCACGTGGCCGTGTAATTTATTCCTTCTCAGCCCCGCGGACAAAGGGCGGCCACTTACCGATGTTATTCACTACAATATATATATATATATATATATATATATATATATATATATATATATAAACAGCCAAAACCGTGCACTCCGCTGTCTCGTCTATAAAACGGGCCTTTAACATTACAGTATTTATTAACACTCCTCCAATACGGCATTGCCCAAAGCTATTACAAATAATTTTTTTAATTTTGTGAGTGTATTATGGTTCAGTTGAAAAGTCCAATTGCAATTCAGCCCCGACGACACTGCGAAATAAAATATTCAACTGATATAAAGTTTGATTTCGACATATGGTAGATATCACAGTTAATTATAATTATAACATGAATGAACGACTGAAGAACTGAGATGGAAGTTGAAACTAAACTATAAAGTAATTAAGCAAAAGATGATATGGCTCTTAAGGTGGCCAAGAAAAAATAAATTCTACATTTAGATTTAACGTCTGATTCAATTAATAAAATTATTATACGACCTTAGTTACCAGACTAAATTAATATGAGAAATAATAACATAGTAAAAAATTCTGTGTTCTACCATATTGTTTTGATTTCGTCTCTAATCATCTACATATACTTGAAAGGTTTCGTATTTCGCTTATTAATAAGTATAAACCTTCGTTTTCCGATCTTATTAAATGGCATAAATCGCCTACAAATCTATTCACTATAAATAATGGCGTATAGAAATTAATTATTCAAATTGTTTTTATGTTACATCTGTTTAACTAAAATGCCATTGATTAAAAGGATTAAATAAGATAAATCTAATTTCAAACTTACATCCATCGAACACAATCCGATTACTAAAAACTGCTATAAATATCCCCTCAAATTTTTTTGAAAACCTCATTATGTTAAGAGAATAATTTTAGAAATGTTATTCATTAAAATAATTCAAACATTGACAATATTAAACTTGACACCAAAAATTTCAACAAATTATATTATTTTAAGCTCATGGTATTTCTGTACATAGCCTTTGTCTCGTCACTCTATGATCAAAAATTAATGTCTGTTGAAAATAATAATATTAAAACGTCAAATAATATTAAAAGACAACATTAATTTGGGACCCAACCAAAACCATCTTATAAGGAAAAATATTAATAATGAATTATTGTGTTACCTGTCTGCGGTATGTCATCTAATACAATTGTTTAAAAATATACAATGTTCTGTAATCTTCAAGACAAAATCTTCAGTTTCTGATTTCATCAAAGGTCTTATTAATAAGTTTTTCACCACAAATGTCTCTAAAATTAAGTGTTCAAATTGTGATTTTTTATATAGGCCAAACAAAAAGAATGTTAAATATTAGGATTAAAGAACATAAATCTAATTTCAAACTGTCATCGTGTAAAAATGCCCCTATCATAATATAATCTCAGTTTTGATTTTGACAATACCTCCATTTTAGTCAGAAAATCATATTATTGGAAAAGATTAATTTCTGAAATGCTGTATATTAAAAATCATACCAACACTCTTAATATTAAACGTGACACAGAAATTCTCAACAAGTTATGTGATATTTTGTTTTAAGTTTTATGACATAGTTTTTATCCGTGATTTTAGTTTCTTGTTCAACTACAGTCTTAAAATTATTCGCCGTTAGAAAAATACAATAATCCGCATCGAAATGTTCGGCATCTTTAAATTTTACTTATTTTAAGTGTGTCTTTTTTTATTTTGTCTGTTATAAAGGTCGTTGTATTATTATTATCAGTTTAATATTATTATCAGTTCAAATGTTGTTTGACAAAGACGCAAAGAAGCATCGAAACGTCCAGCTATCTTTAATTTTTTTTATCTTATGAACATTTATCGCAATAATTGTTTCTCATATTAAATTGTTCTGGAAGCTGTTCTTATTATTTCTTATTATTTTTTATTAAAAGAGAGCAAGCATACTACCATGGAAACTTAACGAACTTCCAATCGATACATCGCTACATAAAATTAAAGTAAACAATCCACATAACATTAACTGGAACGCAGAATTCTATCAGTTGCTACAAAGATATAATTCTCCCAGTCATTTATACCGATGGGTCCAAAAATTCAAATGGAGTCGGGTACGCAATAGTTACTACAGGCAAAGAAAAATATATCGCTATAAACCATAATGCGTCGATAATTTCGGCAGAATTATACGCCATCTTCATGGCCACGGAACTGTGTCTGGAAACACCGGAGGCCAAAAATATCATCTTAACAGATTCCAAGGACGCAATACACAGAATAACCAGTACAGTGCACAGAAATGGTTGCATAAATCGAATTAGAGAGAATATATTGAAAATACAAGAAAAAGGAAACCGGATCACTATAGCCTGACTACCGGCGCATAAGGACATAGTAGGACACGTCAAGGCAGATCTCCTAGCGAAGATGGAAGCTGATCATCAAGGAAGATCCAGCAACCTGACAGTCTGCACCAGCAGAGACTGCAGAGTAGGGCTCTACAAGGAACTGGAGGAAAAGGCAACAGGTTGTTGTAGCCATAATAAGAACATTGCACTCCAGTTTCACTCATTCATTCTTGATTTACAGATCTCTGCAGCTGGTATGCAGCTCATGCAAGGAGCCCACAACAATTCCTCATGTCTTCTTTGACTGCCCCAAATATAGCGAGATAAGATCAACCATAGCCGCCCATTCAATGATGGAAATTTGCAACTCATCAGCAGCAATAAACAACCTCATCGACTTTACGATGAAAACTGATTTGATTAAAGTTATTTAAATGTTATACAAATGTAGAACTTAACAGATGTAAGTCGCTAATGACCAAAAGGTCAATGCGATATAAAATTTTAATTTTAAAAAAAATTCTGTTCGTACGGTAACAGACTTTTTTTAATTCAAACATCAAGTCTAATAAATATCGTTTGCACCAACTGACGTTTTAAGAACGTTTTAAGTCCAGCTTATGTGAAGGAAAAGCCTGTCTACTAATTTTTGGTATTCGAACACACGTCTAAGGCTGCGTGTACACTCGGCCATTTGCTTCGAATAAGCACGCGTTCGCCCCTCTTTTTCTCAGGGGCGAATTGATCTGCATGTCTCTTGTCGATCCAAGCGTTGTCAGCACTTCAAAGTGAGCACATGCCAGAACAGGGTGTCTCAATGTTTACCGAGCGTTCGGGGTGTTAGAACAGTCAGTCCCCCTAGCTCGTTCCCTAATCAGACGCTTGGGCTTGTGGACATCAGAGCCCCGATAACGCCACAGCAAATTTTATATATTATTCTCTGCCGACATACCTGACTGCAGAACATGCAGTTGAAGTTCGTCTGTGAGTTGGCACCGTGTTTGTAATAACAGTAACACTGATGCCTTATGTTCTATGTTAAGATTTTTTTAAAGAATTTTAGTATGGAGTGTTGATAAAGCAGCCCTTATTAAATTGAATCCTGCTGATAACGATAATAAGGTTCATTGAATTAAAAATGATATGAGAATATCACGGGACAAAATCTTCTATTTGAACAAACTTAAAAATTCCTCCATACTCAATTACTTAACTATATTCAAACCAATTACAAGAGAGTGCTTTTAGCAGAGAGGAAACGCAAACACTTCGGACGCATAGTAAATGTAGATAATAAAGTCAAAGCAACCTAGGATATAATTAAAAATGTGTCTGTCAAGGGCAACGGCAATTATAAAGAATTTTAACTAGTAGAACTGAGTGAAACGATTTCACGAGCGAAGTGGCCTGTGCTCTCGTATTTCGTAAACTTCGCTAACCTTCTTGTTAAAGATACTTCAGCGTATATTTCAACAATTTTTGCAGAACTCGAATCAAACTGTTAGGAATCCTATATTTTTCAATCAATATGTATGCGTGAAATAATATCTGTAATAATTAAACTTTAAGTGTTCTCCAGCAGTTGATATATATTGTATAATAATAAATATGGAAAGGAAGCTTGCGAGAGAATTCTCTCCTAGGTGAACCTTCCCAGAGAGCTCTGGCTGAGGCTAACTTTGGGGATGCCTTCACATCTCACTGGTTTTTTGAACTAAGGTTCCCACATACCGAGGCACCTTGGCCTGTTTTGAGAGGTGTATGTTCCGGGGTCTCTGACCTTAGGCATATGGAAAGAGTTGTCCGCTATTCCTATTGGAATAGTCGGACAGCTGCCACCTAAACGGGTCAAGGCACGGAGAGGGGAAAGCTGTGACCCCTCAGCTAACCCTTTTCCCGCCATCGGAAGGGCGTGGGACAAGTACCAAATGCCCGACCTACCTGTTGCAGGTTTTTCCCTACATTACATTTAGGCGAATGCCGGGTAGGATTCTTAAACTATCGCCTGGGAGCCCTAGTTAACCCTTGGCTACCTTGCTCTACCCATCCACATTCCCCCTTTCAAATCCCTTCCTATGCTATTAAAGGGGAGTTGCCACTATATGGATTACCCTCATGGAGCCTGTTACTCTAAAAAAAAGCAGGTGTCATCGAATTTCCTCTTCAAATCATATCTTAAAAATTTATTTATCTGAATATCGCTTTTAATAAATTATTGTAATATGATAAATGAAATTATACACCATTTCTTAGCATGCTATTTCTTCCAAAATATTCGAAAATATAATTCATATCCCATTCGATTTCTTTAGTAAATATAATATTTTTCGCAGAATGTTTTCCGTAAAGGAAGATATACAAATAGAGCAACGCACGAGTTTATTAAAAATATTAAGAATTCATTGGATGAAGGGTTAAAGGTTGCTGGTATCTTTACTAATCTGTCTAATGCAATCGACGCATTAGATCACTAAATATTATTAAAATGTTGTTATGGTATACGAGGAAATGCCTTACTTCATTTCTTATCTTAAAAATCTAAAACAAAAAGTAACGGTCGAAACTAAACATTAATCAAATGAGGAATATTAGATACGAAGTTCCACAAGGGTCAATTATTACCTTTCTGTGCATTCATGATCTTCCACGACATGTACATTAATTTCTCTGCGTGAAAATATAGTTATTTAAAAAAAAATTGGATAATCATGTTGGGAAAGTAGATACAACTGCCGGCAAACTTTGGGAATGGTTTAAGGTTAATAAATTATCGCTAAAGGTAGAAAAGACGAAGTTAGTTAAGTACTCAGCTTATAATAATAGCAATCCTGTGGACAAGTTTTCATCTGATGGTCTTTTCCTGTGTTTTCGGATAGATTACATATTGAGATGGACTCACCATATAGATCTTCTTGCTGGCAAACATGGTTCAGCTTATTATTACTGTTCTCTGAGAACATTAATACAACATGTTGACATCGACAGAATAAAAATGATTTAATTTGCGTATTTTCATAAACTTATATGCTATGCCATCGCAAATTGTAGCGAATGCTCCAAAAGCACTGAAAAATTTAAGTTGCGATAACGTCCCTTTAGAATATTTTCTAGTACGGATTATAGATCTAGTTCCGAGCCGTTGGAGACATTTACAACTACTTTATTTAGTGAATATTGTAAAGTCCGATTTTTGATTATATTTTGTTCATAATAAACAATTAAAGTTTTTAATTAATATAAAATGTTGTAAATAAAATCAATGTAATTAAAGGGAAATACATAAATATAACAAATTTTTCTAAAAATTATTTAAAACATGTATCACCGTCAGGTTTAATGGCAAAGCTTCTGTGACAATATAACGAACATTTGTTTATTAATTTAAATATATTCTATTGTGCCTGAATGTCGAACTTGAAATTCCACTATGATACTTGTAAACCCTATTCACGTCTGGTAGGCTTCTTACTAATCAATTTATTCTTTCTTCAGAAATAAACACTATACTCGTCTTTCTTAACATTGATTCACTACACTATAATATATTTTGATCTATTAACTGTTTCAACTTTTCTCATAGGGACGATGATTCAGACTTTTGTTAATTCTATCCGCTTGTCAACGAGCGCTCCCAATAACTTTTTACATTTTATACTTTACTTTACGCCCGCTTTCCTCGGATACATAGCAGCTACTGTCCCTCTCCTTTGGTCTGCCAAACAGATATGTGAAAATGACCGTTTCTCAAAAAAAGACACTCGCACCCCAGCAACCCTCAGATTTCGTCATTCCCAAGACGCTCCAAGTCCTTGACAATTTTATTTAATTTTAAACAACGTTAGAGGCATTTAAAATTTTGCCTCATTACAATATATTCATGAAATTTTTTAGGGTAACATGCTACAAGAGGGTAATCCACATGGTAGCAACTCCCCTTTAATAGCATAGGAAGGGTTTTGAAAGGGGGGATGCGGAAGGGTATAGGAAGGTTGCCAGGGGTGAAATAGGGCCCCCGGGCTATAGTTTTAAGGATACAACCCGGCATTCGCCTTAAAGTGATGCAGGGAAAACCCTAGACAAAACCTGCATCAGGTAGGTCGGGCATTTGGTACTTGTCCCACGCTATTCCGATAGCGGGAGAGGGGTTTGCTGTGGGGACGCAGCATTCCCTTCTCCGTGCCTCGACCAGTTTAGGAGGCAGCTGGCCGACTATTCCAACGGGAATAGCGGACAACTCTTACCGTATGCCTTAAAAGTTGGCCAACGAAAAATAAATCTGTTTCAAAAACAAATGGCGAGTTTCAAGAATAAATGTAGAAATCCGTCAGTTCTAAGATCGGACTAGCATCGCCTTCTTCTCAACGACTAGCCATACAGGAATAATTTTATGTAATAGTCTTCCTTGGCAAGGCATACGAAAGAGGGGAGAAGGGAGAAGAAGGAAGGTAGCATTGTCGTCAGGTAGAACTGGCCCATGGAGACAGGCCGGAGCAACGCTACTATCACTCTTAAAATATTCATCATATTCTTACGAACGGGATATACAGACAGTGGCATGTTCTCTTCACTACACCCTGTAGGCCAACTCATCAGCTCTTAAGAACGGATAAGTTTTTTGACGTGCAACATATCCTGAACTGAACACAATACATTTCATTGCGTTACCGTTTCAAGACTAGTTTTTACACAACCTAGTTGACGTATGAAAGTTTCGTGTCACTACAACCACAGGCACGTGGACGAATGCGTATAGCATTTTGACACGACAAGCGCCCTCTCTCCAGTTATAATTTCAAAATTAATATACGCTCTTCAAGTACCATATGCTGAAAGGGAAAAAGAGTCATTTTTTAATTTCGAAGGAAATATCGTTAGACAAACACGCTTTGATCAAAAACAATTATACATGCGCCTTGGACAGATTAATTCAATAATTGGCAAGATGTACGCGATGTTAGAAGGAGAAGAAATCATGGTTAATATTCCTTTCCTGAAATCGCAGCTGTTCCAGTGGTATAGAAATTCGATGTGATAGCAATTCTGTCATTTACAATATATAAATAAAGGAACCGAAGTTGATCTTAATTTAAATAAAATTTATGAACAAATATATAATTATGTCAGAGTTACTGGCATAAAATATTTCAGCGTATTTTTCAGCCCATACATAACTAAACAAGCATATGTTACATAGTATGTTATGAAGTACATTAAAATAAATTATCATTGATGTTTAATATTGAAAAACTTCAACGTCAATATTTTTTAAATTTATTGTATTAAAAACAGAATATTGAAATACAATTCTATAAGCTAATGAGTTGGCCTATAAAATAAGTAGTTTTTCATTGACATGGTGTCTTCTTAGTGATAAGCCCTCCTTAGATATTCTTTAAATCATTGGCCGTTTTCGTTTGAGCCTTCTTCAATTTTATATTCCGAAAAGAGAATTTAAGGGCGTGTTTGTGTGATTTCCTGGTTTTAAATGCTGATTAATAATTTTTTCTGTTATGGCATCTTTGCGGTATGAAAAGTGTCATTAACAATATTTAATATTGTTTATCGATATTATTTCCATATTGTACACCTCCAGTATGAACTTGATGTCGTAGGCCGCAAACTACTGTCCGAACACCTTCGGCTAGCAGGCCGGATGTCTAACACGATTTGGGATCTTGTGGACAATACCATCACTGCTCAGATACAGAATTTCTCGAAGAAGACTTTTGTTAGACAAATTAGAAAGTTTGAGCGGCTACCAAAACCATCTAAGACTGAGAATGGTCCTGTGACACAACGGGTGATTGTTAACCTATCGGGCAAGCAGCTGGATGCTAACATCACCTCAGCTCTCTGCAAGGGTCTAAACTTTGCCCCAACTCAGAATACGATTCCAGTCAGAGACATTATCTGTGGTGTTGAACAGGCTATCTACAACCTTTCGTCAGGAGTAGCCCGGGAGATAAGGTATGCCGTGTCATCTGCAGATCTAGACCACCAAAATCCAACATGACCGCAAGTGAGCGGAAGGCCATTCTTACTCTGCGCAAGGACCCGAACACGGTGGTATTGGCAGTAGATAAAGGAAATGCCACGGTCATACTCACAGCTGAATAATACCGGAAAAAAATGTTGAATCTGCTTAATGATCCTAGTTATTGGTTGATAACTCGCGATCTACATCGGCATTGGTCAGAAAGACGGCCACACTTTTCAAGGCGTCAGGTCTTCCTTCTGAAATTATCAAAAGGCTGAGACAAGTAGCCCCAGCATCTCCGAGGATCTATGGACTTTCGGAAATTCATAAAAATGGCATTCCTTTGAGGCCGATTGTTAGCGCCATTAGTTCGGTAACATACAACCTTGCCAAGAATTTGAACAAGAGACTATGTCCATTTGTTGGAAAATGTGAACATCACATCAAAAACTCAGCACATTTCATTGAACTGCTACAACACATCAAGTTAGATGCTTCTTGTTAGCTTTGATGCTTCTTGTTAGCTTTGGTGTAGTTTCATTGTTCACGCGTGTACCTGTTGAGGATGCACTAAAACTTCTGGAGATGGATTTCTCCCTGGGAATAAACGATCTATTTAGACATGTATTGACGACCACATACTTCCAGTATGATGGAAAATTCTATGAACAGGTCGATGGAGTAGCCATGGGGTCACCTCTTTCCCCGGCAATTGCCAATTATTACATTGAACACTTTGAAGATAAGGCTCTGGATAGTGTGCACCATTACGTCCGAAACATTTCTTTAGATATGTTGATGACACTTTTGTCGTATGGTCGCACTGAGCGGAGAAACTGCAGATGTTTCTTGAACACCTCAACAGTCTGCATTCTAACATCAAATTTACAATGGAGGTGGAGAAGAATGGGCGCTTCCCCTTTCTAGGTGTTCTAATCCGGAGGAAACAAGTTGGTAGACTTGGCCATTCCGTTTATCGGAAAGCCACACATACAGATCGGTATTTGCATGCCAGCAGCTTCCATCATCCGTCACAGAAGAGTGGAGTTCTCTCAACCTTGGTCCATAGGGCCAGGGTGGTATCAGACAAAGACAATCTAGCTGGTGAATTAGAACATCTTAAAACCGTTTTCCGCCAGAACGGATACAATCCCGGCCAGATAAAGAGGGCACTTGCGCTCCGAAGGGAGAAAACAGTAGAAGAAAAGGTAATTGCAGTCAACCATGCTTACATTCCTTTCGCCGACAACATCAGCAACCGAATAGGACGCCTACTGGCCGAGCATAACATTGACACGGTCTTCTATGGCTCGGTTAAAGACAGTATAGGACTTCGTACACCTGGGGTCTGCAGCATACCATGTGAATGTGGCAAGAAGTACATCGGCCATACTATTTGCACAGTAATGGACAGATGCACATAACATCAAAGGCATCTCAAACTCAAACAGCCAAATAAAGTCAGCGGTCGCAGAGCATGCCATAGAATCCGGCCATGACATAAGTTCAATGAAACCAAAATCTTGGATCGTGTCAATGGTTTCTGGAGCAGCATCATCAAAGAGGCCATACATATTAGGACACAAGACAACCTGCTAAATCGGGACATCGGGTTTCAATTGAGCAAGACTTGGGACCCAGCTATAACATTGTTAAGACGAGAGGTCCGGAGCTCTATTGTGGGCGGGGCTGCTGCAGGTAATGTACCTCGGCGAGTGGCCGGACTTTTGACTGATGCTGACATGGCTGAGGCGGACTGTTGACTGAGCGCTAATTGGCTCTCACAGTGTGATGATCCGGTTGAGGATATATTACATGAAATGGAATGGTTCCCTAAACGTTGCGTCTAAATATAAATATGCAAAACCCGTGTGAATTCCGAGAACTATTTATTGAACCTCCAGAATTTGTTTATGAGTTACTTTTCAAGTGTTACTTTAGACCTCCTACCAAGCGACCTTGCATTTCCTTACCATTTAGAGCCCTCTGTTAACGTTTCTTGACTATTTCAATGTTAATCTGTTACATAAATACATCCATAGTTATATTATACTAGTTGATGTAGTTGATGCCATTTAAATAAACACTGGCCTTTCGTAGGATGATGTTGACTTTAACAGATTTATTTTTTTGATACATTTACATCTCCACGCTTACATAATAAAATAACCTCAATGAAATATATTTGTTGCTAGTTGTGGGACTACGTTGGTGGAAATGATAACTGTCTTTTCAGCAAAGGTATTCCAGAATTTGAATAATGTGTAGTTGACCTGAGATGAAATGAATCGTATTAAGACTTTCGCTGACTCTCTAGTATTTACTTATTTATTATTTAATAAGTTATTGATTTTAGTATTGTGATACATAGACTTTAATTGAGTAATTTACTTCAAGTCTTATTTAAATAATATATTCCAATATTGTTCGTTTGATCTAAATTGTAAGTAAATGTATTGGTATTTTATGTAAATGAGAAAATAATAATTAATATTAGAATAATGATATTTTATGTTCACTTTTAATTGATTTTATTTTACACACCGACGTGACCGAGAACTATTTAAGCTGGGAATTTAGTTACTAGCTTCTGTTTTGGTATCGATATCATTTGAGTTGGTGAGGTCTGGACTAGGATCAGGAAAGATTTGCGAAATAAATATAAAGCAAACTCAAAATATTATATTCAATATTATTCTGGATGTTATGACTAAACTCGTACATTTTGCTATTTTCAGATTTTTTTTTATAATGAAACCATGTTGCGAGGAATTTTATTAGCTTAGAAATAGAGAAACTTCACGTGTATTTTTCTAACAACGTATTAGCATTAGCAAGTAACATTATTAACGTTAATTGAAGGTTAATTCATCAAAAATATATTCAAATGAACATAGAGAATTATCAAGTCTGAAATTCTCCTTTTCAATTTCTTACGGTTTGTGAGAAATTAATCTGAATTTATTCAGGAAAAGTCTTGTTACACAAACCTAATTACTCGAATTCTTTGACTTTATATCTCTATATAGATTGCGGTTTAAGATTAAATATACCAATTCCAGTCATCTGTAAGAATTTTTATTGATGTTACAGAGAAAGTAATAAATTATTGATGTTAAAAAGAATGTAATAAATCTAGTCTTGAGTGGGAAACTGGGAGATATCGTATCAATTTACCAGGTTCATCTGCTGCTATTTTTCATGGAACTTATGATGTGTTTTTCATCCCACGTAGTGGTGACAAGTATTGTTTGACTAGGCTTGGGAGTCCGTCGCATTTAAATGTCGCGTAGTTCTTTAAAGTGTCTGAGTTAGCAGATTGCACGCGATGGCGTAAAAGCCTTATTGAGGACGAATTGCAGGTGTCCTAGTTACGCTCACGGACTGTAGTTAAAGCAATAAATAAGGATATCGTTACAATAGTACGAACAAACATCCAATTCTATTACATAGATGCATGAAAGTAACTCTTTGATTTATCCTGTTATTATTTTTTTTGCAGGGCTAATGCGATCAATAAATTTTAATGTGAACTTAACATCTATCACTGCTTATTTATACTAGATTACAAATATTTTTATGTCGTACAGCTAACTTAACGACTTATAATACTTTTTTTCATTAAAAATGGATAATCGATGTGGAACTTTACGTACAGAAAACTTACTGAAATAGCGTGGAAAGTCTGCAGAGATGATTACAGTGAAATTTGATAACAAATATTCTTTGCAGATAAACATTATCCGAAATAATTTATATTTAAACCACGCCAAGTGTAACGTGAAGGAGTTATGTTACGATTAAATGTCTATATTCCATTTTTATCTTATTATTTAATTTAATAATTCTATCGTCTAAATGATACCGAACTGTACACTAAATGAAAAATTATCCAACTTCAATTGATTATTTAAAATAATAAATCTGAACAGTAATGATTGCAATGTGTCCAATGAGCTTCCATTCCATTAACGTCAATGATCGAGCGAACACCCGGATTAGGCAATTAGGTATTCATACGCATGCGCCCACCGAGTAACGATAATGTAGTGACAATATTATTCTACGTTGTACGTCTAATTACTCGATGTATGCTCACAGAGTTCAGTCTGTATATTTGATTTCTTATTAACCGTGGCTCTGTTTATTTTAGCACCATTATTCTTATGTCAGCATTACTGCAACACGCGTAACAGCTGATAATTACACGAGTAACTGGCTAGATGTAAAGTTTAATAATGTTCTTTTTAGTTAAAGATTTAGTTCTCTTCCAAAGTTTCGTAATGAAGCCTAGAAATATTATTTTCACGGCTCCTCCTATCCATTCTTTTCTTTTCAAAATAGCCATAAGTATTTGTACCTCGACACTTCGGATTAACTTCTCTACCTAAAATATACTCTGTTTCATTTATAATAATCTATGATGGAATTATTTTTATTCTCAGTAATTTACGGTTATTCTTCTGCCAAAACGTAGACCTTGTAGTAGATTTCTTGTAATACAAAATTATTTTAGTTCATATTATATCTTCCAGTAATCGATCCAGTCACCAGTGAAGTCTGACTCCCGATTTTAGATATTACTGCAAATAAAAATCCGGTCCTTGACGAAATATGAACGTTGCGATATCTAGATCCTCAATCTTTTATCAATGAAATTTGGTACCTCTCGTTTAAAAAATCTCTTTCTAAAGTATTGTTCGGGTCCCCGTACCGTCCGGGAAACCCATATGGCCTTCGTGAACTATCTCGAGAATTGGTTACAAGATCTATGCCTGCCCGTTGAATTGAAAGAAGGCCACGTTTTTGAAAACATGAAATTGCGCAAAAAAAAGTTAAAATGCAATCAATAAAACAATTGATGTCCTTATACAGACACATTTTAATTTTTATTAAGACGACGTTTCGATACATTTTTGTATCTTCTTCAGGTAATTTCCTACAGAGGAGGTATTTATAATTGATTAGATTTATAGTATGATTGTACAAAGTAATCAAAGCCAAGCTAAAGTACTCAAAACACTTTCTACAATTATACTATAAATGCAATCAATTATAAATACCTCCTCTGTAGGAAAATACCCGAAGAAGATACAAAAAGGTATCGAAACGGCGACATAATAAAAAGTAAAAATAAATAGTGACTGTATCATGTTATCAATTGTTTTATTAATTCAAAACAGACGTTAAAATAATACTTAAAATGTAATGGCTATAAATAAAATCATGGAAAGTAAGAAATTTCGTTGAGTGTCTACTTATACTATTTTTCCATTTACTAAAATAACAATCAAAAACATTGCATCACCTTGTTTTATTGACTTAAAATTCATTTACTTAATTGAATTAATTATTGTTCTCTCCAATGATAAGTCCCAGGTTACCACATTTTCATGTCAATTGACCAGAATTTCATGTGTATTCTGTTGATTTTATGATCCAGCAATGGTTGTATGAGTGGATTCGTATGTATTTCACGTCTATCATGATTTTTCATTACTCTCTCTTGAATTATATTATTGCTAGCATGTGGATTACCCTCATTTAGCCTGTTGCCCTAAAAAAAAGGTGCGACCCCACAGAAAACCCCTCTCCCACAATCGGAAGGGCGTGTGGCAAGTACCAAATGCCCGATCTACCTGATGCAGATTTTTCTAGGGTTTTCGCTGCATCACTTTTAGGCGAATTGCCGTGTAGGATCCCTAGTTAACCCTTGGCGACCTTCCTCTACCTTTCCGCATCCTCTGTTTCCTATGCTATAAGAGGAGAGTTGCCACTATGTGGATTACTCTACACATAGCCTGTTCTTCATGATAGGTTACTGATATACCGAGGAGTATCAACCATGGCTCTGACGATTCTCGATTCCGATTTTTGAATCTTGAGCGTATTAGATTTTCTAGCACATTTCCCAAAATTCAATTACGAATGTTTAAATCGGTTATATATATATTGTAATAACCAGTAAAGAAGGACATATATGCTGTCCATGTTTTTATCAGAGTTGTTTACAAACTGAGACTGGGGATCCTTGAGTGGTTGGTACATATTAAAAATAATGATAAAATGACGGATAAGAGGACTTTTAGAGAAGGGAAGGACAAATAATTGGGGCATTTTGGCAGCTCTTAGGACAAATTGTGTGACCGACGGAACCCTGAAAGTCAGCATAACAGATGGACGAGGCAATTATACTAAAAGGAGATGCTTATTGTAATTGATTAAGTGGCTCTCGGAGCGGGAGAAAGCTAACAGATGGTGTTAGTTTTGGCGAACATGTAATTTCAAAACAACTGTTAAAACAAAGGGATATCCGGGAGCCAGGATATAAATAAGAGGGCAGTTGGACAGTAAGGGGCTTCATTATTATTTTCGGTTAGAGAGGAGACGGACGTGAGCGGTGGTGCAGGGCGGACGCAGGGCCGAGAGTAATCAGCTGGACATCAGTCGTCAACAGTTGGGAGTTTCATCGTGGAGGTTTGTCTGCCAGCAGAGGTGTTTGAATTCGTCGAGAGGATGACGTCGTCAAGAGGAGGTGAGGTGAAAGCAGAGTGTGTGTGCAGCCTGGGGACTGTTAAGCCGGTATAAGTGAGTGTGTGGACCCGAGAGCGTGTAAGTTTATTTTTCTGAATTTATAATTGTAAATTGCTAATAAAGGGTAAAAGGTGTCAGATTTCGTTACTTTCATTTCATTTAGTTACTTTCGTTTCATTCGTTACTTTTGATTCATTCGTTTCAATCATTTAAATCATTTCGTTTTTCATTTATTGTAACTGTATTTATTTAATTGTAACATTTTGTTTCTTTTCCTTATCAACCCAGTAAAGACCTTGAGGGTACTGAGTCCAATTATTTAAAATGTATTCTAGGTAAATAAAATTGTTTTGATTCTATAAAATTACATTATTTGTGTAATTGTAAATTTGTGTTTTAATAAATGATAATTGTTTTTTTTAAATTGCTACCGTTATTTTATATGTATGTATTACATAAAATGGCTACCACAACGTGGGGCAAATTTCATTAATCAAAATTTTTTTAGAATTTATTACAATAAATTGGCGCCCAACGTGGGGCAAATTTCATTAAACAAAAATTTATTAGAATTTATTACAATATATATATTTATATATAATTATTTTATATAGTATATATAGTTCACGAAGGCGTATGAGCATTTGTTTTACTTTTCTATATGTACTCTTCAAGTTATATTGGAGTTCACATGCATTCCAAGACATTTAAATGTGTTGATACCAGGAGTTGTTTGCTGCTTATAGTTACTGGCGACACAACTGCACAAGTCAGTTAAAAAACTCAAATTTTTTTCATTTTGTGATGCAAATACGTTGTTTGAACACTGTTTAACTGTTCGGTACGGGAATAACCAAAGTTGAAGAGAAATTCTACGCACAATAGATTAAGTATAAAATGATATATAATCCTATTATGCAATTTCAGTAACTGCGACTATTTTTTACCGTTTAGTAAACCTTTCCCGGTATTTTGTAAAGTAAGTACTACAGTAATTATGGAAAATTCAGAATCTTCTCATTGTATTTGATTATTTATAAATCCAATGGATTTATAAATCCAATGGTCCAGCCATTACATACGTTTATTTTCGTTTCATTTAAATGGTCAAGAGATTATGTAACGTAAATATTTGAGTGACTTTTATATCAAAATTTAGAGAAATACTTGCAGCATTTTGATTTCCAACGCAAATGCAAAGTGACGCTTCCATATCTGCCAGGACGTGCTCTGCGGGACAGCGTCAGGATTAAAGTTGTGCAGCCTATGACAAATGAAGCTTGTGAAATCTAATTAAAGAATTAAGAAATTATCGACTCACAAATACCACGCAAAATTTGACTATCTGCACAGTCCACTGCAACTGCATAAACAGCTCAAAGGGACAGTTTTCCATCTCAAATATTGACAGAATGTAATCTTATCAAGTGATTTCGACTAATAATGTATTTGACATACCTGAAATTACGCAGCAAAAAGATTTTCACTGTATTAAAGTTGACAGTGAAAACCATTAACGATGCAAATGGTCATCACATACAAGGGTTTATTTTATATGTGAATTTCATATTGAATCTCATTTTTCTTCATTATCTATACGTTTAATTATTTCAATTATTTAATTATTTTATAACAAACCTATATTCAGCATTAATATCGCTTGAAGGTAAACGCCAATTATTACAGTTTATGAAATTTATTAGTTAAAAGTAGAGAAAAAAATAAATGAAAACAATATCTAAAATTTTAGTTAGAAAATGACATTATAGCCATTACTTTACGAAAACATATAGAATAATCACATTTCACCTTTATTTTTCAACGAATACATATACCGTTATTTGTTTTAGCCGACCAGAAACAAACAATTCATTTTACTTTACAAAATAATTTCTCTGGAGCAGAGATTCCCAACCCTGTGCCTGCGGGCGCCATGACGCCCGCAGACCAATTTCTGTGCGCCCGCCACTATTCGACCGCGACATCAGAAACTCTGATTAAAAATATAAATTAATTTTCGATCTCAGCTGTCGCCTACGCACGGTTTGTGTGTTTTATGAATGTTTCGGTGAGGAGGAGGGGAAAAATACTAAAGGAACGTTGCGTTTGTTGTGTGAAGTCTTGGATACCACAACTGCGGTGTTGCCACTGTGACGTCTCGCTAGCAGACAGTGTGTTTGACAAAAATTAGGAGATTTGATATTCCTTCTAAGAATTGAAAACTACCTACAGAAGAAGTACGTAACTCTATCATTAGTGGTAGAATTTGTTACAGTTCTTTTTTTTGTAGATAAACAATATAAACCAGTCTCGCGTTATAATATTTATATTGTAGTTCGATTACCATTCATTTTTATTATTTTAGTCCTAAAATGAGTAGACCGAATAAAATATAAGGATCCAATAATTTCAGGACTGACTGGTGGAATCATATTGTTTCTAATTTAAAAGTTAAATAGTTAAAAACAGTTTTATGCAGTTTGTGATATAATCAATTGCCTCATTCTTTAATAATTTATTTTACTTACCGGATAAGTACAATGGAAATAGCTGCATGTATTGTACATTATGTTAAAGAACAGACAAAATGAAGTTACAAATTTTGGAACTTAAGAATGATATTTTTTAAAAATATGTAATTTTAGAAATAGACTTCTCCGAATACAGTAGACAGAGAAAGTTTTCATTTCAGAAAAACGCCCCCCCCCCTTCTTTGTATATACATATATAAATGAATGTCTGTCTGTGTGTTTGTATGTCTTCTATGCGCTTCTAAACCATTCATCCGATTGCGATGAAACTTTGGTGAGTTGTGCGCATCCCCGCGAAGGTTTCTGTCGAGTTTACAAAGCGTTGAAAAACTTCCAAGGGGTGAACGGGGGTTAAATTTAAAAACTTGCTAAAACGGCGGATATGAGCGTCGATTAATTACTTTTCAGGGAATATTTGATTAATACTTTAATACTTTAAATCCAGATACTTTCAACACCTTAAATCACCAATAAGAGTGTGTGTGGACGGGTGTTACATAAAAATAAAGCGAAACAACCGAGATTGGTGTCAAATCCAAGTTTATAAATATCATTAAGTTTAATTCTGACATTCACTATGTCAGTTAAAATGTAGATCAGCCCCTAATTGTAGGGTTGGGGAAGGTTGTGGGTGAAAGGCTTGTACATATAGTAATGAGTAAACAACGGAGACTGATGTTGCACCTGAGGTTATAGAAGTCATAACTATACTGGTTAGAATGAAGTTTAGCTCATACGGTGTGGGTGGAACGGTGTGAAATAAATTTTTGTTTACATTGTTAAATTAGTAGACCTATTGCTACATGTTACTTACGATCCAGGAACAAACAGTGAGGTATTACGTCACATCTACCGGCTCTAGGGCTTGGAGTGGAATTTAAAAATATCTCTAAACGGTCATTATTAGCGTCGAATAAAATGTTTCCCGGATTGCTTAATATGATACTCTAATTTCAACTCCAAAGGGCAAGGAAGTGAAGGAACCTTACTGTACGGGTGGTGGTGGGAGGAGGTCTCACAAAACGTGATGCAAAAGACCGATATTAGTGTCGTTTCTGGGGTTATAGGAGTCGCTGAGTTTAAATCTCACATTAATCATGGAGGTTGATGAAATTTTATATTCCATTTCGTGGAGGTTGACGCGGTTGAGAAAAGTTACCCGGAGTAGTTTTTGTTTTCGTTAGGGGACCTGCTATACTTTGGTTATAACCTAAAATTATAGATTATTGGTCACGGAACACTACCTTTATATGTTTGCCGACAGGAATAACGTCAACTATCCTAATTGTGAAGTTTTGCTTAATGAAATGAAATGCCAAACATCACACTGAGATTCACATTCTTTTTTCTTTTAAATAGTTAATTTTATGCGTCTTTTTGTTTGTATGTAATATAATATATACTTTAACAATAATTTTATCCCTCAATTATTTACTATTCTCATCCAAGTATAAATAAATATCTGTAGAAAAAATAGGTGGTATTAAGGCTTTGTTTTCACAAAATTTTTTAGATAACTGAATTTCATTTTAATTGTATACCTCAAGAGGCCCCAATAAATGTTTAGACCTTGTGTTTGTGAAATAATACGGTTGAAATTTTATAATAAATTATTATGTCTAATAGGCTGGTGTTTTTAACATTCGTATAATAGTTATAGGCCTTCATAATTTATACCGTCTGATGGATTGTTATATGTTCCAGAAGATTGGATCATATATAATGTGGTAATTAAAAAAAACGTAATTAATTCAAGAACAAGATTTTGGGACATCCATTATTGGCGGCGTAAAACGTGTACAAGAATATGGGGCTATAATGCTTGCTTGCTGTGTGTATTGTGAAATATTGCTGGACGCGCGGAGCGTTAGTGTGTTCTTGTGAGGCAAAGCAATAAGTAGTCAGAAAACTCAGATATTCAGAACGAGTGAGTTTTTGGGAGGACAAAGGAGAATATATACTTTGTCAGACCTGGAAAGTGTTAGGAGTCGCCGGTTTCCAGTCTTTGGGTAAACAACTGCGACGATACTATGACGACTGTTTACTTCCCTGATGCAGAATAATTTCGGAGTCTAGCATACGTTCACGAATCATACGATTTGTCAGTTCTTGGGCGCCAGGTTATATTATCAAGTGAATAACCAAACTTTGATGATTTTAATAATTTATTGATCGAGAGAACAGCGAAACAATTGGTGTGGTCAAATACAGCGAGCAGGAAGTGTTGTATGTAGAAATAATAACCACAAGCAAATGGCCTTTATATGAAAGTGTTAAACAATAATCGAGTGTGTATGATCCCCTACTTTTTCGCACAGCAAAACGATAAGGCAAATTAAGGAATTTATTATAAGTAAACCCAACAGTAAATGATATTTATCGTCAGATTTCAATATTTCACGGATTGTTTAAATTAAGGATTTTCGCACTTTGTACATTTTAATTGTTTGTCGTAAATATTCTTTATTGGAGGCCCGATAGTCTGCCCTGAGATCAAGCCGTGGCATATTATCAAGTTTTTACCAACATGTAATATAATTTCAATGATTATAATAATTTAATTTTAATAAACTAACTTTGTTGTATATTTTAATCTCTGATCTTTTTAATCAAAATCCAATCCTATTAATTTTAAATTTCTTATATAGAATCTCAATTAATAATAATTATTACATTTTGGGGCAAATTAATTTGAAATTTAATTAGTACAATATATATTAATTTTTCCTTAAGTAGTCATTTAATGTTAAATTATGGAATTAACACTAAATTTAGAGAACAAATTAAATTATTGATTCACAACTAGTAATTACGTATCAACTGATTTTAACGTTAATAGAGAAAATCTCCTCCAACATAATTTCGAACGTACAAAATAAGAATCTGAAACTCCTTCTCAAAGAGGACACGGGAAGTGGAGAAAATCAATCTGTGGTCTACTGAATCTGACGGTACGAAATGTGCAGTAGAAAGACGAACGGTGACTCCATCCTACCTCCGGAATGTGGAATGTTGTCGGACTGTATGCGTTCGTTGAATTCTGTCTAGACGTAAGATGGCGCTCTGTAATTCTCTCTCTCTCGTTTTACTCTTGAATATTCGGCTCAGCTTTTCTTCAGTGCGAAATGTGCAGTGGCAAGACAATAGGCGACTCCTTTCTGCTTTCTTTAATATTCGACAAATGTTTTCTACGAAGACAACTTCTGGATTATGCCGTAATGTGATTAATGAAGAAATTGTGACTCGCAGAATGCGTTGATTTACGGAATTGTTTTGATATTCTTAGGTGTGTAATATGAATTCATTTAAAAGCTTGTTTAATAAAGCGTGTTACGTATATGGTAGCTTTACAGAAAGATAAGCCAGTCCTAGCAATCACCCAGAGATTCCTCGTAAAATCTCAGCTGTAATGCTCTCAAATTTCACTGCTAATGCCACGCGAAGGTTTCTTAAATTTAAGTTAATTTGATGGACTCAATGAAAGCGCATGCTAATATATTGTAATATACAGAAAAGACTACAAACAAATATGCCAACACGTTGTAGCCAAAAAATGTGGTATACACTTAAATTATAAGGAAACAAAGAAGGAAATTGAATTGAAATTAATACATTTTTAAAAGATAAAAAAGTTATATATTTTACAAATTTGGTCTTCATTGACGTTTTAAGTTAATTCTTCAGCTTTTATGAGAAATCTTAATTTCAGGGCAGTTTATCGGGCCTAAAATGAATTTAAACTTACAATAACAAAAAACTATTATAAATATGAAGAGTTATACAAATCTAGCAAAGTTATAGAAATCTGGTGGTAAACGATATTTACGTAATGGTTTACAGATAAAAGTTTTTAATTTACGTACCATTTAGTTTGAGCTGCTTGGTTTGTGCACACGTGATTTATTTTCATTTTTATACTACCCTAATTTCAATAACAGGCCATAGCACTGATTTGATTTTCTTCTCACTCTCCAACACTTTGCAACATTTTCGGAGCCTTTCTGATTCGCTGAATTCGTATTGTCACGCTCTACTTTTACTGTGGAGAATCTTTAACAAACAATTAAGGTTCTTGAGCCCATACTTTGCTGAAGTTGACCATCACATACACTAGCTCGGAACACCATGGTCAGTCCTCCCAAACACACTCTGACTGTCCGAAGTTCTGACTATATACCGCTCGCTGACTGTCTATTGTAATGGTTTTACCGTTCAAGACCTCCAAAAACACACTCTGTATTGAATATCTGAGTAACTGGGGACCGCTAAAGTTCTGAGCGTCTTATATGCCTTTTCGACAATACATCGTAGCAACCATTATCGTCTCTGCATTCTCGCCAAATAATACTGATCTTTACAATGCTCTGGCTTTGAAGTTACGCCGCCAATAATTAAAGACATATTGCAATCTCTACAATATAATATTATAATAGTAAAATTAATATAAGTATATAAGTTGATCACGTTGTACGGTCAATAAATGTAATAAGGAAAATTCACAGTCCAAAGATTGAAATTAAGTCAGGCAGACAACTGATCTTGACGAACATAAAGACATACACACCTCTCTTACGGCGAGAATTTACGTAAAATGTACGGGTATTTGAGTTTGATACACGAGTTACAAATGAAAAATTTATTTTTACAAAATTGATTGCAATATGAATTTGATTTAAAACCTCACGTCAAAGGATGACTGAAAAGTGAAATTCCTGATCATGAACTAATAATATAACATTACAAAACTTATATATTGTTCGATCTGCAAGAAATTGTGAATGAATCAGTTCGTTTGGCAATCAATCAGATCAGAATTTAAATGGCTGTTTATCATTCAAGAAATACAATGAGCATCTCACATGAGTTGATAGAAATCGATGTTGGACAGCAAACTGTGTGTCAGTGAGATGTCTGCGACGTGACAATGTGAACGTCCCGGGCTGCGAAGACGTGGCCCTCGTTGCTGGAAGTCCAGCTCCTTGTAGATGTATCAAAGCTGGCTCAGAGTGCAAGTTCGAGAACTATTGCTGGAACACTGTAACATATTATCACACCGCTACGCCGACTGGACCTTTCACCGTGACACTTCCTGAAAGAGTAAAGTGCGACAGCTCCTCACGCTGCGACGCCTCCAGAAGGAATGGTGATCCGAGGTGATCCTCCGAAGTTCTCAGTCCACCATCTGGTTTGCTGGACAATTAAAATTTCGGATACAGCCAACCTCACGTGACAAACCATACAATCTGAATGTATCTTGCATCCCGCATCAGTAAATTTTACTTCGTCTTTATAAGTTAGATGCAAGATTAAAATTAAAACATTAAATTTTCAGTTTGGGCACAATCTTATTTTATCAAATAAATAACCAAACTTTGATTACTTTATTAGGTTATCGAAACATGAAACAAATTCCTCAGGCGAGGTTTTGACCTACACAACACGTGGCCTTAAGTACAATTTTGTAGAGCGTCTGGTCGCTTCCGCTCGACTTGGAAGTGACCTTTCAAGGCAACAAAAATAATGCTCGCGCGTACGCCTCAATTGTTGAGAACTCACTAATACGCAAAAATACACAAAAATGCATAAAAATACGCCTGTATCAACGGCCACACTAGTTGATATGTTACAATATATATATATATATATATATATATATATATATATATATATATATATATTGTAATGAATTAATGGTAAGTTTGAATTAAATCGGCCCACGTTGATCGCCAAATGTGAAAAATAGACGGATTAATTAAATCAATTGCCCCACGTTGGGGAAGCCAAAATGTAATGATTAAAAAAACAGTGATTAATTAATTAACAAACAAAATTTTATTGAATTATTTAAACAATTTACAGTTTTATTAAATTGACAATTAATTCTGAAAAAAATTATTTTATTTTAACAGGAAGGATCAAGAAATAAGTACTACTTTAAACTTTATGATACCATTTATTATTTAATAGAAATGTATAACATTTTCTCTGAGGTTAAGTACATTTAAAGTTTCAATGTTTACCTGAACAATCATAGAATTTATAAATTAAGAAATTAACAATCAAAACCAAAATGTGACGAACTAAATCTGACGAATACCTTTAACTATCGTTTACAAACTTAATTAACTTGGTTTCTACTTACAAAAATGTTCGCCTGGTACCAGACTTAGTTTCCTCAGCTCGGTCACACAATTTACACTAAAAATGCCATGAATCACTGACTCTACACTTTATTGTCAAACACACGGTTGTAGTTATTGAATTCTCCTCCGGGAAGTGGATCTGCTGCACCTCCGGATCATCAGCCAGACATATTGTCTTTATGTAGAAAATGTTGATCTCAGTACGCATAGGAATCTTAATGTGGCGCTAATTATTTGATTACTCTTTGCAGCATTTTTACAAAGTATCTCGCTGTCCAAACTTTATACTTGGATTTAAAAACTTGTAACTTTCTCGGTTGAATTATATACTTAGGCCACGCTGTTAGTTCTCTCCAATTTTTCCTTCCGCTCCCTGCTAAAATATCAGTCAGACTCGCCTTCCTCTCCCGGCTACAATATCAGACAGACTGTTTCAGAAAAAACCTTCGTGGCCGAACAAAGTCCGCCGAACATTGCTGTCTTTGAAAAATTGGTACCGCTAACAATCCAATTATCAAAATCATAACTGGCCTCTAATTAGTATTAAAATATATATATCATAGATGCTGATTACAGTTTATACCATTTACTTTGTTTTATTAATAGAATCTTGAGACTAAGTTCTGCCCGCTCTTCAATACAAATCGCGAACTAATCTTCCAGTTGAGGATGCGATATTCTGTTGAAAGTTAAGGATTGTTCGTGATTCCTCTTAAAAAGTGACGGAGAAAATTGAATGGGTGAAATCGCATGGGCAGCCGCTTCAATTTTTTTTTAGGGCAACAGACTACATGAGGGTAATCCACTTTGGGCAACTCCCCTTTAATAGCATAGGAAGGAATTTGAAAGGAGGGATACGGAAGGGTAGAGGAAGGTACCTAAGGGTTAACTAGGATCCTACCTGGCATCCACCTAAAGAAATGCAGGGAAAACCCTAGAAAAACGTGCATCAGGTAGGTCGGGCATTGGGTACTTGTCCGACGCCCTTCCGATAGCGGGAGAGGAGTTTGCTGTGGGGACGCAGCATTCCCTTCTCTGTGCCTCGACCAGTTTAGGAGGCAGCTGGCCGACTTTTCCAATGGGAATAGCGAACAACTCTTACCGTATGCCGAAGGACTGCGACCCCGGAACATACACCTCTCCAAACAGGCCGAGGATCATCATTCTGGAATTATTTGTTCAACATTGCTATTCTCAGGCGTGAGGCAATATCATTGTTCACTTCAACATTTACCTGCAACTCTTGATACATTTTTCCAACCTAATACACATAAAACAATGGTGTACTCTTTTAAACTACCAACTGTGTATGTTGATTCACCATAACTAAATCAGCACGTTTGTTACAGTCCAGCGTCGCCATTTACATTAGTAATATTGTTTATAGACCTTTCATTAGTCATAAAGAACTGAGGAACACTACCGTAGAAAGCAGTCCCCTAGGTTTCATTTTATAATAGCCACAGGACAGAATTATATCTGCAATCATCTCGTTAACCTCAAACGTGGAAGTAGGACATATTGCTTGAATTTTTTTTTGTGGAATCATCGTTCCGAAAAGTCAGGAATATTGTATTGATACCTAAGAATATGACAAAAGAATTTCCACGTTTTGTTTTGAATATCATAGCAATAAAAACAACGTTGTCGGCCTCCTAGCAGAACAATTCGAATAATTTTTGTCACGAAGTTCAGCAAACGAATGGGAATGCAATTACTATTATAGTATGAATATCAAAATAACGCCACAGTTACATTTTATAGGAGAATTGCAAATGAAAAATCTGTGTGCAAAAATGATGCCGTGAATGCTCCATGCAAGTCAGAACACATTCGGGCGACAGATTCCCAAACGTGCTTAAAGCGTTTTACGAAACAGTAAATTAAAATGGATAAAACATGGATTCACCATTGTACATAGAAACCGAACCAAGAGATGGTGCAGTGCGAATAGAGTTCTGATGATTTACTATCTTGAAAATGGTAAAATAAAAACACTGTAATTTTTATATTTAAATATTGTAAATATATTGATAACTATTAGAATGTGAATGAAAGTGACTTGGAAACGACGTAACTTTAAAGGATGCCCGACTTAGTTTCAAGAAGGATGTATTATGGGAATGTCAAATATGCGCCTTCCTTTGACCCTGTTAAGATAGTCTACAGGCAGTTTGGCTTCTCCTGATCAATCTGGGGTTTTGTGTTGCCCAACCCTTGGTCTCCGACTACAATTCATAAAAGAATGACTGGTGCACTTGCTTTCATAAACTTACCTTATACTTAACGGTTAAATTATAGGATTGTAAAAATATATAGTAATTCGGTTTTCTTCCTCAACTAATTTTCGTAAAACGTCACTTATGAGTAATTATGAATATCAGTTATAATTACATACTTTTTTAAATTGAAATTTAGAGCTTATTCTTGACAGGATTCTTTTAACAAACGCTTGATAATAATGGTCGCCGTGGACCCGGTTTTCTTATTAATTTCGCTAGAATAATAGTAGATATGTGAAAACTTAGGAATCTGACCATCAGAGATGCCACTCTCTAATTACTTGATCCTTAAACATGCAAATGTTCACGATGAACTGAACTGAAACACATGCGTTAAAACTTGTTCCCTTAGTCGTGAATTTGAATTTAAACACACCGTTGTACGTTTGAATGTTCTTCCTGAAGTCTATATTTGAAATATACGTCAAATATTCTGAGGGCGCTTCATCGGGTGAGGCCAACCGAATAAATTTATTTCACTGCACTTCGCCGGAGTTTCCCTGATGTATTGAAATACGCCACAGTACTCGCATTCGACGGACATTGCGCCAATCAAACTCAACACGAAAGTAGTTTTTATCCAGAGTGATGTGATACAGGAATTTTTCAATAACTAACTCGATAAATAATATATCTATGCCAATAAAAAGTAACAAGGATAAGAATAATAATCCTCAGTACTCGAAAATCGACAGCAGCGAATTCGCATATTATTATTTCGGACATTCAGCAATCGTATGTTATTTTATAAGCTATAATGACGTCTTGAAAATGTCGTGCTCATGGCCCCTGCCTTTTTGTGATAGGCTGAAACACGGTTATCCGCTTCGTTGGTTCTCCTTTTTAATAACATAGAAAGGGATGGAAAGGTGGGATACGGAAGAAAGATCAAGATGACCAAGGGGTGCCTAGGGTCTCCGTCTGTAGTTTAAGGATACTACCCGGTATTATATAAATGTCACGCAAGGAAAACTCTAGAATAGGCATCATCAGGTAGGTCGTGCTCTTGATACTTTTACCACGCTCTTGCGATAACGGTAAATCACTGTTTGTTAAAGGACGCAACTTAATCAACTCCATGCCTTGACAAGGTCTCGGGTGGCAGTTGGCCGACTGGTCTCTTGAGGACACTGAACAACAGTAGCCCCAAAGAACATACATCTCTCAAAGCCATCTGTATATATATATATATATATATATATATATATATATATATATATATAGTGTAGTGATTACATAAAATCAACAATTATTCAATTTACTTCAGAACGTTAAGGCGTCAATTTGTAGTAATCACAAATTAAAGACAATCAAATTAAAAGCAATGTCTCACGTTGAAAGTATTTTACGTCCAATAAAGAATGAAAAATCAATTAAAACAAACAATTAAAATTTATTAACTCCAAACAATTATAATTTACAAAGGCAAATAACTTTCAATTTACATTATCAGTTAATCAGTAACAATAAAATGACTATATATCAGGGTCGTTTACTGGGTCTTTAATAAAGAAATACTTCTTAGCAATTAAAAGCTATCTTGGACTTAATTCATCGGTAGATTTATTACGATGCAAAAACATAAAATATGAACTTTAAATTCTGAACGAAATTAGAAATCTGACGATAATATATTTACTTATGAGTTTACAGATAGTAATTCTGTGGAATTTTACTATACTGTCTCGGGTACTCAAGGAAATTGTCTCGTTCGTACACACACACTTATTGAACTTTGTACACAGACCATTTTTATGCACTGACTGTAATTAAAACTTTCAGTTTTGCAAAAGTTGGTTCACTGTTCGTTTAAGAAATCCTATCAGCTCCTTCCGAAGATTGTTAACTGCTGGATGTAGTTACCTAGGCTTCCAAAAAATGAAGAAATTGTCTGAATCGAGAATATTATAATGTAGCCTCAACACACTAAATATTTAGCGTTGAATGTTACGTAGTTATCTCACAGACTGCAACTTGTAAAATGTTCTGTTTTAACTGTTGTATTACATGTATGCAGACACTTTCTGGATTTTATACTTTTGGTCCGTCCACTGCTATATTTCCACGAAGACTTTACTGGAGCTCGGCTCCCCACAGACTCTTTACTGGAGCTCGTCTAGCGAGCAAACCTCTACAATACCCACAAACATTGCATTCTTGCCACATTCTTGTGTACGACTTGTGTGTTTTATGACGCTAACAATGCGAGTTCAAAATTTTGTTTATTAATTAATTATTTTCTATTAATTATCACTATATATTGTAATATACACAAATGAAGGGCTTTTATTTAAACGAAAAGATAAATAAATATTACAAACAATATTTTTATTGTGGCAATAAATCAAACAATTACTAATTTATAATATTGAATTTCTTATGGTCTTCTCTGGGTTTGATAATGGACAAATCAATAATATTTATAATCCTATCATTAAAAAATTACAATTAAAAGAAAAATAAATTTACTCGTCAATTAATCTAGAACGAAATTTAATTGTGAACGAAATTAAAAGTAAAAAGTTTTACTCTGATTAACAATTTTAATCAAAAAGACAACGAAATCTGACTGCTATCTTTCAATCACGTTTACATAATTAATTGTTTTTTTAATTGTTACTCACGACTGCCCAGCATTCCAGCATGCCTTCTATTTTCGAAAACACTATTGCCGGTTTTACACTGCTTCGAAACTCACAGATTCTACACCAAATTTTTAAGCCAAAATTTTATATGTCGTCAGGAACTCGGATGATCCTCCTTTCGTCATCTATCGGTTGACCGCTCGCCTTAGGTGAATTCTGCGATTTGTCGATTGGGTAGTCTTTATTGTTCGGGACTTAAACCGAAACTTTTGCTATTTCTGGCCGGCTATGGACACAAAACTGCTTTTTCTTAGCAGGTTTTGACGTTATACTTTTATGAATGTTTTACTTTGTCCTGCTAATTGCCAACCCTGTTGAATTCTCCTCTAAAAAACTGTTATACCTCGACGATGTCTTTCCGTGAACTGTATCTCAACAAATCTCCCCTGCGAACTGTACTTTACCAAACCTTCCTGCAAACTGTTCTCGCCTCGCAATTTGAGCGCGCATACGCCATTTTGACGGACCTTCCGACAAAGGAACAGAGCCGGGTTTTCTATTGTTGTTCCAAAGCTCTTGCCGCTACAAAGGATTTCTCAAACAATTTATATTTTTATGTTAAAACAATTAATGTCCTAATTAATTGGCATTACAATATATATATATATATATATATATATATATATATATATATATGAAACTTGAAAGAGAAAACGTTATTTATTTTCTAGTTGATGGCCCAACGTTGCTCGAGTATTTATTTAAATTAGTTCAGAGATCGAATTGATTCGACACTAACATCTTGGCAAACGTTTATTTAACAAGCATAAATAACGTAACTGTTGGAACATTTACGCATTTACATTCACCTTCCTGAACAAGCGGGCCTGTCTGTATCTTAAGTGAGTCAAAACAATTCCTGATGCTTTAAGGAAGTTGCTTTGCAATTCGAAGGTTGCAGAAATATACCAAAAAACAACATGCGTTGCAATTCCACTAAATGAAAGAAAGTGTTTGTGTTTTGATTATACTTATTGAAGTGCTTTTGGATACATCATATTTTTTGTTTTGCCGTTTTGTGCGTACACAAATAAATCAGAAATTTTTCTGACGCCTGAGCACGCCACATACTGCTGACCATGTGATTTTCCATATTCAGCCTTACACTTGTCGCGACTGTCCATGTGCTTTGTTGATGATAGTTGCAAATTGCAAACATTTGAAATAGAATGGCTTATCTGACGGAATTATTGGGATGCGTGGAAATAGAACACATTTTCCTTTACATTTTTCATTTAAAATTGTTGCTTCTATGATAATGTTCATTATTCTTGTCACTGAAATCCTGAAAGACCGTTGCAAAGTCGTGTTGGATTTATGTTTCGGAGAATAATGATAGGCACGCCAATTATCAATGTTAAAACTTGCTGCGGCATGCCTGGCAAATCAAGTGAATTCTAGACTTCAATTGGATAATTCTCAATTTCGTCTTGAATTATTACAAGGTCGATGACTTAAACGTTGTTGCTCTTTCAGTGCTTTTTTGTGCGCCATATTATATTCGTCCCATATAATGAGTTGACATGACTGGAGTATTTTCCCTATTCCAGTACTTTTGTTGATATTGCATGTTCATGTCTTAGTGATTTTGATATTCAACGTCAATTTACGTTCTGATGCGGTGTTCGGCCACCATACAAAAGAGTTGTTGCAATTTTAGATGATTCGTGGTTGCCAAATTAAGTGGTATAAGGAAAGTTTTCCTGTGCCTCCGGGCGAATCTAGGAAATACAATCCACCGCTTTGACTTTTAAATGCATGCATAATTCTGCTATACACAATGCTTTGTTCTTAAACCAATTTTGGAATACATCCAAGTGTGTTTCTTGTTGGAAATCACAATCGAAAAGGTCGTTTGCAGATCGATTCGGCGAAGAAATTTCCATTTGTACCAGTGCTTTGTAATCAATTACCAAACATATGTCCTCAATCAAAACCAATGCCTGATTGTACACTTTTGTTGTGAAATTAACGTTCGGTTTTTTATACGTTACAGGCAAAAGATTTAGAATGCCTTCACTCATGAACACGTTATATTTTTACCAAAAATCTTTTGGATATGATGGCAAGCACGTTGTCAATATGATTGCAGATAACGTGCGTATTTGCTGAGGTTGAGCAGAATTCGATGTATCAGCGACTGAAGTGTCGCAATGTGCATCGTTTTCAAGAATATTTAAAATATTTAATTTTTAGTAAGATTCACGAGAAGTGTCGCATACATTAGCCCAGTCAAATTATACATATAAAGGTAAATAGAGAGAGAAAAAACAGAGTTTTAAAATTGGCCTAGTTGATCCTCGATACATCAGTTTAAAGAAACAAGAGTCCTGGTGTTTGTGTTCGGAGGTAGATGGAGCTGTTAAAGGTGACTTATTTTAGTTTATTGCTAAAACTTCTTAAACTATCACTCGCAGCGAAGAAATGCGTGGCGTAAAAGTTTAAGCTGATAAAATTTATGCCCGACCTATAAGGAAGCCTGCGAGAGATTCTCTCGCAGGTGAACCTTCCCAGAGAGCTCTGGCGGAGGCTACCTTTGGGGATGCCTTCAAATCTCTCTGGTTATTTTTTGAACTAAGGTACCCACATGCCGAGGCACCTCGGCCTGTTTTGAGAGGTGTATGTTCCGGGGTCGCAGACCTTGGGCATACGGTAAGAGTTGTTCGCTATTCCCATTGCAATAGTCGACCAGCTGCCTCCTAAACTGGCCAAGGCATGGCGAGGGGTAAGCTGCGTCCCCACAGCAAACCCTTCTCACGCTATCGGAAGGGCGTCGGACAAGTATAAAATGATGCAGGTTTTTATAGGTTTTGTCCTGCGTTACTTTTAGGTGAATGCCGGGTAGGATCCTTTAACTATAGCCCGGGGGCCCTAGTTAACCCTTGGCTACCTTCCTCTACCCTTCCGCATCCCCCCTTTCAAATCCCTTTCCTATGCTATAAGAGGGGAGTTGCCACTATTTGGATTACCCTATAGACAGCCTGTCTACAAAAAAACGATTTCGGAGTTATACGTTCGACTAATAACAAAAATTTTAAAAAAATCATGCTTTATTTACATTATCCTGTTAAATTACAAATTATTGTATGCAACTGTCTCTTCTTCGTCCAGCGATTGGTCGTCTAGTACAGGGCCATTGGTACAGGATCCCTCTGTTCCCATACAGTTTTGTACAGTGAATCCTTGCTATGCGAATCCTACAACCTGTAGTACAATTACAAAAAATTGTACTGACGACTGAAATAGGAGCAACAGGTTCGATGGTCTTAATGGGTCGATGGTTTCCATCGATGCCCTCTCCCAACCCCAATCCGAAGGTGTAGCTGGTTCCGCAACCGGTTTTCAACTTGCAAATATACTCCCTGGAGTGCTGTTGGGCAGAGCCTCTTGTGTTGAGGTTTGCAGGGATGTGAGCACGTGAGGCACTGAACTCCAAATTCGTTAGCAAGTTCACTAAGCTCTTAGAACCAAATTTCCGATATATGAAAAATGCAATACCACGCATGAGAGGGAAACAAAAGAATAAGAGCGAACAGCGCTTATGATGGCATGTGAAAGAGACACTTCTATTCTTTTACCTTTCACTTGATCTCTGGTCCTTGAGCTTAAAAGTGATTACAAGAAGGAAAACATCACTAGTGGGGTAATGACTGTATGTCATTTTCTACTATTGTAGCTGCAGTTCGCACCACTCTCAAGCGTTCTTTTCTGCACTTGCACCCCTCGAATTACTTTCATTCCACGATATGTTCAAAATTTTGTGACCCACATCCCGAAAGCAAAGCACAGTTTTGTGCTGGGAGTGCACCTGGGAGATTATTAAACGATCACCGTATGCCCCTTTCAGATTTTATTTAATCGCTTTCACTGACGGTAATTATGTCCATACTGACAGTCATCTTTATCATCGAGAAAACTGTAGAATTCTTCCGTAGCAGTTGCCACATATTTATTGACAGGACTTACAATTTTTCAACGATTGAAAGTTCCTTTGAATATAAGTCTTTGCAGCAGTTGTCATCAGGGTAAATCCCATCAGCCACCAAATCACCGACGATGATCTTCCGTCTTAATACCGTTGAGTGGCAGCATCCGAAATGTTGAAATAGGTCCACAATTTTTCTTCTGTTTCCTATTAAACTGTTAATATTTTCACAGCAAAACAAAAACAAAAAAACCACAAGTAAACACTTTCCTTTGAAATGGAATTCTGGCTTACTAGGGCGAAGAGACTTGGCTTATGAGGACGGTGGCTTGTTTGTCAAAGCAGCAAAAATGGAATCTGGTCAACAGTCGTCACAAATCAAACACCTCTCAGCCATTATGAGGCGAAGGTGGGATTACAGTGTGTACCGTTATATAGTTTAGAATATACTTATAGTATGTAAATGTGGTGTATCTTCGGCCATCCAATTTTATTCTTATAGGGTGGGGGGGATAAAGTAACATGCCAATTTGATGTTGTTGCGAATTCCGCTACATAATTATTGCTTTTGTTGGCTTCCTCTTGCCGCGCTGTCTATTGTTGAGTATTTTTAAGTTGAGACGGTTTATGGCGCGCGCGTCGATGTTGAAGGGCAGTTGCCGCGCAGGTTTCGTTGTGGTATGGAGATGAATCTCCAGGAAACGGCTCAAAATATTGGATGTGTTAAAAGAACTTTAAAGTTTGGCGCCGATAATTAAGCCACGCCCTGCATATATATATATGTATCTCATGTCTCGATACAATAAAAGTTATTGTTAATTCTCTTATTAAACAAAATTTATCTGGCGCCCTATAAAATTGGAGAAAGTGGTGGATTACAATATATATGTGTACATAATAAAATCTCACGAACTTAACAGAGCGATAGACGATCACTGATATTGTGTGTCATCAAGCTGAGAATTGAATGTGAAATGAGAAGGGATGTTGAATGCGGGGTCTGTTCAACCCAAATCAGCCCGACACACCTCTGTTTACAGCTCCGGTTATTAGCGACTCATTAAGGGAACTTATTTTTGCCTTTTTCGGGGGCCTGCTTTGACGAGAGATTTATCTCACGGGCACGAACATCCATGCCCTCGCCGGGATTCGAACCCGGGACCTCTGTGATGCGAGGCAGTCACGCTGATCCCTACACCACAGGATGTCGGCACAAGTCCTTGTAATGCTAACGGCTCCAAAACTATCGGTGTATCTTCACATCATCATTATTTTTTAATATTTTTCAATACTAATTAATATTAAAATAATTCATAAGCGTGTTATTTAACAATAACATGTAAATAAAAACGTTTTTTTAAAATTTTTGTTACTCACCGTATAATTCTAAAATCGTTGGTCTTTCGTAAAAAAATGTTTAAGAACACTTTGGTAGTTTATCAGTTTCAACTTTGATAAGAAGCAATTCATCGCTACGAGTGATAGTTTCGGAGCTATGAGCAAAAAGCTTAAAACATCATTTTTAAAAGACCCCCTCGCCTAAATGGCCTCCTCCCCACCACCACCAGGACTCTTTTCTTTAAACTGACGTACCAAAGATCAACTGTGCCTATTTTCAAAACTCCGGGAATTTTTCTCTCGATTTGTATAATTTGACTGGGCTACATTGCCCTTTATTGCTCTCAATTCTTGGAAGGATGTCGGTGCACGAACGTTCATTAACAGTATTCTCAATTAAAAGCATTATTTGCATTATTTAGGTGAACAGTGTACACACGGCCCATCGCGTTCAAATATAAATTGGTATGTCCCTTAACTGTTTTACTTTGATTGCGACGTAGAAACTTTTTCGCGAAGTTGTATGTATAGTACTTTGGCACGTAAGAGTAAAGTAGCGTCTTTGCTTACATATCATCCCCGCACAGTAAAAACTATGCAGTTAAAGTTATTGAAGTTGGTGACAATGCTCTTGCGCCGACACATCACAGAGATCCCGGGTTCGAATCCCAGTAAGGGCATGGATGTTTGCGTGCGTGAGGGAAACTTTGTCAAATCAGATCCCCGACAAAGCAAAATGAGTTCCCTTAATTAGTCGCTAATAACCTGAGATGTTTATGCGACCGTAAATAAATGAATTATAAAATACTCTTGCTGAGTACATTTTCTGCTGTGAAGTACACGCGCTGTTCATTTTAGAAGTGCGCTGCCAATTGAGCAACTGTTGGATGTCGTTCGTTGATTGAAAATGATAAAATGCGCCTATTGGTGTAGCGTCCCAGATGATAACTGTTGATTTCATCGATGGATACAGTTGCATTTATTAACATGTTTGCAAATGTACTATATCGATTTCACCGAATTACAACATTCGACATTAACCTTAGCTTTGTACTTTTTTCGAGAGTATTGATAAATACGGTTCAGTCCAACGATTATCAAATTCAACAATAGTGTTTCGTACGATTAAAGTGATGAATTCAGTTGATTACCGACGAAGGAATGGATATCAGTCATTGGCAGTTATAGTCTCTGCAAGCATTGAGAATTATATCAGGATTCTAATTCAAATCTACTCCCATAATCAGATTATATAATTTTATTTAATAACAATCAGAATTACATTCTATGGGCTATTTTTGTAGGCTTAGAATTCATTTACATAATTGAATTCATTACTGTCCTGATGGGGTTCTCTCCAATGATGGTACCCGGTTACCACGTTTTCAGGTCAATTGGTCAGCATTTCTTCAGTCTTCTGTGGATTCTGTGTTCAAGTAATGGTTGTATAAGAGGGTTCGTATGTGTTTCTAGTCTTTCATAATGTTTCATTTCTCTCTCTTGAACTATATCTTTGGTATATAATGTAGCAAATATTATGACACTCGAATTCAGAAGGAAAACCCTGATGTGTAAATATACATTAAAAGCACTACAAGCTTACCATATGCATATTAGACACCAAATTAATATACTCTATCCCTTGAACTTTTTTAAACCAATGTACTCTGAACTCTTTTACGCTGCTGGATCTGATGCAACATTTCAGAACATCAAATATTGTATTCCTAATATAGACCATAATTCTCAACCCGTAACTCCACCTTGGACCAAAAATCTTCTCAGAACACAAGCGAATAATATAATTTGAAGATCTTATAATGAAACTCAATAACCCGATTCAAATGTACACCGATGCCTCAAAAACTGACGTAATGACAACTTGTGCACAAAAGTTCCAAAAAGTAATACAGTATCGATAATAAACATATTCTATTGAATACCGTATGGAATTAACTGATTACAAAGTGTTGACCTTTACAGACTTCATTGAAACACTAAGGAACATAAACAACCCAAAAATCAAGAATGGTATAATCAGCCAAATAAGAGCCAATTTGTACAACTGGACTATATAAATGTGGTCTGGATTCCGGCGAATGTAAGAATAGCTGGTAAAGAGAAGGCAAATACTCTGGTTACCATTACAAATCAACACCTTAATGAAATAGAGACTCCTACATGCACCGGATATAATAAAGGATTGTTTACCAAAAATTGAGGAGATCTGTAAAAGTTGGAGGAGCGCAGACAACAACAGAATGCATGTTCACCAGCTGAATTCTGTCATATTAACAATGCAATAAGAAGACATCAAGTAATAATATCAAGGATCAGATCGCTACATACACAAATTACACATGCCTACATCTTTTCCAAATCAGCTCAACCCTCTTGCGAGGTGTGCAACTGCCACATCACACACATAATCTTCCACTGCAAGAAGTATAACGAAATACGCATGGAAGACAATAGCCAACTACTCAGCTATAGACTTCTGTTCAAGCAGTGCAGCCATTAAGGGAATCGTAGACTTTATACATTATCGAAATTATCAGATTTAATCTGATACGTATTGAACATTTATCTTGATATTTTGACTATATTTTTAAGAATATTATGTAAGTAAATTGTAAAGTTTTGAAGGTCGCCATTAACGATACTTGTTGGCGCGACGATAATAATAATAATAATTATAATAAAGTAAATCTAAATGGGTACCGTTTCGTATATTGCCCACCAGACATGTATGGTAAATTGATGTTGAGCAAGCAACATTGACCATGTATCATGTTTTTGATGATCTGGTGTGACGTTTTCGATAAACCTAAAAATAATGCGTGCATGTAGTAATCCTCTTTTTTCCCATTCAATGGAAAACATCGAAAAGTGCGTATCACAAAAAAAAATATGCTTCTCAGTGAGATCTATTAAATATTTCAAGTTTTGTTTGAACACTCGCGTGGAACTATGAAGATGTCCGATGATGAGTGTCCAGTTAACAACAGTTATTTTTATTTCATCCCACATATCGCATGTGAATGTAATAAACAAATCTGGATGGCCATATGCGCGGAAATACGTCATTGCATTTTGAGTGTATTCGTGCATGTTCATAAATGTGACCGGTAATATGAATATTTATCTCAATTCATTGGAACTCGCATTATCTTCATAAACCTGTGCACCACGGAAAATGACTATACTGTTGGTAACGCAATCGAATGTAGAAAGGTCGTTTGGTTCCGATTTTCGCATACATGTCGACAATGCATTGATTGAACATTGTCGACATTTCAAGATATGATTTTCAGCGTTTGCACGAATCATCAATTAATATGAATAGTAATTAATCGCACTGGCTTTCTTATTTGTTTCGTTATCCGTTTGTGGATTTCTCAATTTGATGTTGAAATGTTATACATTTTATCCTACCAAAATCAAATCGGATGTTGCAATCAGTCGTCTGAGCGACGAGTGTTTGAGACTCGCTGAACACAACAATTTATGAAGAATTATATCAGGCGAGTCTTTGCCAACTATGTCAATCATCACTTCATCATTTGTTGATACATTGTACTGTCTTTAGTGTTGGCCGACAGAAGTACAACGTTGTAGTCAACACCTGACATTCGTTTAAGGGCAGTCACGAACAATCGAATTCATCAGTTATGTTGATCGATTAAAGTTTGTAATGCAGCGACAATATTTCCTATGTACCTATTTAAATCGACAACGTTAATTGATTTGTCCATCCGTGTTCCCCATGAAATAAATTTGAATAAATTTATGTTCTGCGTTCGGTAGTGGTAGCAGTGATCCTATATTCGTCCGTGCCCTTCGAATTTTGACATGTAATTCTCGCGCACGATATTTGTTGCACCCAATGATTCCATTTGAAAACATTAATTGTACTTGCGTATGTTTGCCAAGAAGTGTTTCGATTGGCTTGTGCACCGCCTACCAGCGTTGATAAATGGTTCGGGTGGTGGATATTTGATTCTGGCAAGATCACTTTTCCACCCGCGCAGCACATTCCTGGTGTTTCATTCGAAAATTAAAGGGCACTGCAAAATTCGCATTTTATCCATTTTTTCCAATAACCACACTTGGATGAAGACTGTAATCATAATTGACATCGTAATGGAATGTAGCAAGACCAGCGTGAACTGTTCGGCTGGATCGAGCAGTGCGTATTGGATCGGTTTCCAGTCTTGCTTCCCGTTGCTTGTCTGTTTGTGACGAGCGGGATTGAAAAGTGCGTGTACGATTGGTTTCCAATATTGTTTACCGTTTCCCATATGTTTTTGAAGCTCGTCCTGCCATTTTATTACGTGCACGAGGTGTTGATCAATCTATCGTTTTGTGTGGCATAATTGATTTGACACCGAAAGTAATACTTTTAAACATTTATTAGAAATTAACTTGGAAAAAGCAAAGAAAATGCGTGTGGTATCTATTATCTATTGAATCAACAGTACTTCTATGTCACAGACTAACTGCAGTGTAGCTGTTTATATTTGTTTGCTAAATTTCAATTATGTCAAGCGTGCCCACTCGTACACCAAAACATTTGACCTGCCAGTAATTTATATGATATGCTGGGAGCAAAGAATCTCTTTGTGATTGTAATTGAATTTCCACTAAACCGTATGATATTGTGGGGCAAAGAATCTATTTACTCCACTACGCTCTTGTCAACTGGTTCGCAGCATACATAAAATCACTGGCGACATTATTTGATTCGACACTAACCTCTTGGGTAACATTTCATTTAAGCAGCATCATCGGCAGATAAGTTAAAATAAACCAGGATTATTACTTAAACAACTCGCGAATTCTCGTACTACATAAAATAAGAGTATCAGAAAAATCATGTCGAATTAAAAGAGTGAAAAAAACTCGATAGCTTAATTAAGTTCAAAAATCCTGGTACGTTACAGGGGTAAAAAACTACAACCTTTAATAACATAAAGACCATTAATCTACCTGGTACCCTAAGAAAATAAAAAAATACTCCAGGCTAACTTTTTGTCAATCTTGTTCATCCCCACGCCCAAGAAATAAAATTTCCTTCACCTCTTCTGATTAATGCGAAGAAATTCGTAACTCCTTCAACCCCGGAATAGACATCCAAATCAGTATTTTCTGCATATTTTTGTAAGACCCTTCCACTATCACTCGTACGGTAATGTTGCTTCCCTTCCTTGACTTTTGAAGTTGAAATTAGACACTTAAAACTTCTATAATGACACTATCAAAATCAGCCAACTCGAAAACCTTTTATTCGACGCTAATTATGGCCATTTACGTATATTTTTTAAATGCCACCCCTTTCATAGGGGTGCTAGGTGTGTCTTAATCCCTCGCTGTTTGTTCTTAGATCGTAATATTTGTATAAAGTTTGGTAGAAATTCCTTTACACGTTTAAGATTGTACGCGGAATTTTGTTTCACACACTCCGCAACACTACTAGGGGCTGAACTACAACTTAACAAGTATGGGAAATGTCAGAATTAAACTCAGTATCGGCTTTAATCCCAAGCTCAACACCAGTCTCGGTTGTATATTCATTACTTTTATGTAACGCATAACACCAACTTCCTCCCCCACCCTCACACCTAAGGACTGAACTACAACTTAACAGACATACTGAATGTCAGAATTAAACTCATCGACTTCTATATCCCTGGATTAAGTTCAATCTCGGTTGTTTCCCCTGACTTTTTTTTGTACCGTCCTAACACCCCTATCATTAGTGACGCTGCCTTCCCATTCTGTAAAAGTTGAAATTATACGATAAAACATCTGCAGATAAACTATTACTCTCACCATCCCTGAAAACTAAATATTTTACGCTAATATCGGTCGTTTTCGTATGTTTTAAAATAATCCCCCTCCCCTCGAGTCACTACAGGTGAGTTGCTTAACCCTTCGAGTGGCGGACATAATCCTTATATATATATATATATATATATATATATATGGTGATCACCAATGTAATATTTGTATTGTCAGCATAATATTATGGCCCAGGTATTGTTGGAAACAGTCAGAGTTGCATAAGAATGTCGAGTTTTCAGACTGTTATTGTCGGCAATGTTTGAGGTGTAAAGCTTTAACGAGAGAACAGCACAATCTGCGTTGTGTAATGGCCGAGAGCGGTCAAGAATTTTTCCATGTGGGCTTCCATGTGGCAGAGCTTAGACTTAGACTTGGCTGGTAGATCTTGGACGAAAAGGTTGTAGAAGGAATATTGGAGACGTGTCCGGTAGTCAGTGTGACCGGAAAAACTGAACGGTTTATCCGCTAAAACGTTCTGTAGGACTTAATTGTCTGTGGTAATGTGGAAATTTGTTTTGTTGTGCTGACGTAGGTTGTGACCAGTGAAATACCATGGCCTGTTAATTAAAATATTTTCATATTATTGGTGAAGTGAATAAGTAGTGTTTTATGAGAGCTGCTCTGATTGATTTATACAAAATTTCCATTGTAAACCTAGTATAAAATTTGCTTGCCGTAATATTTCTTAACATTTTATAAAATTGCTTCAGATTTCTATGATTCTTCTTATAATTATGATTCTCATGTAAATTAAATTCGATATTTTGAAACATTTTGTTTTTCTTTAATTCGGTTGTAATTGCGGGTTACTATAACTGATAGAGGCCCAATAAGCGACCCTGAAAATTTTAAGTACTTCAATAAAGCTATGTAATCTATGTAAAAGTTTTCTACAAAATCCAATTAAATATAAATTAGTACTAAACATTTAGTATTTAAAATTTAATCGTTTAAATTATTTCATTATTACATTATTTGACGTTCCAACGTGAAGCTTGTTTTTCTAAATTTGACACCACAATATATATATATATATATATATATATATATATATAGTGGTTTCCAATTTAGAAATATAGAAAAAAGGACAAATAATTGGGGCATTTTGGCAGCTCTTAGGGCAAATTGTGTGACCGACGGAACCCTGAAAGGCATCATAACATATGGACGAGGCAATTATACTAAAAGGAGATGCTTATTGTAATTGATTAAGTGGCTCTTGGAGCGGGAGAAAGCTAACAGATGGTGTTCGTTTTGGCGAACATGTAATTTATAAACAAATGTGAAAACAAGGGAATATCCGGGAGCCGGGATATAAATAAGAGGGCAGTTGGACAGTTATGGAGCTTCATTATTATTTTCGGTTGGAGAGGAGATGGACGTGAGTGGGAGAGAGCGGTGGTGCAGGGCGAACGCAGGGCCGAGAGTAATCAGCTGGACATCAGTCAACAGTTGGGAGTTTCATCGTGGAGGTTTGTCTGCCAGCAGAGGTGTTTGAATTTGTCGACAGGATGACGTCGTCAAGAGGAGGTGAGGTGAAAGCAGAGTGTGAGTGCAACCTGGGGACTGTATAGGTGAGTGTGTGGACCCGAGAGCGTGTAAGTTTATTTTTCTGAATTTATAATTGTTAATTGCTAATAAAGGGTAAAAGGAGTCAGATTTCGTTACTTTCGTTTATTTCGTTTCATTTGTTTCAATCGTTTCAATCGTTTCAATCAATCATTTCGTTTTTCATGTATTGTAACTGTATTTGTTTTAATTGTAACATTTTGTACCGTGTCCTTATCAACCCAGTAAAGACCTTGAGGGTACCGAGTCCAATTATTTAAAATGTATTCAAGTTAAATAAAATTGTTTTGATTTATAAAATTTCATCAGATTTATGTAATTGTAAATTTGTGTTTTAATAAATGATAATTGTTGGTTTAAATTGGTATTTTATTTTATTTGAGGTATTACATAAAATGGCTACCACAACGTGGTGCAAATTTCAATAACCAAAAATTTAATTAATAGTGTTTATTAATATATATATATATATATATAGATGTATATATATATATATGTATATATATTGTAATGCCAATTAATTAGGCCATTAATTGTTTGGACATAAAATTTGAATTGTTTGATAAATCCATTATAGCGGTCTGATCGAACAAAGCAACAATGGAGAAGCGAGCTCGCTTGCTTTGTCGAAAAGTCAAAAATGGCGTATGCGTGCTAAAACTTGAGAGCAGTAGGATAGTTAGTTGGCGGAGTAACATTAAGGAGCAGAACAATATATAACTTGAGCAGAGACTAGACGTCGTCAATGTATAACTAGTTAAAGTAGTAAATTAATACAAAGTAAACATTCACGGAAGTATTGCAGCGTAAATATTGGAAAGTAAGAGCAGTTTTCGACAGAATAGAACTTTCCAAAATATTCGTGGAGAAATTAATCCAGGAGAACATTGGTAAATTATTGTGGAGCGGAGTAATGAACGGAATACACCCAATCTTGCCAAATTTTTAAGTGAAGTGTAGAATCAGTGAAAACCAAGGTCTGATATTAAATAATTAAAGACTGTAAAAGTGTCAGAACGAGGTAAAATTGATTGTTCTGGCACCAGACCGACGGTCCGTAAGTAACATAATTTTGGATAATATTGTAAACGCAAATTAAAGGATAAAGTCATATTTCGTTCTCTTTTAGTTGTCAATCAAAGTTAATTTTTTTACTTTTTAATTTCTTTCATTCTATCGACATATTGTTTAGGTAAATTGTGAACTGTTTTGTTAATAAGATTTTAAATAATTTTTTTTTGTGTTCATTATCAAACCCAGTAAAAGCTCTGAGAGAACAGATCTCAAATGTTGTTTGTAATTATCTTTTGTTGCCACAAAATGAAATAAATATTTTTATTTGTTAATTGGTAATAAGTTTTTCATTTAATTAAAGCCTACATTTTGATTATTACAATATATATATATATATATATATATATGGATTGGGCGTGGTGACTTGTCCCCTGGACGAATTGACTCAATTGAGGACCACGTAGCTCGATTATTCAATGCGGCTGCAAGCGTGCGCGAAATGCCTGGCATCTTTGGGACTTCACCGATCACTCCTTCGACGCTATCAAGTAGTAGTGTTGGTAGTCGCAATTTTGAGTATTCATTGTAAGCATTACTGGAAATAAGCATTTTGCGATGATTTTGTAAATAAAAATATTTTTCTTTTCATCTCTCATATTTTGTGTTCGTGCCTCAACGCGTCACTTCCAACCATACATTGCTATACAAAAAAAAGTTTAGTAAGCTGTATCACCACTCCAAATTCGTCCCATGACCGAGAATCATATAAATCTCTTGTTGATTAGTTGTCTGACTGAATCATTAGGATCTCAGGTGCACTTAATGAAGCTATCTGATCCTGAGGTCCGCTTATAATTTGAATCTCATGCATGAATCACACTAGTTTTCTGTACTGTCTGGAATTTTAGTTAGAATTTTAATATTATTCAATTTTTAGTGACTTCTCGATTTTCTTCGACGAGGTTTCCCTTTATCTCTGGCAGATTCATTTCTCCGTAAACAAATATGGGGATGGGTTGACTTAATATTATTTCTTCTGAATAGTTTCCTGTGTGGTATTTTTTAGTTCGTTGAATTTGTTGGTAAGTGATTCTGCGCTGGGAGAGTAATTTTCTTTTTTTGTTCATTCTTGCCCTTCTATGTTTTGTGACTTTAAGTGGCAAGCGTTTCATTTCATGTCTTGATATGCATTTCTTCGTCAGTGGTTGAGAACTTTCTTCCAAATTGTTGGAAATTACTAGTTGGGAATAGACTCCTCTAGGTTGACGTGTGATTAATTTTTCTTTATTTGGCGGGAAATAATTACTGAGCCCTGGTGATAAGCGAATTGTTGTGTTGAATTGTGCTGGAATTTTATTGTTTATGAGTACTTGGTTTGGATTGACTCTGTATTATATGTGGAAATAGTTGATTATGTACACGGTTAAAGTTAAGTCCATTATGCCGGAAACATTGTGGTAATTCTGTTAGGAATTACCTATATAAGTGTTTATTTTCACCTAGTCTAGATTGTTTACTGTTAGGTTCTCTCTATCTAATATAGGATGGCCGTGGCAGCGTATCGAAGAACTTGCACTAGCACCCACAACTTATTGAACGACTGAGTTCACATCATGCACCTCGAACGAGCACTCAATCGGCCGGTCGCAATGTAAACAGCGCTAGGCAGAAATCACAACACTCGGAGCTCCGCACTCAACGGGACCCAGACGTCAACTCCTGCATTTTTTACAATTTTTTCACCTTCTTTCTTCGTTTATTTTAGCGTTGCTAGGAGATCTTTTCTAGTGATAGTGCGTACTATCTAAATTAAACATTTAATATTTTTGTGTTATGTTTTTTTTATAATTATATAAAACAATATGTACTATACGATCAATACCAGATAGTTTATTCAAAAAAATCTCGAATAAAATTAAAAGAACGTTTCGATTCATATCTGTACCTTCTTCAGGTCGTCACTACAGATAAATTAAATTTTAATCACAAAATAATAGTTTAATACAATAATATAAATTACTTACACTATTACACAATATCAAATACAATTTCAATTGCGTTTTTTATCATTAATAACATTTTTGTAATTAATAATCTCTATCGACGGTATTACTCTAAAGCCGCCGTCTCAAGACTGAAAGACAAATAGAGACCGAACAGTATTATTCTCTCTGAAGTGGTTTAGTGAACAAACAATACATTAACAACAATCCTCTCAGTTTCATTACGTAACAAGTTCCAAAATAATATTAATAAACATAGATATAGAAATAAATATAACAAGAATAAAGATAAAGATTAAAAAAACATCATTCATGCTGCACCAAAACAATTTATGATATTGCCACATTATTAGTGAAAATTCAAAAAAGTTTCTAACTAAATTTAATTTGATGGCTGTTTTTAAGAATTTTTAAAAAAGAAATAAATACATTAAGAAATTTAAACTCAAAATTGAAATGGAAAAACAACATAATGTGATATATAAAATTAATTATAGTGAAAACAATTGCAAAAGGTTATAAACGACAAACTAAACGCGCTATTGAAGTTATATTTTCTTAAGCTATTACACAATATCAAAATGGTTATAAATAACTGAATGAATACTCCAATGAGTTAAAAATTTCCTGTATGTAATGTAATGTAAAGATAAAAAAGAAATTCAGAACTTAAAGTCATAAGGTGGTCACTGCCCATAAATTATTAGAATGCCATTGATTGTAAGATTGTTGTAATTTTAAACATAGCACAAGATTTATATAAACTAAATCTATGGGAAATGCTACAAATTAAAATAACTGATGACGCAGTTAATTCGATAAATTGTAACATAAAATTAATCCATTATTTTAGTAACTAAAATTATAAATGGTCCATAAAAATGGAAAGAAATATATAATCGATGTTTCGCCTGCATTGACCAACACTCCACTGAAATTAGTCATTAATGAAAAATGAGGCAGTTTAAGAAACCGTAATTAATCATAAGTAAAAGCCATTTAATAGAGATATTAATCTGACACAGAACAAGGATATTTCAAATTTAATATCTACGTGTACAGAGAAATGAATTATGTTCTAAAGGGAAGGAGTGTATAATTTATTTTATCGATTTTGGTACATTCTGTATACGGGTAATTAAAACCCACTACTTCACCTCAATATAAATTGTAGATACGTATAGTCATTAGGAAAGATAAGCTACTGTTTTACTGCCATTCATCCAAACACAGAAAAATAAGCTAAATATCAATTATACCATGTATGCGTCACATCGTAAAATACAATTCCAAACTTATGTACAATACCGCCCTGTATTAATATTCTGAAACATCAAAATATTCGAAGGGTTACGAGAATGTAAACTTTTTACATAATATGCAATATAATTTTAGAAAAAATACTTGAAAAATCATCTCTCAAATAGTGATATTACTAATGCTCGGGCCGAGGTACGAGACATAGAAAAATGCTACACAAATATTTTTATCATGTTAATATAATGTCGAGACGGTATTCAATAGTACTACATTATTTAGTTACAACGCATTTACGTCTAACCGTTAAGGAAACTTTTACTGACTTCCAATGTCATCCTGAACGGATACACCTCTGATAATTATATGGTCAACGTTTATACTATACAGACTCGCTGTTTCTATTCAGTAAATAAATTTTGCATTTTTCGTTAATTATGATACATAACTGTGAAATACGAATAAGAAAAACTAGGAAATACTCCAAATGTAAACTGTTTGGACTGATCACGCATTATAAAAAACACTGTACACCCCTTGTACCAATTAAGTTGCAAGCAAAATATTTAATTTTAGAAAACGATTTTTACATAAGCTGTTTTTGGTATTGTTGACGGGGGCATCTTTGAGCGCGGTTGTCGGGTTCCAGCGGGAGCAGACGGAATTCGGAACTCGATGAGCAGGTCGGTGTTGAGAAGTGTATAAAACGTACCACATGTCATTTATATACGAGGCTCGCTGAATGTGTAAAGAGGATATTGTAACCAAACAACGCCTGTAAATATTGATTTTGTCATCGCTCGAAAATAAAATGACTTAAAAACATTAATCCCTCGCCATGGAATACCGCCTTATCCTGGCGGGGAGGTTTGTGTTCTCCAGTGACCCTGAGAGCTAAGCTGGAGGGAGCTTAAGCTCCTGGTAGGGCCATCCAAGCCAGAGAGGTTGAAGTGTAGGGGACAGACCGGGAGTAGTCCACTGGCCCCTTCCCTTGGGCTTAAAAAAGGAAGAAACTATTGCCTTGCCGATTGTACTGGCGCCCAAAAGACAAAGGGAAGAAAACGCCGACCAAAAAATCACCCATCCTCTGAAACGGGTTGAAAATAGGGCTGACAATCCGCTCTGTAGAAAGAACCTATTGCGAAACTTCAACAAAGAAAAGCCGGAAAAATTGGACGAAAAAAGTCCATAATACGTAAATCAGTCTTGTAATGAACTTGGAATGTGAGATCTATGTACCAACCAGGGAACGTGAGTGCTACTTTATCCAACAATGAATCTGAAGCGGAGAACTACGAGAAGTAAGATGGACAGTAAACGGAATCCTAGAAAAGAAAGAAGCTATTCTATAGCTGTAATGAGAAGAAGCACGAGTTTGGGACAGGATTCGTGGAACAACCCCATTTAAAGCATCTAGTAATAGGTTTTACACCTAGTAGCTCAATATTATCAACACTCAGGATAAAGGGAAAATTCTTCAATTATTGTATAATTGATGCCGATACACTGACGGAAGAATCAGAGGAAGAAGAAAAAGACTCTTTATATGAACTTTTACAAGGAACATAAGACACTAAAATAATAGTTGGTGACCTAAATGCCCAGGTGGGAAAAGAACAAGGGTTTAGACCAACATACAGCAAACACTATAAGTAATGAGAATGAAACAAGTCTTATACTATTACCCATATCTAGAAATATGGTTGTGGATTCAACAATTTTCCCACATAAGGACTTACACAATGGAACATAAACATCGCCAGACGGAAATAAAATATTTATTTTATATTTATATATTATATTTTATGGAAAGGAAAATGATGAGCACTTTATATTCTCGCGTTCAGTCTGGCCAGGACATTGCCCGCGACTCAGATTTTAAGGGAGGGAAGTAAACAGCCTTAGTTGTCTAATTTTGCGAGGATTAGGGAATGGGATTTTAGCACGTTCGGACAAGACGCTACACACAATTGAGAACGTGGGTTCCCAGGCCCTTGAAATTTTCTATGAGATTCATGATTACTGTAATATTGAGATTTGTGGGGGCACAAATCAGATAATAATTTGCTAATATCGCCAAATTCCAAGATATTGTGGGTGGAATTTCAAAAGAAACGAGGTGCTGAGTTACCTGCAGAGCAAACAGCAGGACAGCTAGTTTAAAGATGTTATAAGTTCGTTTTTGGAGAGGAAGGCAGTTGGTTTTTGAGGAGTTGTAGAGAAGTGACAGTTTTTAGAAGACGAGTTCAGTTTTGTTGAGAAGTTTTGAGGTAATTCTAAGAGAGTTTAATTTTGGAGTAAGTCAGTGTTTAAGAAATTATAGAAAAGTCGTGAGATAATGTAGTTTTAGCTTCGAGAAGTTTTAATAGGTCAGAGAAGTTTCATTGTACGACCCCGAGCTACCTGAGAAGGTTACTTACCTGCCAGATACCAATTAAGCGCTAAAGTGCTGTAATGATAATCCCGTCGAAGACGTTTTATGAAAGCCAGACCATGGTTTTTTAGTGTCCACTAATCCCTAAGAGAAAGTTACTTTCTTTTGTTCTTTTTATCTATGTTTCAAATCGGTAATTCGAGCAGGAAGTGATTTTTGGGTGTTACTAAAAATATAAATTTTTCATGATTGTATTTAATTTTACCCTGACATATTATTAAAAATTTTCTGAGTTAAATAATTAAGGAAATAAATATAAATATCTTAAAAGTATACAGCTAAAATCTCCTTTAACAGATAAAACATTACAAGCTAGTCGATTGCGACACATTCGGAAGTGAGGATCTGTTACAGTCATTACGACAATTGAAATGCTGCGATAATTCGTTAAATTTATTGATACAAATGTTATATCGCGTTAATATTATTATAGCAGCAGGACATATATTTGAATCTTAATTTAAAGTTGCAAGTTTCATATTGGAGTGAATTTTACTGCGGGGAAGGAGTTCCGAGAGGGCTTTGTGAGAGGATTCTGCTTTTTCGTGGTTCTTGCTCGATCCCGCTGAGCTGATTACTAATGATGCACAGTAGCTACACCTGTTCCTGGCCCCCAAGCCTTTACGCTGAACAAGATGGTGCTGAAACAACGAAGTACTAATAATTTTGGAGTTTTTCCGGTTTCGTAGTATTTGTGAGTTGTGCAATAAACACGGTCTCCAGAAAGTGTTAAAGAACTTCCCAATACTGTAAGAACGATCAATACATTATTCTATATATTTCTGAGAAATATTTTCATTCCGTCAGATGTGCACTGTGGAGTAAATGAGCTCTGACATTTAAATGTTAACTAGAACCCACCAGACTCTTGAGAGAAAGAATCTCATGGTTTCATATAAACAAATGCTAGAGAACATTTTAAAGAATTTCGATATTCACAAAAATTATTATGAATAAATCTTGTTTGTATTTTGTATTAAATGAATTTGTGAGAAAGTTTTGTGAATAAAATCACTAACATTACGTATTTAACTATTAGCTGTTTAAGATAGTGTGACGCAAGTGGTGGAGTAAACAAATTGATAAATCTGCAGGAAAAATCCTCAAGGAAATGTATAACTTGTAAAGTTTTAAATGGATAATGGGGTTCTACTTATTTATCTTTAAGCTATTTAAATTTCTTAAGTAGTTGTTTAACTCTGAAAATATTAAATTGTTTCGCCGGGTGAAATTAATTAGAATTAATAATAATATATAATTTATTTGGAATATAAAAATATTATATTCCTGCTCTTATTATCACCTTGAAATACAAAACAGGAACCAACCAAAACCGAGACAATTTCTGACATGGGTTGGTGGACCAAATATCATATGGTTTTAATGAACCAACTTTTATGGGATTATCTACATTAGCACTTGGAGGTCCGGCAGGTCAGTAGACTTCTCAGGTGGCTCTGGCGGCAATTCCTTGCATTTCCTGGAAATAATAACCTTGCCGGCCTACAGGATCTTGTCGACAGGACGAGAAAATGTCCTCTACTCCAAAACTGTCTCACTGAAAACTATCAAAATAACTCCCTCACCAAAAAGGAACTTCTTCATAACTTCCCCAAAATTAAGTTATAACATCACAAAACGTACTGTCCTCCACATCCCATAACTAAAAACTAACTTAATCATAACGTTCCCAAATTTCCCTTTCTTTTGCTCCTACACTAACATACAACATCCCAGAACTAATTAACTTCCGCCTGATCTGCAAGCTCCCTTCACACCTTTCGAAATTTCCCTCAACGGGTCTTAGATTCTACAGTTTTCATGCAATAGGAACCTGATTTGTGACCTCACAAATCTCAATCTTTGAATTAGCCACACCCTCTCAGGCGTTTACAGAGGCGTGGGAAGACACTAGAATATTGTAACCAAAGATTTATCCTCGCCGGACACTCACAATATTTTTAATCCGCACAAAGGGATGACGCGATGGTTTTTTTTTTCGTTTCCTGAAATACTAATTGCTCATAAGATTTTCTTTCATTAGGTAAATTAAAATAATTAATCCCAATTAATTTATACCACAGTGTTTACACTACAAACTGTTACATTAAATGTATTATGGTGCGCCTTTAGTTATCGATTTGTTACAAAATATTTTTTATAACTGTTGCCTAAATTACTGCCTGGAAGCATGGGAATGTGGCTTGCCGGGGTCGAGCAGCAGACACAAGACAATGGCGGGGTGGATTGGAAAATCCGCAAGTCCCGCAAGCAAGGTCAGGGTCGGCCAAGGAAGGGGTAGACGACCGGGAGGGTATGGCCCTAAAATAGATGGAAGTGGGTCACGTGTGCACAAGGACCAACCAGGGGAGAGGGATTTTGAGGAGGCAGAGAAAGAAGTCTGCGAACACGAGAAGATGAATTTGGACCGTTGGTGAGAGTGGTCAGGGAGAGTTGATCCTGAAAGATTTTGGTTTTGCAATTGGGTCTTCGGTCGTCTTCTGCGAATGCTGAGGAGATAGAGAGTCGCCAACGGGAGTCGACCCTGTCCGAGCTGCAGACCTGGTAAGTCGCATTCCATGCTTCCGGGTATCGCGTCGGATTGCCACGAGGAGAACCACGGTTAATCTTGAGAAAGGGAGGGGGTTACATGCATCCCTGGCAGGCTGGAGAGCTTTCGTTCTATATAAATTCTCATAAAATGAATTCTTGTTTTTATTAACTAAATATTGTATTTCCCTTTCCTGCAAGAACAATTCTTGCAGGTGGCGCCCAACAAATCGCATATCATTAGTTAATTTGACTTTAAGCTCACCACAGTATATATTTACCTCTATGCTCAGATAAGTGGAAGTCAATAGATAGTAAATGGCTATTCGATTTTGAATATAATTAATAACAGGAGAGCAATTATTATAATAGGACTTTTTGCTTTATTTACATAGAGAATGAACGTGGAAATTACCATAAATTACAAATTAGATTTCTAATAGTTCACATTAAAGAAACACAAAAAATAGTAAATATATATAGTACTGGTTACCGATTACAAAGCTTTTACTACCCTTATGAATTGTTATTTATATTGAAGTGTATTCAAAAATATGGCTCAATATTGTAAGAATTTCTCTCGCGCTTAATTTTTACAGAAATACACAAACCACCGCGTTAAGAGTAGTTTTTTTTATTAAATAACCATGCAATGAAAAATTATATTCCTTTTGACTAGTCTGTAACCGACTGATGATGTAAACGTGTACTGAAACATTTTATAGTCATACAAATATTTCTTGCGTGAGTTTTCTGATTAATTAACAAAACTTTGCTTTACATTTTACCAAAGGCGAAATATAAATAGTTTCTACTTGATTTTGTGAAAGTTCCGTCAGAGAAATCCAATATTTATTTACTCTTTGATGTGGCATACAAGTATTCGAATCTCAGTGTACCATTTCCACGGATTTGTATACTACAGTTATTAAAAATATGTAGTCTTTTCATTATTTATATTCGCTAAAGAATTTTAAATTAAACAATTTAATGATGTGGGCGATTTCCTACGACGAAGAAGAAATCCTGTAAGATTTTATACACGCAAACTGTTGAGAATAAATCGTCACAAATTGTTTTTTACCCCTGTTTACCAAAATCACATTGGTTTAGGTCATTTAAACGATTATGAAAACATTGCAACATAACTAGCCACATAAAAATTCTTGATTATTGTCTGTATGTCTCATGGACAAACATGCAAAAGTCTTCTATACAAAAATAGCATACATTGTTCTTTAATTATATACACCACTGTGATCAAAAAGTAAGGTGAAATTGTCATTTAAAACTCCCGGGTATTAGGAAAACTGGCAAATTTTTTCCCTAGGTCGGTAGGACTGCCAAGCGTCTGTTTGTTAAAAGGTTTAATTATCTTCGAGTTACACGTGTTTTTGTAAACAACCAAAAGTGAATTTTTCGAATTTTGTATTGGGTGATTTTGTTTGCGGAACGAATTTTCTTGTGCGTACACGTTGAAAATGTTGCGGAAGGCCTTTGGTGATCAAACTATGGCACAAAAAAAAGTTTATAAGTGGTACAACGAGTTCAAAGAGGGCCGAGAACGCGTTGAAGACGAACCGCGCTTTGGACGACCATCAACTTCTACCGACGAGGGCACGTCCGAAAAATCGAAGATTTGCTTGAAAATCGTCGATGGACAATCATAGATCTCGCTGATAGTGTAGGAATATCATTTGGCTCAGCCAAAACCATTTTGAAGAATGTTTTGTGTCTCAAACGCGTAAGAATAAATAAACAATTTATATTTTATAAATAAATTCACCTTACTTTTTGTTCACAGTGGTACATATTAGTTGAAGCCTATTTTATAGGCATATATACGGGACAGGACCTCGCTAATACAGTATCGACAGATAAATTTGATCAAATTATTATTTATTTTTATCCCCTCATTATAACACTAGCGTTTTGTAGTATATTCATCTATTGAAAATTAATTATAAAACATTGTGTTTTAAAAGTAAATCTAATTGTATTAATCTTTTAATCATAAAAACATGTAATTAATAATATATTAATTGCAATTCATGAAACAAGCTACATTCTTCTCATAATACTCAATGCCTACCCGATAAGTTAATTTTAATAATTTAGATCCTAGATGCCGTGCCAAAACATTTTTGTCTTATTAATTACTTGTTTTGGTTTCGGAGGCTGTTTGACATATTTCGTGGAAAATAACCAATATTTTACGACGTCAGATTATGTAAGTTTTCAGTTCACGCTCATATTGTCTTTTGGTCACTTGGATATCTATAAAATTTCGTCACATATGTTTGCATACTATTGATCGTTATATCCCAAAATATTCTCTATCCTTAAGCGAGTGAGCTATAGCCAGTGGGAGCTGTTCTCAGTCCTCGCAAGTGGAACCTTTCTGGAGAGATGGAGAACAGTCGGCCAGCTGCCTCCTAAACTGGTCAGAGAAGGGAATGTGTCCCTACAGGAAACCCCTTTCCCGTCATAGTAAGGGCGTGGGACAAGTACCAAGTGCCCGAACAACCTGATACAGATTTTCTAGGGAGTTACCTGAATCAATTTTAGGCGAATGTCGGGTAGGATATTTAAACCTCTAACCTTCTGCATCCCCCTTTCAAATCCCTTCCTCAATCATTAAAGGGTAATTTCCACTAGGTGGATTACTCTCATTTAGCCTGACAGTTTAAAAAAATTCCGTTTATATCCGTTTATTATTTTTTTGTAGAATCGCAATTTATTTTGTGTATTGGGCTTTTAACGCGCATAGGCAGCGCTGTCTCTCTTTTTTTTAGGTTATATATTCCGGTTTTCAGTTTTGTTGCGGTTTGAACAATATGAATTTTCGCACAATCTGTGCATTTTATTTGAAAAATTAAGCCTTTTTGTTCATTAGTCGGAATTTTATCTTTTATTTTGGAGAAACATTTTATGATATTATTCGGTTTGCATTCAATTTGGAATTCATTGATTTAATTATTTTAACAATTTTAGATCATTTGTTTACATTCATTTTAGATCTGTAATGTGTTTTATGACTGCTTGGTTAGTGGTGCTGCAATATCTGAATTTGTTATAACTTCTGGTTTATACTTCTGATCTGAATTAGTATTGCTGGAATTCAAAAAAATCTGTTAATGAGTTTGTCTTCTATATGTAAGTGTATTTTGAAATGTTGAATTGCCAAATAGTATTAATTTTTATTGTTTTCACTCTGTCGTGCCATAGTGTATTTATTATTTTTTTGAGGTAAACATTATTGTTCAAAACATCTGTTATTATGGTTCTAACTTTCTTTAAATATTTTTCGTCAGTTTCTGCTATATTTTTGACAACATGGTTTGAAACAAAAATTAATAATAGAATAAGCTGTTATATTTTTCCTATACCATTGTATTGATGTCCTGGTACATTCTCTTATGAGAGTAGATTTATTTGGTTGTTTTCTATTTCACGAGAGAATTTTATTAGGATAGACGTTCAGTCTGTCAAAACATCTTACAGTCTCTTTCTTTATTATGATTAATAATTAGTTTATGTACTTATTGATTATTTTATGATTTTTTTTGTGTATTTCTCAATACTGTGTTGATTGAGTGGTTTAGAATTATCCCGGAAATATTGACATCGCTCATTGGTAGTCCAATGATTTGTAGGTAAAAATTTCTCTTATATGGAAAATGACTCCAATGCCACAAAACGAATTAAAAAGGACAAAACATGCTTTTGCATAGCATGTGTCATCTAAATTATATTACTAACTTATCAGGAGTATGAGTAGATTATGTAAAAATGAAACTCACAAAACTTATAAATTATTGCAATTCAATAATTATTAATAGAATTTTCTTATGAACAACAGATGAATGTGGCAAATACTGCCGATAGCTACTGATGTAAAGAGTGGTTTAGAACTATGAAAATTTGGTAAAAATATAATTGTTCAAATCCTATATAATAAAATAAAAACGTCTACGTTAAAAGTATACTGATTAGATAAATAAATAGCCAAATGACAAACAGAAATAAATAACACACAACGCAGATAACTATCTCGAAAATACTTGACTTTTTGTGACATGTGTCGTTGTTACAGATCTTTTTAGAGTTCCTATTGGAACAGTCGGCCAGCTGCCTCCTAAACTAGTCGGAGAAAGGAATGCTGCGTCCCCAAAGCATACCTCATTCTCGCCATTCAAAGGACGTGGGACAATTACCAAGCACCAGATCCATTTAATGCAAGTTTTCTAGGGTTTGTCCTGCATCACCTTTTAGGCGAATGCCGGATAGGATCATTAAACCATAGCCCGGGGTCCCTAGTTAACCCTTAGCTACCGTCGTCTACATTTCCGCATCCCCCCTGTTAAATACCTTCCTATGCTATTAAAGAGGAGTTGTTATCACGCGGATTATTCTCAGATAGTTTGTTACTGTAAAAAATAATAAAAGAAGTATTTGCCAATATCTGATTTTTGTTGCCTGGCCTTTACTTAGAAAAGGTGATCAGCCATCCATACCAAGACGGTTCTTTCATTCTATTCCGAATTTCCTGACAAGGATTTTGACCTGCAAAGTCGAGAAATGAAATTTGAAAAGGGGACGGATAATAATTTCTAGTTTTTCGCCCGCATATAAACAGAATTAATATTAATAGGTTACACACACACACACACACGTACATAAAAAAATCATATCTGTTCACATTTGTCTAGTCACTACAATCTTACACACTACCTTTAGGAAACACGCACACGATCTCTTCCTGGTATTCATCTCCTGCCGCTAGGAACGGAGGGATGTCGTCATGGATATTTACTAAAACAGAAAGCAGAGGCAGGAAAACAGAACCAAAAGGGGAAAACTGACAAACTATTTACATATTTATAGCATATTCGGCAATTTTGTAGGCAAGGCAGTTCAACGAATGTGAGACCAAATCAAAAATTCGGGTACGGAGTAATAAGTTCCATTTACAAGAAAAGTTTTACACTCCTTGACGAATGAGTTGTAGTTGTTGATGTTCTTTATATGTTCAGGAAGGCTGTTAAATAGTGCGATACCGGAATAATGGACGCTAGACTCGTAGAGACTGAGGCTGAGAACTGAACGGTTTCTCCATGGTTGTCCCCGTTACTTGCAAAAAGGTTCATGTTGCGTTTAACAAATTTTAGTATTTCTAATATGTAAGCGCTAGGTAGAGTCAGAATATGAAGTCTTTTGAACAGCGGTATGCAGCTTTCTCTAGCATCTGAACCTGATATAATTCTAATGGTTCGTTTTTTGCAGTTTGAAAACATCCACACTACGCGCACAATTACCCCGGTTGGCAAAACCGTAACACATATGTGAATGAAAGTAGGCAAAATAGACTAGTGAAGTAGTTTTGGTATCAACTTGTTGCATCAATAGTCTCAATGAGTAACAAACAGAAATAAGTCTGCGCACGAGGCGATCAATGTGCAAGTTCCATTATAATATACTGTCGACCTGCAAGCCGAGGAAAGTCGCATGATCTGAGAACTTATCCGTTACGATGTTGTTGGTTTCTGTTGTAAAACGAATTAACTTAGTTTTCTGTACATTGAACGTTAATTTATTGGCGGCGAACCAAGTATTTAGGTTCCTAGGTGCAGTCTCAATCTTCGCATTGAGATTATTTAAATCAATGTCCGTAATTAACGAATTAGTGTCATCTGCGTATAAGACAGATTTTATAGGTTCCATATATTCTGGAAGATCATTAATATACAAAAGAAAAAGCAGTGGCCCTAATATTGAGCTCTGAGGCACGCCACAAGTAATGCCTGAAAAGTTCACCTCACCAGATTTGTTTTTTAAGGCTACCTTCTGTTTCCGATTGTTGAGGTATGATTCAAAGAGTGCCAAAGCGTTGCCTCTGATGCCATAATATTCTAATTTTTGGAGAAGTATGATGTGATCTACAAGATCAAATGCCTTCGAAAGATCGGCAAAAATTCCGGCTACTTTCAGTTTTTCATCAAGGGAATTTTGTATACTTTGAATGAACTCGCACATAGCAGTGCTCGTGGATTTTTGTATGAGGAAGCCGTGTTGAGCAGGACTAATTACTTTATACTTCGCGAAGAATTGAAGTAACTTTTTGTGTAGAATTTTTCTAGTATTTTTGAAAATATCTGAAGTAGGGAAATTGGTCTATAATTTGATGCGTCGGTGAGCGAACCCTTATTGAAGATCGGAATTACTTTTGCAGCTTTAAAGGTGTCGGGGAAAAATGACGGTAGAAAGACACGCGTTGAATATGATTTGAATGGGAGTAGCTGTGACGTCGGCACAGTAGTTCACAACTTTGCTTGAGATGCCATATATGGTATATCCGCAGATTGGTTACATTTTAACTTTGTTATTACGTTTATTATTTCGATATTGGTAACCGTTTGAAGGAAAATGGAATTATGAACACTCGGTACGGCGTTTTGTAGCAGTTTATAAAAACACGACCTTCTGTTATTGTTCTCTTATTGTTAGAAAATTGATCCGACACATGAACAAAATATGAATTAAATATGCCCTCAGCGTCTCTGTTGGTGAAAGTTTTACCGTTGTCGACAAGTTTTATATCAGTCGCGTTATAATTGACTTTACCTGAGATATTTTTAATCACCTCCCAAGTTGCTTTTATTTTGTTATTTGAGTTTGCTATATACTCCGATGTATGTAATTTTTTAGCAGATACAAGCACTTTCCTGTAGATACGTCTGTAAGATCGTAAGAAAGTCAAGAATTGTGGCGAAGAATTAATATTTTTAAATTTATTCATTTGGCAGATCCTTTCGCGAGAAGCTGGTATGCCTTTAGTTATCCAATTTTTTACTTTGGTATTGGGTCTATTCTTTAATTTAAGTGGAGCTGTTTCGTTGATGACTAATAAGAAATAATTTAGAAAAGTTTCGAACATATCATTAGCATTCATATTCCGAGTTGCGTTAAACACGCTGCCTTCTCTGAAGACACGAATACAAAATCAACAAACAGTCATGACTTCTTACAAGAAGCAAGTTGAAATAGCAGTTAAAGCGAACTTTGCACTTTCTTCGAAGGCTGCTCTCGCTCTAAGAGGGGGGATTTCTACGGTAAATATCAGCGATGTGGCAATTTTGTATCCAGCAAATGCGAAACTTCAAAGTAAAATCATACGGTTTATGTCCATACTAAGGAAAAAAGTATTTTTTTGAATAGAAATTATGGTACATCTCATATGTATAATGATTTAGAAAATATAATTTTTAGTTTTGAACAAATACAAATACAACTAAAAATTGTCGTCATGTTTTGCTTGTTAAAGTTTGCCACAGTTAAGAAGACATGTTGCATTTTTTGGCATTACCTGAAACTTCTCGAGCTGCGGAAATAAAATTATATTCCTCCACGCAATCTTATTATTGTTTCTAGAGACTGCGAAATTATGAAAAGAGATTTAACTGACAAACTTTGTTCCATTCTTTGGAACAACTTTCTAAATATTTGCAAAAGAAAACATGACTTGAAAAAGTCCTGTAGGTTAACTTCATTTGCACAAATGCAAACACTCACCACCGTTAAATCAAGAATATTATTGACCATTTAGAATTAAAAGACAATTCTGATGACGGTAATAGGGTAATAGGCTACATGAGGTTAATCCACATGGTGGCAACTCCCCTTTAATAGCATAGGAAGGGATTTGAAAGGGGGATTGCGGAAGGATAGAGGAAGGGTTAAATAGGGCCCCCGGGCTATAGTTTAAGGATCCAACCCGGCATTATCCCACGCCCTTCCGATGTCGGGAGAGGAGTTTGCTGTGAGGACGCGACATTGCCTTCTCCGTGGCTCGACCAGTTTAGGAGGCAGCTGGCCGACTGTTCCATTGGGAATAGCGGATAATTCTTAGTGTATGCCCAAAATCTGCGACGCCGGAACAAAACAGGCCGAGGTTTATGAATGGGTTATTTATTATTTTAAGGTTTAAATAACTTATATATACCTACACAAGGCGAACTTTTATTCCTTTTATATTTGCGAAATCTGCTTTAGTTTCCATACTAATATTTCAGAAATAAAGGATAAATTACTCATACACTGCTGATATATGCTAAAAAAAATTTATATTTTTTATCTTAAAAAATGTTATTTCTTCAGTTGCAACCGGAACTGGTGGAGTAAGAAATATTCTTAACGCTATTCATATTTGCAATGTGTCATCAATTATTCATTGGGGTAACTAAATAATTTTGTACTGAAAAAACCAATTACGTCGACTAACTTTTTTAACTCTGAAAATCCATTTCTTGAGTATGTCCCAGTCTGAGCTACCAGTTATCAGGAGCAATGGAAATACCGTACCAGCGGTGAAAGAAGCAGGAGTATTAATGGATGACAAGCTAAGATTTCTGCCACAAGCTCGCAGAGCACTGCAAAGAGGGAATTAGGCATTCGAAAGGTCCTAACACTAGCAATAAAATATGAAATACCTCTGAAAACAAAATGAATATTACACCTCAATAGTAACTCTTATGATTTCATATGGCTCAGTGGCATATGCTGAAAGATTTTCAAAAGTGGCATTACAAATAATCTGCAATAAACATCAAGGGAGTATATTAATGAGAATAATGAGGTCATACAGAACAAAAGCTACAGAATCATTGCAGATAATGTCTCAAACCCCCACTTGATCTTGCACATTAGAAGAGAAGTAGTAAGAAGATGCTTAGGGTGGAGCATTGCGAGCTACATTAAGATACTAGGACTACATGGGGAGGCTTTTAATAAAGAATTATGCAAAGAAGGAACAGAATACTGGGTTAAGAAAGAATGGAATAAAAGTGGGGCAGAGTGTCGAAAGGGCAGATGTCTACATGAAATAGCACCTAAAGTGGAAAAGAGGGAAAGATGGAAAGGAAAATAATTCAGTAGATTGCTAACGCAAAATGGTCCTTTCAACCATTGTCTAAATAGGTTTGGCAACAAAATTGAAACGTCCACACATGTCTTCCGCTATCAGCAAGCGTTTAATGATCAGAGCATAAAAAACAGGGACATTTTGATGTTACTTCAATACAAGGAAGTACTTCAGTTTACGAAGATACGAGGAGCTAAGGGAAGAAGAGCTACACACATATGTGATAGAAACTTTAGGAGAAGGAGGCGTAATGCAGGTTATATAGTGAGTTGAAAGTCCCACACTAATCAAAAAGGGCTTGGAATTCTACTCTAAGGTAATGGGTGCCCTGAGCCGACGGCGACTTAAGCCAAGGAGGGTAGTTAAAAGAAGAGTGATTACTATAACCTCCCTGGGGTAACCAGCAACCAAAAGGGTTTTTTATCTTGCCTGGCCGGAGTGCTAAATTACAATTCAGTAAGGGAAAAGTGTAGCAAAAGAAGAACGACATATAACACATGTAACTATATAATATATATATATATATATATATATATATATATATATATATATATATATATATTGTAACGGTACGTCGGTCGAGCCCCACGTTGGGCGCCAAATGTAACGGTACGTCACTCGCTCGACTAAAACAGCGGTCAAAGCGAATTTTATAAAGGATGAGGTTGGGGATCACCGAGGAAAACCGTGGAGGGACGTGACCAGATTCGACGGTGGCAAATGAAATTCGTAAACCCAGGGTACTTTACAGCTTATAATTTCAAAACAAATCAAATACAATTCACTCAAGAAGATTCAGAACAGTTCACTAGCCACGAGTCTAATACACAAGAAAAATCGGTCGACCATCCACACGTTTAACAGGTACTTAACGTTCGTCCTCGTTCAACCCTGGTGTGGCGCGTTGAAGTCTAGCCTGGCTCGTCAACTCGCTGGTCGCAGACGTCTGGGATGACCGAGTCGACTGGATTCCACACGACCGAGGACGACTGCGGGCGGGCGGCGGAGTGTTGGGCGAACAACCTCGTTGACGGCGATGCACGAAGGTGGTTCCTTCCAGGTCGTAGAAGAAGACTGTATTCGATCCGGGCTCTCTCACTAGAAGAAGACTGTGTTCGATCCGGGCTGTCTCACTAGAAGAAGACTGTACTCGCTCCGGGCTCTCGCACTAGAAGAAGACTGTGTTCGATCCGGGTTCTCCCACTAGAAGAAGACTGTGTTCGATCCGGGTTCTCCCACTAGAAGAAGACTGTGTTCGCTCCGGACTCTCTCACTAGAAGACTGTGTTCGATCCGGGTTCTCCCACTAGAAGCAGGCTGTACTCGCTCCGGGCTCTCGCACTAGAAGACTGTGTTCGATCCGGGTTCTCCCACTAGAAGAACAAACTTTTGGGGTCCACTCGCCAGCTAGCCTCGGGCCCCCGGCTGATTGGTCGAAGATCGGCCAATCCTCGCGACCTTCCGGTCGCCGCTTCACCAGGCGGAAGTTGTACCTCGACCACGTGGGTCCGTATCGGGCACAAACCACGGGCCCTATTAACCCTGTTATCCAAACACACGCGCACCACCCAACGTCTGTTCAACACAACTCATAAAACAAAGGAAAAATTTAAAAAAGAAATAAATTTGTATTACGCAGCAGTGACGGAACCGTCTGTTCTGTCACAATATATTGTAATGCCAATTAATTAGGACATAAATTGGTTTTAAGAAAATTTAATTGTACCGGCAGGAGCTTCCAATGCGTCAATGGATCGAGCTCTGTTACTTTGTCGGATGGTCAAAAAAGGCGTATGCGCGCTAAAACCTCGAGACTACGATGTTCAGTTGGTGACTGGACATTTCGGAGGAAGGAACAAATGAGTCTAGAGTCATTGGCCGTTGTTTAATGTATCATTAAACAAAGTTGTGAATTTAAGACAAAGTAAAAACATTCACGGAAATATTATCCCGTAAATATCGCTAAGTTAGCAGTTTTACGTCTATCAGCAGCCAGGAAAGGAGTGCAGATTTTACGTCTGTAGCCAGCCAGGAATGGTAAAGTTGCAGTTTAAGTCCCAAGCGGTAAAAAGACTCGCAAATCTATGAATCACAGGATTCATATATGGCAAAAGGTCACCAGATAGCTGACAAAAAGGAGGATCATCCGAGTTCCTGGGAGCCTATCAAGGTTGACTTAAAGAGTGTAAAATCTGTGAGCCGATATTAGAATCAGTGTAAAAATTTTGCAATAGTGCACTCGCGAAATCTAAAAGGAATGCTGGAACCACCTGGACAGATGTGAGTAACAAATTACAAAAATAATGATTTATGTAAACGTAATTAAAGGATAGAAGTCAGATTTCGTTCTATTTTAATTGTCAATCAGAGTTAATTTCTTTTCTTTTAATTTATTCTTATTGACATATTGTTTGGGTGAATTATAAACTGTGTGTTAATTATTTTTTAAAAACAACTTGTTGTGTCCATTATAAAACCCAGTAGAGACCCTGAGATCTAAAATTTCAAATTGTAATTGTTTGTGAGTTAAAGCAACAAAGTGCAAATAAATAATTATATGTTTTAAATTCTTGTTGATTATTTCATTTAAATAACGCTTCATTGTTGATTATTACATATTGCTACATTAACGAAGGGCTCGTTAATTTAAATAAAGCTCTATTGTTATTTATTACAATATATATATATATATAAGATATAATATAATCCTTGCAAAGCCGGTACGGTATATGCAAGGGCAAAAACTTATTGACAAAAAGTTTTAAAATAATGTCGGACCTAGGAATATATATTTTTAAAAGTCTACTTTATACTTGAGTGTTTCGTCTAATCCTTCTTCATGGCGTTATTGACACTGAAATTATCAAGGATCCCATAAACGTTGTGTGGTATTTATATTACCATTGTTGTCTTAATTGACTATCTTTCTTATTCATTATTTTGAATCAGACGTAAATTATTTCATTTAAATATTGACCATCTGTAGGTCATATTGAAAGATTGCGCAATATATTGAGTCAGATAATTATCGTCAATATGACAATTATTGTATCATGCATAGGTGATATCGCGCAGTAATATATTGTGAAATATTATTGACGATAATATTGATCGTCTAGGGGAACCAAATCATATGCCTCGCCGCGCAAATTTTGGATGTACAATTTTAATTTTGATAACAATGTAAAAGAAAATTTCATAAATCCTCGCAAGGTGCACTGGTAAGTGAAAGAAACCAATGATGTGTTCACATTATTTTTATTTATTTTCATTTGAATTCATTTTTAATAGAGGTCAATAGATGTAGTTGTTATGGCATAATAAAGAAAACGTAGGTGCAAATGATGTAAATGAGTGAAACATATGAAGTTGGTGATATGAATGGAAGTTCTTGATGTTCTCTATATTTCCTGTTAAGCACGCATAACTTACTGATATTCAACTAAATACTCTTCAAATCATGTTAAAAATTTAATTAAATTTGTTTGGAAAAAATGTCTAGGATTGAAGTTATAGGCACACATGGCTCTTTAATTATTACCCTAGCAGGCTCCTATAATTTCAATATTGACCACCTCGGGTCTTAAAAACTCAGTGACCGACGTGTGATTGGCCGACTATCGGGTTTCATTGTTGTACAAATTGAACAATGTAAAACAGTGTTCTGGTCCCCCCACACCTTCGCTCCGAAACCGTGCCGCCGCCACCGCACCGATGCCGCATCGAGCGTGATTAATTTGGTTTAATAGTTCCCGCCGCTGTGCGGAGTCGAATGTAAACATTTTCAAACAGACCCGAGTATCATGGTGCATTTCATGATGAACTTGGTGACATTTTAATCTCCGTCGAGAATCACCTCTAGCACGACATGTTTGTACAGATGCCGCATCAGAGAATCATAATGAATCTTTACATAAATTAATTAATTTATTCACATTAAGTTAATATCAATGTATAGTTATTAAAGTATTTAAATTGACTTTCATAAATAACTTTTCTTCAAATAATTATTCTGAATTATAAATAACATAATAAATTTATAACGCACAAGACTGATGCCTGACGTAGCCTGGGTTGTAATTAAACTCAACGATATTCATAACCCCGGATTTGACTCTAATCACGGTTATTTTTTAATTATTTTTAAGTAAAGCCCCTCCACCGTTCTATGGCAAAACGAGTTAACATTATACACAGAAAACATCGGTATAAATACTATCAATCTCACTCACACCCCCAATAAATTATTCGGCGGAAATATTGGCCGTGTAACGTGTTTGAAAATTTCCTCCATCCAACCCCGCCCCTGGGGGTTAAACGACAAGATTATTGTAATATTAACCTCAGAAACATCCAACAACCCGGATTTTATTATAATCTCGGTTGTTTCCGCGTTATTTTTTGTAATCCCTTCCACTCCCACCCCTATTGGAGTTGTCCTCCCATGACGAAAGGGTTGAAATGATACTCAGAAAACATCTGTAGAAACACTACTAATTTCATTGACCACGAAATATATTTATTCGACACAAATATCAGCCGTTTAAAATATTCGAAAATTACCACCTTCGTTCCTGGGCGTTAAACGACAAGTTCAGTGACATAATTAAACTTGCCGATATCCATTACCCATTATCGGTTATTTCGAGATTATTTTGTTGTTACACCCCTAGACACTCCAAGGCCTTCTCCCGTCATTTTCCGAAAGGGTTTGAAATTATACACAAAAAAAACATGGGGTAAAACACCATCAATCTCCTTGAACCCGGAAAATAATTATCCAACGCAAATATCGGCCGTTTGAGCATGTTTGTAAATTTCCACCCCGTCCACTCCCGGCCCTTTGGTGGATAGACGTATTTTACCCCCACAGTGTTTTGTTTCCGGTTCTTAAGGAACACGTTTACAAAATTTGGTCAAATTTGTTCCACGAGTGTAGATTTGTATACAGAACATTCACACACACACACACACACATTTTATATATTAGAAGATAAAGTATTAAATTCCAATAATAATTTTTTAAAAAAATTGTGGACGGAATTATGCAAACAGTTTGTTGAAAATTGGAACGAATTGGAGGTAATAATAAATGTGAAAAGGGCAAGCTTTTAATATATATTTTAAAATGATTGAAAAAGTTTAGTATACAAAAATTAAATATTAAGCATATAAAATTAATCTAAGTCAGTATTTTAAAAGCAATACAAATACATACATATATTTCACAAAATATTTCATTACATTTTAACGTATTGTCAAGGAACAGATCCAGAAGGCTGAAATAAAATCTCTAATTATAGTTCCTGCAGTGTTGCTTCTTAACCCCACAAAAGGAATGGTTTCAATAAAGTGTTTATATCAAACTGTATCCCGTTCTGTTTTCTAGTATAGTTGTGCAGAATGCAGTATGCTTTTATAATGGATTCACTTAAGTCCAGTGAAGTAATTCTTGGCTAAAATTAAAAATGTTCATTTAATCATTTTACGGTTCCTTTATAGTCTGTAATAAAAGATTCGTTGGTAGTCTACCGAAATATGGACGCAAAACAAATTTATTTTATTTTCATAGTTTCTTAAATTATCAAGTAATTTGTAAAATTGACCATCAACAAATTTATTACTAATAAATGGGTGGACTCAACATTTTAGGCGTTTCTTCTGACGTCATATGTCCAAGACATAAACACAGTTCCACGAAATCCATTTGATAACCGAGTGCAAGCACCTATTTAGTTGGTGGAGTGCGCTCGGAACTCTGCAAGAAACTCAACTTTTTAATCGCTTTGATTAAAAAGTTGATAATGTGCGGTACGGCTTAAAGTAGACAAAAAAACTCCTGATGACTTAAGAAATCAAAAAATTTTCCCAATAACGTAAAGGAGTTAAAATATTTCTGGTATTTTAAAGGTGCTAGAAATACTCCCAGAATATTATGGCAGTAAAAAATATTAGTGGTAGCATGAGAGAATCTAACATACTAACGATGTTGTTTGGAAATCTTTTAGGAATAGATAAATTCTTTAGTTACTATATGGGGGTCAAAAATACCTCCCACTAAGGTAGACAAGACTAATAGGGGTAACTAAAAATCTGCAAGAAATCGAAGCACGTTAATGAATTAAAAAATACAACACGTGCCTTATCATTATGGCAGTCGAATAAATTCACGATAATTACGGGAGTCAACATTTTTTTACCGTTCCTTATAGGAGTGAAATATTCTCACGGAACCTTAAGAGAGTCATAATTATACAGATTAAATAGAATATGAGTTTAATGCTGATGGGGTCCCAATGAAGTCTTCTCTTAGATATCCATGTGTAATTATATTTTGTATTTACTTTGAAATGATCAAAATAAAACACGAATAAAATGTATTAATTGCATATTGTGGAAGTTTTAAAAATATTAAAGTATTGTCTCAATGGATCCAAACAATGCTTCATTAATATTTTATTAAGTTTTAATTATTAAAATTTTATCACGTACGTATTAAATAAGATTGAATGGGAATATTCTGTGCCAGTATAACAAACCGGATATCACATATATTTTTAAAAACCTTTACCAAATGTTGAATCCAAATTGGTATGTTGAATGGATTGTATTTTCCTTGTGTTTGCCGCCTCCTTAAATAATCAATGTTAACTACACATACAAAAAGTAACGAAATTCACTATTTATACTAGTATAATTTTTCCCAGCTGGTCGGTGTTGATCAGTTCGTTAAAAAGATCTATATTCCCTACATAATAAAATCAAATCGAAACAGCCGTTTACGCATAGGAAACCTAAGTCCAGCTGCATTGTGGGTTTTGTAAGATAGCGTATTATTCATCTGGATGATGGCAATAAACTTTCTGTGGCAATTTAACCTGCCACGTTGCATCTTAGCAATTTCGTGCCCTCACTTTTATAAAGATCACAATATACCAGGAACAAAATATTTTAATTGTATATATTTAAAAATTTTGAAATACTTTAAAAATTAACTCAGTCTACCAAATCTATTTTAAAATCTTCTTATTATGTACATAGAATTTTATACAGTGTATTATTTAAAAGTTTCTTACTAAACTTGGAATCATAAATGGGATTAGAATGATGAATCATATAAAATTACAAACGTTACTTAAAATGAAAATATATACTGTAATAATTAAATAATACAAATGGCTGTGGCTAAATAAAAAGAACTATTAAGGGAAAACAATTAAACAAATTTATTAACAATTTTAAATACACAATAATATTATTTGGGATCTCAGGGTCTTAAACTGGGTTTGATAAATGGGTGAATTTATACAATCAAATTACATTTAGCTTTTATGGAAGTTAATGCGTCTGAAACATAGACGAACTTTGTTGTGGAAGAAATAACACTACAGATTGAATTTAAATGTAATAATTAAATAATTAAAATTAAAGAACGATCTGACTTTTAACTTTTAAAAGTGGTTTACAATATGATTTTAAAGTTTTTCTACTTACGGCCGCCCAGGTCTCATTTTAGGTTTTTCGTGCACAAAATTTGGGGATATCACTGATTCTAGTACTCACAGACTCTTAATGTCAACAAATTCTAATTGGCGTAGTTTTGTTAGTTGGTCTAACACAAATTAGTAGATTCTCGATGCTTTGCTGCAACCTGGATTTGCAGATCTCGTGTAGTTGGAAATGTACTTCCTTGGTTTGTCTATGGCCAGCAGGTTGAATTTATGCTCGGCCACCGATTACAACATTAGTTTCACTCTTTCCTTCCCGACTGAAGATTGCTTTACTTTTCAATATGTTTGTAACAGCTATCAAACTGTTCTATTTGCGGTCCGCTGCCCAACTGCAAAACTTTTTATAATATGAAAAGTTTTGGTCTTTACACCTCGCTGTTCTATGCCTGACTGCAAAACTTTTTATAACATGAATTTTCTGGTCTTTACACCTCGCTGTTCTATGCCCGACTGCACATTTCTGACTCTCCGTTCGTCTCGTAGATTTTTGAGCGCGTAGAACCTCAACAATGTTTCCTTTGCTTCGCCGAATTGTTGCGGCGTCCGCTCTATATCCTCTAATAATGAGTCCTCTACAATCCAACTTTCCAATTAGAACAATGTCTTAATTACCAATTACTACTATACGTCTCTTTTAAAATTTAATAGATTTAGATTTATTATTCTTTTCATTAGTACTAGGTCGAGGAAATAGGATACGTTAATATAAGATTACAAGAAAATAATCAATTGTTACAGTCACAAAGTTAAAAAACACTGTAATTTACAAATATATATATACATGTATATAATTTAAAACATCGTTAATTATATTAATGTCACAGTAATTAAAGAAATGATAACTATAGTAATCTTCAATTTTCATTCGGCGGAGTTTTTATCAGCAAATCTTACTTGGATTCCCGCCGTTAGTAACACAAACGCTCAATCCGGTTGACGAACTACTTTTGAGTTAGTCAACTGGATGTTGTGTCACTACCAGCTCTTTTTTTAATCACATATCGAAAGGACCAAAGTTTCCAGAACATCACTTAATTCTGTCTTTCAGTTGGCTATTTTATCTCATTATAACTCTTATTAATACTACAAAATACAAACATAGCCCTAGATATTTTTCTTTGTCACAGAATTATAATTTTAAATTCTTTCATTACATTCTTTGCGTATTCAGACTCAAATTTTTACATTATAGTAATTTAAAATCCTTTCGTATAGTTTTCAATCTCATTCGACATCTTCTGGAGTGCGTATTGTTCGATTAAATTTTAATTCAATCGAAATGTTTCAAATTTCATGCAAACTGAAGTGTTTCATACTGCAAACTTTAATATCAGTGCAATGGCTCACATGACATATTCGCACAAATTTCCAAGTTTTTCTACAAATATTTCTTCCACCGGTGTCGTATTTCGAGCGGCCGTGCCTTGAGCGGACAACAGTCCCTTCCTGAATCCTGACCCCTGAGCGAGCAGGTATAAAGTTTTCCAATTAGCAACTTCATCAGTCTTCGTTTTAACATTAAATGATTGTAATACAAGTTTAATGTATAACATTTCTGAAACTTATCTGGATTTATAATTTTTATCTCTATCTATAACTGTTCCCATTTTTAGTGATTCGTTTAATAAATATTCTTAGAAATGATCAATTAAGATACAAATCTTTTAACAGTTATATTTATCTGACGTCATTAAATAAATGAAAACATCAAGTTTCGTCCCTAATTTATTAGGACCTATTCAGGTATTGTAAAGACAATTAAATAAACTAATTACGAAGTTCATGTTTCTAAAAATTCCAACAAAGCAAGATTTTACAAACATGCTAATTTTGCAATACAATTAATTAAATTAATTAATTAAAGCATAGTTATTTCACGTAGCACAATTTCAATTTGCATTAGCTAAAACTTGTCGACGAAGAATGACAAAATTGTTCCAGATCGATGAACGAAATGTTGCATTTTCGTTCCAATAATTCGATTATTAACATAAACAAATGATACTAATAATTTAAATAGAATTTACGATTCCCTATTGTTCTAATCCATTCAATGCATTTAAAATAATTTTATTTCCATTGTTTCTTTAAACTTTACAATACTCTGAACAGCTGTAAACATAACAGAATTTTCGTCTGAAATGTGTGGGAAAAACGCAAATAAGAAATTTATGTCCACTACATTTCATGTAATTAATTGTAAGTAATGTTCAATAAATTTTTAACTAATTCTATTATAAATTACCATGTTTGTAAAATCTTGCTTTGTTGGCATTTTTAGAAACACGGATTATAAAATTAGCTAATTTAATTAACTTTACAACACCAGAAAAGGTCATAATAAATTAGGGATTTAACTTTGAGAATGTTTTTCTATTATAATGTTCAATAATTTAAATGAATAATAAATTTATAACCAAACAGGTTGATGTTTTAATTTATTTAAGTATGTCAGATAAATATTACTGTTCAAAGATTTGTATCTTAATTGCTCATTTCGAAGAATATTTATTAAACGAATCACTACAAGTGGGAACAGTTCGGATAGAGATAGAAATTATAAATCCAGCTAAGTTTCAGAAATGTTATACACTAAACTTGTATTACAATCACTTAATGTTTCAGAAATGTTATACACTAAACTTGTATTACAATCACTTAATGTTAAAACCAAGACTGATGAAGTTGCTCTTCGGACAACTTTATTCCTGCTCGCTCAGGGGTCAGAATTCAGGAAGGAACTGTTACCCGCTCAGGCACGGCCGCTAAAAATACGACGCCCTTCCATCTGTGGTTCTATGTGTTTTTAACTCAACAGTAATTCCAAGTCTTGTACAATATTTGAATAAAATTTTGTTGATATTTGCCCACGAGTTTTATTTTATTCTGAACAATCTTACATATATACAATTTCATTATATATACATATAAATGGTCATAGCAAATTAGTAATTACCATTGTACCTCAATATGTTTTTTATCCGAAATTGTATTACATAACGAATACAAGCTGCAGTTCAAGATAGGGTTATTACTTTTGTTTGTCTAGATTTTTTCAGTATAAATGATTTGTAAAACGCCCTCTTGTTAATAAAAAAATATTGCGGCACCATTTATATACAGTTTTCAGATTAGTCATCCATCATTTGCGTTTCGTCAGATGGGAATAGCTCTTTTCAAAGCTATTAAAATATCTGCTGTTTGAACCTATACCAAATTGCCGAGTAAATTTTGAGTATTATTAAGCGTGATTAACTAACCTTGTCTTGAACACAAAAACGTGACTTCTTCAGTATTTGATATTTTACATGCGTTAAAACTCTTAATTTAATGACATGTCTATATATAAAATATAACACTGTGATCAAAAAGTAAGGTGAAATTGTCATTTAAAACTCCGGGGTATTAGGAAGGCAGGTAATTTTTTTCCCTAGGTTGGTAGGACTGTCTACAATATTTGCCAAGCGTCTGTTTAATTATCTCCGAGTTATACGTGTTTTTGTAAACAACCAAAAGTGAATTTTTCGATTTTTGCAATGGGAGATTTTGTTGAGCAAAGAACTTACATAAATTTTTCGGAACGAATATTCTTGTGCGGACACGTTGAAAATGTTGCGGAAGGCCTTTGGTGATCAAACTGTGGCACAAAAAAACGTTTATAAGTGGTACAACGAGTTCAGAGACGAACCGCGCTCTGGACAACCATCAACGTCTACCGACGAGGGCCACGTCCAAAAAATCAAAGATTCGGTGCTTGAAAATCGTCGATGGACAATTAGATCTCGCTGATAGTGTTGGAATATCATTTGGCTCAGCCCAAACCATTTTGAAGAATGTTTTGTGTCTCAAAAGCGTCAAGTCTCGATTGGTGCCAAAATCGCTCAATTTTTTGGAAAAAAAAAGCGCCGCGTTGATGTGTGTGAAACTTTTCTGTCTGACTATCAGGACCTCTTGAAATGCATCATTACTGGAGACGAGACTTGGATTTACGCATACGACCCTGAAACCACCGACCAATCCAGCGAATATCGTGCGAAAGGTGAAGCATGACCGAAAATCAAGGTCACGTTGACAGTTTTCTTTGGTTATCGTGGTGTGGTGCACTATGAATTCCTTCCGCCGGGCCAAACAGTCAGCAAAGAATATTATTTGAGCGTTATGCGTCGTTTTCGTGAAGCTATTCGTCTGAAACGGCCGGAATTATGGGCGAACAACTCTTGGTTCCTTTATCACGATAATGCACCATGTCATACTGCAGTGGTTCTTCGCGACCTTTTTGCCAAAAACTCGACTCATATCGATCCGCAACCACCGTATTCGCCTGATTTGGCTCCGTGCGACTTCTGGCTATTCAGCAAACTCAAAAGTCCAATGCGGGGACGCCGTTTTGACAGGACCGAGGAGATAAAAACCGAATCGAAGAAGGTCTTGAAGGCTATACCGAAAGACTATTCCGACTGTTTCGAGGATTGGAAAAAGCGTTGGAAAAAGTGCGTTTTATCAGACGGGGATTACTTTGAAGGGGATGCAATTGATTTGGAAGAATAAATAAAGAATTTATATTTTATAAATAAATTCACCTTACTTTTTGTTCACAGAGGTATATGAAAACCGGATATTAGAATAGTTATATACAGCTATGCATGTGCCGACCTATTTATCTTGTGTGCAACAAAAGAAATGAATATACATACAACTAATCAAGTATTAATATTTATGTCACACCATTTTTAAACGAAATATCACATTTTCTTCAAGGTTAACAATCGAATTTATTTGAACGAAAACGACTTTGGTCCGACCTTATGCTAAATATCTTAAAAATTTAGGGATTGTCGGTACCGAACTTTTCTTTTACTTTTTTTTGTCACGGACGAAAGATACCGACTATAGTTGGCGTGTATCTTCCGGTGTTTGGATGGTATATCCATAATCAGGTGGACGTGATGATTTAAATATCTCAGACCGGCATATTAGCAGTTACGTCACTCCGTGACGTCACCCGTTCGTTTCAGCAATACAAAACATCGCCATAATATGTAAACAATTTGATATTAATGAATGATAGCATTGTCAAACGAACTATTACAACATGGACTTATAATAGTTTAAACACTAAAATATCATAAATTAAATGTAGTATATATAATCTGAATTTCACGTGTATCCTGAATAGGTAAATAATTATATACTTTTATTAGTTATTCAAGATTTCATATAATAATTTGATATTTCCACTGCATCTTGGCAGTTCAACTACACAATAAAATGAAAACAGCGACTCCATTAACTCAACAACACACAATAACCAACGATACTCATGTGTCACGTCTCCGGTCAAAGATATAATCGTCAAGGAGTTTAGCATCACGTAAATTATTACTTACGCAAACTAATAACGATCTACAAAGAAATAAAATAAAATAAAAATGTGAACGCAGATGGCATGTCAGAAGCGTATGAACACGCAATGGGATATTTAACCAAAGGTGCTAGTTCTTTTCTCTAAACGCTCAAATACAGATAGATGTTTTTCTTATTCTTCCCAAGTGGTCGATCACTTTATTTTACCGTTTGGAATATTGGGAAACAGGCGACCACTTGACTGTGACGTCAAATTATATCATCTGTCGTGCAACATGGTAGTGTCACAGAGGAAAACCATGCTAACAATAGAAAAACAAAGTGTTAAAACATGCAAACCAGTTAAATCGATATTTGATAAAGAAATACCTGGAACACCACCATCACAAACTTCGTTAACGGATCCATTATATCCGTTATCTCGTTGGTTACCGAAGTATTAGGATACGTTATTTTTATTATTTTGTAATAAATTGAGATTAGTTCAACACGTACAGTGTGTACGGTATCAGTTTTAGGAAGGCCACCAAAAAAAATGACAACAAACATCGGTCACATTATTAATTAAGCATCAAGACAAAGTTACCATTACTGATATTACCATGTTGCAAACTAATAATGCGAATGAATAATTAGACGCGCTACTATCAAAGATTCTGAGTTTTGTCATATAGAGATATTCGTTGGATTTAGTATTATTAATTATTTTAATTATAAGACTTACTGATACAGTAAATACTGTAAATATCACTACTGATGGCCTAATCAGAGAAGTGTCTTTTTATTACGTTATTTGGTCTAGTATCAGTTTTATCACAACGATTGTTTTATACAGACCTACATGGAGGATAAAACGTTACAGAACTTTTAGTTATCTAATTGTGTATTGTCTAATTACGGTCAATTTTTTTCATATTTTAATTATCAAAGATATTCAAAAATATTCTAATATTTTCTTATTACGTTTGAGAATCATGATTGTTTTCTTCTTATTATAAATTTCATTATTGTTGTGCTTATTAAAATAATAATTATGTTTAATTACGGTTTATATATATATTGAATTTAACATTACTGATATTGCTATAATTACTTTCGAAGAGTGGGTAGTCAATTGAAATATTAAATTTTGGTTTTCCTTCCAGTTACAAGAATCTTGTTTCAAAATCAATTCTTTATGAATTTATTAAAACTTTTTTGATTATATATAATTTATTTATTACATTTAATAAAATATATTATTAATTCACCTCAGCGGTTTGTACGTTTTATCTTTTTTTACATAAATATTTCTTGTTACTTAATTTAGATGTATCATTTTGTTTTTGTTTTGGATTCTTCCCGTTTGTGATGGTGCTGTTATCAGAGTTAGTGAGAATAATTCATGCAAGATGTAATGACGTATTTACGTATTTTTTTTTATTATTAATAATTTCTTTAAGATTATTGTGCTCGATTTCTGTTCGGTGTTTAATTTTTATTTAATATCTTTTGTGGTTTATAGTGTTAAACAGTATTGGTCTGGATTAATTGTCGGAATTAATTTTTTTATTAATATGTAAATTTATTCTTTGATAATTGTGTCTAGATTGTGGTTTTAGTTTTTTCCTTACTCCATAATCTTTATAAATTTATTGTATTGGTACTATAGTAATAGACTTTGGTGCACATTCTCTATTTTAAGATAATTGCATTTTTATTTGTTTCGTTTTTTGCGAGTCATTTTTGAAACTACATCAGCTATTCAACAATATCCTGGTTACTACGCTTGTTTCTATAAAATAAATTGGTGAAGAAAAATCCAAGTGTACTTGTGTTAAAACCTCGATACCATGAACTCGTAGGAAAGCTCAAGATATATGTATGACGGGAGTAGGAATTGATTCGATACCAACCTCCTGGTAAACATTTCATTTGACCATCACAATAACGCCAGTGCTTGGAACATTTACCCCTTCACATTCCTCTTCCCGACCTAACCCCTAGGCATCTAACTAGAAATCAACCAAGCTTATGACTGATGTACTACATACAATAAAAATGTCTAAAATCACGACCAATGAAAACAGTGAAAAATACTTCTTAACTTAATAAAACCTAAAAATACCTTAAATTAATTAATAGTTACAATTTTTAACTAAATAGCGACCAAATTTTGGTTGGTACTCTAATTAAATAAAAAAATTAACCGGCAATAGAAGAGGATCAAAACCACTCCGGGTAACATTTTGTCAATCACATCCACTTCCACGTGGAAGAATATAACATTTCATTAACCATCATAGTTAATGCGAGAATTAATCTCAACTATTCCAATAATCTCGGAATCGACAATAATATCGATCTTATTCTCATTTAAACCTTATCCACCACCACCCGTACGGTAATAGTGTTTCCTTCCTTTGCCTTTAGGAGTTGAAAATATGACATTTAAAAATTCTAGAATAACACTATCAAATTAAGAGATTCTACGCTAATAATGCTCGATTTGGATTGTTTTTGAATTTCAACCCCCACCCCTTGAGGCGGTTTCGTAACCCCTCAGTGTTTGTGATTGGATAGGAAGTAACGTCCATATAAAGTTTAGTATAAATTAGTCTGCGGATTTAAGATTGTAAACGGAAATTTGAATCATTGATAATTAGGAGTACATTCAAATATTGTATTAATATAATATTTAGAATTTAAAAGGAATTTGGCTTCGTTGTGGCTTCAACATGAACTTTCGGGAATTTCATGGGAAAAATATAAAAATTTGTAACGAACTCTACCAATTTGAACCAAAGACCAGGGTGTAAGAACGTAGGCATCATCCCATGCTGTTCAGATTCCACGTTCAGGTTCCCTGTAGCACATCAGTTGGCGTATTAGAAAGGTTCCAATTACTTCTTCTGGAAGTCAACGTGCGTGTTGTCTGCATCCAACGTTGAAAATGCAAAAACCAGATAATATCATAAATGTATATAGTAAGAATCAGGTAAGAAGTTTTTGCCTGAGTACATAAGAATCCACTGCTATGGAAATTAGAATATGAAGTTTTTAGTAAAATGTTTTTCAGAAAAAGATTTTAGTAAGAAGTGTCAAGCTTTCATAAAAGGAGGGTTTCAAAAAAAGAGGCAGTTCCCTGTATTTCTCCAGATATCTTCATAGGTAAAGATGTGGGGAATTAGACTTCACGTAAGAAACGAAGCGTTCAATCCGTTTTTTTAGAATAATGGGCAACATGAGGGTAATTAACGTAGTGGCAATCCCCTTTAATAGCATATGACGGCATTTGAAAGGGGGATGCGGATGGCAGCGACAGCGCCACAGCGTATAAAGAACAAGCTTATGTTCAGTCTTTTTCTTTTTAGAATAACAGGCTAAATGACGGTAATCCTCGTGGTGGCATCTTCCATTTAATATAACAGAAAATAATTTGTTTTTCTGTCTTACGCTATTTATTACCTCAGACTGGGTACAGTTCAGCGAGAATACGGAGTTTATCTCTTGTTGTGTGCAAAGACTCATGTTGTTTCATCTCAACTACCTTTATTATAGTTTTAACAACACTTTACACTAGCGTGCGTTCTCGGCATTTTATAGGGTATTTTTCCCGGAAGCCGAAATTTCCAAATGTTCCCGGTTTGTTTAGCGGTTGTAAAGCTGTCTGTCACGATTCTTGTAGGTTGCATTAGTGACTAGCGAAACGGACGAGGGGCAATTGCTTACTGTCTGTTCGTCAACGAAGCTTCCAGAAGGTTGTGTAGTTATACTCTGCTTCAACAGTAACATGTTGTTAACGTTACATCTTACAAGTTTTTCGCGGCTTAATATGGTGATAAAATGACGCTGAATGGTCATTCAAACTATCAAATCATGATTAATTATGGCAAGCTAGGACCGAATTGCCACCGCTACATACAAATTAAATAAAAATACACACATACAGATATATATATATATATATTGTAATAATCAACTAATTATTTTAATTAAATGAAATATTAATCAAAAGGATAGGCGTTAATTAAATGAATTATTAAACAGAAATTTACAAATAAAATATAATTTATTTTCAAATTGTGACTTCAAGGATCAAAACAATTACAATTAAAATTTTAATATCTCAGGGTCTTTACTGGGTTTGATGATTGACACGATAAAAGTAGAATTTGACTAATTAAAAATTCAAAATATTATTCGCTTAAAATTAAAACAATAAGTCAATCAATGAAAGAAAACTAGAAGAAAGCGAACGAACGAACGAAATCTGACTCTATCCTGTAATTAGCGTTTACAATATTATCATAGTTTTGGTTTTTGTTACTTACATACTGTTCGGCTGGTACCAGCATTCTCTGTAGCTTCAGAAGTACACTATTGCAACATTTTACACTGATTCTAAATGTCGACTCACAGATTCTACACTATTTGAATCGAAATGGAATTTCTTGGCTCCCAGGAACTCGGATGATCATCCTAATTATCAGTTATCTGACGTCTGCTTGTCTTACAGGAATCTTACGAGTTGCTAATTTATTAGTCTTTTACTGATTCGGATTTAAACTTCAACGTAGCTCAGTGAAGATTCGTTTTAAATGTTTATTCTCTCGTGGCTGGTCCTAAATGTAGACTCTGCTATTCCGCTCCTTGCTGCTGACCGAAACTAACTTTACTTTTAAATACTTTAGATCGTCTCGACTATGTTTCTGACACGACCACTTGCTGTCCTTTCTGGCTGCTGACTCAAAACTTCATCCGGCCACATCAATCTTTCGGCACCAACTCACTATCCTAGTGCCTCTCGAGTTTGAGCGCTCATTTCCATTTCGGCATTTTCTCAAAGCAACAGAGCTCAAAGCTATTGTCACTTTCTGTAGCTCAAAATACCGCTAACAATTTATGGCCTAATTTTATGGGAGTTGCTCTGATGATTGGTATGTTCGAAATTTCCATTGTAAATCTACTATAAAAATTGCGTACCGTCAGATTTCTTAAAATTTCATAAAATCTCTTCAGTTTTCTATAGATTTTTCGTATGTTATTCTTTCTCATGTAAATTTAATTCAATATTTTGTAAAATTTTGTTTTTTACCGGTTGTAATTGCGGGTTAATATAACTCTGAGAGGCCCAATTAGCGACCCTGAAGATTTTAAGAACTTCAATAAAGCTGTGACATCTATGAAAAAGTGTTCTGCAAAAGCCAACTAAATATATATTGATGATAAATGTTTTGTACTGAAAATTTAATTGTTTAACTTATTTAATTTATCTTCAATTATTTTGTCCTTTCTTCATTAGGTCTTGTAATTAGGCCATGAAGAAAAAGCGACTTGTAAATTGTAGGTGAACCGAATTCAGGTCGATCGAGGAATTTCGCACCGGATCGGGAATGTATAAGGTTAGTTTAGTGGTTAGAGCATCCGCCCGGTAAGCCGAGGGTGCAGGGTTCGATTCCCAGTCCATATGGCAATTTTCCTCAGGATAAATAGTAATAACATGATAAAAACAGCATACGCTGTTACAAAAAAAAACATAATTAAGAAATTTATATATGGGTAATTTATAACGGGATTAAAATGATTCCCAATAATCATTTGCAGGTGCACAAACGTGTGCATCACGTATTCACTGCATATTTTGTAAAAAGTTGAAACATCAGTTCTTAGTTTACGGTAGAAGAAATTGTATTTTAAATTAAATTGTTTTCATATTGTTCTTATCCTGATATGCCATCAGAGAAACATTGTTGTACAACAAGGGTGCTCAAACAGTTGATCGTAATCGACCGTACGATCTAGAGGGCTTAAAAATTCTATCGCGAAAACATTGTGCCCTAAAAAATTAAAAATGGCACCATGATACTTAAAAACCAAAAATAGCTCTGTGATTTAGTTTTCTTAACAAATTTCACATGTTATTTAAATAGCATTAACTTTGAGCTACATGGGAGAAATAAAAGCATTACAGACATGATTAGCGTGATAAGCGCTTTCAAAAGGAAATTGCAGGATGTAAATTAATAAAATAATTTACAAACGGTTTGAAATAATTTTCCAGCTTAAAAAGCAAGAGAGCAGGTGCTGAGTTTAATTACGGACTTACGTGACAGAAGTAGGAAATATTGTGAGTGAATCTGACAAATGTTTTTTCGATTTTAACAAATTGAAGAATATTGTAACTTTTATCAGTTATCTTTTCTCTTGACAGACGTTGAAAAATCTGGTACTGAAATATTAAATACCTTCTATCTAGACTTCACTTCTGTCGAGAATCATATTTCGGATATACATCTCAAAGCTACAAGACATGCCTCCTGTGGCCGAAATTACCGACGAAACGTAGTGTAATTTCTATTAAACTTTTTTTGTGACTTCTAAAGACTGTTGCTTATGTATAATATATCTTAAATAGTAGAATATATATTATTACGCTTAGAATATTTCAATTTAATTTCAAAGGTTCAAAGGTAGGTTTGATCACAATATTATGGTTGAATAATAGTGAACCAGTAATTCGCTGCCGGGATAGTGGGATGAGATAGATGAGAAGGGCGATACGATTACTCTTCGTAAAAAAAAATTCGAAATACGTGATGTTCCGTACTCGTCTCCTATTATCATGTTCTTCTGTGGTTGTGCGGCCGTGTGTAGCATAGGTTTTTCTTTGCCAACTGTTGGTTGCAGTAATTATGCCTTTTGACAGCTAATGGCCGTGGGATTACTGGCCGTCCTAATGGCAGGGCAGTCAACTAGAATGAAACCCTCCATGTCCCCTCCCGATGTCCGCCCAATGCACTCAGTATTATTCAAACTGATCAGGACTAATCACAAAGATAGGAAAGATATTCATAAATGAAACAATTCATACTGGTCCATTGCAAATAATATGACTTTTAATTATATTGGTTTAATTAAATTTATTATCTGTAAATTATTATTTACGCAAGCATTCGCTGTTACAAACACTGAATATTAGCGGCGCGGATATTTGCAATATAATGTCGTGATTTGTGGATAAAACAAAACATATTTTGCTAAAATAGTAAGAAATAAATATCTAGTTCCGTATGTTGGATGATATATATGTAGTTGTTAACGAGATAACGCTATTTCAAATATTCTGTTAAATATTAAAAAAAAAAAATTTGGTAGACATCAGTTTGATGAAAGAAGACGTGGCAGAAATAAAAATAATAAAGATAAGTAAGATTGAACATTCTAATGGCGTGATAATCTGGTTTTCGGACTGTTAGGCCACCTTTGTTATTTCGTTCTTGAGATCCGACAAACATCAAAGCTGAATAAAGACTGGTGCTTGTCCACTTATATACAGAGCTATACAGGGTAGTCTGAAAAGGTATGAAAATATTTTGAGGGTGTTTCAGGGTAGGTTGTAATTGTTAATAAAACAATTCCATATGTTGGACTATTTACGATTCAATTAGCGTTCAAGTTAGCAAATCAGGTCACTGCGCCCGCGTGCCACCAGTGGCGGTGTTGCCAAACGTTATATTCCTTTGGTTAGCTAAAACCTAACAAGAGAGCGAAAACATAATACGAAAATTCAATGGACGTTAGCAAGGATCGAACCCAAGTTGAAAGGTGATCGATCACTCAGCAGCAGCTTCGCTACAATCTACGCTATGAGGTCAGCAGACATTAGTTGCATCCTCTTGAGTAGTAGAAATGGGGCGCAGAATTAGTGAGTCGAAAACGAATGCATTTTAATGTTTACTTGCGTTAGTTTCACCAGTTGTGGATGTTTGGTTCCAGGGTTGTGAACAAAATATATACATTCGTCATATTTGATTTTAAAGAAAACATAACAGCACTCTTTACCACAGTGCCACTGTCCGACGTCATAGGCTAATTGGAAAAGGATATCTGCAAGGAAATTCTGGAACTGTTAAAACTCTGAGTAACTACCACATACTTCAAATATGGTGACAAATATTACGAACAGGCGGTCTGGTGTTAACAAGGAAAATCCCTTGTCACTTGTGGTGGCGAATTTCTACATGCAATCCTTCGGAAATTAACGATTGAAACAGCCGACCTTGTGGCTGAGATACGTGTACGACACTTTCTTAAAAGGCTACATGAGAGACAAGAATTTGAACTGTTCGTACTAAATTTGAATAACATTTACCCCAACAGTAATGGAAGTGGTAATACTCGGATCTGGATGAGGTTTGTGACACGGAAAGCAAACGCCGTCAAAAACTTGACATCGTGTGTCAGAATTCTTTTAGAGTATCTGCCTACATGAGGGTGATCCACGTGGTGGCAACTCCCCTTCAACAGCACAGGAAGGCATTTGAAATGGTCATGCTGAAGATGGATAGAGGAAGGTAGCATAGGGTTAACTAGGACCCCCGGGATATGTTTTATGGATTCGCCTAAAAGTAATTCAGATCGAATCTTAGAAAACCTGCATCAGGTAGGTCGGGCATTTGGTACTTGCTCCACACACTTCCGATGGTTGGAGAGGACTTTGCTGCGGGGTTGCAGCATTGCTCTCTCCGTTCCTTAACCAGTTTAGGAGGCAGTTGGCTGACTGTTCGGATGGGAACAGAGAACAACCCTTACCATATGCCCAAGGTCTGCGACACCGGAACTCACACCTCTCAAAACAGGCCGAGGGACCTCAGTTTGTGGGGACCATACTTTAAAAACGGAGAGAGGAAAATGCATCCCCAAAACTAGCCTTCTCTGTATATCCAGAAAGGTTATGCCTGCGAGAGAACAGCGGAATCCTCTTTTTTGCCAATCATGTCGCGGCTAGACCGAGAGAAGTTGGCCGGGTTGCATTTCAGAAGGAACTTAAAGTTTTACGAAATGCTAGACGACCTTTGGAAAATAAAGTACGATAAGAAAAGGATATTTAATGTTATGATATGTCTGATTATATACCTTTTCGAGGAAAAGGTAATTTTAATAATACAAATTTAATTTATTTTAATTATTATTTTTTAGTTTTTATTAGAATAATAAATTCTAATCTTTTAAACATGTTTTTTTAGTGGCTGAGCATTAAAAAAACTTGTATCCGTAATTATTTTATTTCTCTCTCCGTTTTTTATTGCACAAAGCATAGAATTTAAAACTGCCACTCGTAATTATATTTCACGTCGTCTTCTACAAGAAGATTAAAGTATAATAACGTGTATATAACGAGAATTATCATCTCGTCATTGTAATTAAAATAACAGTGGAAGCATATTCGGCATTTTGCGTGAAAGCGTTATCGATCCCCGAGTATGTGTACGTCGGGAAATTGGAGTCGGGTGGTTTTGGGGACGCGAGAGGAGGAGTATTTTTCCGCCCCGTGCGTGCTGCCAGCTAGTCGTATATCTATATATACACACACGCGCGCGCAGAGTGAGGCTTTGAGCCCAGGCAACAGGTGGCTGAGGCAGGGGCAGGGGCGATGGCGCATGCCCGCTGCACGCAGGAAGGGGCCTCCACGAACTCTACCTTCAGTCCAGTCGTGCCTAGGAAGGCGACTTTAACAGATCGCAGTCGTTGTTTGCTCATTTTTACTTTGTTCTCTTGTTTTCACCATTTTTTATTGGTAGCCATCCCTTTACGGATTTTAAGAAGCACACATATTACTTCTAATTTTTAAGATCTTTCCGACTTTGTCAGAATAGGAAAGAAACACAGTTAGGCTTTTTGTCGGTAACCGTTTTGAATATTCTTTTCCCTCTGCGTCCTGCTGAACCGAGAACGTCCGGGATCCGAGGAAGAACGTCCGGCCCCATATGTGCAATTCTTCTCCCAGGTACGCCCGCGGAGTGTTGATGTTGTGTTACCTGTTCTATTGTGCTCGTCCATAGTTTGTATAGCTACTCGGTCTCTTTGTGCCGTCTCTAAACTATGTGTAAAATTATTCTCCAGGCACTTTCTTCTTTCAACATTCCATAACTGTTCTATCCCTACCTGCACGCATAAACGATCGATCATAACTGTTCTCTTACCAGACACGTTTTTTCGTTTCGTCCTTTTCGTCTACCTTTGTGGTTGTAGGTGGATGTATTTTGATCAATTCTATATCACAGTATTTCCAGGATTTACTGATAGCACGTTTAATGTTATGATTAATTTACTTTAAACTGAATATTTTATTAAACTTACGTATATATCGCTTTAGTTTCTCAAAAAGGATCAGTAGATCAGTAGTATAGACTCCGTCTACACTTCTATCTTATATGTTCAATATACGAGATAAGAACAGTTCCTGAATACTTTTATAACGTAAGTTATCTTTAAATTAGTTATATACTTCTCCAAATTGGAGTTACCGGAAATTATAGTTTTGTCCTTTCGTTTCTGGTGATTGATAAATTATATCGTAGGATTCATCAATTTATGCATATCTTCTACGAAAACTAAAACGACTCTGAACTACCGTGTTCTGATAAACTAAAACAGTGGTATAATGTTAATCGTGATATTTTGGCGAGTAACAAGAACATAGATTTGATAGTCATACCATTTCTCTACTTCATATATATATATATATATATATATATAGATAGATATAGATATATATAGTACGTACTACGGAAGAAATACTACACTAGATTATTAACTGATCATAGTATTATTTTATTTGATGAGAAAATGTGAACTAATAAGTGTGGGCAAATATCGACTGTGTTGGCTTCCCTTACGCTACAGGTTGCCGTCAACGAATCACACAGGTGGTTCTGGGTCAAGTCTGCTCATCACCCCACTCTAAATATTACATTAAAATAAAGCGGCGAAAACTACCTGCCAACGAAATTAATTCTAGGAAAGCACGATGCGCCATGGATTCGTTTACAAATTACCCATAGCTGCTTGAAATTACACATCGGCTCATTTAATTGTTTTTATAAAATATTTATGGACAAATAACTGTTCAATTTGAAGTTAATACAAATAATATAGAGTTCGACTAATTATTTCGGTCAATTATTTGTTTTCTCAAACTTTTGACTCAAAAGTAATAGGATGGCTTATAAATGGTTACAAATCGATTAAATATAACGGGTAATGGATTTTTGTACCTTACATATACGCTTCAAACGGTTTAAAGCTAAGAAAGAAATGACGGGAAAGAAATAAATGCTGTGCATTCGAATTAAAAATTACTCTTAAAAAATATTTCTGCATAAATAAAATGCAAATTTTGAGAGGTTTTAATTTTTGTGCATTTGAACAAATTTCCATTCATTCAAATTTTATATTTTTAGTACACCTGAAAAGTGAATATGCTAACAAAAATTTAATTATTAGTTATCACTTAAATCTTTATCAAATAAAACTGTCGTACGTACAGTATCTCACACCCCGACATGATATCAGCAAAGATTACAGTAAGCAAGTTCAATTTTAGTTTTATCTTTAAAATATTGTAATTTGATTACGAAGGAATTTTAATTTTATTGTGTTTGAATTTTAATCTCAAATGGATTTTATTAGAATCCTATTTATCAAAAGAAATTATTTTTAAAAAATGTTTCCTATTTTCCAGCAATTTATTATAAAAATTCAACATAAAAATTTATTTGTCATTCACGTGAATAATTATTTCGCATACATTTAAATATTTTTCGTAATGAATGATCAATGAACTATAGTATCACAGCTTCAATTTGTCAGAAATCTTTGATCCAAAATTTATTAAACATTGAATTCATCGTTGTTGTTTTTTCAGTTAGAAGCCTAAGTGGCATACAGTACTCCTGTATGCGGCCCAAATGAACACCAATTTTTATCCAAATTTATGACGGAATGTTGTTTTTAGAAAACAAATATTAATTATTATAATACCATTTCACAGATTTAAATTCACAAGCATAATTTCCTTATTTCAACATAAGTTATGAAGTGTACGTCAAATTGCGAATATATCGATACTAAATTTGGATGTATAAAGAGATTTAAAGTGATGGGACTGGTTATCGATAAGTGCAGCTCAGCGGCCATTAGGTCCCAGAAGTGAAACAGCGACATCATTCCGATGCAAACAGATGAAATTCATAAAATCAATCGGTATTCTAGTAACGAGTGCCGCTTAATGGGCTGTACGTGCTATATCTGTGGTAAAATAAATTATAATGTTAGTGTGTGTCGTTCGAGGCTATTTAGCAATAAATATTTTGAATACAATAAGCAAAGAAAAAATGATTAAGGAGAGTAAACGAATTGATTACGCCGAAATTGGTCAAGTGTACGATGTATCAAAAGTGAATTGAAATAAAACGGGCAATAGTGGATTTGATTCTGTAACGGTAAATGTACAGGTCCAGGATAATGTTGTAACGTTTGTCAGTGTCTACGGTCAAAAGTTCTATCAGTATAATTTAAATATGTGTAAATTATTAATTAATGAGTAGAGCATTTTAAATAATGAACGTCTAGCACATTTAGGTAAGTTAGAAGTAGATACAGTTTATCAAAATATAAGTCGCAGGCTGAATTTCTGTGTTACACGAAAGGTTGCACATCCTTTATAAAGCATTAAAACTTGATTTTCTGTTGTTGAAATAAAACTGTTTTTGTATAAGCAACATTAAATTAAAAAATATGAAATATAATTTAATTCAAACATTTATGGAAGTGTTCAGTCATAAACTGGATGAATATAATGGAGATCAGGAAAAACTTGGATTGAAACAAACAAATCGCGAATTCTAAATATTTTAAGACAAGCACGATTCCGTTATCTTTGAAGTCAAGGTTGAAAAGGAACTTGAACGTTTGATTTAGGAAGGAATTCTACGCCCCATTCAGATTGCGGAATCACTACCATTCCAGTTTTAAAAATTTACGATTATGTGAGAATTTGTGGCAATTTCACGATAACATTAAATGAAAAATAAGAAGAGATAAGTATACTTTGCCTAGAATAAAATACATTTTTTCAAGAAGGAGAAATATATTTAAGACAATATTATACAGAACTTAAACAAAACGTAGTATCAAAAGTTATATACACTCAAAATATAATTATATTAAACGAGAATGTCGTATGGTGTATTTTTGAAAACATAATTAAACATTATTATTTTTGCTCCAGATAATAAAACTCATTTTGATAGATTGTTGGAAGTTGTGAAATGACGTATTGAAAAGGGTTTTACAGTATAAATTTTTTATGAAAAATTATTTACGCATCTGTTTAAAAGTCGGTATCACAATTCAAGTATTTTTGGGGATAGCAAATATATATAGCATATATGTATAAATTATTGAAGAAAAATACAGTCAAAAATGACAGGAAATCAATAAGTGACATCAATCTGCTGATAAAACTAGATATGAATGCCAGTTCAAAGGGACTCTGTTATATTTTGAGCATCACAACTCGTAACGGAATGGAAAAATCTGTTAAATACGATAATTCTTGCAAGATTTCTTCTACAGAAGTTTCGTATTCTCAAATATACAAGGAAGCTTTAGGTGAAGTTTGTGGAGTGAGAAAATTTAATAAATATTTGTACCGACATAAGTTTATTACTTGTACTGACCACAAGCCATTATTAATTATTTTGGTCCGTAGAAAGGTTAACCAATTTCTTCGGCTAGCAAAGTGAAGATATCCGCTTTGTTATTACCTTGCTATGATTTTAACATTGGATATGTAAAATCTTCACAACATGGCAATGCTTATGACTGGGTCCACACTATCTATAAGTAAAACGCCGTCAGAGGAGAGAAACGAACCAAAGTAGGTAAGCACTTATTTGGTTTTAATTCAAGAAAAAAAATTCCCTTGTCATCTGAGCACATTAAAGTATAATTTCAAAATGATCAAATCTTAAGGAAAGTGTATAGTTTTGTCATGGATGGTTGACCAAATATAAAACAGGATGAAAATACGAAATTATTGCTATATTTTCTTTAAGAGAAATGTATTAACTGTAGAGCAAGCAACTTCTATGTTACTTTAAGTAAATACGTAAAAACAAGGTTACTTTACGTAAATACGTAAAAACAAGGTTACTTTACGTAATTACGTAAAAACAAGGTTACTTTACGTAAATACGTAAAAACAAGGTTACTTAAAATTACTTGGAGAAACATTTGCTATAAATGGTCGCCTAAATTAGATAATAAAATCGAAACAATTGTAAACACTTGGTATCCGTGTCAAATAGAATGATTGCATTTGGATTATACGGGTTATTTTTCAAGTTTAAATATATTTGCATATTCTAAGTCGTTAGAAGGATTGGTAGTTCCGTAAACGGCAGCGACATTCGCTGTGAATTACGTAAGTGTGTTCTTTTCTCGCTTCCGGCTTCCGAAACATATTCACACAGATAATGGTCCTCCATTCGCATCTGAAGAATTCAAATTTTTTCTTAAACGTAAAGGTGTTAAACATGCATTTTCACCCACAGTCAAACTGAAATCTCTTAAAAAAAATTAAAAACCATACCCAGGAAAACGGAGATGTACAGAATTCCTATAAATATTTTTGAAGTAACAGGCTACATGAGGATAATCCACGTGGTGGCAACGCTCCTTTAATACCATAGGAAACGATTTGAAAGGGAGATGTGGAAGGGCACAGGAAGGTAGCCAAGGATTAACTAGAGTCCCCGGGCATTAGTTTAAGGATCCTACCCGGCATTTGCCAAAAAGTAATGCTCGAAAAAACTTGGAAACCTGAATCAGTTAGGTCGGGCAATTGCTACTTGTCCCACGCACTTCCCATGATGGGAGAGGGGTTTTCTGTGGGAAAGCAGCATTCCCTTCTCCGTGCCTCGACCAGTTTAGGAGGCAGCTGGCCGACTATTCAAATGGAAATAACGGACAACTCTTACCGTATACGCAAGGTCTGAGACCCCGGAACATACACCTCTCAGAACAGGCTGAGGTGCCTCGGCTTGAAGAAGGTATCTTTTTTCTTTTTTTTTCTTTTGTGGTGTAGACAGGCTATTTATAGGGTAATCCACATAGTGGGAACTCCCCTCTTATAGCATGGGAAAGGGATTTGAAAGGGGGGATGCGGAAGGGTGGAGGAAGCTATCCCCAAATGTAGGCCTTTCTCTGTCTTCTTATAGCTCAAATAGCAATCAGTTTATAGCTGTTTGCACAAGAAACACCAGTTAGACCTTATGTTTAGTAGAGCTTTGAGGACTAGGTCGTACTTATTGGCAACGGGAACGTCAACATTAAGAGAACAAATTTAAGAGAACCTAACATTTTTTTGGAGGTACTGAAACTTGGAAACTACTACCTTTCTTGATGAAATACTATCGCACTAAACATAGATGGGTTGAGGGTAAATTATTGGCAAAATTATAAAATCTTATATGTTTAGTGACTTCGAATTCTGGTTCAGTATGGATGAGACATGTGTACCTATTAATATAAAAGGAAAACTGAGCTCTAATGAATGGTTTTGGGGACTCAATGTTTTGCCTAGTTGGAAATGTAAGGTGCACCTAATCATCGCGGATACAATATTTAATAGGTAGAACATTGGTTGGGTTTGAAGATTGTATTCGCGATGAAGAGGTGCGTCTTACATTTCCAACTAGGCAAAACACTGCGTCCCCAAAATCTACGTTTTTATGAATAAATTGAATTATAAAACTATGAATTATGTGAAAATTCAAGAGTGAGATATGTATGTGTGTAGATAGGCTACGTATAGGGTAATCCATGGTCTGGCCACCATTCTTTTTAGCATAGGGAAAGGACTGAAAGGGAGGACGCGAAAGGAAGAGGAAGGTAGCCAAGAGTTAACTACTGTCCCCGAGCTATTGTTTAAGAACAAAGATCCTACCCGGCATTCGCCTAAACGTGATGTAGGATAAACCCTATAAAACCCGCATCAGGTAGATCGGGAAATTGGTACATGTCCCATGCCCTTCGAATAACGGGAGAGGAAGTTTGCTATGGAGACGCAGCATTCCCTTCTCCATGCCTCGACCAGTTTACGAGCCAGCTGGCCGACTGTTCCGATGGTAACAGGAAAACCTTAACGGAACGCTAAAATTTGGCGATTTTAAACGGATATATATTTGACTCTGAACCTAAATATCAACACGGCAGAAGTTTATATAAAAGTTTTACTAATTCTATTGTCACAAAACAGTAAATACAAAAAATAACACCGTTGTTACAGTTAAGGTTAACATCTGATTTAAAATATGCCACGCTTATGTAACACAGATAGTCAAGAAAATAATTATTTGTTATGGATGGAAACTTGTTAAAACATCACACATAAAACTTAAGCTATCTAATTTGTAGAATTAAAAAAATCTATAAATAGGTAATGTTCTACTTTATAAATTAAGGATACATTACTTCATTTCTACAGAATACTTTATTTGAAAAATTCTCTATACTACCACCAGAGTATTTAATTATATTAAAATTAGGAATAAAGTGGTATATTACTTTTAATGTATAGAAAACGTATTAAAGTTTATTTGTTTTGATTAAAACTTTTATTTACTTATCCGTCCAATCAACACAAATTTAAAACTTTATGCTCATCAATATTTTAAATTTTTTCGTTCATAAACTTACAGTTTAAATCTTATTCATATGCAAAATATTTTCGTAGTGGCAGATTTAATAACTGGTTTCATTGCAAATTTTTATTAAATATCCCTTTAACTGAATACATCTTCTCAATCATTTACGTGAGTTCTCTTACATGTGTAATACCAAGATATTCTAAATTATTAAATTTATTTAACTTTTATTTTCACTGGTTATGGTTCAAGAAAATTAACTGTTGCTTTAAAGTAATTAAAGACTGGCAGACAGACAGATGCTATTGTAAAAAAAGTAGCATCACTTATGTTTTCTTTTTGATAATACTGATTATTTTTTTTGGCTGTAACAAATAATTTGAAAACTTATTATAAACGTTTCTCTCCTTTTAATCTCTTGTTCAGTTTTTATACAATATCGAACTGCTTTCAGTTTTAAGTAAAATCATTCGATATTCAAAATGTTTTTTATCACATTCTTCCATATTATTTTTCTAAAGTCTTAACTAAAGGTAGTAATTTAATTACTGTAATTCCTATCAGTTATTTGTATCAATTTAATAATATGATATTTCACTACATTTGTATTACAATAATATGGGTGGTTTGATTTTTTTTGTCAATCGTAACATCTAAGAAATTTATTTTCCCGTTACTCTCTACGTCACATGTAAATTTTTCAACAATGTGAACCCCATTTAAGGATGTTAATAACTAATTTTGTTCATTTTCTTTATTTATATTAAAAATATCATTTACATATTTAATTATTTTTTATCTTGGAACGCTTTTCCATATACGTATTTAATGAATATTCCGAAAATATAATTCTTTACTCCGAACACTTGCCCCTAGTACATATCTCTCTGTACTCAAAATATCAAAACTAGTTTAAATCCTTCAAGATATATTTGTTTGCTATTGATGTATGTTTCAAAATATCTGCCTAATCTATTTTCATTAGGTTAATAAGCGTATTTGTAAATAACGCTTCAACATTAAAACTGCATATAGTTTAAGATTTTAAGAAGAAAATTAATAGATAGCCTTTAAAGACTTTTTTAATAGCAGGCAAACAAATTGTATTACTATTTATAAGAAAACTACACATTACATCACCTTGATCTATATCTCTTGTTTAATTCATTTTAGCTTTAAATTCTAAACTTTTTTTACAATACAAATGTTTTTCCTATTGTATGCATCTAACGTTTGTTATTCCAGACCATTTTCTCATCGGAAAATCTTCTTTATGAATTTTGATTAATTCTTTAATTATCGATAAAAAATATGGATTTTCAAAAACATTTACATTCAATAAATTTTTATTTTAACAACTTATTTAAAAATTTTGAATTTTTTAATTGATAATCGATCCTGGATATTCCTTTAAACTTTTTATAACCCCCCCCCCCCCCCCTCCCAGGACAAAAATAGATCACCCGAGCCTTATTGTAACAAAGCAATACAGTTTTGTCACGCATAACATGTACGAAATTTATTGGCTATGAAAGAACAAGCTATTCCGATAACTTTATTAAAATAAATAAGACGTTGTGTATATTGTTTTGGGCCTCATCATGATAGGTAAATCAAATACATTTTAGACTATATCAATATATAACTATATCAGAAAGTAAACAAAATAAAGTTTTCTGAATATGTTTTGATTAAACAACAACAGGTACTTATCCGAAAGATTTTAATTCTCGTGGATTGTAAGCTTATTAAATTGCCCTCGTGTTCGATACAGGCTACATTATTCTTGGAGTTAAATGTATATCATTTTTTGTATTTTTATAATTTTTTTGTGGACTTGTACTTAATTATATTAGTAAAAGGTCGAGTTATTTATGTGTGTGTAACATAGCTTGATAGGCACTTTTTAATCGGAGGAGCAAGTTTTTTTAAAAGTCAATTATTTTCGTACATGCTATGCGTGCCAAAGGTGTGTCGATCAATTTTTCTGATGAGGTACTTTATATAGAAATTAGATCATAATGCATTCCGCTCTTCGGAGCTGATGGGATTTCTTTCGCGGAAATATGGCGCCAAGAGCAATTACTTCACAATCTCGGGCAGTCTATACTCTATAGCGTTAGTGATACCAATGATGTCTTGGACTCCTTTTTCGAAACTGTGTGAATTTAATAACTTATTAAACGTTTAGTTGTACTAGTTTATTTTATTAATTTGGAAAATACCTGAAGAAGATACAAAAATGGATCGAAACGTCGTCATAATATAAATATAAATATAAATAAAAAATAAAGTGACTTATAAGGTCATCAATTGTTTCATTCAATATAAAGTTTAAAATTTTCTAAATACTTTATGCGTTAGAATTACTCTGAAAATAAGGTTTAGAATTAAATTGGGAAGTGAGTCAAATATATTCACATATTTTGCCACGAAAAACACTTGGAAAATAAAAAATAAAGTCTTTCTCATTGTCAAGAACCAATAAAATCCTCTCGGGCTTTTAACCGAGTGAGAAGACGTATTCGCGACGTGTCGACGACGTTAACTGTCATCTTCATCTAGCATCTAGCAAAGAAAATTTTGAAACTATTTGTTGTACTGATACCAGAATGAAGGGTCTGGTAAAACTCCACGTATATGGCTTTCCATTGAGACCGTCTGTATATAAACTCTCCAAGTATTTTAACAGACCATTGGACGTATTAAAGAACGATTATCCGTACGATGTTGCTAATACCTTCGATTTTAAGTGCATACTAGGTGACATAAAATTTTTAAGTTTTGATGTCTAATCTATCTTCACCAATACACTCACGTAACTGATTTAATAATAGGAAGTTATTATAAAAGGAGCTTGAGTGTTTGGGGATAATTTAGGAAAATAGGTATTTTAAAGATGACAAGGATGCGTATAAACAGTTGTTTGGGGTAGCTATTGGTGGGTGTATTTCGGTCAACTTTTCTGGTATCTTCGTGAATTACGGTTTGTACAGAGCCTTGCGAGAGACAGGAGTTGTATCCCAAAACTAATAGTAAACATTGTCGATGATGTACTGGCCATTGTGAAAAGTGGATTGATTGTGCAGTTGGAAGATGCATTGATCAAAATACATCCGAGGATTCAGTTCACTTCTGATCGGGAAATGGATGAGAGTACGTAGTGGTTCCTACTGATTTTAAATTAAATAACGAACTGCAAAATAATAAAAATTTATCAGGATTTTATAAGTTGGGCGCCATGTGTAAAAATAGCCACAAAAAAATGAAAACATAAAATATATTAATTTATTATGTGAAATATTTACGTAATAAGGAGAACTACTTAAATATAAATACAGAATGGATAATAAATGCTACCGGCATGCTAGAACATGAGCTCCACCTCCAGTTCCCCCTGTATAAGTAGAACTTGAAATACCCTAACAGTCCAGAAAATAAATCCCCACGGCTTACGGTTTGAGAAAAATTCACTGCCTCAGGAGTTGCAGCGGTGTGGAATTACCCGCCACGTGCTGATTCCGTTCTCAAGCTGGCGCCCTCCTCAGCAAAATGTGATCACCGGTCTCCACAGTCAAACATAGAGAGTCTCTCCGCCTCCGCAGTCCGCAGTCTCTCTGCTACCTTCTCGTTACATCCCCTCTCTTTTTACAAAACTACCCTATTATTAGTAGAAATCTTCCTAACTAGTAACAATAGACTTCCGTATTGGCTATAGGGATGCCAACTACCTGTTGTTTGCAAACTGTTTATGGCCAGGGAAAATCTCTTTCTGGAGGTTTGCTACCTTTATCGAAAGCTAAATTTTAAAATGTATCTCCATACTTTCCATTAAAACAAAACTGTCTTAAATAATCCGCGCCGAAATAATGAATAATGGAAAGTGCGCTATATGTATTAGGTTTCTAGATATAAAGATCATTAGTAATGGGTACAGGTTGAAGTTGATGAGATATAAAAAGTAACATAAAGCAGTCCTGAATTAAAAGTTGTATCATCATTGAAGACATAAATTTAATGTAGCTAGGAACCTAATAACCAAAGGGATTAAATTGACAGATAATAGTTTCCTGAGTATGGTTAAAGATACTTCGTTCGAAATCCTTGTAAAGATTTGGTATCCTTTGAAACTTGTGAATAATGTATGGGAGAAAGCGTAAGAGGAAAAGGGTGGGAAAATGGAGTGTGTAAACAGCGAGAGGAAGGAAGAGAATAACGAGAGTGGAGGTTGAACGTGTGGTAAGGAAGGAATATACTAAAATTTTATAACTTCGGATGAAGGAAATAAGATAATTAGGGAGGCGGTAAGCATGGCAACTAGTAAAGAGAGCGATGAATTGCAAATTCAGGAAGATTTGGACAAATACGAATACAGAGGGTCTCCGTATTGAAAAGGACTATCTGAAAGGATTGAAAAAGTTCTAAGGACCATGGTTTTAATGACTTTAGCTTGACAATAAAACCTAGGAATAAGGGTTGGAAATATGCAAGTAGTATGAAACACAGTAAATGTGCTATGTATGAAAAATAGATGGTCTATGGTGTACAATGCAAAGACTGTGTGAAGGTGTATGTAGGTCACACAGGGACTTCATTGGGAAGAAACGGGTTTACACTTACAATAAAAATATGAAGCATCATTCTAAGAAAACCACAGTGTCACGTGTTAAGAAGGAATAACACAAAATGAAAAGAGATGCAAATAACAAATTTAATTTTGAAAGGGACGTATATTTATAGCGAAAGAGGCAAGGGAATGAATTGGGAATTGTGAGGAAAATGTACGGAAATATTTAAAATAACCGTGAATTGAAATATATTGGAGAGAATGTCGTGTCCCGATGAGCAGTTGCTCTTGCAAAACTATACTTGAGTTAGAGTATTCGAAGTAAAGTAATTAATATTTGATATAGCATGAAGGGATTATGAACTTATGATATGATATTTTCGGAATATATGATGTCTCACAGAGCTGTGCAATGATGTTTAGAAGGTGGTTGGAACACGTGACTCCGCATTGAAGCCAGGTCTATGGCCACGACACGGATCATATTACGGTGGAATGGAATCATTTTAACACTTAAGGTATTTCACTTACACAAAATTTTTAACTTTATATTTAATGTTTGTAATATTGACTGATATTTATATTAATTTACAGATGATTATGGCCGAATTGCTGAAAGCATATTTATAATTTTATTACAGTGACTATACTTCTAATAGAAATATTAAAGCAACAGGACTGGGGTAGGTGGCGGTTTTTAAACGTGAACTTAATTTTACCGGTCTTAATAAAAAATTTATTTCCATATCCGTCTAATTAACATAAATTTTAACATCATTGTGTTCAAAACATTAAAACTATTTCTTTCAGAAGCTTAAGTTTCCTTTAAGCTACAATCATCTGTAAAATGTGAACATAGATTAAAATGTGCACAGCCTCTGTGTCATGCGAGATGAATTTTGGATGCAGCGCTCAATATTAGTGATGATATATTTACGTAAAATATATAAAGATTTGAAGTTTGAGTTATAAATGAATGTCTTTTTTTCTTGTAACTGATAATTAACTAACATAAATCTGTCTAGAAATTTAAGGTAAAAATATTAATATAATAATCTCGTGAAACGGCATCCCACTACATCGCTTGTAATGTACTGAATTTAATTTACTAACTATGCGCACCTTCTCTTCTCACAATTGTGTTTTTACTTCAAATTCTTAGCTTTCGATGTACTTGCCATTACGTTCTGATGTGTCTACTTCTACTTTTCACATGACTCGTTCCACAGCGGTGGACTATAGAGTAGCTTATGATTTAATTGTAAGATTCGTATGTAAATTGTGGGATAACATTTTTATCTATTGTCTGTTTAACTAAAATATAATAATATAATTTTTGAAATTTGCCAATGAATATAGTGTATGTTTATGCGAATAGCATAAATCTCGGCTAAATTATTTTTGTAAGTTATTTAACATACACTAAGATCAATTTAAATATATCACAAGAATTATTTCATCTTGAGTAAACACTAAAATTTATCTTTTCTTATAGATTATGTTTGTATATTTTAAAGAAAAGAGAAAAACGTAAGTATGATACAATAAACTAAATTGTAAAAAATATATTTAAACTTTTTTTTAGGGCAACAGGCTACATGAGGGTAATCCACGTTGGGCAACTCCCCTTTAATAGCATAGGAAGGGATTTGAAAGGGGGGATGCGGAAGGGTAGAGGAAGGTAGCCAAGGGTTAACTAGGGCCCCCGGGCTAAATTTTAAGGATCCTACCCGGCATTCGCCTAAAGAAATGCAGGGAAAACCCTAGAAAAACCTGCATCAGGTAGGCCCGGCATTGGGTACTTGTCCCACGCCCTTCCGATAGCGGGAGAGGAGTTTGCTGTGGGGATTCCCTTCTCCGTGCCTGGACCAGTTTAGGAGGCTGCTGGCCGACTATTTCAATGGGAATAGCGGACAACTCTTACCGTATGCCCAAGGTCTGTGACCCCGGAACATACACCTCTCAGAACAGGCCGAGGTGCCTCGGCTTGTGGGAACCTTAGTTCAAAAACGGAGAGGAAAAGGCATCCCCAAAGGTAGTCCCTTCGTATCTCTTCTACAAGGTTCTGCTTGCGAGAGAACATTCTATTATATTTAACTATTTTAATTTTATATATATATATATATATATATATATATATATAGAGAGAGAGAGAGAGAGAGAGAGAGAGAGAGAGAGAGAGAGAAAGCTTACAAAATCCTCAAGCCATACGGCCATGGTTAAGTTAATTAAGGTATGGGGATAGAAAAATGTCGAACGGATCGGGAATCGAACCCAGGACCTCCGACCGATTTTCTAACCCAGGGATGGTCTTACAGTGGCGCATGCGCCAAACGTGGAGCATTGGATGGTTGCAAGTGGTGCATTACATCATTGAGCCTATATGCATTCTGTCAATTTAAAAATGTTGTTTCCAATTTTTTAGAACAGAAAACTACCTGATTAAAGAACCCTATTGTTTAAAGACAACTTGCTAATTGATTTGGCAATTTTAGTTGATATTATTAGGCATCTCAATTGTGTAAATTTAAAACTACAAGGCAGTAATTCATTTCCTAGCCCAGTAAATAGCAGCAGTTCATTTCAAATAAAATTGAAACTTTTAATTTCTCAGTTAGAAACTGAGGATTTACGTAAAATTCCATTCTTCAAACAGAATGCTGCGAAAAATGTAAATTTTATCAAATATATCGTAAAAATTAAGATATTGCAGGGTACATTTTTAAAGTCGTTACCATGATTTTACTTAAGCAGTAAACTGAATTCTCGCCTTTATAAACCCATTATCAAATACATTCTGTAGATGCCTAGTAACTTGATGTTTTACAAATATTTTTTAAAAATGAAATTTGATTAAATTATCCAGATCAAAATGCTTCTGACTTAATTAATTTCTGGCGTTTATAACTAAGTGAACAATTCCCAGAACTTGGAAAATTGTTGAAAAATTATATATTTCACTTTGGAACGACATAAAGATGTTAAAAAACATTTTCATCAATTAAATTTATTAAAATCAAGCCCAGGTCGCGAATAACTGATTAAAATTCGAAGAATTCTCTGATGTTCTCAGTAAGAAATTTTTACACCGAACATTAAACGAGTAGCGAAATCAAAACAGGCTCAATATTTCTTTGGCGGGACTTAATTTTTGTGTGCCGTAATATATATTGTTTACATACAATAATTAAATCATTTTAATTATGGCCATAAATATACTTCTATTTAAAAAGTTGTTATACGCCAGCGTCAGGACACATTTCAGCAAGCAGAAAGAACAGACAAATCGACGTTCCAAGCTGATCAGTCTCTCAGTGCCAACGACTGTAGTCCAGAGTTATCTTCACCAAACGAGACTGTCTGCTATTTCACCATCATGAAGCGATCACCAACTTGTACATGAAGAGCATTCCTGCCTATCGTAGGTTGGTTCATGAAATTGGCGTAAATGAATTAATTTAACTGCGTGATTTAGTTATTCCTTTTCCTCCCATATGCAGATTCTATCCTTATCTCTATCGACCAACCCCTATTAATAAACGTAAGTACGTCAAAAAATTGGCGCATGGGATGCTCTGACCAATCCAGACTCGGTACGACATTCCTCATGCGGTTCTCCTACAATTTACTTATACCAATTACTTCATGGCGCATTCAATTCCCAATCTGGCTGGTCGAAAGTTTTCCATCCACATATCTTAACTAAATTTAAAATATCTTGGTATATAAAAGAAACCCCGTAAACACTTCTTAAACCTATATATATATATATTTCTATCCGTTATTTCTCTGTAACTTGGTTATACATGTAAATTTTAAATTTTGACTTTAACTCATTCGTCCTCTCACTTTGAGTGGTGTAATAATTGTATATATATCACGTTATAAGGATGACCTTAACAGATAAGTTGCAGAAACATTTCCGCCAGTGAAGTGACCAATATTTAGTCACCTTAACTAACATTATTCGGCCCCGTTCCATTTTCATGCAGTTTTAATACCATCGGATCCTTTTAAATGTTTCATGCAGGCTGTAATATAAAAACTTGCTTATAGGGGGTACTTATATGATTTATTATAAAATAAATTATTTAATTAATATCTGAATATATTAATACACGTTAACATAACACGGAAATGAATAAAAAAATGAATTAATTAATCCCAGTACACCAGAGGTACAACAACATTCGACTCTTACGCTCTGGGTCATTGGTGGGTCAGTCACGGAACACATAATAAACAAAATCAAGCAAAATACTATTGTGGTTTGCTTCGGTCTTGGCGATTGAAATGTTTTTAACTTACGTCACACTAGGGTCGAAACGGCAATCGCGACTTGAGTGCTACTCGGTAGGCAGACGAGTGGCTCTGTCGGAATGAACCGCCGAACTCCACGGGAAGCGTTTCTTCTCTCTACCAGGACCTCATTACTCCGGGCTCTACACAAGTGGGCAACTCAACACAAACATCCCATCTTCTGCTCTCAACCAAAACTCCATCAATGCTCTCCATATTCTCCCTCTTCACGTATTTATACGTCTCGTTAGCTTCCGTTTCTGAAAACCGGAGTCATTTGCCTCCGAGTTTGCTGGCCGCCGAATATTATGAATACTACTATGGGTCCTAGAGTGACGTAAGACAAAAAGCATAGTCCTTTTTTTTAACCGAAGAAAGAAGAGTCGAGCAAGAAGACTGCGCCCCGATGCTTCCCGGTCATAAATTTCTGTCAGCCCTTACGCCAACGTAATTCACAACAATGATAGTGTCCACTTCCTCCACCTGCAGAAGCTTCATCTTACCATAATTTTGAAAATATTTGGAGGATCGTAATTAAATTATTACAATGCCACCAAATATAATTCAATGAAATTTATTGGCTAAAAGACAATAATTTTCTTTTAAAAAATAAAGTATTCTTCTAGTTTTACCTATGATACCTAAGAAAACATAAAGTTGTCCGAATTTACTTTCTCTCTCCATAGATACTCATTTTCACATCCATACAAAAACGAAATTTAAATAAATACGCAGCTTTATGCCAGAAAATTATGTTTATTAATAAAAGACGACTTTTCATATTTTTTATGACCTCTTCAAGTTTAATCTACAATTTATAAAGTAATAACAATTACTTATAGTTTTTGAAGACCAATTACAAAATATTTTAATTATTTTACTTACACTTTTGTATAAAAATGATGGAATACAATTTATAGCAAGGTTTTGCTTCTTAAACATTTAGTTTAGATTAACTTAAATAATTTAAACCACCAACCTCCTCCACTTCTGACACACTCTGACGTCCTGTTTATGAGTCTCAATTTAGAGTTATTTTCATCAATAGTAATTGTAACACAGTAATTTTCATTCTCCGCTGCAACATCAACAGAATAAAGCTTCTACCGTCAAATCTGACATTTATTCCATTCCCCATGAGTCTGGACTCTTATGAGACCTTAACGTCGATTCGCGTAAAAGAACCTAAAAAAATTTGTAAAGCAGGAAAAACAACAAAATCCAAATCATCTGATCTTTTGTGGGATTTTGGTCATCGGTTTTCCACCCACAGAATCTTCATGCATCTTACCAAAATTTAGATAATTATTAGAGGAACATAAATAATGAATTACTAGCATAGCCGAAGAAAATAATTTTAGGTTTAAATTTATTATTCATTCCACTAGACCTTTATCGAGGAAATAATAAATAGTAAAATATTACAATTACAAAGTCCAAAGATTTTTATATAATTTAAAGCTATTAGATATTCGTTGCGCCATTGGTTCGTACCTTCCATTACTTATGAATTATTAAATTGCCTGAATTAGATTATTTGAGCTGAAACCACTTACGAATCATGATGGATGGTTTGGTTCCTAATAACAGACTTTGCAGATATTCTTGTTAATATTATGGTTGGTGAACAAATATGCCTCACGAAGTTGGCTTATTCTATAAAATATTTCTCGTCATCCCTTTTTCTTGTGAGATACTATTACAGGTACTTGGCTATTATATTTCAAGACTTACCTTAGACATGCTTATATTTCACTGACATTTACCTCTTTAACATTCAGACAATATATTTCTATAACATCAAGTGAACAATACTATGTTTATTTAATATACGGCTCATGAGTTTTTGTGTTAGTATTAGTGAAATAACACGATTTACTACAACATACCTTAATTTATGGAGAGCAATTTTTAAATAAAGTTATTCCGTCCAATCATCACTAGTAACTTCACTGCTCATCACTTCTTCATTAATATTGATTACGTCTCCTTTCCATTTCTTATGTCTTCCAGAGAAGTCTAAGGATTCAACTATCTTTCCAACTTAATTAACTAATGAATCAATACGCAATTAAAGATAATTTTAAATAAATTCCTGCTCCAATAGCTTTGGTTATAGCATTTCAAATTATTTATTTTTTAGGAATTTTTCGAGTCCAAATTTACGACATACCTCCACTCAGAACTAACCCTTTATTTTCATTTACGTGACGATACTTTTGAAGTTTTCATAGAAATTCTCTATTTTTGTCCTCGTGATAGCTGTTACGCCAGATAGAACGGATACCCGTTATTTTGTTGCTAAGCCAAGATTTCTTCATATAAATTTGTTATTGTGTATCATCTCAAATTAAATGTTACTTAGGGGAAATCGGTGTTTCTTGGCGAATTTAACAGATCAGATTTACTTCTTAAAATTATTTTCCTATCTGTTGAAAGTTGAAGGTATTTAGATTTTCTCTTTAAATATATATATTCGAAAATGTATATTCTTTTTCTTTTGTTAATAATTCACTCGACAGCACATAATTCGTAAACTAAGTTCATGGGATGACGGGATTCCAACCTTTCAGCGCTTTGCTCCATTGCCATTGCCAAACTTACGGAAAAGTTTTAGAATAAGGAAATCGAAGAGCTCTCTCTTGTCATTGATTTCTGATAAAGGCATACGATTCCAAAGTAAAAGTTCCAAATAGTCAAGTATAAATCGGATAGAATTTGAAAGGCTAGTAACAAATTAAACTTGAGAAATGGCTTAACTTTTTAATTTTAAGTAACATAATAACCAAATGTAAAATATATCTAAACACATTTCAACCATAATGGCAATAATGCATAAATTATATGGGATAAACAAACATATTTACTTCATATTATTTGAGCAGTAATAAAGAGATCAATGTCGCTCCAAGAGTACAATTTACATCAAATATGACGAGAAAAAATTCATAAGAATATAAATGTAACTTTGCGTATATTTTGCGGTGTGATCGTGTATCTGATTTACAATTTGGGGAGGATATGAATTTTCCATATTAGCATTAACAGAAGATACAAAGTGTGCACCAAGGGAACAAGAATTTGTTTTCGTAAAGAAAGCGGCACTGGGAAGCGAACTTTTGGGGAGCGACAGTTCTTTGTCTAACCGCGCGGCGGGTGGTCACTGGTCAGAGGAACTGAAAAGGTCAGTATATGTGCTGTTTGCACAGCAAGGAAGCTGTTTGTAAAAACGGACTTGACGGTCGTAGAGAGACAGGATCGAGTTTGGAAAGGTCTGTCTGGATGCAGAAAAAAATATGCTGCTATGCTCATCCAGATGGTTATGGATTCCGGAGCTTCCAGATAAGCTCTGAAGGTGACGTATTGCAACGAGTCTCGTGTGGCAAAAATTGTCTGTACGATGGAGGATTTTCTGTAGCAGAGAAAAGATGGAGGGACGCTGCTCGCGTAAACAAATCCCGCGGTTGTCATTTACTACATTACTTTAAAAAACATTTAAATCGTTATTTTCATTCTACTTTGTTTCGCTTCCACCCTGAGATATTTCTTATTTAACGTTGCGCATTTTGTATAAGTTGGTGAATTGTTAATAATTTAGCATAATAAATTCGTGAATAAATTTCTATCAAATAAAGTTAATAATAAATTAATTATTTTTATGAAATTAATAATCTCAATAATAAACCTTAATACAATTTAAAAGAAAATAGTATGAAGGGAGAATAGCCTGCGGTCAGTAACACGGAGTAGAAATTGATTCGACACTAACCTATTGAACATTTCATTTAAGCAATAGCGCCAGTGTCATAAAATTTACGGTCCCGTCCCCAACCCAAACCCTCGGTATCTAACTTAAAATAAACAAAGATAATGACTGACTGTATTCGGGAACCCTTCTACTACATAAAATAAAAGTGTGTGAAAAATCACAACGAATTAAAACAATAAAAAATTCTCACTAACTATTCCAGATACCTTAATGGAGTAAAGAAATACATTTAACTATATAAAGACCAAAGTATAGAGGTTCCCAAAGAAAATAAAAACCAGGTACTTTAAGAGGGTCAGAACTACTCCAGGTAACCTTTTCTCAACCACGTTCAACTCCACGACGAGGAACATGAAATTTCATCAATCACCAAGATTAATGCGAGCATTTAACTGAGCGACTCCTATAACCCCGGAATACACACTAATATCGGTCCTATTTTTTGCATTTTTATGTAAACCACTTCCACCGCTATCCGCACCGTAGCAGTGCTTCCCTCCGTTGCCTTTTTGAGTTGAAATTGGATACATAAAAATTCTAGAATGACTATCAAATTATGAGACCCCGGAAACATTGTATTCGACGCTAATAATGGACGTTTAGGAATGTGTTTAAATTATACCCTCATCCCTATAGACGTAGTTATTTATTAATTCCTCAGTTTTTGTTTCTGGACTGTTAGTAACATGTGCATAAAGTTTTTTAGAAATTGGTTTGCGAATTGAAGATTTCAAATGGAAATTTGTTTCACCTCATTCCACTCTCACACGTAGGAGTGTAATTGACATAGTGCATGTCAGAATTAAACTCATTGACATTTATAAGCCTGGATTTGACACAAATGTCGGTTGTTTCGTGTTATTTTTATGTAACTCCCCTGAACACACTCCCTTATTGGTGCTTTAAGCAGTTGAAATTATTCACTAAAACATCTGGAGAGAAACTATTAATCACATAGACACCGAAAGTAATTAATCGACACTAATATTGGTCGTTTTAGCATGTTTTTAAATATAACTCCCGTAAACCGCATGTGAGTCGAAAACCCTTCGCGGGGGTTCGCCCAACTCACCAAAGATTCATCGCAATCGGATGAATGGTTTAGGAATGCATTGGTGAAAAACAGACAGACATTCATTTTTATATATAGAGAGAAGGAAGCAAAGAACACAACAAAATTCAGAGACGTTTGAGCGTGTAGTATCTCTTTGACTCAGACGCATAAGCCACAAACAATTCTTATTGTACCTGGGCTGAGCTGAACAGAGCAGAAAAATTCCTATAAGATAGTCGCTCCTCGTGCGAATGGTTTCAACAAATTCTTCTTAATCCCAGAGGACGAATATTGTTTTAGCTGTTAGATCTGTTCATCTTTGCTTCCTTTCTTTGAATTACCTTTCTTCATATCTTAAAAACTTTCTTCTCCAAATTTCCTGATTTAAATCTATGTATCTAACCCTCGCCCACCTCAGGGGGTCGATGTCGGGATTTGTAAGAAATGATTGTAATAATTATTACCTAAGAACTTTGTTTCTATAACATAGAATAGTTGTAATTCTTACGGGCAGTGTTAAATTGTGTGAATAAATGAATCAGAATTAATATACGCCTCAAGTTACTGATAACTTAAAATAATTTTCTTTTGGAAGCCTAAAAATATAGAGAATCAAATTTATATATCTGATTAAGAATAATTTTCTATTTCCAATAAATAACCAATTAAAACAATTGAGAAAAACAGGTGAAATTAGACCGAAAAATGTGAAGACTGATTTGTCAGCTGGAATGGTGATGGCCACTGTCTTTTGGGATTCTCAGGGTGTATTATTCATAGATTTATTGGAAAAGTGCACAAACATAACTGGTTTCTATTATCCTGCTCTGTTGGATCGTTTGAAACGGGCACTGATTGAGAAACGACCAAGATTGGCGCACAAGAATGAGTTGTTTCACCAGGACAACGAACCAGCGCCCCCAGCAGCAGTCTCAATGGCGAAACTGTACGAGTTTGGATTCGAAATGGTTTCTCATCCGCCCTATTAGCCAAACCTAGCACTGAGTGACTTCTTCTTGTTCCCGAACTTGAAAATTTGGCTTCGGGGGAAGAAATTTTCATCAAATGAAGAAGTGATCGAGGCCGTGACGGAGTATTTTGCAGAGTTTCACAAACCCTAAGCTCAACTTTATTATTAGATAGATGAATGTAGTAACGGCTATATTATCGATTAACAATTCAGATACCTTATTAATGCTCATTCCAAATATAAAAATATACACGTTTGATTTAGATTTATTTAGTTATTCCAGGAGTTCTCCTGCAACAAAATTGGTCAAGTCAAAATTACCATTATCACAAATATAAAATACATTATTGGGAAAAGAAACGTGTATACATAATTTATAAACTACTCATATGATGCATAAAAAGTACCTAAAAATTCAATTATTTAAATTAGGCAAGTAAAGGTATGAAATGAAAAGTTAATATGAGAATTTTTACGATGTAAATTATAATTCATAAATGACACTATGCTTATGATTTTTCCGAAGAATTTTGCTGCCGGCCTGGATTTCTCGTCCGATGTGAATGATTAATAAGAAAATAAATTGGGTTGCCTAGGAAACAAACGAATTATTATATCAATTTCATACATATTATCCTGTACTTAATAAATATTAGGTTCTGACCGAATTATGAATTCATCGACTCAATAATAAACGTATTAATGAGTAAAGTTTTACAATATTGTTGTAGCTACTGATATTCTTAATTGATGAAGATCAAGACGGTTTCTAGTATTATGCTTGTGAAGTTCGGCGTTGGTAATTAATTTCCATTTATTTTTACGAATTTTAAAATTTCTATTATGTACATACAAAGTGGTTTTCCAAGAGTTATGACCCAAAGCTCATAACTTTCTCCACAATGTTTCCCACAGAATATTCGTATCGAAAGTTTTTGTAGTTTGAAAATTTTCTGAAGAGCGAGAAAGAAGTCTGAATGCGTAATAACGCAGTGAATGTTAAAATGAAAAATACGTGATAAATGGTTTTTCCTGTCGAGGTATCCACTTTCTGCTTCAACAATCGAAGAGATTAACAGAACTGAGTTTACTAGAGTATCCTTAATGTGTTCATTCCGTAGCAGTTTTCCGTCAACTTTAACACCTAGGAAAGTTCGTTCACGAAATCAAATTACTGCTATCTAGTGACAGCTGAACAAGTTTAGTTTTCTGCAAGTTCAGGACCAATTTATGAGCACTGAACCAGATATTTAATGACTTAATTACATCATCGACTTTATACGATATTAGTAAGTTCGTTTCGTCTGCTTATAAAACTACATTTATAGGGTTAATGAAATCTGGAAGGTCATTTATGTTCAAAATAAAAAAGGAATGGCCTCAAAATCGATCTGAGTACAACCCCGTAATTTATTGATTTACAGTCAGAGATGTAGATTTTACCATACTTGTCTAAGGAAACTTTTATCGCTTACTATCGATAAAGTATGTTTCGAAAATCGATAATAATTCTATAGGATTAAAGTTTATTTAATTCAGCTTTGTGATCCACTAAATCAAATGCTTTCCTATCCAAAGAGTTCTGAATTGATTATAAAAATATGAACAATGTCGCATTAGAAGAATTCCCAGTTTCAAATGAGTGACTTTATCTAGTATTTTGAAAAAAAATAGTTTGTCAAATAGTTCGATAATTAGAAATATCTGTGCGCCAACGCTTTTTAAACATCTGAATTACTTTAGCTGCTTTTAAAGAATATGGAAACTTGCCAATTAAAAATGATTAATTAATTAATTACTGAAGTGGCTCTGATGCCTCTGCTCAATCCTTAACTGCTTTTCTGTTAATCCCATAAATGTCACCCCAATTAGAGAGGTTTAATGTATTTATATTATTTAATACTTCACCTCTAGTCGATGGTAGTATAAATATTGGGCTATGAACTCTTTATTTTTCGTTGTGGAACAAATCGTAAACGCTTACGTTTGTATTCCCCGGTTCAGTGTCTATGCAATTATATATTTTTTATGTACATTGACCAAGTAATCGTTAAACGGAAAGACTGCTTCTTTGTTTGAGATTATTTTATCGTCCTGGGGAAAAGAGATTTCCTTCTCAGGAAACCCTGGTTTCCCACTAGCATTATTCATTTCAAAATGAAAAATTTACAACTGATGAAAATTAATAAGAAGAAAGATAGATAAATACAGACAAAAGAAGTGACGATATAAATACCACACAACGTTTCTGGAAGCCTTGTTCTTCCTTCAGACAGTTGTGTCGCTGTAGGCTCTTGCGTTTTTTATGCAACTGAAGAAAGGAACAAAGCTTCTAAAAACGTTGTGTGGTATTAATATTATCACCACTTCTTTTGTCTGTATTTGGCTATCTTTCTTTTTCTTATTAATTTTTTTAACAAGGCTCTAATTTTATTAATATATATTGGATGTACCGTGTTTCTTAGCGGCAATGAGTATTTTTTGTATTTTGTTTAGAGTAACATGCTGCATGAGGTTATTCACTTCTTGTAGCATAGAAATGGACTTGAAAGGGGGGTGAGGAAGAGCAGAGCAAGGTAGCCAAGGATTAACCAGGGACCCCGGGATATAGTTTAAGGATCCTACCCGGCAGTTCCCCTTATTATGTTGCAGGACAAATCCTAGAAAACCTGCATCAGGTAGATCGCGTACTTGGACTTGTCCCACGCCCTTCCTCTTGCGGGAGATGGGCTTTCTGTGGGGACGCATTACCACCTCCGTGCGTCAACCAATTTAGGAGGAAGATGGCCGACTGTTCCAACAGGAATAGCGGACAAATTAAATTATACTGTTGAACATAGTTTATAAAGTGAGGATTAGACTAATAGTGTTTTGTTGTATGTAAAGGACAAAGTTGTTCACCCAAAATGCGGATTCCTTTAGTTATCCAAGACTTTATTACCTTAAAATATATATGATATCGGAGAAACTTAATGAACGACAGACATAATCTATTCAAGAAAATTTCGGGAAATGTAGTTTAGTTCATTTGTTATAGAGAGAATATCCAGCCATGGTATTGATTTTCGTATATTGGATATCATTAAGTGTTTGTTGCGGGAAATCTCTGATTTTAATAAACCACTGTTGAAATTAATTTCGCATAATTAATCTGATATTTGTGATCAGAGAGAACCTCATCGCGTTACGTGTTTTTATTTTAGTAATTGTTTGCAGTGTAATTGACGGATCTAGAATTATTGTTCGTTGCTGTAGTTGCTGGCTGACTAGAAACGATAAATCCATAAGTGACTCAAGCAGGTGTTTGTGCCTTGTATCCCTTAAATAGCCTTTATTAAAACACACAGAAAGAACAACATGCTTGTTTTCCTCAACTAGAGTACATAAGACACGTTCCAATGTTCAACAGGTTTAAAATATTCAATTAACGCATGTTGATATCAGTAATTCTCCCCAGGGAAAAATGGGTTTACAAAACATTTTCGTGCCTCATGGAGAGGGAAGTGGGGAATTTCAATTTGCAAAGCATTATCTCGAAGAGTTACGTGGCACATGCTGATAATCCAACAATGTTTCCAGCTGCACAACTCGCGCCTGCTTTCGACTTTGTAAGTAAACAGCAGTTATCACAGCAGCCGATCTAGGTAGCGCTACTGAGGTAACAACCGTGTTTAATATTGCACTCGTGATTGTGTCGTATTTTATTTAGTTTCTGCGCTGAGTAAAAACTCGGCATTTTACGGGGCAAACCAGATGTCAGACTGGGAATTTCCGAGCATCTATAAACGGAATAGCATTCTTTATTATACTGGCTTGAAAGGATGAGAACAATTCATACGCTTCCTACGACTGTATATGTAATATTATTATTCATTTTACGTCGTTATTGGAAAAGCCTGAATGTAAGTGTTAGCCCCTATAGGAATGTCTGTAATACGTTCATATTTAATGTTCAATCACTGGTACTTTCTTTGCAATATGTTGGAAAATACTCATTCCCAAAAAGGACTTTAAATAACGAACAATTTACCTGCAAGAGATTTCGGAGAAAGCCGTCTAACGAAAAGAAAATTTAAACTTATACTGAACCATAGTGAATATAGGGTAGTGTAGTGAAGTGACAGTACTCTGTTATAAACTAAAAAGAAAAAATGGAAACATTCCTTGTCTCCTTAAGTAGTTGAATAGTTAGGTAACCTCTATTTTCAGATATATTTCCAAGTTTCTTCTTTTCAGGCCAGTATAATATTAATTCCTTCTTTAACTTTTTCAATATTAACCATTAATTCATACAAACATGCATTTATAGTTGAAATAATTTCCTTAAACCTAGATTTGTTTTATAATAATTATGTTAATTTACTCCATTTTTCCTTATTGTAACTTCCCATATCTAATTTGTAATTTCATTCATATACTACCGGGCAAACTGCCCATTTGTAGCTTAAATAAATACATATACTGGTATAACTTTTCCGCGACCCTCTTCTAATATAATTCAATATTAAATCTTACGAAATGCATCTTGGCTGCTTTTAGGAAAGTGACAACTGGTTATAGTTCTCGAAAGGGTGTGTAAAATCAACCTGAAAGAATGTTTACTGTAACGGGTGGGGTTATGTTTGATAAAAATAAAGGTATCGTTTCAAGGATTTATTAATTATGAAATTGAAGCTGGACAATTATTTACATATAAAATATAAAAATTACACATATTCAGCTGTCCAGACAAAACAATCATATCCCTTAAATCTCCGGTTTAACCATGGACTACGTTAATTCCCCTAGGCGCGTCAATGATTGAGACACTTGGCAGTTACCTTGAGTGTATCTCTGGCTGTCGTCATGTTGCACCCTCGTATTCTCCTAGTTTCAGGCTTAACGTCCGTCGATTAGTGGAGGAATCTTTCAACACTTTTTTCACAGCCCCTTTCTATGCATGTAAAATATCGATATTCTCGACCATTTTAGGTCTGTCTCTCCTGAACCAAGAAATGTGACGGTCCAGGAAGTCACGACTGTATTAAATTTTGGTATTTCTGGATATATCGTTTTCCACGGTGTGACACTCCAGGTAATATCTCCGCCACGGGCGCGCCTCGTCAAATTCCAACTTACCAAGCTCTCAATCCTTGTTAATATCTAATTACATTAAATAAAAAATATAAGCAATGATTATAAAACAACCGCTCTACATTACGTAGAAATGAATAGAATTATCCACTTTGATTCAGGGACTAATAGTAATAGAAAGTCTGTTATTTTCGGCGTAGTAAATAAATATTAGATGGTCTCGTCCTTCGTAGGAGCTTTAAATCAACGAACATCAGGTTGTCGATTCACCATCAACTTGCGACTTGTTTTCACAAGTCAAATCTCTCGATTTCACCTCCTAATTTTCAGATCAATTGAAATTTGATGCATTGCCATACTAAATATCCGAAATTATCTTTTAAAATATCCAACTCCGATTTGTTGAAAATGGCCAAAGTATAGCGATGGCAGCGAGTCTAATTACATCTAGCTCGAAAAGTATGATTTGACATGTGCTTTACTGGAACGTAGACAATTACCATAATATTGTTTCCCATCTGTGTTATCAGAGAACACAAATAATAATACAGTAATAAATTGCATGTGTGTTAAGCCATCTGAGAATACTCCAGCAATCCAAAAGTTGAAATTGTTTAATTTTATTTCCTTCACTTATTACTTTGGTCCCTGCAGGTAAATATCTACTCCGTAAGAGAATAAGATCAATCGAAAATACTTTCTCAACCGACAAATACACGAGGTCTTCGGATCTGTTCTTAGCTCACGCAGTGGAGTATGGAGGGGGCTACCTTCTGAAATGCCTTCTTATTTTGATCACAAGTTCCCACAAGCATCTGGGCCTGTTTTTAGAGGTGTATGTTCCAGGGTCGCAAACCTTGGGCATACGGTAAGAGTTGTTCACATTTCCTATAGGAACAGTCGGCCGGATGCCTCCTAAACTAGTCGAGGCACGGAGAAGGGAATTCTGCGTCCCCACAGAACTACTCCCGCCATCGGAATGCCTTCGGTCAGGTACCAAGCACCCGACCTACTTGATGGTGGTTTTCTATGGTTTGTCCAGCATCATTTATAGGTGAATACCGGGTAGGATCCTTAAACCATAGCCCGGGGCCCTAGTTAACCCTTGGCTACTTTCATTTACCTTTCCACATCCCCATCTTTCATATCCCTTCCTATGCTATTAAAGTTTCCTCCATCTTTTGCCAATATCTTAACAGTATATGTGTATATACCATTAATTGTAACATTTAATTAAATTTTATTGATGTTTTATTTGAGTAATCAGAGAACTTACAAAAAATGAAGTTGAATGAAATAATTATATTATTAAAGGGATTCGAATTATCATCTATCGAAATTATTATCATTCCGGATAGATTGAGATAGAAAACGTACTGGGATAAATAATAAAATTATAACGATGAGTAAATAAGCAATAAACATTAATTACAATATACAATAATTAAGTTCAAAATAGTTAATTATATTGTGGTAACTATCAAACGCTTTCAAATATTTCAATATTCCTCCACTATTTGCGTTAAGTTAAAAATCTGCTAAATTTTGTATAATATTCCAAACTGTTCATTAATTGAAACTTGTTGTGTGTGTTAGTCGCTTACAACAAATAATACATATTTATATATGCAGGCGCATTCGATAAGTTTTAATGAAAAATTAATTCTTAACATATTCAGTCATAAAAAGTTAAACAATAATGATAACCATATAAACCCTACATGTGTTCGAAAAGCCCAATCATTGATTTCTCTGGAACGGAATTGTTAAATAACTTGTGCAACATTGTAATTATAATAACTAATATGTGATTGTGTATAGTTATTAACTAAATTCAGAATAATTTTTTTAAAATTCTTACATTTAATTAGATTACAATTAATTTAATTTTTACGATCTCTTTTTCTAAATAATGTGATGGATATTTAGGAACTGTAACATTAAGGCAATTATTTTAATGTAATAAATTCATTGTCATAAGACGATTGCGATTCTCTTATACGTCCCAATTATAAATAAACAACGGGTATCAAGCGACTTGAGTTGAGTGTTTTAAATAATATGGGTCTTCAATAATATAAGTTTTTAATAACAGAAATAAAGATATCATTAAAATATTTATACTTCGCGCAGAAAGAAACAGAAAGCTAAATTTAAAACTACAAAGATATATTGCATATTATTATTGTTATTGCTGTGTGAGAGCGGGGCGTTGCCGGCTATTTATTTATATTAGCCCAGAAAATGAATTAATTCGACAGTAATCCCTTGGTCAACACGTGATAAAACCGGCATCAAGGGCGTCACTATCTTGGTCCATTAAGGACGATTAACCCCCCGCCCCTTCTCCGGCCTACGCCGAGGCAGGGTTAACTTCGACAGCTGGGATTACTCACGGCTCCTCAAACGACTCAAAATTGTCCTGTTAACTTAAATACAAGCGGTACTAAAAAAAGTAAAATAATCCCGGTACAAAAAGAGACCAAGAATCTATCGGTGCAGTAAGGAAGTCCAAAGCACTCATGTTACATACGGAGTAAAAATACTCCCGATGACTTAAATGAATTGAAAATATATACCCTGTTTTTTAAGAAGATCTATATTAACTACAAATGAAATGCTTCCGTTTATGTCAGTATCAGGATAACACGTCGTTAAAAAGTGAATAATTAAATATGTTGTGTGCACTTAATAAACATAATCCAAATAAGTATATTGATTATAAAATACGTCCAAATAATCTTGAAAAAATAATGTAGATCATTTATTTGCCACTGGATTATTATTTTAATTTCTTGGTTTTAAAAAAATTTAAAAAACCAAATAATATTTAAAAAAATTGAACGATCGTATTAAAAACTGAAATATTTTATTTTACGTCTGTTTATGAATCAATTAATCAGTTAATGACTTTTTACAGACACTTTCTTTTGTATTTATAGCGTTACGACGTAAAAAATAAAAAGTTTGTAAAAAGTAATTAACTGATTTATTAAAAACTGAAATACGCACACACACACACACACACACACACACACACACACACACACATGTCTATTACCAAATATGAAATCAGATTTGAATGATGTATACAATTATCCTCCAAACGTAGCTTAAAACAACTTTAATTAAATAGACAAAATTCAAAATATAGGCATACAGATAACCAACAATACATTTTCTCAAAGAATCAAAATTTTAAATTCGTTCTTTAGTGTCAGTCAATGCATAGAATAATTTAAATGTAAGCCGTAGTTAAAGCTAAAAATAAGTTTCATTCATATTCGGTAATATATAAAATAGTTGTTGGTATGGGGAACAGAGAAATACACTAAATATTTTTTTTTCCTGAATGAATTTTTCTCGGGTTTCCGACTTCGGACTGAATAAGATTACGATGCCCGTAGTTGAACCTCACTGATTACTTGTACAACCCAGTTGCAAACCCAAGAGAAATTGATTCATGCTTTTCACCGGGAAATAATATATTTTTTTTTTATTCAGAAAGTTATTAATACCGTTACAGGTAGCCAGGATGTTTTGAAAGTAAAACCGGCCATACTTTTTTACATTTTTTTATTGCTTTTAGTCGCGTCAACATATTAATAACAACTAATTCATGAATTTAAAACATTTGAACATATATTATATGAAAATTATTCTTAACCTAAGTTTCATCGTCTTATTAGATTAAATTTTGAATGCCGGTTTCCTTACAAAATTTTACAAAAGTTTATTTATTGCCGCTGCCAAGGTACTTATCTCCCTTCAAATGTATTTATCAATTGGGTTCTTCTAATCCTGTCGTGGTTTGGGCAGTCGTAGAGGACATGTTGGGTCATGAGGGCAGCCTTGAATAAGTCACATGTAGGTTGCTATGACCTAGAAAACAGATAGGAGTGCGTGGGGGTAAAGTGGAGAGCTCTTATCCTAGCAACAACCACTTGCTGTCTCAGTGACAGACTGCCATATTTTCTTTAAGTTGTCGACTTCCTTATGAAATATTCCTTCATCTTCTACACTTATTCCATTTTCCCTCCAGAATTCTAGCATTGGCTTATCCACCGTCCTTTTTAGTGCATATTGGACTGTTGTTTTTATTCAGCTGTTGGAATGCCTCCAGCTTAACACTGTTGTCAGCGTTTTGTGATGACTGTATTGCAAGTCTCCATTTTAGAATGAAAAATTTACGTCAGATTGAAAATTAATAATGAGAAAGATAGCCAAATACAGACAAAATAAGTGATAATGTAAATACCACACAATACCACAATCTGTTTTTATCCCTGTTAATCTTGTCTTTGCTCCCTTGTCTTTCACCGCTATGTGCATAATTGATATAATGTTAAGAAACGTTTCCGGTGGGGTATTATTATCCCTTAGGGTACTCCGGGTTATTTTTGATTCCACCTGCTCTAACAATCGCACTTCTAGCTTGATCGGAAGGTAAGTTGAGATCCTTCTCTTCCGATTTAAATGAGTCCCTTGCAACTTCTAGATCTTCCTCCATGTACAGGGATTTCTGTGTAGATGACATCTGCTTAGTTTTATTCCTCGGGTTAATTACAGAGGGTTGTTCAAGCTTCTGAAAATCAGTGTTGGGTCATATGTCCGTGAGAGTTGCGGTTGGTCTCTTTTTATTGATGATCATTTTGGAAGAAACTTGAGTTGGTGTTGCTCACTATTTGGATTATTTACAGGTTGTTCCTCTCCTTCTATCATTGGGGATGATTCGGTGACACGAGGCGTAGGTATGTCACTACAGAAAGTTACGGAAGGTCTCGTTTTGTTGGTGATGGTTTTGGAATAAACTTGAATTGGTGGTGTTATTTTCTCTGAAGAAGTTATTTTCATAGTGCAAAAGGATCGACTCAGAGAGGGCGTGGAGGAACTTCGGGTCCAGGAAGAAATGTTTTTGAAAGGACATGATATGGTAGAACCTTTGGTCGGAGGCATTAGTTTAGTTTTTGTTTAATTTTCTGAATATTAGGTCGCTTGGGGAAAAAAATTGATGAAAGATAGTCATCTGTGATTGCTCCTTCAACTTCATCAATCAAGATGTCTTGAGATATTTCTGAGAAGTATTAAGCACCTGTGATTTTATAGGAGAGAACAATTGAACCCGAGAGACGCCCTCAAGATTTTGTATGCTTCTAGCCAAAAGTCTGCTAACTCCTTATCTGGCGATGAAGGCTTTCCGAACACTCCCAAAACGAGGCTCAGCAGTCTCAATCACAGAAACGGAACGTATATAAAAGGTCTTCTTCGGAAAACAGTTTTGAGAAAAGTTCGTTTCCCGACACAATACAGTTATTTAAATAACGGTTCAAAATAGATCCGGTGTAAAACTGAACATTTTTTGTGATAAATAATCGATAATTCTAACAAATTTATAATCAAATATACTCACTGTGTATTTAACACGTGTTGCTGGCCAATACTAGACATATCACTGTGATCAAAAAGTAAGGTGAAATTGTCATTTGAAACTCCCGGGTATTAGGAAGGCAGGTAAATTTTTTTTCCTAGGTTGGTATGACTGTCTATAATATTTGCCAAGCTTCTGTTTGTTAAAAGGTTTAAATATCTTCGAGGTACACGTGTTTTTGTAAACAAACAAAAGTGAATTTTTCGATTTTTGCAATGGGTGACTTTGTTGAGCAAAGAACTTGCATCAAATTTTGTTTGCGGAACGAATATTCTTGTGCAGACACGTTGAAAATGTTGCGGAAGTCCTTTGGTGATCAAACTATGGCACAAAAAAACGTTTATAAGTGGTACAACGAGTTCAAAGAGGGCCGAGAACGCGTTGAAGACGGGCCGCGCTCTGGACGACGATCAACGTCTACCAACGAGAGCCACGTCCAAAAAATCAAAGATTTGGTGCTTGAAAATCGTCGATGGACAAATAGATAGTGTTGGAATATCATTTGGCTCAACCCAAACCATTTTGAAGAATGTTTTGTGTCTCAAACGCGTCAAGTCTCGATTGGTGCCAAAATCGCTCAATTTTTTGGAAAAATGTGTCGCGTTGATGTGTGTGAAACTTTGCTGTCTGACTATCAGGACCACTTGAAATGAATCATTACTGGAGACGAGACTTGGATTTACGCATACGACCCTGAAACCACCGACCAATCCAGCGAATATCGTGCAAAAGGTGAAGCAAGACCGAAAAGACCACGGCAAAGTCGATCGAAAATCAAGGTCATGTTGACAGTTTTCTTTTGTTATCCTGGTGTGGTGCACTATGAATTCCTTCCGTCGGGCCAAACTGTCAACAAAGAATATTATTTGAGAGTTATGCGTCGTTTGCGTGAAGCTATTCGTCTGAAACGTCCGGAATTATGGGCGAAAAACTCTTGGTTCCTTCATTACGATAATGCACCATGTCATACTGCATTCGTTCTTCGCGACTTTTTTGCCAAAAACTCGACTCATATCGTTCCTCAACCACCTTATTCGCCTGATTTGGCTCCGTGCGACTTCTGGCTATTCAGAAAACTCAAAAGGCCAATGCGGGGACGCCGTTTTGACACGATTGAGGAGATAAAATCCGAATCGATAATGGTCTTGAAGGCTTACCGGAAAAAGACTATTCCGACTGTTTCGAGGACTGGAAAAAGCGTTGGATAAAGTGCGTTTTATCGGACGGGGATTACTTTGAAGGGGATGAAATTGATTTGGATGAATAAATAAAGAATTTATATTTTATAAGTAAATTCACCTTACTATTTGTTCACAGTGGTATTTCGAAAATACATGCGCTTAATCATCATTATTTATTTTGTACTGTTTTACTTCGGACCTTTTGTCATATTAGTATTTTATTTCTTATCCTTACTTTTTGTTTGTAAATGTACCAAATTGTAGTTTGTTTTACACTGGAATGATGGACTCGTCAGAATTGCGTATTTTATCTAAAATGTATTATTATGCACATGCTCGTTGTGCATTTCGCGACCGTCAAACATTCATAAGAATCAACCGGTTCAGTCTGCCCATATGATTAAGAATGTGGCTTGAAAACTTGAAGAGACTCAGCTTGTGATAAAAAGCCTGCAAGATGGACATCAATACATACGCTCGAAATTATCGAGCGTGTATGAGTGAAGTACGTAAGAATCCCGCGCTTACCAACTCGTCGCCTTAGCAACACGTTTGGCAAATCTAACGGAACGTTACTTCAGATTTTACACAACAACCTACACAATTAGTGGTAAAAATATAAATGGTTCACGCTCTTAATAAACATTAACGAGAATTTATTTAACATGTGTTTATGGGCAATACTTGACATATATAAAAAATATATCATTATTATTTAGTTTCTACGGTTTTACTTCGGGCGTTTTGTCATATTCGTACTCTTATATTTTATTCTTACATTTACATTACATTCAAGGCTATAGCTTTGTAAATAATGAATGGGTGAGTGCCCAGTCACTTCAATTTCTGCCGCTGAGTCAATAACCTGAAATGTAGATTTTTGAGTGATGTGAATCTCAGTTAAAGTGCAGAAGATGTACAGGCAATTAAGTTATTGTCTTCATCTGGGATCTGGATTCTTAGAGTTCTCCTTTTTGAAGACGCTCTTCCCAATGAATTAAAATATATATGTGGCCATGTTGGAAAACTTTATCGCTACAGAACTAGCACATAATGGTTAATACCGTGATCTCTGTAAATGGAGATATTTCGTGTCCTGTCGCCATTACCTTCCCATTCACAGGACCTCAGAGCGTGCGATTTTTCTTGAGGGGTTTCGTAGAGTGTAAAAGAATCTACCACGAACAATTAAAGCACTGAAGAAACGAGATGTGGTTCAAACTGGCAAGGATTCGGAATTTTATGAATAACCTTAGTGCTCTTAGTTTACCGAAGTTATTTCTGTAAACTATTTACTTTGTATGTTAATACTTAATTTTAATAATACGATATAGCCAATTAGAGACTAGAGAAGTGATTAAATAATTATAATATCATTTATATGAATTTGGCTATCTTCCTTATTATTAATTTTCAATCACACGCAATTTTTTCATTTTTATTCTTAATTTTCTTTTAAGATTTTCCAAAATGGTAAAAATTAAATTTTGAAAACTATATTTCTCATTATATTACACCCTTTTCAAAATCACTTTTTACTATGCCCCGCTGTATATAATCATTATTCATTAAAAATGATATATATTAATAATAATTAAATTAATTTAATGTATGTTCACACACAACTCAGAAGAACGAAATAGAATGGCCAATTTAACAGACAGTTGAACACCAAAACACAACGTTTACTCCAAAACTTTTCACCTTTTCAAATTCAGCTATAAAATGATACTGAGTAATGTTAACCAACGGTCCAACATATTCGAGCCAACCAAAAGCAACAAAAATACATCATAAACTTTACTCAAAACCATCCATTTATACGCTTTCTGTTACATAATCTCACCGAAAAAGAAAAAAATCCAGAGTGATACTGAAGTTCTTAGTAAAAATCTTTGGCTCAGTTAATTAATCCACTTGAAAAGGCCCACTAATTGGTGGAGGAAACTTCGTGTTTTTAATTTTCAACTGTCTGTTAAATTGGCCATTCTATTTAGTTCTTAATTATAATAATTGCCACATCATAATAACTTCCTATTCCTAACATATTTCAGTTAAAAATTACGCTAAATTTATTTTACTATTTTTGCACTGGCTTACTCGAGAAAATTTATGCTGAAATTATATCTCATTTCGCTTTTGAAAGACACGTTATCAATAATGAATGCACTTATGCAAAGGACCATTAAATCTCATGCGCAGATATGAACATGAATTGGCTAACGGTTACGTAGGCAGAATAAATTTTAATAGATAATCCTTTACGTTGTTATAAACTTTAAGCGTTTCAGTATTGGATTCAGAATAAATTTCCATGTCATTGATAAGAACTAAAGCATCTTACGTCAAAACAATAACATGATTCAAATGTAAATCAACCGTATAACGTAAAAATGATAATACATTAATATTTATGAAACAACCTTTAAGTTTCGGTTACACTTTCTGTAACAATTTGAGGCAAGATTTAGCTTTTATAAAGATCAAGAGATGAAAAATTCATTTCAGGCGCGTCGGAATAAATACATGACCAAGTCTTACCTCATTTTCCATAAAATGTGTTAGAGAAATAAAGTGTACTAATAAATAAGGTATTGTCATGAAATATTAACTTGAGATGAATGACACGTGTCTGCACTAGACTGAAGGACTATAAATTCTAATAATCTTTTTACTACGAATATAATAATAATATTTTACTACCACCTATATTTTATATGAATTGTTCACCACGCCTTTACTTCACCCGGTCGCTCTCTCCACAGCCATTTACGTTAATCGACTTGCGTGAAGTTTCCGATTACTCCCACTACGCTTGTTGATATAGGCGAAAGCGATATTCTAGCGCGCTAGGTGGCCAATTTTATAATTCTTCTCACGGTCAGGATACTTTTTCGCAAGTAATATTTTCCCCTCATTCAGTTACCCGCTATCGGATGGGCTTTGGACAAGTACCCAATGCCCGACCTACCTGATGCAGGTTTTTCTAGGGTTTTCCCTGCATTTCTTTAGGTGAATGCCGGGTAGAATCCTTAAACCATAGCCCGGGGGCCTTAGTAACCCTTGTCTACCTTCCTCTACACATCCGCATCCCCCCTTTCAAATCCCGTCCTGCTATTAAAGGGGAGTTGCCATTATGTGGATCATCCTCATGTAGCCTGTTGCCCTAAAATGTATATATATATATATATATATATATATATATATATATATATATATATATATATTGGTCGTCTGCGAGGGTTATTCTCTCGCAGGCAGTACCTGCGAGGGATGTTCTCTCGCAGGCAGAACCTTGTAGGAGAGACAGGAAGGGGCTACCTTTGGGGATGCCGTTTTCTCTCTCCGTTTTTGAACTAAGGTTCCCACAAGCCGAGGCACTTCGGCCTGTTCTGAGACCTTGGGCATACGGTAAGTGTTGTTCGTTGTTCCCATTGGAACAGTCAGCCAACTGCCTCCTAAACTGGTAGATTTACGGAGAAGGAATGCTGCATCCCCACAGAAAAATTCTCCCGCTATCGGAAGGGAGTACACAATGCCCGACCTACCTGATGCAGGTTTTCCCAGGGTTTTCCCTGCATTACTTTTAGGTGAATGCCGAGTACGATCCTTAAACTATAGCCGGTGACCCTAGTTAACTCTTGGCTACCTTCCTCTACCCTTCCGCATCCCCTATTTCAAATCCCTTCCTATGCTATTAAAGGGGAGTTGCCACCATGTGGATTACCCTCATGTAGCCTGTTACCCTAAAAAAAAATATTTTTTGAATTTGGTATCCCAATTAAATCAGTTGGCTGACATACTTTCTCGGATAATCTTTCTCTAGCATCTAGAGCTACTTGATTGGACATTAAATTTCTCACAATCTAACGTATTACAATAAAATAAATGTTACTATTTACGAGTGGGTTAAAAATATAATTCAACACATAACTGAAATTAATCAATAAATTTTAAATACTTTTAAATCTGGTACAATAGTTTTGTAATAGTTTCTCATTTTCAAATATTACACAGATATGATTTAAATGGGAATGCTATCTTTAGGTCACCTAATTACAACATTGTTGTTTATTTATTGCCAAACTTTTATTCTAGGATTGTCTGTTGCAAAATGCAATATAATTATGTACATAATTGACATGGTAGCTTGTTAATTAGTTTAGTTTCGTAATTAACCTAATTTAGATTTATTTCTTTGTTTTCTTAATTTGTTTATCTGAGGGTCATATGTTATGGGAATGTGAGTGTTCACTGGTGTTTATTCAGTTTCATAGGTGTGACGGAATGGGTGACCGGGGTCTGCGGATGTGATAATGGACCGGGATCCGATGTGCCTGAATGTTCTGAGGGAAGGATGAGGTCTGTAGGGCGTTTTATTTTCAGGCGACGTGATTGGGGGAGGGTTGCTGTGGAATTTCTGGATCGTGGTGTTAGGATGGTTCAAGGTGCTTTTAATTAGTGAGGTTACGGATTTTGTGATTAAGGAGTTGACTTTGAGAAGTTTAAGGTCGTGGTGGATGATGGAATATCTTAGGTACCAGAGAGAGAGTGAGTAATGGTACGAATGTTTATTGTTTGGATTTTGGCTGAATGGATTTTGGCTGTTGTTCCCCATATGGATGAGGCGTTTTGTGCTTATGGTGAGTGGGGCTTTTCTATTTAGGAGGGGAATTTGAGGTTGATTTTGGAGAAGAGGTGCTTAATGTATGGTTTCCATTAGAACTTTGAATCAAAGAGGAGTCCAACGTAGGTGGTTTCTGTTTTGTAGGTATTTCTGCGTTGTTTTGATAGAGGTGTGTTTGGGGAGGAGGGTTTTTGGTTAATGTGAATGGGATGGTTACTGTTTTGGTGGGGTTCATGCTGATTCGCCATTGTTTGGACCAATGCTCTAGATTGGCGAGTGATTATTGAAGCCATTGGATATTGGAGGTGAGAGAGAAGGTTTGATAGGAGATGGCAAAGTCGTCTTCGAAGAATATTTTACTAGTGGCGGGGTGAGAGAAGATATTGTATAGGAAGGGGCCAATAACGCTTCCCTGGGGGACGCCCGCTGAGATAGGGTGAGGTTGGAGAGATAGTTTTTACAACATGACATTTCCATTCTTCTATTTATATACGAGATGTGTTCAAACAGAAATGGAACTTTTGTAACAGCTCGCTAACCGGCAGATGGAAAACGCTGTGTGTAGAGAGCGCACGTAGCGACAGGTTTAAACAGCAAATTGCCGTTTGTCGCGTTTCACTCTGATCGTTAAGTGACGATCTACAGCCTCGGAAGTGAGTACGTGCACAAGCTGTTCATTCTATTAATGCCAAAGTGACCATGAAAGAGTTGGAAGACCTGTAAAATTTTGCTACAAACTTGGCAAAACTTTTACGGATACATTTCAATACATCAGCCAAAGGGTATCCTCGTCCAAGAAAAACATGCATGAGTCGATGAAAAATCAAGGTGAAGTTGGTTGGGTTTTTTTACTGCAAAGGTATTTTCCATCAGGAAATTTGTACCACGTGGTCAAATGGTAAAGAAGGAAGTCTACAAGTGGGATTCTATCGCGTGTCATGGACGCTGTGCGCACGAATAGCGAAAACCTGACTTGGATGTTGAATCATGACCATCCACCGATTGACGCGTCACACCTTGTCGGCAACTACCTAGAAAAAAAATCACATTTCTAATGTGCACTATCCACCGTATTATCCGGACCAGCCCCAGCAGACTTTTTTTATTGCATAAACTCTTATGGATGAGGTTTTTTGTATTGTACAATATATTTTTATGGTCAATATTTTCAGTATAGTTTTTACACTATCAAGTTTCCGAAACAAAGGATCGAGAGGAACCAAGCTCCGGCCTACCCCCACTACGCATGGACCACTGCGCATCTTACGTTAACATGTCTTGCTACAACTGGCGAGTTATATATTGTTTCTTTTTCACCAATTACTTTGTAACCAACACCCTCCTTAACTTTTTACCCCAGCTTAGGCATTACAACAGATAATTAATGACATCAACTCTGATGTGTAAACCACAGATACGTATATTTTCCATTAAACTACAGTAATGATTAAAGTAGTGGGAATTTCACGGTTGGAAATCTTAGTCAAAGCTAGGGTGGTTTATCTTAAGCTCTTATCAGAGGAGCAAACTTACAAAAACTACGAAAGGGCGTCGTTTGAGAACCGTACAGGAGATATGAGGACAGTGTGTTTCAGGATGCTTTCCAAAAATGGAAGAAACGTGGCGGCAGTGTATTGCCAGTAGTGAACAGAGGAAGACAGTTTATTAAATGTTGTAATAAAATATGTTATAGCAAAATTTCGGTTTCTGTTAGAACACACCTTGCATTATTGAAAGTTTTTTTACATAAAAAACAAGGACTGGAACGTTTTACACTGATATAGACTGGACGAAATAGGATTTATTAAAAATTAATTAAATTCTGTCAAAAAAAGTATTATCTGTTAGAATTATTGGGACCAAGCTATTTGCAAACACGATGACAAATAAATAAATCAGATTAAAAGAAACAGATGAAAGGAAAGTTGGTAAAAGCAAAGAACCTCTAAAGTGAAGTTGCCTGAAGAATCATTTCATTTGTCCTAACAAATCTAGAACTGGAAAGTTAAAACCGAAATCTCTCTTGTTATACGCCTTACTTTGAATTTAAGCTGCCTTTGGTCCTGTGATGTACCGCATTCACCCGATCTCGCACGATTACTGTTCACAGGAAGTACTCCTGCAATTCACATGACTTTGAAGTACAGTGTTTCTGTTGTCGACCAGTTTTACTTGCGAACACACATTTATGTGGCAATGTAGGTTATCTCAAAAACGAGAATCTGGGTGTGTGTGTGTGTGTATATATTGAAATTCTTTACAAAATTAACCCTCAAGGAACGACATACATTACTTTGAAGTTTTATTGCGAACGAAATTTCTATACAAATTGAGTTCAGAAAGAAATTATCTTCAAAGAATAATAAATTGTGATAGCCAGGGTTCTTCTAGCGACATTATCAAAACTGCCACTGGGCAGCAACATGGAAATAAATTTAGAAGTATTAGTTACAAAGTTAATTAAATTCATCAAATATATAAACCCAGAGCTCTTTCAAATAAGTTATCACGATGGAGTGTCCCTTAATTACATTTCTGTGGTTGTAACAGTTCTTTTAGACTTATAATTGCAAAGCCGACCATCGATAAATTGACAAGAAGGCTGCTCCAACAGGATTTATCCTTTAATATTATTATGTTATTTAATTCCTCCACATAAATTACAATTAAAAATAAAGTATATAATAATAATTTATCTTTTCAGCTATTCCGCTCTCACTGACGTCACGAAAAACGGACTTTCGTATATTTACGTAACTTCAAGAATGTATTTGCGCATGGTTTTGAATATTTACAACTTAATTATAACAGTATTGTGAGAGAAACGTCATAGGGGTTTCAAACAATTTTTTTTGTTTCTAATAGGACCAATTTCTCTTGTTAATATTAAATAACAGACATTATTAAAGTTAATTAATTACAATACATTTATCATGAGTTAAATTAATACAGAGTAATTAAATGAATTTAGCGCAATAGATATTACCTACAAATTTATAGAATTCAATATGTGATGCTCCAGAAAATGTAAATAGAAACAAATGAGTTTCTTTCTGATAATCAGAATATGGAATAATTATTACTTAATCTGTAATACCTGGGGCATACGGTAAGGGTTGTTCGCTATTCGCATTGGAACAATAGGCCAGATGCCTCCTAAACTGCTCGAGGCTACGTCCCCACAGAAAACCCCTCTCCCGCCATCGAACTTCCCAATGCCCGACCTACCTGATGCAGGTTTTCTAGGATTTGTCCTGCATCACTTTTAGGCGAATGCCGGGTAGGATCCATCAGATACAGCCAGGAGTTAACCCTTTGATACCTTACTGTACCCTTCCGAATCCCTCCTTTCAAATCCCTTCCTATGCTATTAAAGAGGAGTTGCCACCATGTGGATTACCCTCATGTAGCCTGTTACTCTAAAAAAAGAGTCAGTCAAAAATGTACGTATATCCTTTACATATGTTGTTAACTATAGAAAATCAGTATACACTAAATTCCTTTATGGGTCTAACGAAACATCATACGTTTTTTCCCCTGAGATTGTGAAAACTGAACAGGAATGCGCTATGCTGGTCCAGAGTAATAAAGCCGGCTATGTTTCTCTTCTCCGTGGTACTTTGGACACGAGGCAACAGGTCGTGAAGTTATTGCCTCGTAACACTGGTGGCTGACCCCCAAAGTGGCTGTTTAGCGCGTACTTAAAACTCTATAGCTCTCTATCTTCCAGACCAATCACAGTCAGCGTTGTTTTTCACTTTCGTGGATAGACGTTCCAAAATTAAACATGAAAAATGAATAAAACCATTTATAAAACATTCAAGTCTGTTTTATAACTGGTATGATAACGACAATAATTTGAAATAGTTGAACCAATATTTGAAAGCGTGAACGTATAATAAATACGAAATACGTATAATAAACACTACAGATTATTATAGTATCTAAGAGCTTTTTGTAAAAAAATATTATTACATAACACAATTTTCGTTACTTCTACGATATGGTTATGTTTCAAAACTAAGTATTGATATTTATAAATTGAATTATGGAGTGTGAATTCAGCTAAAATTTATTTTTCATTTCTGTAAATGAATATACGAAAACGCAAGCAGTTTGTTTAATGTAATCTCAAAGAACATTGATTTCATTGAAATAGCAAACATTTCCTTTTTAATTCGATGTGTAACAAATATAATAACTACTTTCATAATATAATAAATAAAATTGGCTTTACGTGTGCGGGTGTGTCGGCGTGTGTGTGTGTATCACCATACAAATCTACACCTGTGGAGCAAAATAGGCCAACTTTGATACATGTTTTCATTTCAACCGTGAAACAAACCCTGTGTGGGTAGGACACGATTACCACCCCTAGGAGCTGGTGTGGTCACGGGTAGAAATTTTCAAAAATCCTTAAATGTCGGTTATTTGCGTCGAATAAATATTTTTCGGGATCAATGAGATTGATAGTATTTGTCATTATGTTGTTCGTGTATAATATAAACCTCTTTTCGGGGAGCGCTCATAGGTGTAGGGGTGGAGGGGCGTTACATGAAAATAGCACGAACTTAACAGAAATTAGTGTTGAATCCGTAGTTATAGAAGTCACTGAGTTTAATAATGATATTATTAAACACATGCAGCGAATTATATCATATTTTTTTACAGATAATACTTACGACACGAATTAAAAATTTAATAAAAACAATTAAAAAAACCCTATCACCTACAGAGGTGGAGGGGGTGGTATTTCAATTTACTGGGAGTATTTTTGACTAAGTACCGGAATATTTTTGACCCTGTTAAGGTACCGCGAGTGTTTTTGACACTTTTATAGTAATAAGAGTATATTTTTGCGCTGCTTAAAGTACTGGATTATTTTACACTCTCTTAACGTATTTATATCTGACTTCCTGTTGGTACTGGAATTTTTTTACTCTATTAGGGTACGGGGACTCATTTAATGTAAATGAACTATTTTTCTGTTTCTTAAGTGAGTAATTTTGTTTGTCTTAGCATACCGATAGTTTTTTAACTTTCTTCAGGAAAAGAAAGTAATTATGACTCAGTTTTGACTCTCTTAAGGTATGGGAAACAAATTTGAATCTTTTAGAATACCGGAAGTAATTTTTATTTTTATATGAATAAAATATTACCGGGAGTATAATTAATTTTCTTAAAGTCGTATTGCATTTTTGATTGAATTAGAGTACCGACTATATTTTTTCAAAGGTATTTTTGTATAATATTTGGAGTAAGCGGAGTATTTATGCTTCTCTAAAGGCTCTAATGGATTATTATGAAATTTGCATTTTCTCTGAATAGATAGGTTCAATCACTTTTGACTTCTAGATTAATGTGTATTAAATACTGTTTCGAGTTTATTTAAATAAATACTCGGGCAACTCAGTGCACCAGCTAGTAAAAAAATAATAAATTTATATCGGTTTTAATATTTCCATTTTAAAATTATAATTACTTTGTAACTAATTGCGAAATCACTTAAAAAAATCATATGCTAATTTAGATAGCCAACGTATTTATAAATTCAGACTAAATCAACATAATTTAGGAAAAATTGGGTTTGAACCAGTGATGGAAAATTAACTCATTTACTCGGCTTAATATTTCTGAAATATACAGGGTGTTTCTCCGTTCATAGAACAATCTTTGAGAACAAAATATACAATTTTTTCTATAGGAATGTATTGACAGAAGACATGCGTTGAAGCACAAACACAAAAAAATATCTGAGCCACGAAAGAAAAATTGTTTACAACAGTTTCCAGAGACGTTTAGTTCTTATTGTAACATCTGAAGGCCATCTTCCACGAGACTCCGGTAAACTGAATTGACGGCTTCGTTACTCGACTATCGACTGTGGCTGCAAACGTGCGCGAAATTCCTGGTGTTTTGGAACCGTTCGTCAATAACTTCTTCGTCGTTACCAAGCATGTATAACGATTGATGGTCGCAGTTTTGATCATTGATTGTAAACATTATTGGAAAGAAACTTTTAGCGATGATTTAAATAAATAATGTTTTTATTTTCATGCCTAAATTTTTTTTGTGTTCGTGCCTTAACGCGTCACTTTTGACCATAAATTCCCATTCAAAAAATACAATACCATAACTTCCAATGACTAATCACCCTGTATCAGTTGAAAAATTATATATGACGGAATATAAATATTTATCGTTATTGGGTTAAATTAATTAATTCAGCTATCGTCACATTATATACAAACAAAGGAGATTTAGACTTCTTGGGTCATAGTCACCTATAAAAAACAAGATACATAATAAGTTTGAATATATAGTCAATTAAGATTTCAATTACATTTATAATAGCGTAGATGATAGCTTTGTTTTATTTCTTCCCGTATCACTTAGTGCAAAACTGAAACAATACGGTTTTCGTTAGATCATTTTAAACCCTCTATTATACCCGACTGTGTAAATAATAACAAAATGGACAAAACTACATAAAAACTAGAAAATGTAACTCATGACAAACATATACGTATAAATTATAATTATGATTTTTAAGATGATAATTCTTTAATATTTTTTTAACTTTTCTCTAAAAATTTATAAAACGTATTAAAAATGTAATAGAATATTCAGTAATTTATGTCATTATTGTATCACTGGAACAGTTAGATAAAGTATAGTAGTAGACCGTATGTCCCAAATGTTATATTTTGTGTGTATATGAGTATGTTAAAAAATTATGGTAAGTAATCCTGTAAATGAAGTTCTTGTCAAAAAAATTTTTTCCGTATATCAAATTAAAATAATATTTGTGCATTATTTTTATAAGTAGGATGTATTTGACGTCTTCGAAAGATTCTTAAATGTTTTGTTTTAAATAAAGCTCGGAGACCATAATGTATAAAAAAACTAAGTCAGTAACCAAAGTCCTGTGTTAACGTGATGAATGTATCTATTGCGTAATCACATTTTATTTCACAATAATTTTAAACACGTTTTGCATCCGTAATTAATATAAACTATCAAGATTTATAATTAGTATTTTAAGTTGAAAAATATTATGGAGCATCCGAGGTCGTTCAAATATTGACTGGATTATTTTCAAGTCATTGGGTTGTGTATCATGAGAAAACTATAAAAATTTAAATAATTTTTACATTTATATGTAAATGGAGTAATGATATTTTTAATAAAATCTGTGAACTTTCATAATTTAATCATTTTCACATAGAATATATTAGAGAAACCAAGCAAACGTCCTCATTTCCTCTGAATAAGTACGTTTACAGTGATTTACTTTAATGAGATGTAATAACTTCTATGGACGTTTCAAAGTTTTACTTGCTCGAAATGTCTATTTGCACGTAAAGGATATAGAGAAAGTTTGCACGGTAATGTATATGAGGGGAAATTACACTGTGAATTATTTGCTTTGAGGACTTGTCGAAAGGTTAAGACCTGGCGCATTGGCTGACACGGCCTGGTGTAAAGGTTAATTCAAGCAGGATGTGGTAGCGGTTAATCTCGTCGCCACACACACAGAAACGGAGGAAATTACTACGCGCAGACCTCCGGATATGGGGGCGCCCTTAACCCTTTCGTAATGCATCATGACCTCACAGGGAATTGGCTGCTTGGTAGTGTGTTACTAAAACACAAAGATCTGTAAATAAATCAGTCTGTTCCATTCATTTATTGCAAGTTAAGATTTTTCACTTCCCCTTTTAGGCAATTTTGAAGATATGATGAAGCGTCAATTACAAGTTTTGTATTGAATATATACTCCAATTCATGTCATTAAACCTGTAAAAGGTTATGTTTTTTTGATAAGTATATGCTGTATTTCTTATACCATATCTTGTCTATATAAATTAATAATCTCGTAGTTTTCGGTTCAGACACTTCTTCGCCATTCTCTCGGGTTATCTTATCGCTATGCGTCCTTCCCACTACAATTTTATATTTTCGATTGTAATAAGTTTAACAATGCCCTCGTTTACACAGAAGAATTTCTCATAATATCTTCTTGAAATATACTCTATCTAAACCTTATCTGAAACTTGCATTTTGTGCACTTTTGTGACTAAGACTACACTACTAATATTTAATAGAATACAACTCTTTTAAGTATAATTGACATGATCTTCTAATAAATAAAACCGAGTGTTTTTTTGTTGGTATGGATTGTGTCTGTTCCGCATATAAATCTACACCCGAGGAGAAAATTTCACCAAATCTCGTACAGGTTTTCTTTGCGACACGTAAACAAACACTGTCGGCTTCAGACACGTCTACCACCCCCAGATGTGTGTGTGTGTAAATATTCCAACATGCTAAAACAGAATATATTTATGTCGTATAATTTGTATAGAGTTAAAAGAGAATGATAGTGTCTCTAGCGATCTTATCTGTGTATAATTTAAACCCCTTACAAATTGGGAAAGGAGAACCCTTATGGGTGGGGCGTTACAAGAATATAACTCCAATACAACCAAGATTGGAGACAAATCCAGGGTTATGGATGTCGCTTAGTTTAATTATGACATTCAACTTTTCATTTAACCCCCAGGGGCGTGGTTGTACAGGGGTGGAAATTTTGAAACATGCAAACACGGCTCATATTTGCGTTGAATAAATATTTTCCAGAGTTACATTGATAGTTTTTCTACCGATGTATAATTTCAACCCTTTTCGGTGTGGAAAGGAAGCGGGCTTCACGATGGTGGGGGTGGCGTTACGTAAAAATAACGAAATAACAACTGAGATTGGAGTCGAATCTGGGTTTATGGATGTCGCTGAGGTTATTTATGACATACAACTTCTTTAACTCCCCCAATTGGGGGTGGTCGTGGGTGGAAATTTTAAACATGTTACACGGTCGATATTTGCGTGGAATTTGTCGGGATCAATGACATTGAAAGTATTTCTACCGACGCTGTTTGTGAATAATTTCAACCCCTTTCGGCATGCTTAGGGATAGGGGTCTACGTCCGTTACATAAAAATAGCTTGAAAGTGATGCAAAAGCGAGTGAGAGTCAAATTGGTGGTTATGGATATTTGACACTCAGCTAGTATACAAATAAAAAAACATTAAATACTTTACATATCTTAAAATTCTGCGTTATTCACGTGGCTCTTCTGCTGCTGTTGATTCATTCAGATCTATTCCTGTTATTCCTGCGGCTTGCTAATATTTTGTAAATATTCTTCTGTGAGCAGCACGTTGACCGTGTAACAAACGTAATTAGAATGTAAAGCTTAAACCGCTTTTACGCCTTTTTGCCGGTCTTGATGCTTGCTCATCAGAACTTTTACAAACTGAAGAACGATGATGTTATACACGACTTCGGAAGGAAGAAAACTCATGATAGTTCTTCATTTACAACTATAGTTAAAACAAGAAAAATAATTTATTTCACAATTCCACTATTAAAATATTTTATATCAGAATTATAATAGGTTGGCCACCAGCAGATTATTTTGCAAGAGAGATATTTAGAACACGAATTTACAAAAAATTACCTGCTTTAGATATTATGAACATTACTACATTTCTTTATCTTTATGGTAGTGTTGTTAGAGATTTTCTAATACAAAAACAGTACAATTGAGATTTTATTGCATATGATTGATACGGATTAAGATATTTGACGAAAAATAATATTTTGTACCTTATAGATCATTGAGTTGTTCTCAAAAACGGTGAACGTTTCACTTCGACTTTCATACTGTGAATTGGCGCGTTCATGGATTGTGAATGGCTCTTATGTGGAATTTCGGTTCTCAAAACATTGAGCTGTTTTCTCCACACTTCTCCCAGGAGGTCTGCGCACAGGTTTCCGGTTCGGAATATTCTTCACAGCGTACAGGATGTCATAATTCGAGCGAATTATTGCGCAGACAGCTCCAGTGCGCTCGTCTCGCATGGTAGCAACTCCTCGAGTTTTCAACCTGAGACTTTGAAATTGTTTTAGAATTTTGTATTGCAATTTCCTGCTTTGCACTAATAAATGAATCTATTTAAACCGGCAACTCATAGTTAAAATTCGAAGAAATCATCAAATCCATCTGTCAAGAATCAACATCATCACTTCTTCTCACCACCAGATACATGAGGGAGGAGAACTCAGATCCACCCCCACACAACAGTGAAAACTTCGAGACATTCAACTCTCAAGCTCAACCAACCTCAAAAGTGAAAAGTTTTAATCATTAATCACGTGCTCAACCACGTGAAAACAACAGTGTTCCTACAATAACCTCATCACCAATGACACATAGTGACGCAGACATATTCGCTTCACCTGTTCTACAACTTCCATCCACAAACGTCGCAAAATGTTTCCTCCAGCCACTAATAATAACAATAGTGAAAAACGTGAACAAATAACTTCCCAATCTCCATTTGCGCCCAAAACTAGTATCTCAACACATCAGGGTGGAAAAAGAAACGGTTCTGCAAAACATTAAACCACCATGTGCAACAACAGCGACTATAGTGAATCCCTTTTCCCATTTTAATCTCCTAACAGATTCGTACTAATGCAGGACATGGAAACAGAAGATCAAGAACCTCCCATTCCAACTCACCAAATTCATAACATTAAACCTCCTCCTATACGCGTACACACTACCAACACCAGCGGAATAAGCCTACTCATAAAAACCTCAAATAAATATTCTCCTCCTCATTATCCTACCATGCAGAGGAAAAAAAATTAAACTTAATCTACAAACACCTGTCGATAATGTAGATCTACCTCCAAATATCTAATAGATAAAAAGTAACGTTTCGTACATATCGAATCAAAAGTGAAAAAAAATTACAGTAGTAGTAAGAGGCCTTTATCACTCATCAGATAAGAATAGTATTAAAGAAGAACTCATTGCCCTAGGAAACTGTCAAGTGTTAATAACCCCAGTGATCCATCCAGTTACAAATGTCAATCTTCCCTTATTTTTCGTAGATTTTTCCCCTAACCCAATGAACCCAACTTTCTATTACCTAAAATTACCATCCTTCTCAAAAACCCAAGCCGAATCCCTCCCCCCCCCAAACCAAAAAGGTATATAGTTCAGTCTCAACTGAACTGTCAGGACTTTTGTTCACACTCGCAATTACTGCAAACACCCCTCTCCCCATTCTTCTGACACGTGCCGTCTTCCCAAATCGACCCCACCCTCTTATCCCAACTACCAAGGCAGCCAATTACAGCCATTTACAGAGGTTGTTGTTATTACAAAAATTTACAAACTAATCTGAACCAGAAATTCCGCACAAACATTCCGCCCCTTAACATCACAAATAAAACATCAGTAAAGACTCCTTGCGGCCCTCCTCCTTCCCACACACCTCATCACAACTGTACTCTGATGTACTAAGAAATAGATACTCCGTTAAGGCCTCACCAAATCAAGAAAACACTGCTTCCCATCCACCCAGCAACGGAGTCAATATCCTCAATATCAATATCAATAGTGAATATATTATACCCATGTGAGAACCGAGAACTGTTTATCGAACAATTATACCCGGAAAGACTTCAATATATAATACCATTTGTTCAAAAATTGAAAGTGTAAACTCAGCCATCACTCCTCTTCTTAATGTCCTCCCCAAACTTCTCAACAACAATGCCCTATCCAAACACTACCTCTCATTCTCCCCTACTCAATATTTGTACCTGGAACGCCTGCAGCCTAAACAATAAATTCCACGAACTGTCTTATTTCGTTACAGAATAATATTATGACATTATCTACAGATCTGACCATCCCTCTAATACTCGAAAAGGACGATCTGCTAACCTAATTAGAAAGACTATTCCCCATTATTCCATCCCAACTAACTCTTCCATCGAACTAACTGCAATAACTGTCCAACTTCCAAACAACATGAAAATTACCCTAGTAGCATACTACGCCTCCCCTAATTATAAAATAACTTACAACCTTTATAGCCATGTTTCAGTCCACTTCCCTCTCCTTTCATAATTGGAGGTGACTTCATCACCAAACACGTGATGTTTGGCTCTAGAATTTCCTCACCAAGAGGAATTATCCTTAACAACTACATCACTAACAAACAATTAACTCTATTCTTTACTAATGAAATCACCTATTATCCGACTAATAACGCCTCCCCAGATGTACTGGACGTCTTCATCTGTAAGAAGTCTAGAAAACTCCTCTCGAATATTCACGTCATAAATGAGTTATCCTCTGATCACCTTCCTGTCATATCATCTTTATCCATAAAATAAAATTCACTATTCTTTCCCCATACCATAAACAATAGAATTAATTGGAACCGTAAAAACTTAATCCAAAACAGACTTCAAATCCCTATCTCACTAAATAACGAAAAAGAAATCAACGCAGTTGTTTCTGTTTTAACCTCAATAATTAGATCAGCTATAAAGGTGTCGACCTTAACTCTTCCCCCATAGCCACCTTATTCTCAAACCAATAACATTGAACTGAATTCAAAAAATTCATCAGAAAGAGATGGATAGAAACAAAATGCCCTTGTTATAAAACAACCCTCAAACTAATTTCCAAAAAAAAACCTTCAAAGATATCAATAACCATATATATACCTAAAAAAATCTCCCCAACTGAACACCTTAGACTGCTCCCTCTGGAAAAAAGCCATTCTCAAATAAAAATCCTGTATTCTGCCATTATTCCACAACTCCAAATGGTTTTCCTCGCCACAGGAAAAAGCTAACCTTTTTGGTATACTTCTTTATTCTAATCAGTTTAAACCTTTTCGGTCTTCCAATCCCACACTTATCCACAACTCACTATCAACATCCAAAAAAGAGCTAAACCCTCCATCACTATTCACCTTAAACAATTTCGAAGTTAAAAAAAAACAGTTCTCGGAAACGACCTAACCAACGCAAACCACCCCAGACATCTTCCCACAAAAGCCTTTTTCCTACTAACAAATATATATAACGCAATACTAATAACTTGAAAAATTCCGAATAACTGGAAATTAGCTACAATAATAATTATTAACAAATCCAACAAGATCAAATCCAATCCCACTAACTATCGACCAATCAGCCTTCTCCCTATACTTTCCAAAGTGTTCGAAAAACTCCTCCTGCCTAGACTTAAAAACAAACTTTCCCACCTTATACTCAAACAACAATTTGCCTTTCGAAACAATCACTCCTGTCCCCAACTGATCAACATTATGACAGAAACGATCACCAACTCCTTCGAAGAAAAGAAAAGATATGTATAGCAAAATTCCTAGATTCCGAAAAAGCCTTCGATAAAGTTCACTTCCCTTTCTTAACTGTTTAAAATCAAACCCCACCTCTCCCAATACTACTTAAACCTTCTCTCCAATTACGTCACCAATCGATCGTACAGAGTTAAAATAGACAATCACTTCTCTCCACTACATCCTATTCTCTCAGGCGTCCCACAAGGAAGTGTAATTGGTCCGTTCCTCTACTCCATCTACACCCCAAGATATTCCTATTATCTCCTCTACCACCACCTCAATATTCGCAGACGATATCGCTATCACTTCTCACGCACACGTCTAGCAAACCGCCGCAAACTACCTTCAAACATCCCTAAACCTCATTTCCATCTGTGCCAACGACTGGCGCTTAGTCATCAATCCTTCCAAATCCGTAGCCGTTCCCTTCTCCCTATCAGTCACTATCAACAATTCCACTATCCCTACTAAATCTTCCCATAAATACCTCGGCCTAACCCTCGACTCCAAACTAACATGGTCCCTTCACATTTCTCACCTTAAAATAACAATTCTCCACAGATTGCACAAATTAAAACCATTACTGAACCCGAAATCTCCTTTATCCATCACAACAAAAAACCTGCTTTACACATCCCTCATATTTCCCCTCCGGTTTTATGCCTGTTATATTTGGGGTTCGGCTGCTACCACCTACATAAATAAAATTCAAATATTCCAAAAAAAGATACTCTGGTTTGTAACTAACTGACCCCGGTACGTTACTAACACTAGAATCCACAATTACATAAATATTCCCTCAACCCAAAAAACCATAATTCAAACCACCCTAATCCAACTTAATAGAAATCACCACCACTTCAATACCATTATCTCTAATACAGAATCCCATCCTCCTCTACCTAAACTAGAAGGCTATAAAGAAAACGACGAATTGCCCTGGCAACTACTGTAAATTTATATATATAAAATAATTTATAACTTCCTCTTCAACTACTCACTCAAGAAGCAACTATATTTCTTCAAGTTAATTTTAACATGGTAAGGCCATCAATGTATCACAATTGTAATATTTTCTGCATATTAAAAAAACATATTGTCTAATAAATTGCATTGTATTGAAAAATCGTCGAAAAAAAATGTATTTTTCACTTAACGTAAGAATTTAGTAGTGGCGACAAGCCAACAATTTTACACTGTCATTAGTAACCTTAGTTTTTAAGTAATCAATGCCTAACTGTCATGCTTAAAACATTAAAAAATTGACAACAAATTAGTTTAATATGCAAATCATTCATAATAAATGAATAGTTATTCATTTCCGCGTTACCTGTTGATTCCAACAGATTATTTAAAATCCTCTTTACTTAATGTCTTTGATGCTATGTCACTCATCATTTCTGTAAGGATTATAATTTTTTGATAAGGGTTTTTAACAGAATCAGGACGAGATTTTTCCATCCTAATCTTTAAGAATCAACTTTATTCCCTGAATATGCGTTCCAATGTATATTTCCCCGTCTCCTATAAAACATTTCATTTTCTACAAGAATTGATCTTTCTACTTATGGTAAATTTAGATTCTAAGTATATATCTAGTATATAATGTATTTAATGGTGCTCATTCATTGTTTGTGTATTAAATCCTTAATCATTCTAACTTTTCCCATAATTTTAATTCCTTTCGTCAGATTAACTAACGTTTTCAGGCTAATAATCGGTTACTACCTTCACCACTTCCATTATTAAGTAATACTTCATTGTATTTGAAAGTTAACTGAAATACTATATTTAAAATTGAGCTAGTGTATTTTCGATGATTCAGTTTTAGAATAAAACGCGAAAATTATATTTCGCGAAGGAAGAAGGGTAATTCAAATAGGGGCAGGAGTGAAAGAAAACGCAGTTTATATCAGTAATCAACTTTTTTCGTCATCACAGATTAAGGGATTTCCAGATCAGAAAATAGACTCGGCAACCTTTTCAGACTTACTCCGTTCAGCCCTTCGTCTGAGTGATAATATGACGAGTTTCGTGACTTTTATAAGCGGCCAGTGAGTGGAAGAAAGATAATGGAATTAGTCTCCCTGTTAATCCTTTACACGATCTACTTAGTGGAGAATGGCCAAGTTTTTGGTCTGGAAAAAGTGAATGCCGGTTGTCGAAATTGCCGAAACCTTTTTCTTATAATGAAACAATCCTATATGTGCTACGTGCTACGCTTTATCTTCTATTCCTTACATTGCTCCTTTTTTTCCTTGAATATTATGTAGTCTTTCTCTGAAAATTTCTACAAACCACCTTTTATTAATACGTTGTCAGAATATTTACGATATCTTATTTTCTTGATTACTTATCCTAAGTACCTATTCGTTACGTAACTAAGATAAACGAAAATGTGTGAATATTCGACTTATGTACTGCTACATTTTACCTAAACTCAGCACATGTTAATAAATTACTCAATATTTTAAATTTAATCCTACTATGGTGTCTCTTTTATATGCTTTTTAATTGATTTATTTTAGAAACAATTTTAATTTTCTATTTTCTATTCTTAATTTTTCTAACCATCAGTAAAAATTTTCATATAAAATATTCTATTCCTTATTAAGTTTACATATGTAAAATTGTTATAATCATCATTAAATTTTGTTTCAGGTACGGTCAAAAGTTAGTAGATGAAGTATAGATATATCTCACGCCAAACTCGTTACAGTCTGCTGAAATAAAGAACGGTACTGCGTAACTAGTTACTATCTCTGGTAAGAATTTCTCACCATACTAAACATAAAGTAAGTTTAAATTGATCTTTGCTCTATGAAATTAAATGTTTCCTTTATTGAACCCTAAAGAATGCTTCGATTATGTTTCATTCCGTTAAATACGATTTCCTTCAATTCGATCAATGTCTAAATTTTATCCCATTGCATGCATAATTTCACAGGTATGTCAATTTCTTATATTTAATAACAAAGGCAGGTCCGCTCTCATCGCTTATTGTTCCCCTTTATCAAAATTTAAATAGCCGAAAATTTTAGCCGTTAATTTGATATTTTTTCGATTTTCATTATGAAATATTTTAACTTATAAATTAAATATTCAGTTTCTATTTCAACCAAATTTGGTACACATTTTCCTTACGACCCAGGAACAAACACTGTGTGAGCGACGGGGGTTAACGGCGATGACATTTTTAAAACATACGACAACGGCCGACATTGGCATCGAGGAAATCGTTTTCGTGATCACTGATATTTATAATGTCACTCCAGATGTTTTTATATTTCTTAAATTTCAAATATTTGCGGCATTTGAAGGGCGAATCCCTAATCCTAATGGTGAAAGTCCGTTACATGAAACTAATGATGTTAAGGAAGTCGCTTAGTTTGATTCTGACATTCACCATTCCGGTTAAATTGAAGTCCAGTCCTTACGAGTCCTGGTAAATTGCTTCCTGGTGTATTTTAAACTGCCTCATGGTGCAGGAACTATTGTTAATTCATTTTAGATACCGCATGCATTCTTGCCTCCCATACGATACTGGAAGTATTTATTACTTCCTTAAGGTTACGGAATTGTTTTTCACTGTCTTAAGATATCGGGATCATTTGGCTTAATTATTTTTAACTCTCTTAAAACACTCTATTGTTTTTTAATTAGGGTATTTTGTTGAGTCTCTTATCGAGTGTATTTTCGTCACGTTTACTGTAGCTGAATTTTTTAAGTTTTCAGTAGTTTTTTTCAGCTTCTTAAGGTACCGGGCGTTCATTTTATTCTTAGGGAACAAGGAATATTCTTGACTCTCTTAAGGTACCGGGAATATTCACGAATTTCTTATGATATTCTTCCGTTAATTAAGCTACCGGGAGCAATCTTGACTCAATTAAAATACAGGGAATATTCTTGAGTCCCTTGTGGTACCGGGTATGTTCCTGACTCGCTTAATATTATTATAAATATTAAAAAAATATTTTTAAGTCACTGGGAATATTTTAAGACTATTTTCTTGACGTACTTGACTTCCTTAAAGTTTCGCGAATATTTTGACTCTCTTAACGTACCCTTAACTTTCTAAGAATAAGGTGCTACGTTAATGTACTGTGAGTCGTCACCCCTGGTAATCGAAATTTTTATTTCCCCACCGGCATATGTCGTAAAGTGAATCCTAAAGAGGTTAAATTGTTAAAAAATGTGACTCTATTTCTGCCAGTTAAGACAAATGTTGACGAAGTGAATACTATCTAATTAATTTCTTTTCCAGACTATTATAAATAAATACCCTGAAACTCCGGGGAGAAATGTACAACAAAATAGGGGGAAATCGTCTTTTATCACGATTATTACTTGTATCATACAATCTGCGACAACGATATATAAATTGTTCAAATGGCAGACTGTTTAAATTGGTACATAAATGATAATTGTATTAATTGAAAAGTTTTTCCTTTCCCCACATCAGGTGACTTTTAGTTACTCAGCGATAGCGCGTACCTCATCACGTGACCTCGTCCCCCTTTTTATCTTATAAGGCCTGATTAGTGATAAGGCGAGATTGTAGGCGTTGCTTACCGTAAAGCCTGAATCTTTGTTAAGTAAATCCGTATTTCTTTTTATTTCAATTGCTTCTAAAAGTACACTTTCCAAGAAGTCTTGTACTTGGTTCTAGATCTCATTTTCATTAAATTTTTATTGTGGTAGATCATCAAATAATGTTACGCCACTGCTGATTTTTCTGTTAGATATTTCTATCTAGAAATTATTAACTATACTCGGCATATTAAATTGTTTCGATGGGTTCACTAAGATTATATTATAACATAGAAAAATACTGTAACATAGGAAACGAAACTTATAGTGAACGTTATTTTTTTATTAATTACGAATGTAATGTATTTGAGAGTTTTAGTTCAGCTCGATAGTCCAATAAAGTAATTAATACATTTTGTGTAGCGAGTTATTCATGTTGGATAGTAGTTACTAATTACTCTACAAATTTATTGATGTTGAATAATAATTTACAGCGTTTCCTAAGCTGGCCTTAAATAATGTTGATAGTCAATCATCTCACTGCGTGATTTTTAGAATTGTCTTGAACGGCTCAAAAGTAGATACTCCTTGCTTTTCGCAATCCTATTAATGTGTATATTTATATACGCTACAGAATATTGAAAATAATAAAAGGCGGAATAAATAGTAATTCATTAACCTTAAGAACATTCAGCTTTACATAAACGTAGTGAGCCTTCCCAAGTGCAATCCGGCCGACTCTAGTTCGCTTCACAAAAAAGCCTGAAATATTTTTTTTCTCTCTTTATTATAAACTTACAATATACATGTGAACAGAGTATTCAGCAAGATTACTGTAAGGAAACAAACGTGTAGGAGAAACATCCATACATATTTCACCCTTTTTACATTGTTACACTTTTCTTCCTATAGGAAGTCTTTCGGCCATGTTCGGTTTAGTCTTTGAAGCTACTCGTCTCACAGTGATTGGTGGTAAGTGACGATGAACATTTTGTATACTAAAAAGTGTCTGAAGATAAGCTTACTACAGTATACTAATGGAATTTTTTTTATTTTTCCAGTACAACTTTGCACTTTAATTATATTTACTAAATCTGTAATTTGATCTAATACAATACTGAATAAAACATTAATGTTTTATCATTATTCATTAACAGTAAAATAATTAAATAATGTGTAAAAATAATTAAATAATGTGTAAAAATAATTAAGCATTGGTTTGATTACTACGAAATTTTATCATGTTCTTCAATCATATCTTTATAGTTCTGTATATTTAGTTTCATATTTTATGATTATCTCGTTTGACGAATTAAACACTTAATTTGTTGGATTTTCTATATCTAGATGATTCCATAATTTTTAAGTAATTAACATTTTTACGATATATATAGCAAATATACAATACGTATAGGAGGTATAACTTCATTTTTATCATAATAAATTCACAAGTAGTCACTGAACCTCCAATCATGAACACAAAGCAAAATGAAATCAGGAAATAAAAATAATAACACAACTAATTAAAATTAATTACCTTCGCAGGCAAATAACTAACATTCATTTTCTAAACACCACACGAATTAATTTGTACCCCAGAAAGGAAGCCAATGTTAGTGTGCTTCGGGTTATGTTGTGTGAGGATGAATTTATTAGCGGTTGCACGTGATAGGAATTTAATGGATCAACTGGACGGAAGACCGTAATCCTATACAGGAAAACTTGCATATTAAACGAAGTGATATGTACATAGAGTGATTGCCATGAATATTAAAATTTAGTTATCTAAAACGTCTTCGAACATCTCCAATATATATTAATACGTCCATGCAATTCAGTATTTAAGTATATATATATTTCTGTTTATGGAAATTTCCACTAAGCAACCTTTTGGTCATCAAACCGCAGTTGGAATCGTTCTGTTGGTAACACCCATTAACTGTATTTTGTGTAATAGTAATTTCATAATAAGAATCATGAAATCATAAAACGCATCTGAACACAAACGTGAAACTGTAAACGAAAATTAGAGAATATTTTACAAATAACTCTATTTTATAACTTAGTTTTAAAATGTTATGGTCGGAATTATTTAAATAACCTAACAAAACTGCCCGACATATGTAAAAATTGTACTTTTACAGGATTTAATATAATTGGTTATATGTAAATAAAATTATTTGCCTATACGTGAACTTGGGAACTAAATTTGAAAATTATTATTTTGAAAATTCAATTCAATTAAACATTAACAGAAATATACCTCACTGTGATTAACATTCCTCTTAATAATTGCTAATTTTAAGGGAGAAAAAACATTAAGAAATCTAAAGTTAGCAATAAATAATCTTGGGTAGTAAGATTATTTTTTAAGATACATAAATTACGTTTCATTAAATAGAAGTTTTCGTCATATAATGCCAAATGTCATTTTTTTACAACCGAATTATTATAATTTCCTTCCAATCAGATGAATTAAATTTTGCTTTAATAAAACCCATTTTAAAAAAAAGTACCATTGTTTTAAGCTAAATAAGTACCTAATATATTCTGTTGAATATGATACATTATAGTGTTAGATAACATTGCTTTCGTATTTTTTCTTCGTGAACTAAACAATAAGAAGCATCAATTTTGTCAGAAACTATTTTAAATAAACGCATTGATTTTAGAAAGAAGTAGGATACTTTCATATTAAAATAATTATTATAACTATCAGAAACAAGTCCTAATTTCCAATTTAATGCCTATTCTTACTGTTTCTTCGTATCACGATGACGCGAATGACTTGAGACGTTTCCAGTCATGAATGACTCCACCATTAACTATGGTGAATTAGTTAACGATCGAGCATTCGCAAATGTTATATAATTTAAATCATAATATAGAAACATCAAGTCCATTGGACCATTCCTATTTTCATGAATATTTGTGTACGTTCGATTACTGTTAATTTCAATTTGATTCCTTTTACATTAATCGCTTTCAGAGTTTGTACCCTTCCCTCACAAACCATGGTCGATCGGACACTAGGTTCACTAGAGAAAGAGGACAAAGGGATAACCAAACGGTTTGTTTTTTCAGGCTGTAGTATATTCTTTTAATGATTAATCTAAAATTAATTTCTCCAAAGCATGCCGGACTGATAATATTGACAGAATTTGGCTAAATAAGAGGATTGTAACCTGAGTTAGATAGAGAGTTATAATTAGGGATACATTATTTTCCAGGTGGAAGTTCTCCAGATCATTGTTCAATGTCTGTTATTATACTTGGCCTGCATAAAATATATGTAGAACCAGACGTTTTGCTTACGACTCATCGCTCCGCAGTACAAAGATACCGGGTTTGAATTTCATGGATGTTTGTGCTCGTTATCAACATATATACTGGGTTTAAGGCTGTAGGAGAATCATTACACAAACCACTCCAAGAAATCAGGAATGTCACATTGAAGATGATAGTCAGGTATTCGTCCTGGCAGTCCAAGGTCCTCAATGGGCTATAGAGCCAAAGCGAAAGAAAGATTTTCTTACGATCCTGTCAGGAAGCTTCAGATCTTAGAATCGTGGGAGAAGAGAAATAAAATGATGCAAAATTAGGGGGAAAAAATGTAAAGTGATTATTTTCACGAGAGTGCAGAGATAGGAGTCCCGTCATACAATATGTGAGAACGTCTTCTCTCTCGAATAATTAGGAATATATATTAACAAGCAACTTAACTGGTGGAAAACGTAAATTATGTTGTTTGTAAATATTAGAAACCAATGAGAGTATTAAAGGCCAGTGATAGGTCACGTGAATTGGCCTACACTTCCTCGTTTGCCCGATTTTGAAGTACGACGCTGCCTCCTGGGACCTTTATCGAAGATGTTACATAAATGCGCTGCAAAGAGTGCCAAGCTGCAAGGTTTGTGGCAAAGGGTAATTTAAAAATTAATTGGGATTCCCTAAAGCACAGAGAGAGAAGGAGCGACTACGCGTGATTTTAAAAGCATTGAGGGAGATTCGGCTCTGAGGGAGGCAAACAACATGTTACTTTGACCGACCTACATTGGAAGAAATGGCCAGGGTGAGAAAATTTGAACCTTTAACCTGCGTCACTGTCGCAAACATACCCAACAAGTTTTTATGGAAGGAAATTAATAAATTAAGGAAGTAATTTTTAAAAAAATTCGTATATCTTTTAATTTATTTCTGTGTAACGATTTATTTCTGTATAAGTTAATGTAGCTATGTAACGTTGCTACCAGGGTTTTTTCAAAGCAGTTGGACTAAATGAATAAATACTATTCAAACTCAAAAAGAAAAACAATTGGCCAATGTAGTCCTTAAGAGCTTAAACGGGAATTCTGAGAATAATCCCAATAAGTACTTTGAAGAGTCCAGCATTAGCGGGCTATTCTGGCTGACAGCTTGAATACTGAATAGTCATTAGTTTAGAGCCGTCTTATTGAATAAAGGACAGATCTTGAACACAAATTCACCGTATCGTTAATTGCGCTGTTTTGTTTATCTCGTCAGTGCCCGGAGGCTTCTAATTAGAGAGGAACGATGCTGGCGGAACGCAATACTTCTCGCAGTACCTGGAGCGAATGCATCGGCCTCCCAGTCATTAGCTTTGTAGTGACAGCAGGGCCCGTGCTTTTCCATGTGATGATTTCGCGGCTGGTTGGAGGCGTTTTCATTCAAAATTCTGTTCATCTGGCCGGCTTTCTAGCATGTCGTACGATAACAGCTCGGATGTCGCACAATTACAGCCAAATTGCGAGTGGTGGCCGAACACGCAAAGTTAATGGAAAATCTATAGTTTATATTGTACAAACAAATATTGATATGGTTAATCGAACGATGTAATCTGTGTATATAAAATTAAATCCAATCAAACAAACTCTATCGAATGTGAAACTGACTAGGTTCAGAATAATATTCAAAAAAACGTTGGCAATTTGTTACAATCCTGTTTGTGTTTCTATAAATGTAATAAATATGACGATTTCATAACTTGCGTATCATGTCCAATGCATGTTAAAGTGAATTTATTTCACATCCGAAACAAATTAGTCGGATATAGTCGGGACGATATTTAAACGATAATATTAACCTTATTTCTGCATTAATATAATTAAAAAGTGACAGTAAGGTTCATTTCTTTATTTAGAATATCTGCTTCGTGGTAAATTATTCCATGTATATGAATTGACCTTCATATACATAAATAAAATTAAACTAAAGCCACGTTGTTTGCTAAGACAGTTGTTTTACTACGATACGTACATGTTTAACTAAATACAGAATTGTGGCGCAGAATCCCCCCCCCCTCCCTCAAAATAATTCAAGATTAATTTGTAATATTTGAGTAAAAACACCTGTGAACCCAGAACCTAGCTCTGCGACTTGCTAGAAATTACGGACTTAAAAGTTGGCGCCGAAGTGACGGGGCGTCGAGGAAAAACCGTGACTTCAAACAAAGGCGGCGCATTGTGCTATAACCCTGCCTCAGGGGTAGTGACCTGACCAAAATCCCCGAAGGTCAACCCTTCCAACAAACAAGAGTGACAAATCGACGGAGATTGGCTGAAATAAAATACTGAAGAGGTTTCCATCGTGTGGAACGAGGACATTGGAAGCAGACAAGCGAGGAATCCGGACAGTTCTTATCTATAACTTGGAGATCGAAGAAGTCTGGGAATGAAGAAAGTGTAGGAGTAAAAATATAAGAGTTCGAAATATGTTCTTGGAGAAAAACAAATTGGTTGGAGTGAAACTACAACGTGGAGTATAACGTAGATGTACAACTTGGAGAAGGAAAAAAAGGCCCTACCGACGGAACAAGAAGCTATCTAGAGATGCTAAATATTGTTATGCCGACGATGAAGTGTAAGGGAGGAAGCTGCCAGAAATTCCTGTGACGATTTTCCTGTTAGCCCGGGGAAGCCACCTACAAAAGATGAACATGTGTGTTTCTGTCTGCGATATAAATGAAATTTTTGCTGCACATATATGCAATCCCTTTTCATTTCGGTTTATGTTAAGAGTCTCATAAAATCCCCCTGAGCTTTTTCCACTAAACGTATCAGAAATTTATTTGAATATGAAATGTAGTTAAAGTAAATTGTCCAAAATTTAAACTCAATAGTGAATAAATTTTAATTACCTTGGTGGAATTGAAGAGGACTGTTGAATTTGTGTAAACCGTTAATTATAAATAAATTTAATTTAAAGCCATTCAAATTTTTTTTTTCATATAAAATTAAATCCCCCTCCCACAGCTATACAGGATGTATCCATCCATACGTATCCGCCCTTATTTTTTAAAAAATTGATATTATGTGTGCACGAAAAAATATTTATTACCGAATCCTATTTAAAGAACCAATATGTGTTATTTTCGGTTCCCGAACCATTCTTAAAGTAGCAGTATCCGTAGTTAAATTTTAAAGGGGAAGATTTGAATTGTAAGGTAACATCCGTTAGTGCTTTTAAAAAGAAAAACTTTACAAGTGAATTTTGTGGTTGGAGGTTCGTTTGGTATATGCCATATTGGTCTTCAGTAAGACGAAAAATGAAAAATTAAACAATCTTAAAATTCAAATAAAAATATATAAACCGACACTTCATGTAAATTAGGATATTTAATTTTATCAATATAATTTATAGAAAAGGTCAATCATAAAAATCGAAATAATTCCATATAAGCTCGGCGGTTAAATTTGTGAATAGATTTCGTTCATTTCGCCGCTGCATCAATAACAAGAACCAATTTGATTTTTCTTTCCCGGAATAGAGTCAATTCCCGGTGTAGTAAGAGAGCACTTTTAAGAGGGTGAAAAATAGTGAATAATAATTACTTCACATTTTGAAGGAATTAAAACTTCAGCTACTTCGACAGTCACCCTCATAATTTCAGTGCCCCGGCCACTATTTATTCAACACTATTTTCAGTCAACTTCACAGTTTATTAATCGTACAGATAGGAAGTTGTTATTTGAAAAACAAAAGTGGTCTAAAGTAACGATCATATAAAACTGAAGTTTTAAGTTGGCAGCCGCAAAATGTTTTAGTGTTTGTTTGACAGCCATCCATAGTTAACGTTCACAGAGAATTTGTAAACATGGAAAAATTTGGTCATCGTTAGGTGATACAAATCTTTTGAAAGGTCTCAGTACAACAAATATAAAAGTCGAGATACATTCTACTCTAGGGGAATCTACACCATCGTTTACAACAATAAAATATTGGTTGGCAGAGTTTAAAAACGAACTTTGGTCGACCAAATGAAGTAACTGTGCCACAAATGGTGAAGAAAATCCACAAAATGGTGTTACATCACCGTCGGCTAAGATATGAGGCCAGCTATAAGGCAAGGTGGGCGTTTCAAAAAGTTTTGTACATCACATATGACAGAAATTTTTTGGGAAAGAAAAAGTGTGGGAAAGATGGTTGTCGCGTGTTCTTAAAATGTAACCAAAGCAATAAAGCCAACGTTTTGCGTCGATTCATGTGTACAGTTGAAACATGGGTCCATCACTTCTATAACGAAGGAACAGTCAAAAAAACGAACTGAAAGAAGAGAATCGGCTCCAAAGAAGGCGAAGACAGTTTAATCTGCTGGAAAGGTCCTGCCGTCAGTTTTTCTGGGATGCACTTCGAATAATTTTCATTGAATAACTTCAAAAAGGAAAAACAATCAACGTCGAGTATTATGACAACTTCTTGCAGCGTTAGAGTGATTAAATTATATGGCGAATAAAGAACTTTTGCACCAGTTCACACATCCATTATCGGGATGGTCAAAATTTTCCAAATATGTAGAAGTGGAGTCTGCTGTTGATAGCTATTAAACAGGATATCGAAGCTTTTTAACATCACTGGGAAAAGTGTATCGAGTTATAAGGAGACTACGTTGAGAAATAAAGATATTTTTCCTCAAATTTTTTGTTTACTTTTTAGGTGGAATACTTCTGGGACTACCGTCGATGTGATTTACTTTTACAATTTCAATAAACCATATAGTAAAACAACCACAGTCACGCTATTGGAAGGGCGTGGGACAAGTACCAAGAACCCGATCAACCTGATGCATGTTTTATTGGGTTTGTCCAGCATCACTTTTAGGCGAATGCCTGATGGAATCCTTAAAATTTAGCGCGAGGAACTTAGTTAGCCCTTGGCTACATTCCTCTACCATTCCGCATCCCCCCTTTTAAATCCATTAATATTCTATTAAGGGAGTTGACACCACGTGAATTACCTTAATGTAACCTGGTCACTCTCACAAAAAAATTGTTTAAATAATTTATCTGTAGTAGTTGATATGGTGAATGCGTGAATGTGGATTATCGTAATTATGTGAATGGAGCCTTGGCAGACCTGTGAGTTAACTACAAGAATCACTCTAATATCACATAACCTAAAATTTCAGAATGTTAATGTTGTTCACTAATTAATTTAATGTATTTCTGCCTAGTCTAATTACAATAAAATGTCAGTATTTGTTTTGTAGTATTTGGAAATGACTTTAAATTGATTTTACTGTCTAGGAAGTCTAAAGACCAATTTTTGTTTCCCCTTCGCTGTACAGTCCTATGAGGGCCTTGGCCTACCTGGACATCTTACATTACACATTCCGGTTTTCTTGAAGTGACACGTTGTCAACGTAGTGATTCTCTTTCATCGAATGACGAGCACAAACACGTGATTCGAATCCGGGGCCTCTACGATGAGAGACGGTGACACTGACCCCTACACCACACCAGGAGTCGAAACACACACTACTAGAAAAATAATACACGAAAATCAAACGGGATGAAATACATCATACAGGACAAGTAGGTGTCTTACGTCTTCGCAGATGAGCAGTATGATTTTTATTTCAAGTAATTTATTAATGGCGCATTTATATATTGACATATATCGTAATATACAAATTTTCAATTAATTATTCCAATAATTTATATTTTTACTATTAATCCTATTATTAACATTTTTTTGTCAGGCTTTGTTACAAAAAAATATTTTTGATTATTAAATGAAGAAATAATATTCAAATATGTATATCCCATAAAATTTTACATTAGTTAAACTTAAGTACAATAACGGGTAGTGTGAAATGTAAATATTGAACTAACGCAGAGCAGTGTTTATATCCTCCGTTCCCTACCACTTGAATAAACATTTTGAATTGCTTTCAGAAAGGGAAAACCTGAATTAAACCGGTGTCCGATTCAACGAGATTATTATTATTATAAATTTCGTTTGTTTATATTGTATTGTTACGATTACGGTACTATCAAGTGGTAGGGAACGGAGAGTATAAACACTGCTCTGTGTTAGGTCAATAGTTACACTTCACCCTATCATTTATTGCACTTAATTTGAACTTATATAATATTTTTATGCACCAGACATAAAATTAAGTAAATACTGGAGCTCTCGCTACCTCCTCTTCTCGTTTCGTTGGCCAGCAGTTGGACGGACGCTATCTCGTGGAAGTACATTTATTTATGTAATTTGTGATTTTGTTCACCATTCTCACGAAATTCCATACCATATTCATGTATTATTGAATGAGTTCATTATAAACAAAACTCCATTGATTGAAATCATCTGAAAAATAAGTATTCTTGGCAATTGTTATTTACACCCAAAACGTTCCGATTACTGGAATGAGTTTTATGTGGAGACGTTTAGACTTCATTGTATATCACATTATATCCATATAATTATTTTCAATTAGACTCGGTTCTATGCTTATTGAATTTAATTTATTTCGATTCGCCAGTTTTCAGAACTTATCTCTGAAATCTCTGCGGTGGGTGTAGTTGGCGTGTAAAGCTTATGCTTCCCCTTCCCCTTCCCTTTCTGTTAATTACTGCGTGATCCCTAGGATGAACACAGAACGCCAATTTATATCTAATCTCGCAGCATCCGATTGTGTAGCGTCTGCTGTGGTACAATGGCTTCAGTCCACCCGCGGACATGTCGTGTTAATAATAACACTATCGTACGACAATTTTAATAACATATAATTTTGAAAATTTAATATCTAATTTAATAGCTAAAATACGTACCGTAAAATACAGAAATATTTCTTAATAAAAAATAAAATCTTAAATTATCTGTGAAGAATTTGATTCAATAAAATTGTAGGTGGATCGGTAATAGGGTCTATACAAAGAAAGTTCTTATGTGAAACCGATTACTTAGTGGAGGTTTGGGGTTCAATTAATGGTCCGGTCGAGATATTTCATCTATACTAGGTCAGTTGTCGTTCTTAAAAACGTTTTAATTTTTTATATTCGGCTATAGTTTGAAGTCAGTGTCATCGCAGGAAAAGATTCATACGAAACATTAAAGCAGCTCATAGCGACAATGACAGATTATGAAAAATTGTTGACAATGGACGTTTTTTTTGTGTTATTGCATGTCTGCTAAATTCCACAGTTGGTCGCTGCCGTTGAACGATAGTTGGCAAGAGTTTTCCCTCCCCTCTGTTTTTCTTTCAACATATTGTAATGACACTTAATTAGGCCATTAATTGTTTGGACGTAAAATTTGAATTGTATGAGAAATCCATTATAGCGGTCTGACCGAACAAAGCAACAATGAGAGAAGCGAGCTCACTTTGCTTTGTCGAAAAGTCAAAAATGGCGTATGCGCGCTAAAACTCGAGAGAACTAGGAGTCAGTTTGCGGAAAAACATCGCGAGGAGCAGAACAAGTAATATAACTGTTAGTTAGCGGAGAAAGATTGTTAGGAGCTGATGGCGGAAATACATTATGAGGAGCAGAACAAGAAATATAATTTGAGCAGAGACTAGACATCGTCATGTATAACTAGTTAAAGTTGTAAATTACTACAAAGAAAACATTCACGCCGCAAGTATTGCAGCGTAAATAATTGAAAAGTAAGAGCGGTTTAAGTCTAAAGCCAGGAGCTTAAAATAAGTTAGTTTGCTTCGAAAGAATAAACAGTTAAAATAAATCGTCAGTTTACGTCCAATTCAGTAAAAGACTAATAAATATACGAAACATAGTATTCCTGTAAGGCAAGCAGACATCAGATAGCAGACATTCAGGAGGATCCTGTGAGCCTATAAATTTTGACTTAATAGTGTAATATCTGTGAGTCGACACTCGAATCAGTGTAAAAGTTTGCCATAGTGTACTTCCGAAACCAAAAAGAATGCTGGTACCAGCTGGACAGATGTAAGTAACAAAACCAAAACTAATGATTAATTGTAAACGATAATTAGAGGATAAGGTCAGATTTCGTTCTCTTTTGTCAATCAGAGTTAATTTATTTACTTTTAATTGATTTCTATCGACATATTATTTAGGTAAATTGTAAACTGTTTGTTAATAAGATTTTTAAATCAATTTGTTGTGTCCATTATCAAACCCAGTAGAGGCCCTGAGAGAGAGAGAAAGATCTCAAATTTTGTTGTAATTATCTTTATTGCCACAAAATAAAAATATTTTGTTTGTTAATTTTTGACTATTATTTCATTTAATTAACGCCTTTCATTTAATTATTACTTAAATGGCGCCTCACGTGAGGTAAATTCATTAAAATTCTTTAAATTAAAATTAAATTATTTAACCTTTTCATTATTACAATATCAAATTATTTTTACATAATCCTATTAAGAAAAAATAATTTTACAATTATTTGTGCATCATTTTGATTTCTTCGGTCTCTAATAATCAGTGATAACTGTATAATTTAAAAAGTGATAACAGCTTAGCTGACATTTTTTACAGACTATTATCATGGATTTTGAAGTGGTGGGATTCAACCTCATGTATGCGCATTTCATTCTTATCGCATAATTTTGTATCGAAAAGATTTGTATTGCACTGTACTAACTTCATTGTTGTCTTCCAAAGTGCAAAACATTAACTGGAAAAGGAAATTTTTGGGATGCTATTTGTTTGAGTGAAACCTAAAAGTGATTCTATTGTAACCAACCCGCAGAGGTTTGATTTTATTAATCAACTTTATAAAAGTAATTTTTCAAACTTATTAAGCGAATATAACTATAATTTTGTCATATATGCCAATGTAGAAAGCGTTATTAAATTGTTTGAAATAAATATTATTGCTGTGGACAATCGCCGGATTATTATGTATTTCTTACATTTAACGACAAAGTTTCATATTTTTATATATTGTTTGATTTTGGCGAGTTTTAACCATCTGCATGCCCCGATACTTTAACTTAGGGCCTTTGCTACTCGAACAGAACACTTTTATATAATTATGAACGGCAAGCATAAATGTACAGTTGAATTAAGATATCAGGATGTAAAAATGTTCACCGTATCAGGAATCGAAACCGGGTTGAAGTTCTACCAACTTTATATATCCCGGTCGTGGCCCAATTGAAAATATTGCTCAGACTCAGTCGTATTTCTTAACGAATTCCCGGTCGTATATAACTTGCAATTGCCACAGAATCTCCAATCGCAGATGCGTAGGGGTGACAAGCAACTAATATTTCCCTGTTGAACAGTAGTTTTTCACCTGTACAGTCTTATTAATATTTCAGAGTCACCATTAACATTCTGAGAGGAATTCAGGTGTTGTATAATAGGCTGCTGCTTATCTCCCTGTTCTTCAAGAAGTTGCGTCTGAGATCTATCACAATCACGGACGTCAATTTTTTTGTGTGTGGCGTTATCTAGGTTTTCTGGAGAAACAGACCGCACCCTAATTATTTCGTACACGCATGTATTTGGTTGACATCATACTCATCAAGACCGCCTGTTGAGCCGTCCAGAAGGATATTTGAGTCCGGTCAACCAACACAGAGCACGGTTACTGAGTGTTCTGAGGGAGTACGCTATGATTTCCTCCTTACTGTCGAATACTTGTAAGACGATAGCGCCAAAAGATACACGTTTGATAATTAACATAAATGTCGTCTGTCCTAGTAACAGCTTTTATAACGGCCGTACCTTTTCACTCAAGTCCTTCATAAAAAGCTTATAATATAGAGGAAGTCCGCGAAAGCTTTTCACATCTTGTTTATTCCTTGTACCGCAAAAAAGTTGCTATGTATCTGCGCCGAAACTTGTACAAACATTGTTGGTATCTTAATTTGAAATAAAAATATTGACAAGTTTTGAATTATTATTATTGAAGATCTGTGACACACATGTTGTAATTAGGCTTCTTTAGTAAATAATTCAATTGATGAATATAAAAAATATGTATCTATTACATAGTAAGGTATGAGAAAGACTTAGGTGCGGTATTGTAAGAAAAAAATTGGGAAACACTGACCTAGGTAGAACTAAGCTCTGGCAAGGTACATCGTGTCAGTTATAAAGTTTGGAGACTGGTTGCTTTCTCTTGAGCCACTTTCCCGGGTCTTGTCCTGCACATACGGTGAAGATTGTAGGTTAAAAACCTGCTGCCAAATTCAGATAATGCCGACGCGCTTCTTCAAACTGCAGGTTTCTGATACGGACAAATTATGAAGCGTTGGCTTTGTCTTCCTCAATTGAGCCTCTTTTTTTCGGCAGATGAATGCATCCAGTGAATAAACATTTTCCTTCTTCAATCTTAATTTAAAGATGTGGGTTATAAATCCACAGTTGCAAAATATTATTGCATATAAAAATAACAACACTTCTCCAAGTAAACAATTTATGAAATACTAAAGATTTAAGTCTAAATTTAACGACTGTTACGTTAGTTTTATTGACTAATGTTGCATAGCGGCAAAAACATATTCGCACGTTTAATCTAACAGCTGATAACTTTTCTATGCAAGTCAATTATATTGAATAAAATCATTTCGTTCCCACGAGAGCTCTGCCGGAGGCTACCTTTCGGGATGCCTTCATATCTCTCTGGTTTTTGAACTAAGGTTCCCACATGCCGAGGCACCTCGGCCTGTTTTGAGAGGTGTATGTTTCGGGGTCGCAGACCTTGGGAATATGGTAAGAGTTGTGCGCTATTCCTATTGGAATAGTCGGCCAGCTGCCTCCTAAACTGGTCAAGGCACGGAGAGGGGAAAGCTGCGACCCCACATCAAACCCCTCTCCCGCCATCGGGATCTACCTGACGCAGGTTTTTCTAGGGTTTTCCCTGTATCACTTTGAGACGAATTGCCGGGTAGGATCCTTAAACCATAGCCCGCGGGCCCTAGTTAACCCTTGGCTACTTTGCTCTACCTTTCCGCATTCCCTCTTTCACTCCTTTTCCTATAATATAAGAGGGGAGTTGGGAGTTGCCATTATGTGGATTACCCTATACATAACCTTTCTACACCTACAAAAAAATCATAATATGATGTAAAATTATTTGACTCCTTTAAAAGGCAATATTTAACGACCTTTTTGCTTAAGTAAAAAATTAAAGGTTTTCTATTTTACCTTAAGCCAACAAATCGTCTTTATGACAATGGAAACAAAATTATTTGAATTGTGAAGTGAAATGTCGTCTACCACTTGATGCGAAGCCGGGCATCTCTTCCGCCAGGTGATATAGTGCGCTGATCCGTGCAATACTTTCACGTACCGCTGACTTCTTAATTTAGCCTTTCTCGGTACCGGTCTATAGCGTCTCCAAGATTTATCTCGGATTAAATAATTCTAAGATAAAGCCCTTGTTGTAGAGAGCCCAGAAGAGAGAATGCAAGGTGCCAAGATAGTTTTCCATCCATGTAGGTGGTCAGACGTTTCCATTGTTTACCTTTTGGGTAAACCTTGCCGGTTTTGACGTGTTCTTTTTGCGCCATTCTCATACATCGTCGGAAATCATGTCAAATAATGGGGTAGCAGGGTAGTTTGCAGGTACAGTTCTTAGATTGAAAAGCAAATTTTTGTATATCTGATTGTTGTTGAGTCATTTTGTAAATCTTTTGCCTCTTAACATATTTGTTAGAGACAACTGTGGATTTTCCTTAGTACTAATATTAGAACTATCTCCTTCTAACGGCCTTTCATAATTACAAAACAACATTATTGGGAATAGAGTGAACGCTTTCAAAACCATGAAATTATCAAGATGAAAAAATGAGTTCGATTCTTGGTTCATTCGATATTTTTCGATCCTCATACATTAATTAAATTTAATTTCATGGCCTCTATGGCTTGAGCTTGTGAAAGTTTCCACTCTATTCTTGAATTAAAAATTTTAAAATAAAACCTGACCAAATTACGCATAAAAATCCGTTCTTCATTGAGGTTCTAAAATTTAGACCATGTGATTCAGTAAATTGTAGGCGAACCAACATTTGGTCTAATTGATGGAGGAATTTCACACTGGATTTGGAGTCGAGAAAGGTCGTCCGCGCCAGCATTAACCTGGACATCATCTACAAATTCCACCATCCGTCAACGTCTAGGAAGGATTCACGACGTCGTACTGGCAGAAAAGAAGTGAGTTATCGATTGCACCGATTAGTTAACTTGATACGCCAATACTAAAGATGCTCCGTCGAATCTTCCGAGAACGCGGATTTTATCATAAAATAAATAGTTCTTAGACACGAAGCCCAAAAACTATAACCACTGTCCGAGGAACTGCTTTTCAATTTCGATTAGTGCTCTAGATTAATACACTATGTGAAACAACGACTGCTTACCATCTTGAAACGTTCGGACTTACTGAGAGGCTAAATAAAGTATTGGCTGATATGAATAAAGTCATCTCTGGAAGACTTTATCTTCTCGATAAGACTTCCTTCATTCTCTACACCGAGAAATACTACCTTGTTTATTGGCTGATATGTTGTAAATGTGCACACGGACCTCGAGAAAAAGATCCATTTAAGATGTTTATTCGCATTACTGACAACCAAGAAACCACAGGAGTCACCGGGTTGACGCTTACGAGAAGGAAACTACTTCGAGTCTAGTTTTTACTTTCAATCCCGGCGACTCAAGTGATATTTTTGGAAGACAGAAACTTCGAATAAAACCACACGACAATCACCAAGTTCAAATAGAGCTCAACCTGGCGACAATGCTGAATTAGACGATACGGACGATGTAGCAACGACGATTACCGGAAGAAGACGATTAACTTACACACGGCGAACAACTAGATCAAGAATTGTACACTAAAAAACAGTGAGGTGCTCTGAGCCAAAGGAGCAAATATATGCCGCAATTCATCATCTGCATTTGTGACTGAACTATAGTGTTCCACTGTTAATTCCACTCGGTATCGACTCGCGGCACTGTTTAAATTTGAATCACTTGAATGTTTTTTTTTCATTTATTGTTTATAGTCGCATTAACATAATATTCATTGGCGACTTTCCATACACAATAAATGAAATTATTGCATATGATTCATATTACATATACATATTAATCTTAGCCAAACATGCATTATCTCTTTATATTAGATCTTGAATGCCAGTTTCCTTACTAAACTTTAGCAGGCTATTTATTGCCACTGCTGAGGTACACTAATACTGTTGTGCTTCGGGCAGTCGTAGAGGACACGCTGGATCGTCAGGGCAACCTTCCATAAGTCACACATAGATTGTTGTGAGCTAGAGAATATATTGAAGTGTGGAGGCTAGCGTGAAGAGTTCTTATCCTAGCAACAACCACTTGCTGTCCCTGTGATAGATTGCTAGCGTATGATATTTCCTTGAAGTTTCAACTGCATTATAAAAAATTCCTTCATTCCATCCTCTTCTACACTTGTATGTCACTTTACTTCCGGTATTCTGGCACAGGCTTGTCCCCCGTATTTTTAATGCATATTGGACCGTTGTTCCTCCATGTTAGGACTGTTGTCAGCCCTTTCATTTACCACTATTCCTCTGTGTGCCGGTATACATCCTATCGTTATCTTATTATTGCTTTTCAGGATAGTTATAGTGTTTTCTCTGATTTTATAATTGGGTTGATTATTATAATTATTGCAGTCAGAGAGTCAGTTAGAAATTAATTATTTTTGTTTGGTTCATCCATGCATCGTATTGTTTCCATATATATGGCATATATCTTGAATGTCCTGTGATTCAAATATTCGATTATTTTTCGAGCCAAGTCGAAGGAGATGTGATTTAATTAAATTCGTTTTTGTGTATAAGGCTTTGTCTGAAATAAACGTCTTCCGAATCGGATGTGTTCCTTCTACGTCCAAATGTCAGACAGCGACATCGTTACAGTAAAACGAGTAAATCTAATATAAATACTAATACCTAATAATTTTTTACTGATATTGAAAACCAGTAACTACTCCGCTTTTCTACATAAAGACGAGGATTTACGCAGTTCCCGCCTTAGTCCATAATTTTCCGAAATCTGAGAACAATAAGATAAGGGTAGGAATTATTGTGCGTCTCACTTCCATTTGGACTCAGACGTCTTCACTTATTATGGTACTTCTTACTGCATACTTGAGGTAAGCTTGCCTAAAGCAATATTGTCCTCTTTTTCTGAGCTAACCTATATGTCAATATGAAAGTCAGCTTGTTTTTGCCTCTTCCATCGTGTCACTATTTTAGTGTAGAAGTCATATTTAGAAATTCTTATCGCTTTTCATTGGTTCCGAACGTTTCTCCTCCACCCCCCCCTCTCTCTATTTATGTTGCTTTCCTAAAAACTGCGTTTAACTTTTTTGCAGTTGGGTGATCACAAAAAGTAATTCTACCTATCATAGCTCTGGGACAGCCGAATCCTAACAATTTAATCTATGTTGGAGTAAAAAATTTAAATTAATATATGACGTATTTCGAATTGCCTGCCAACTTAGGAAGATGCAAAAAAATACGAGCGTTCAGTGCAGGAGGACTCTCGCTTCACATGCCTCACATGCTTCACATCAGATAACTGGCAGCTCTACGTAGCTATAATATATTTTAAGGCGTAGTGTAGATAATCGCTCTTATTTTACCTTTGGAACAGTAAATCTATTAATTTCCAACTTTATTGAAACCATGAACTCACTGTAAAGAATAATTTTTGTGGGCTGGGTTTTTACGTTAAATCAAAAAATTATTGACCATTAAAGAATTTGTAATAAGTTTATTACAGTTAAGCATGAAAAACTCTTATCTTACGTAGAAGAGATCTGCTGCCCGTATTAAATACGTACTGCTATTCTGTGTTGTGTTGCTTGCTGTAGCTCTCGTACCGACGTCTCCGTATCTCACAGCTGGCAGAACGGGTTAACTGCAGTGATGACTTTAGTCAGGACCATTGCAAGGCGTCGACTCAGGGATTCACCACTGGCTAAGGCGTCGGCCTCCGGGATTGATTGCTGGCAAGCCGTCGTACTAAACTGTGTGGCTTCAATGAACTCTTCACTAACAAATTGTGGCCCCTTTCTCACGACGATTCTGCCTCGGACTATATCAGAGACAACAACTTGGAAAAGTTTACAGCAGAACTCATGAGATTTGTAGATCGGTGACACTTAAAACGTATACACGTAACGTAATACGGAGCCTCTCATCATCACATCCACCAGCTGCGGTGAGCGCAGAACAACTGTCCAGTTTTAAAAGCTTATCTCCGTTCCCTCCATTATAGCCTCCCATTCTTTTACTTTTTTCATTATTAGAAAACTTGGTCGAAATGTCAGTTTCACTGATTCTTCCATTGTTACAAGAGTTATAGCACGCAGCTGCAGTTCTGTAGTTAACAATGGCCAACAATTCTGTCATGTTGAGGCCAAAAATCGAGACAGAACACGAAAATTACTTGGATGGAAATATTTATCTCCTCCACCCCCACGCACACCACGTCCAACATTTCACAGAAAACAACTCCCGGCATCAGTCCGCCAATGCACGAATTCGAATTCTCCAAACCACAGCAAACAACACTTCCGAGACAAAGCAAAACTAAACTAAAATACACGCGTTACACCTCCGAAAGAAAGTAAAATATATTAAGAATGTCATGTGTTTAATAAAGAATGGACAAACAAATATTTGTTTCGTAATACAGGGAATAAAGCGTTGTTTTAACTGTGTCATGAAACGATAGATGTATTTAAGTACAGTCTGAAATACGATGCTCCTGGAATTAAAGAAACTTTTGTCTCATCGTGGAGGAATTACTTGGCCTAGAATCAATGAAAAGTATAACCTCTGGTCAGAACTTGCTTGTATGTAGGGTTAAACTTTTAAAAAATAAGTTACAAGTACAAGACACAGACAGAGATATGTTGTATTTTCATTTCATTTTGCATCAGGAGAGCCTTTGTAAAGCTGCACTGGACATTACGCATGAGGCACATCCTATTGTTTTGTGGTGAACACAGGGAGGATGTGGAGGCAGATTACGAAGGCGTAATTTACCACAACAGTGTTAGGTGGTTGAGTTTGGGTATTGCAGAATAAAATCCTCTTATTTTAGGATGCGAAGATGATATCTCATGATTTAGTTACAAAAATTGGACGTGACAGGTAGAGAGAGATATGAGATGATGTTTTCAGCTGACGTATTTGATAAGCTGAATGTAACATTTCAGGGAATTTGGATGTTTGCGCGGGAAGGAAACACATAAAGCAAAACTAGATTTATTTTCAAGGTAAGAAGATGAAGGAAATTTTTGTCATTTCCCTTCATTAGAAAACAGAAAGTGCCTGAAAGTGTTTCTGCTAAGATTAGAGATCATCGGCTGAGTCTGGAGGACGAGGTCATAAGAGTATTTCAAGACTTCAAGAAAATTGAGCCGAAATTGAATTTTCTCTCTTACCCTATCACTGCTGATATTGATACAGCACCTGAGGAGCTGCAGCTTGAACTTATTGACGTGCAGTCAGATCACACCGTGTAAGAAGTGCCGAATACTGTGACATAAGTTGACTTTTACTAATCTTTCTCTCCTAAAAGATTGCTATGTACGAAGAAATTCGCTAGGATAATATTCTCTACATTTGCATCTACATATATTTGTGAGCATAGTTTTTCTTGCGCAAAGACCAACAAGAGTAAATATATATGCTCTTTTGACATACATTAACTTGCAGAATAACAAGCACTCTCTTTGTCTCTAAATTTTAAAAAGAAAATCCAGAAAAATGTGATTTGGTACATTTGCCTCATCCAAAATTATTTTTAAATTAAATATGGTTGTAGCAGTGAAATTAACACAGTAAATAAAATTAATAACCTACGTAATTCAGCAAAGGTATATCTTGTAGCATAAAAGTCAACAAAATATAAATAAAATAAAATAGTAAAAGATAACACTTAAATACAATCATTTTAAAAGGTGCGGCCCTCCACTAACCTCCACTCCCACAAAGTGGTTCCCGAGCCGAGAAGATTACCAATCCCTGTGATAGCGCTTTAAGAAATTATTACGCTGTTGAAAGTATTCGAGAACAATCGAACTCTAATTGATCCTATCATTAAACATTTCGGACCACCAAGCGCTGAACTAATAATTTGTTCCCCAAAATTCAGTACTTATTCTTCTTCAGTTACTTTATAAGGATGATTTTTGAATAATGAATAAGAAAGATAGCCAATTCAGACAAATAAGTGATAATATAAATACCACACAACGTTTATGGGATCCTCTTGAGTTTTTTCAACTGACAAGTGCAGTTGTGTCGCTCTAGGCTCTTCATCACCTGACAAAAGGTACAATGATCTCAGAAACTTTTTGTGGTATTTATATTATCACTTTTTTGTCTGAACTGGCAATCTTTATTATTCATTATTTTCAATCAAACGTAATTTTTTTCTTTTTAAGCATGATTTTTGTTGAGTTTTGGAAGGGCCTCCGATGAGGACAACATTGCGAGACTAATTAGTTCAACAAGCGAACTCATGTATTTTTTTAAAAAAAACTATTGTTATAGAAATAAATTAAAAGTACAAACGTAGTGTAACTGGAACTTATTATTATATTTTTTGCTAACTCTCTTGTATCTTCTTGAATTCTGATATCAACGGAATTGTGTTCCTATATTAGAGATGGGAAAAACCGTTATTTTTAGAGATCGTGTCGGAACCAGTCACTCAGTCGAAAGCCTCACCCCTCTCGATTCACCGAAATGTATATTACATTGCTTAAATGAATTTTCAATTGTTTTTGCAGCGAATTTGACCAATAATTCTTTAACATAAAACTGTACACAATTTTCGATTTTATTTATAACTAGCTGAGTGCTCGGCGTTACCCGGGTACTTACTTAGCCCGGAGTAGGAATTGATTCGACGCTAACCTCTTGGTAAGCATTTCATTTAATCAGCATCAGTAACACCACTGTTTGTAACATTTACCTATTTCCTATCCCCTCCGTGACCTAACCCCTCGGCACTTAACTTCAAATAAATCAGGATCTTACTACACAAATTAACGTGTTTAAAATATCACGATGAATTAAAACAGTAAAAAATACTCGCTAACTTAATAAATTCTATCAAATACTCCTGGTAACTTAAAGGAGTAAAGAAATACATCCTTTAACTAAATAGAGACAAAAATATAGCTGGTACCGTTAGAAAATAAAAAAATGGTAACATGAGAGGGTCAAAACAACTCCGGGTAACCTTTTGTCAACCACGTCCACCATCACGCGGAGGAACAACATATTTCATGAACAACTAAGGTTAATGCAAGAATTAAACGCAGCGACTCCTATAACCCCGGAATCGACACTAATATAAGTAAATTTTGCTTACTTCTAATCTTTTTATGTAAACCCCTTCCACCACCTTCTGTACGGTAAGGGTACTTCCCTTCATTGCCGTTTGGAGCTGAAATTAGATACTGAAAAATTCTAGAATGACAATATCCATTTTCGCGGCTCCGAGATCGATTTATTCGACGTTAATAATGGCCGGTTAGGAATATATTTTAATTACACCCCTCCTTGAGGCGATAGGTGTGTCTTAATTCCTCTATGTTTGTTCCTGGATTGTAAGTAACATTATGGAGACTTGACCGACCGTTTGGTTGACATTCGAAATTCCGCGTTTCACGGATGATATGTGGCCCGATCGTCAATCAGTGATATTTTTAATTAATATCGCTGATTGCTAACAACAAGCCGATAGAGAGAAGAGCTTTTGATCTGAGACGACACGGTTCAGCCACGACTTTGTGTGCACTATATTTTATCGCCTCAATTTATTATTGATTGAATAAACGTTAAATTTTATAAAAGTTGGAATTAATTCGTATTCATATTAGACTTCAGCATTTTATGTGGGTTTACATCGGTACATATTTAATGTACAGAAATTGTGTCCCCACAACATGTGTACTTTCAACTATAGTTGAAAGAAAATAACGAGAATTTTTTAATCCCCTTACACTTTGCGTTATAACTTTATAATTGGAATAATACTTTTATATTCTTCACCTGGCTTCTGTAAATTAATATAATAATTTTTATTCGGTGAGTAAACAATTACAATATAATTCTATGTATGAATATATCCTATAAGATGCAGACAGTATATAATAACTATTAAATAATTTACAAATACTGGTATAGCCTCCAGGGACTGAACTACATCTTAATCAATATGGTAAACGTCAGAATTAAACTCAGTGGCTTCCATTACGCTTGATGCAACACAAGTCTCAATTGTTTACTCATTACTTTCATGTAACGGCCTTTCATCCACATCCTCCCCCACCCCTTACTGCTAGGTGCTGAACTATAACTTAACTGAAACACTGAATGTCAAAATTAAATTAATTGACAACTATAACCCTAGATTTGACACAAATCTCGGTTTTTTCGCGGTAATTTTATGTAACGCCTCTCCACCCCCTCCGTTAATGGTGCTTTAAGGGGTTGAAATTATACACTAAATACATATGGATAGAAACTATTACTCACATAGACCCCGAAAAGTAATTAATCAACGCTAATTTCCGCCGTATTAGCACGTTTTTAATTTTCACAGCGTTCATCCCTTGGGAGTTTCCTAACGCTTCGTAAGGCTGACAGAAACCTTCACTGGGGTGTGCATGACTCACCAAAGTTTCAGCGCAAATGGATGAATGGTTTGAGAGCGCATAGGGGATTAATCGACGCTAATATTGGCCGTTTTAGCATGTTTTAACATTTAAACCCCATTCACCCCTTGGAAGTTTCCTAACGCTTCGAAATTTCTGCAAAAACCGTCGCCGTGGGGCGCACAACAACTCACCAAAGTTTCGGCGCAAACGGATGAATGGCTTATGAGCGTATAGAGGACACTCAGACAGGCTTTCATTTGTATATATGTAAAGATTAAATGATTATAAAAGTCATACAAATGACCACAAGAACATAATTTTTACAGTTGAGTGATTTGGTTTAGGATGAAATGGATGGTTTTATTTTAAAGAAGAACAAAGTTTTAGTGCATGGTGCAAGGCCACACCAGTACTTGTAATTTCTTTAATAGTTATTATATGTGCATGTATTTTATAGGAAATATTCTTACATATAATTATATTGTAATTTTTTAGACACTGATTAAAAATTATTAAATTAATCTACACAAACCAGACGAAGAAAGGAGAAGTATTTTTCCAATTGCAAAGTTATAACGCAAAGTGTAAGGTGATTAAAAAATTCTCGTTATATTGTTTCAACTATAGTACAAATTTTTTGTTGGTGTGTTTTAATTTATTATAGAAATACAATTCTGGAATAAATTTTCCATAAAATTAAATTATAAATGAATGCAGGAGGTTCTTAGATTAGCGAATCGTAGTTTCTAGGTAAATATGCTCTCGATAAATATTTATTTAATTCAGCGATAGCTGCAGATCCAGGGTCATGCCTTCCTTTGAGCTGATTTATTTATTTTCATGTTCTTATTACGTGAATATTATACGTACTTATATTTTAATCGTGGCTATATTTATTAAAAAGGCAAACTTTGCATGTCATTTAAACAGTAACGTATCATTGACCAGTCAATGGTCAAGAATCCTACCTACCTGATGCAGGTTTTCTATGGTTTTCTTGCTTTACTTTCTGGCTAAAATCGGGTAGCATCCTTAGCCCGGAGGCATTATCTAATCCTTGGATACCTTGCTCTTCCTTCCGCATCCCTCTGTATAATTCCTTACTACGTTATTAAAAAGGAGTTGCCACCTCTTGGATTACCTTCAAAAAGTTATGTAATGTAGCAAAGTTTTAAAAGTTAGATGCTGCAATGTCGTGGAATGCCTCCTCAGCCTTAAGGCTTCGCAATTTAAAAATTTCAATTGGTTGTATGTCGCTTATTGGCTCTGATCTTGTACATTGCTTACATTAATAATATATTGAATTTTAGTAAATATAGACGTTCTCCGAATAATTCACCCAGATTATAAGATTATACGAAAGTGACTATTTAATGTCAATAAAAGGAGAGTATAGTGCTTTTTTTATGAAGAAAGAGTGATCTTGGAAGGTTAAAGTGGAAATTATTGGATAACGTTGAGCGACAAGATGTGCTTAACGTTTACGTCAGACAAGACAATGTTATGATAATTTTCTGTCACTATATTTTGTTCATATGACACTAAATTTAATTTTTCCAAAATAAACTCTCATGTCTGAACTAAAATTTGAGAAAACAGCTAATTATTAATGTTACACAATAGTCTGCGTCATTATAACTGTGAAAATGATTGAAAAGTAAACTTCATATGGTCAAATAAATTTCCTCATAATTTTCTCAGTAAGTCAAACTATGAGGAAACTGCAAAAAAATATTATTTCAAATACTCCTTTCTTTTTTATCATGTTTGATAAAGCATACTTTGTAACAAAGCATCACTAATTTAATGACAGTATGCTGCAAATTGTTGTAGAAACAGCAGTGAACATCAAACAGGGAACTCTCGAATTATTTGCTGTACCCTTCATTTCGTAAACGAATAATTTTTATTAATCATAGATTTTGTAAAGTGAACTTTGATATAAACGAAAATGTTGAAATACGTAACAATCGCAGTACATATTTTAATGCAATAATTACGATTCTCGAGATTTTTCTGTTAAGGTGGCTGAAGCATATTGTGGATTGATGATTGAGTCAGTCCCTGCCAAAAGAAGGCTAACTTTCTCGTGCTGAATGAGAAACCGGGCGAAGGTACATTTCTTTTCTTTGGCGTCAGGCGAACGTGTTTAGCGATTAGAAGTCGTTTGGACATCGAAATGAAGTTAGACGAAAAAATGCGAGTAGTGGGAGAATATGGTGGCCAGTTTTAGTGCACAGGAGACGATGAGCAGTTTGTGTTGAGATGCCCAGTTTTCAGTTTTGCTGGCTATGGAGCGAGCGAGGAGTTAATGAGTTACCTGTACAGAGAGGAAGCGATTCATTGTTTTGAAAGCAGAAGACAGTCCGAGACCATCACCTATGAAAATCCGCGGTTTTCATCCTGACAGATCCAGAATTGATGAAGGAGCCACTCGCCTGCCTTTCCTGAAGTTCTTCAACCTCATTTCCCGTTTCGATCCCAGTGTGACGCGGTCCGTATGACCACGCAGTCAAGTTCGAAGTTTGACTTAACGGTCTTCTCTTTTCTTTTCTTTTCATTTCATCAAGTGTTCCCAGTGGGACCCATCAAAGACCCGGAGAATAAAAGTAATCCATTCTAATTTAAATTTTATTTTTATATGTTCCATTCAAAGATAAATGTCTTCAATTCGTTTATAAATCTATTAATTAAATTATTTTTTGTTAAATTTAAATATTATTTAAATCCTCACTTACAGGTTATTTTCGTTACAAAATTTATAGTAATTATATTCTGAACGCAGTGTAGGGCTAACATTCTAGTAATGCATGAAAAAAATTAGTAATGCATTTAGACTTCTCGTACGTACTGAAAGAAAAATCAGCGTTTATCATTACATTAATTAAATACCTGTTCTTCGTTAACTTTTAAATATGTGGGTGGGAAGTAGCTTAAGTGAGTCACGTAGTTTTGGTCGAGTGAATACTTTGCACCTGTTGGTAGGCAGCTGCGTGAAACAACGACACGACGATGTCTAAATATTTGCGTCCGCAATGCGGTCCCGCTAATGGACTGCGGATCTCCACCCTCTCGTTGACAATTACCGAGTAATGTTACGTAAACACCAGCACCCTATGCTACACCGCTTCTGATACTTTTGTCCATAATCACGGGAATTAATTGATCAACCAAATTACCCTTTTACAAACTACACAGATGACATTTTATATTTAATAAGTATACTGATTTGGATATTTACTTTTTCTCAATTAAATCAAGTGAATACATCCCAACTCGTATATAATATAATACATTCATTTTCCATAGATCCTCATGAGAAGGAAAGGTTAAAAAATTTGGACGCAGTCATACAAGGTACATTTCTTCGGATCTGTAAATAATAGTTTAATATTCATAAGAATAATGTATAATAACATAATGTATCATTAGTATTTTATCTATATCACATAACTAAAGTTAAAGTTTTACCTAATAAAATCAATATAATTATTATTTTTTCACTCTAAAATATTTCAATACTCAAACATTTCTAATAGCTCATACACCATTGTATCAGAGTTTCAAGGTTAATACAATTACTTTCAAAAAATTCGATTACAAAGTAGTGTTTGAATCGAAATTTTTTAATTACATTTATGAATGCGACGAGATTGTAATTGTCACTCACGATGTCAGAGGCAAACTAACTACTAAGGAAGTTTTCAAACTTGTTACTGTCTAATACTAAATTCCAATCCGCAGATTTTACTAAAATTTTATTGGCCAACTCCTAATCTCTCACTTTTATTAATAGCTTTATCTCGAAGATGATTAGGATGCTTAAATTTTCAAATACTAAACTTTCCAATGTCCATTGTTTTACCCACTTATCTTCATTCTAGATAACAAACTCTTCAAACGGTTTATTGTCCACCATTTTCCTAGCTGGTTCAATAAAGAATTGTAAGGATCCCTTAAATACTGGTGATACCTACTGTCATTAAAATGAGTGAATTATATCTTAAGAGCTAAATTGCTAAAATATTGATAATAAACTATCATTTTAGTTTAAATTGCCATGGAAACTGAGAAAATTAATAAGTTTAACTTTGATAGAAACAAAGGCAAGAGTGAAAATAAATAATAATCTCAGCGATGAATTTGAGGTAGATTTTGGAGTTAAACAAGGGGAACCTTTATCACCGAAATTATTTAGTCTGATTATAGATACAGTAATGTCTCAGTCAGACAACAGAGGTAGTATTACAAACAGATTAAAACAATGTATCGCATACGCCTATTGATAACCACAAGAACCAAAAAACCAATGGAAACTTTCCTCCTAGAAAAAACTCGGCGCAATTTGGCTTAAAAGTTAATCTAGACAAAACCAAATATATGAGATGCACAGCAGAAAACGGAGAACTAGCTGAAGTAATGATAAATGAACAAACCTACCAGGAAGTAAAAGAATACAAATATATAGGATCCGGAATAAATCAAAACAACTCAATAGAAGAAGAAATAAAATAGCAGCTGGAAACAGATAATATTTTGTCTACAGAGACCTATTTAAGAGCAAATTAATATCCAAAAGTGCTAAACTCAGATTATATCAGACTATAATAAGACCAATAGTCACATATGCGGCGGAAACGTGGACGCTTAAAAACAATGATATACAAAACAAGACCAATAGTCACATATGCGGCGGAAACGTGGACGCTTAAAAACAATGATATACAAAAGCTTATGCGATTTGAGAGAAGAATATTAAGATATGTTAATATATAATTTAAGGTAGATAAGGATATGTGGAGAATAAGAAACAGTGCTGAAATAGACATGTTTATTATACATAAGAGCATAACAAATTACATTAAAGCATTGAGATTGGGAAGGTATGGACACCTATGTCGTATGAGTGAAGACAGAGTGGTAAAAAAGATCTTCAATTGGAATCCACTAACATCAAGGAAAAAGGGAAGACCCAGAAACAGGTGAAGGGATGATATGCTCAAGACATGAAGAAGATGAAAGTTAAGAACTGGATATAAGTTGTACAAGATAGGAAGAAATGAAGAGCAGCCGTGGATCAGGCCGAAACATTCGATAAAGGAAACAACAACATTGTGACCCCGAGAGTAAGTGAAATTAGTAGAAACTCATCAATTTCAAATTAAATGAAAAATATTTAATTAAATCAATACAAATTGTTTAAGAGGTGCAATAATATGCAAGCTGGAGGGTGTGTATAATGTAGCGGTTCCTATTGAGTTTAAAACAAAAACAAACTACAATTGCAAAATAATAAAAAATGATCAGGAGATTAAAATTTTGGCACTATGTGGAAAAATTACCATAAAAATGATAGCTTAAAACAAATTGAATTTATTATGTTAAATATTTACATAAGAAAGGAAACTACATACATAGAAATACAGAATTGAATAATAAATACTACCGACTTACTAGAACATGAACTCCATCTCAGCTACACTGCTTCTGATACTGTTTAAGTACGACTTGAAATACCCTAACATTTAAACGCAAATACTCCAGAAAATAAACCACAACGTCTTATCGTTTGAGAAAGATTCGCTGCCTCAGGAGTGTTGGAATTACCCGCCACGTGTTGCCCCGTTCTCAGGCTGGCGCCCTCCTCAGCTAAATGTAATCACCGGTCTTCACAATCAAACATCGTGAGTCTCTCCGCCTCCGCAGTCAAACATATGTGTATTTCTCTACTCTCTTCTCCAACCTCGTTACAGGGCATCTTTTTACGAAACTATCCTTTTACTAGCAGAAATATTCCTAACTAGTAACAGCCTTCCTTATTGGTTACAGGGACGCGTCTGTCTAGCGTCGCATTCCTAGAGATTTCCTAGAACCGTGATCCATATACCTGTTGTTTACAAGCTATTTATGGCCGGGGAAATTCCCTTTTTGGAGTTTTGCTATCTTCATACGAAGCTAAAATTTAGAAAGTATTCCGAGACTTTTCATTAAAACAAAATTACCTTAAATAAACCGCGGCAAAATAATGGTTTAAGGAAAGTACCCTAAAATAATGATGAAAAACGTCAGTCAGACACTGAAGAAACCGTAAAATTTTAGTTTCAGCTAAAGACAGATAATAAATAATTAAATTAAAGGGTGAACCGAATCCTAGTGAAATATAAAATTGTTCATGGGAGAAACACACGACGTTATCAAATCCATTCGGAATTACTTAATACACTGTCCATGTTTCTTGTTGATTGTGATTGAGTACTGAACTCACTCCAGAAATTGCAATCCATTAAAGTTGAACGGAAGGTCCTATGCCCTTTTTTATGCAACGACTGTCATTCCAATTACATTTAAATAACTCTGGCAAAGAGCCTTGTAGATGCTTCTACAGAATTCTATCTGACTAAACGTGTTCATAAATACCACCGAGACAGTGTAACAAGTTATTTATTATAAATTGTTAAACTCTGAAATTATTTAGGGAACACGTTGAGCGTCATGTATGTAATATCAAGGTTTCTTGGTTTTTATTTTAATTTTTACTAACAAAGTTTATTTTTTTGAATAATATAAATGATTATACTAACAACTTGTAAGTTATAAAAATACAAATTTAACGTGAACAATTTAAAAACTCTTTGTATCCGGTTAAACTTTCGTAGGGAGTATAAAATGTGACAGTATAAAATTATTGCTAGTACAATGTTTATGTATTTAGATATTGTTTGTTGAGCTGGTATCGTTTCATGATATGATTTGTGTCCGCTCCTCCGTTTACAGCCCCTTATTCTCCAAAACCGTCTCTCTGTCTTGAATATAGGGGATGAAATTAGGTACTAAAAGCATCTAGAGTGGCATTATGAATCTGAGGAACCCGGTAAACTACTTATATGGCGCCAATATAGGCAATTATCGCATATTTTGTATTTTGAAAATGCCACCCGTTCTACCCCTACCCATAGGGGTGATTGAGCTAACTTAATTCCGCTAGGTTTGTTCCTGTATCTTAAGTGATACGTGTACCAAGTTTGGTTGAAATTGTTCCACGAATTAATGAATAACTTAATTAATTAAAAAGTCTTCTACAATATTAATATTATGCTTCATTTCGTAAAAACTCACCTTTCGGGAAAATGACCTGTCGAGAAATCGTCAATTGGGATATTGTTGTCGGGAAAACGTGCAGCGGGCAAGTGTGTATCGGGATTTTGTACTAGACCCGGTAAAAATCACACAGCACTCCTACGGAGGGATTGAAATGTTCCGTGTCGTTTAGATGGGAAGTGATACTTTCCATGTGGGTTAAAGCCACGTTGAGTAACTTCAGCATGCGAGTGACGGTGAGAATAAGTTAATATAATAATCAAAATTCCCTATATTAATGTAGAATACGAACTATTAGAGTTCACTGAGTTCATGCACAAATCAGTCCCTTTTGTTTGTTTTCCGGGGGAAGAGGGAGTGTAGAAATAAATATTTTCTCCAAAAGGAGTGGCTTTAGTGTTGAAATCATGGGTCTTGCTGAGCTGAACAGCGACATTCACCATAGCGGTTTAGTTGAAGTTCATCTTCAGTTGGCATGAACCGGGGTAAGAATGCGTGATAAATTTTTATTAAATATCCTAGAAACCGCGATAAATAATCTAGTCTGATATAAATCTAAGTCCTCGTGCGTTAAAAATACCATCAAGTTCAATAGGCTTCACAGTTTAACTAATAGTTAAGAATCTACTGTAAAATTATTAATTTATATAAAAAGCTCTATGGAATAAAAATTTGATCGATTAGGGAAACGCTTGATTTTCATAAATAGTCGTTGAATGTAAATGTTAAGATATTTCAGCGGAACTGATTTCTTGTTACAAGACGCAGATTCGTAATATTTGTATCCTATAGCAAATTAAAAACAAACTTACATGAAACGAATCCAGAAAGATGGGAACTTATAGAAAAATAAGGGATATTCGAGGATAACTGAACTCAAAATGGTAAATGTTACTTCAAAGAAGTAAATAACTTTGTAATTCCGATATATAGTGACAACAAAATAAGTCAACATCAGCTGACACGTTTGCTTTGAGATACAAAATTTCACAGTTTAAGGTATCAAATTCTATATTTTATCTATGAGTATAGGCCATGTTCAAATTAAAGGTAACAGAAAACTAATCACAATGCACTGTAACACCCCTATTATTATTATTATTATTATTTGTTTAAGCTGTAGGCTAATTTAATTCCTTTTGTGACAGAATTTGGACGAAAGGAAATACGGAGGCAACCAGGGATTGGCCGAGAACGTAGAACAGCTGTAAAATTATGAGAAAACAATTAGTTGGGTTTGGTGGGAGAAGGAGTAGGGTGGCAGATATTCTCTCAAATAAAAATTATGGCCGACGTTTTTAAAATATTCGCAGATAAGCATAAATCATCGCCTCGGAGAGGAAAAGTTATTTTTATATTTTACAAACATTGTCTCAAATTAATTTAAAGTTATCAGTTTAAATTATTAATAAATAAAACCACCATTAATTTTATTACAGTACTCTCTCCCTGGGAAACGATGATTAATGTCCTGCTTTTTTTTTTTTTTTTTGGGTGTAGATAGGCTATGTATAGGGTAATCCACATAGTGGCAACTCCCCTCTTATAGCATAGGAAAGGGATTTGAAAGGGGGGATGCGGTCTATCGCTCATTTATACAGAGATCCTACGCGTAGTGTCCGCGTGAGGCAAGTAAAATATTAAAAAGTATACGATTGATCAGCGGAATCACTGTGAAAATTTTCTTTCGAAAATAGAAGTGAAAACTGTTTATTATCTAGATGCCTCCATCGTGCTAGTCCCTGTCCTAATTAATTCTTTGCCAATCTGATATTTTCCATGTTAGTCGTTTCCAGTATTTCAATAGTTACTCAAACATTTTCTTTCAAGATCTATTATAGGGCAAAGTAAGTTTGTAAGTCTTTTATAATTCTTAAAAGTCACCCTTAACTTATCCATTATATTCCATTTCAATATTTTTTTGCAATACATGAATTTTTTTATCACACGCGGAAGTGTCATTAATATTGTTGTTTGAAGATTCTCTGAAGTTTCTCGGCCTGGCCCTTAGATGGAATACGAAATCTAATGGTTGATATATTCTGACAAAATGAGCAGTACTGCCAATATGCCAGAAAAATTTATTGAAATAAAAATTCTATTGAATACATCGTTTCGTCCACAATTCTGGGAACTCTTCAGGTTATCATGTAAACTACTTAAAATGAAAAAAATATACGATTTAATTGGGTTTACATTAATTGTAAATGTAAATTGACGAAAACATAGTTAAATAGTTTTTATATTTATGCTGTTTAGTTTTTTTCCATTATTATCTGACGGGGTTCCAAAATTGTGGGCGAAACGTTGTACTCAAACGATTTTTTTGTTTAATAAATTTTACTAACATGTTGGCTGTATTGCTCACTTGTTTATAAAAGAAATATACTGATTGTTTTCTCTACTACTGGAACAAGTCTTGGTTTACGCCGCAGACTGAGTTATTTTATCGATATTAGTGGACAAAATATTTGTTTGTATCTTGAGCCTTACGAAATATTCCGACTAATAAATTAATTTTAAAAGTTTTACTCAAATTTCCTATCATTTGTACGCGAAAAAGACCTGAATAAGGTGCAAATACATAGCGAAACATTGTTTTCTTAATTAATTAATTCGATTTGTCTGAAATTGATCAACTGCATTTTATATTTAATAAATTATTTGTTTTATAACGATAACTACTTTTAAAATAATAAATAAGTTTTATTTTTATTTTCATATCTTTATTCACTCAAATGCGTATGTGTGTGTGCATATGAAATAAAAAAATAATTCGACTAGACTAAACTTTCTTCATCAGCCAACAATTCAGAACGGGATTCTATTTCATCGTAATCTGATTTATCCAAGTCGTGGTATTTGAAAGGTTCGGTAGGAAATATCATCTTTATGGTTTCCTTTAATAATGCTTTTGTCTTTTTTTCTTGTTGGTGACCACCTAACAGGGCTTTGACTTACAAGTAATCGGTTTAGCACGTCTGTATTGCACGAAACCCTAGAAAACTCTCTTTCTATTCCGGTGATTCTTCCTATAGCTGTCCTACGGAAAACTCTATAACGGTTGGACCACGAATCAATATTTTGTACATTTTGTTATTGCATGTCACGCGCACACTTTCAAAAAATCTCTGTATAATATAATTCAATTTTTTAACATAAAATGTGTTACATAAGAGCATTAGAAATACTTAGGTGGGGTTTGGAAAATAAAGGTTGGAAATCACTGCAATACACGGTTCTTTTTCTACTTGCGAGTAAGTCCACAAAATGGTCTTAAGGCCTGTGTGAACTTGGAAGACAATTTCAATGGGTAGGCAGACGTCTAAATCAGTTCGGTACGTGTGTGTTAAGAATAAAAAGTTGAGTATTGTGCAGTGATAAGAATTGTTCGTAGAAGTTTATAGGTGACCGAATTCATTCCAGGATCGAGAAGAATTTGCTGAATATTATTCAATTTTCACAGTTTAAAAGAGGGTGACAACGCCTGAAATAATAGAAAAAGTGAACGATATGACTTTGGAAGATCGGCGTTCAAAGCTGCGTAATATCTAATGCAGGCAAGATATCAAAAGAACGCGTCGGTTACATTTTATGAGTAATTTCCCCATAAAATTGCTTTGCAAATGATGGGTGCTACGCAAGCTCGCAGGGGGTCATAACGCTATCGAACGGCACTTTCATAACATTGTTTGGCGCGTTTTTCGAAAAACAAGAGTGATTAATTGCGTCGATATGTGTCAAGAAATGTAAGATTGATTAACCATTACACACCATAATCTAAAGAACAGTTTATGTTGTGGATAAATGTTGGTTCATCAGCTTCTAAGAAAGCGAAAACGGTGCACTTTCCGATCATTTTCATGGCGTCAGTTGCTTGGATGAGGTAGGGAAAACTTTTAAACGAAAATATTGAAAAAGGTAATATAATAACTCGTAGATACTATTCTAAACTTAAAACTAAACTGGACTAAACAGACGCGGCGTGCAGGTAGAACAGTAATTATCCATCAGGACAGTTTTCCTGCCCACAAAAGAATTTCGGCGATGGGTAAATTCAGGGAATTTCATTACGAAGTACAGTAATATCCACCATTACCCCTCGATTTAGGTTGCTCGCACTTCCATTGATGGGTGTATTGATTACATACATAAAATTAATATGATTAATTTCTTTGGTTAATAAAGTCGCTATATCAATGTGATTGCTTACCGCAGGCATATTTTGATAAGAGAGTCAGAAATACAGTTCAAGGTTTTTTAAACTTAGGGAACCTGCGAGGGATGTTCTCTCGCAGGCAGAACCTTTTAGGAGAGATACGAAGGGGCTACCTTTGGGGATGCATTTTCCTCTCCGTCTTTGAACTAAGGTTCCCACAAGCCGAGGCACCTCGGCCTGTTCTGAGAGGTGTATGTTCCGGGGTCACAGACCTTGGGCATACCGTAAGAGTTGTCCGCTGTTCCCATTGGAACAGTCGGCCAGCTGCCTTCTAAACTGGTCGAGGCACGGAGAAGTGAATGCTGCGTCCCCACAGCAAACTCCTCTCTCGCTATCGGAAGGGCGTGGGACAAGTACCCACTGCCCGACCTACCTGATGCAGGTTTTTCTAGGGTTTTCCCTGCATTTTTCTTTAGGCGAATGCCGGGTAGGATCCTTAAACCATAGCCCGGGGGCCCTAGTAACCCTTGGCTACCTTCCTCTACCCTTCCGCATCCCCCCTTTCAAATCCCTTCCTATGCTATTAAAGGGGAGTTGCCCAATGTGGATCACCCTCATGTAGCCTGTTGCCCTAAAAAATAAAAAATTTAACTAAGGTTACCACATGCCGAGGCACCTCGGCCTGTTGTGAGCTGTGTATATTTCGGGGTCGCAGACCTTGGGCATACGGTAAGAGTTGTCCGCTATTCCTATTGGAATAGTCAGCCAGTTGCCTCCTAAGCCGGTCAAGGCACGGCATCGGAAGGGCGTGGGACAAGTACCAAATGCCCGACCTACCTGATGCAGGTTTTTCTAGGGTTTTCACTGCATTACTTTTAGGCGAATGCCGGATAGGATCCTTAAACTATAGCCCGGATACCTTCCTCTACCCTTCCGCATCCCCCATTTCAATTCCCTTCTTATGCTATTAAAGGGGAGTTGCCACCATGTGGATAACCCTCATGAAGCATGTTACCCTAAATAAATGTGGATTACCCTCATGTAACCTGTTACTCTAAAAAAATTAACCGCCGGTTACTCAGGAAGCAAAATGAAATCCTCTCCAAAGGCTAAACCGTGGTGAATTTAGTAACAAGAACTCCCTTCGAGACACCTGGAAATAAAGTTTTCACTCTCAGAGCTTGACATCAAGTGTTGATTCTAAAAATCCTACTCTAGGACTCTCGTTCAGATGTGTTGTGATTAGTTATTTTAATCAGGTGGCAGGATACCCTTTTCGTCCGTTACACGCTCAGATTGGACAGTTACCCCGGGACGCGCGTGACGAAATTCGTTTCTGCCAAACACGTCGCCTCGGCTCTACCTTCCTGCCTTTCCTGGTTTATTTCGGCTTTGGTTCGTACATAGGTCTTTGACCGAGTAGTAAAATTTCCTAGTGGCTTTGGTATTTACCCCTAATCGGATGAGTACCGTAAGGAGTCGTCCTGTCTCTAACAAAGGACCTGGGATAAGCATTTCGTTAATTTTAAAAAATGTAATTAATCAAGAACAATTTTGGAAAAGCGCCACACTATACGTGGGTAGACACGGAATCGGTTGATAATATTTATTAACGTAGATAAAAAAATGAGGAGTACAAAAATTGACATTTCTAACAAATCAATCAAAATTAAGATGGGTTTAAGAATGTGGAATGATTTATTAATTGCACGAGAATTTGTAGCTTAAATGGCTTACTAACTACGATAAAAGAACGATAGTAAACAGGTGAAAGAATATAACAGTGGATTACATAGCACTGGAACAAATTGTCAAATATTTCAGTATCTTTAATATAGGACATATTATAACAATACCAACGATATTAAAACATAAATCTTGCCAGAATTAGTATAAAATTCTTATATTGCGTAAAAAATTGATCTTAAATCAACTGAGGACGACTTAATAACAACTAGGTGAACGTTAAGATGTAATCTATCATTTAATTAATCTGAAAATAAAATGATTGGGGTACATTTAAATTAGAAGAAGATTTCTGATTAATATGTGAGTTATAAGTCACTTATTCTGACTAATAAGTGAGCTCGAAATACGTAATGAAATAAGTTGGACAGAGACTAACTCTATGGTTCCACATAAGTAATTACAAAACTATTTCAGTGCGAACCTAGTAAGGACTCTCAGCAACATTGAGTGGCCATTATTACAGAAACTTATTACACAGCTTGCATTGAGCTGAAGCAAAAGCTGGAATGTGCCCCTATTCAGAAATTGATAATTATGATGTAAAAGTGCACAAATAAACAGTTTAATTATTTCACTCCCACCTTTTTCACCACATCTGACAGCGTAAATTTTCAAAGTTTTGTAAAAACATTATTTATTATGATTCAATTTGATATATATATATATATTGTGATAATTAAAAATATTTAATTATTTAATAAACAAAATTTTACGATTTTCATTATAGGCGGCATAAATATAAGGATTTACTACAAGAATATGGAGACTATAATGCTTGCTTGCTAAAGTTTCATTGTTGCCTCAGGCAGCAATGGGATGTACAAAACTTGAGATATTCTGAGTTGCTTGGATCATGAAGGCGAAAAGATGTGTTTTGAGGAGGATGCAATTAAGAGTTTCTTGGACCAGGAAGGCGAAAGGTGTTTTTTTGTTGAGTGCCTGATTCAAAGTTGCTGTTACCATATTGGATCAAGATGATTAGACAGCAGAGACATCTTATATTAAAGTCCCGGGTTTTGGAATTACAAGTCGACAGTTTGAAGTATTTTGGCTATAGGCATATTTATGTAGTTATCAAACTTTTAAAAACAACGTTATCAACATTTAAGAGCAGGAAGTGCTTTGCGTCTGAAAACTACAACATCCATTAAATTCAATGAAATATGGTCTTTCTGTTATGTGTTTAACAAAAATCGAGTAAGAACGAGCCCAGACGAACAGCTAAGGGTAAAGTAAACAAAAAAGAAATGTCTTAATTGTAAACCTAATGTGAATATAATTATCGTCGGATTTTGTATTTCAATAATTATTTAAGTTAAGAATTTTATCGCATTGTAAGTTTTTAATTGTTATTTTGTAACATTCTTTATTGGAGCCTCGATAATCGGCCCTGAAATTAAGCCGTGGCACATTATCAACTTGTAAAAACTTTTCAATTGTGATAAGAATTTATTTTGATTAAATTACCTTTGTTTTATATTTCGAATTCTTGTTTTTCATTTAAAATCCTATCATTTCAACTTTTAATTTGTTCATTTAAAATCTTAATTAATAATTGTGATAATTACATTTTGCCGTCCAACGTGGGGCTTATTTAAATTGAATAATTAACTATTTTTTATGTTTATTACAATATATATATATATATATATATATATATATATATATATATATTCATTACAAATTCATGGCTTCAATTTCCTTAATAAAACGCAGAAGTCGTTGCTCATCCAGGCTTCAGAAATTTGGTACACAAATGAATCAGCAACTCACGATCGTCCTTGATTGCTGTAAGTAATTAATTAATCATTTCAAAGCTTGACGTGGCATTGCCAACAGCACTTGACAGCAAGGTGGATGTCAGATGGTCTGCCAAGAGAAGATGGAGACGGATGCAAATAGCTCCTTCTCCAGTTAAATTCCCTCTCCCGCACTTTCAATTAGTTTGACACTCGCGGCGGATTCTCTGTCCTCTTCCGCGACTTCCATTACTTGACCGCTAACTAAATGTGATTTTGCGTCATGAGAATTTCGGAGCAACAGCAACACGGTAAAATTAATAGAAATAAGAAGTTGTGTTGTTTAAATACATGCCAATACGTAGACATATTTTTTTATATATAAAAACGTTTATAATATGCAATCTTACTAAATTTCTCTGCTGGATAATACAAGAGGGGTAATATTTACTTAATTAAAAAAAACAGATATTGTCTTGCATTTGTATTGTGTATAACGGTTTTAATTGTTATTACAACAAGATTAATTTGTGAATTGTACCAACGTGAATAGGTAAGACACATTTTCAGGCGCTCAAAAGTTGATGATTCAATATTTAGAATTAATTGATTTCAATAGACAGTATAATTTTTTTACAGAGTTATAATAATAATTACTTTCGGAATAAAAATATAACTCACCTGTTTTAAAATATAATAATTAAATAAAATATTAAATTACAGACAAAAGGAAGTGATTTCCTAAATACCACACAACTTTTCTAGAAACTTTCTTGCTTTCGTCAGGTGATTAAAAAACACGTGATCCAGTTGAGCTTCTCAATTGAATAGTGCGGTTTTGTCACTCCTGGTTTTTAATCACCTGGCAAAACGACCGAAGTTTCCAGAAACATTGTGTGGTATTTATATCATCACTTCTTTTTGTCTCTCATTTATATATTTTATCTAATTACTGGCTATGTGCCTGGTTTTGCCCGGGTTGTCATTTGTACATAACCCCGATTTGAATTAAATCTCTGTTGCTTTTGCTTTATTTTTATGTAAACGCCACTCCACCACACCAATAAGGATGCTCCCCTTCCATGCCGTGTAAGGCGTTGAAATTATTCACAAACAACATCGGTAGAATTACTATCAATGCCATTGACCCAGACAAATATTTATTCCACGCAAATATATATCGTTTAACATGTTTGAAAATTTCCACCCCTGCTTGCGGGAGTTAAACGCCAAGGTGAATGTCATAAATAAACTCAGTGACATCCATAACCCCGGTTTGACTCCAATTATGGTCTTTTATGCGTTATTTTTATGTAATGCCACTCCACCCCTACCATTAACGGTACTCTCCTCCCAAGCCCGAAAGAAGTTGAAATTATACGCAGAGAACATTGGTAGAAAAATTATTATCAAACTCTTTGACTCTTAAAATATATATCCAATTCAAATATCGGCCGTTTTACCATGTTTGAATATTTCGACCCCATCAACCCCCACTCATGGGGGTGGTAAATGTGTGTCACCCCGGTAGTATATTAGATAATAATTACTTTCACGTCTATAAGATTTCGTTTGGACGAAAAAGCCTTTACTAAACACAAATTTCGTAATAATTTTTTTACAGATATTTGTAATATGTTGCGTTGTATTAAAGTATAACTTTTTAATAAATAACCGTCCATTATGTAACATATTAAGTAATTATTCGGAATTCTTAGGAGTTGTAATGAAACACGGCATAAGTTATTTGAAAGATGTCTTTATAAAATGTGGCTGTAATATAAATTTATTTATGAGTAAAATATTTATATTCTTACATATTATGCGAATTATTTTTCACTGTTTTTATAGGTAGTTAGAATCATTGCCAATTATTCAACTTATAATTGGCCAGAAAGGAATGGAAGCAGAATTAATTTCTTTACTCTGAATTAGTCAAGATAATATTAAGGCTTTAGATATAAATGTTTTATATCTTAGACAATTTCTGTAAAGATTCAAATTAATTTAAGTTAATATAAAATAGATGTTTTGTTGCTGCTTTACTGTACCTTTTTAATTGTCTACAATCATTAATGATTTTACAATTTCTTATTTGTTCAATGTTCTTCATTCACATATATAATTAACTTAAGATATTATGCATACGCAACTGGGTGTCTTACTGTCTATTTGTCTGGCTTTGCGTAGTTGGTTACGTTGCCACACTGTGTCCCGCCTACTCTCGCTTTGATGCGCGTTGCCATCCCTTTGATGCGCGTTGTTCCGCGTAGTACCTCGACGCAATTCTCCACTCCAGCCGACATCAGTTACATAGTGTCAACCAGCAAGCACGTCTGCCATCACTCCTCAAAAATTACTACCCTCCGCTTTCGACTAATAGCAGACTTAATTACTTATAAACATGTAAAGGTAGATTATACATTCAATTCCTAAGACTTATTTCCCACTGACAATCCTTATTTAATTCACTCATACTATGTTTCAAGCCGTATATGCTTAAATCCGCTATTTTTTTAGTTAAAAAAACACATTTTTCGATAGAAAGCAAAAAAAGTAGGGGAACGGAGGGTAGTATGGGCCAATGAGTCAATCAACTATTTTCTGATAAATAGCAGCATCGTGCATAATCTAGCTTTTTTCTACCTGTATAGCTCTGCCATGCGCAGAAAGATTGTTTACTTCAGTTCATTGTGTTCAGTGTAAGTGATTATTATTTGTCTGCGCGCCTTCAAGTTGCTGCCTGTAATACATTTCACTATCACCCTGAATCATTTCAGTTGGGGATATACTTATGAAATTAAGGCTATTATTTAGTTTACTCTATTAATATAAGACACTGGTTGTTTCATTTCGTTTGCTCCAGCCTGTTTTTCGTGCAGACATGTTTTCCAAATCAATGTGGCTCGGGTAGTGTGGACGATGTCACATTCGGGTAGTATGGGCCACGTAACGCAGCTTTCTTCCAAGGCAGATTCTGGAACCACTTCTGAAGAGATCTCCAGTTCCTTCATCACAACTTTCTGATTTTGGAAAAGTTTTAAAAGAAATGTTGCCTCTGCCCTCCTGCAGAGAAAATAGATTGGTGAGTCGGAAACGAAAGGCAGAGAGAAGCGAAATATTAACATCGACTCCAATAAAAAAAATGTTGACTGAAAGAGTGTCAGAAAATAAAAAAGAAAAAGAAAAACAGATAAGGAAATAAATAAAATTTTCGAAAAACAAACCAAAGATGACCGCCAAGAAGAATAAAAATGAACAAGAATAAAAATGTTTAATTATGAAAATCCTACACCAAGCACTTCTAAAGAGAAAGTAGATGAGAAATGCATTCAATTCAGGGAAAATTATGATGAAAACTGGATACAGAGTAAAAATTGTGAAAGTTGGGCACATAAACTCTGAGCGGGCATTGACGGCTTGTTTTTTATTTTTGTAATCTTTGGAAGGCAAATAAATGATAATATAAATAAATGACTTGTAAAACATTATAGAATTATATGAGTATTAAACAACAAGAAAATATTTTTTAAATTTAAAAAACCTAATAATTTTGGTGTGGCCAATACTATCCGACTATTTTTGAAATATTCCTCATGTAAGGTTAACACTGCATGCATTGTATGTGATGTTCGCTTCATTAATTGCTAAATATATATTTAGTACTTAAAGAAATGTAGTTGAACAACGATTTTAATTACTCATAACCGATTTTAACCACAAATATTTTTTTTAATATAATTTTTTTCTTAAGTGGCCCATACTACCCGCCGTTCTCCTACCGGCTATTGCTAGCTACACGTACTTCCCATTTCTCGGGAAATTTTTAGATGCCACACAAAAAAAATTCCTATACTTCGAGGCAAACGACACATCAGGTCATTTTAAGGACGTCCTCGTGAGAATCGAAGTGCTGCTCAGCGAGCGCGTGACCCATTCAGTGCCTCCAAGTCGTTTCTGATCATTTTTAACGTGTGCGATAGATACTGAACTTGTTAAGCCTTTGCTGATAATACGACCTTTCCTCACGCAGAAAACGGTTCTATTTGATCAGTTGTTGGTGGTACCGCTGGGCATTGACAGTTTCACCAGGTTTCAACAGTTCATTGTAGACGTTAGCCTGCTGATCCCACCAAACGCACATCATCGTCTTCCGTCAGAAGCGCTTTGGTCTTGTGGACGATATTGATGGTTGGCAGGATTCAAATTTCACTCTCTTGCGTTTAGGATTCTCGATTTATATCCACTTTTCATAGCCAATCACATCTGCTTATCCCATTTTGCGATCCTTCGAACTCTTCCCATGGCATGTAGACGCACGGAAAGGCTGATTGAGTAACACCCATTTGCTGAGCAAGCATTTTTTGCATTTGGTTACGTCCTCGTCCAAAAGAGCCTGCAATAGATGGTCCTCAACCTTCCCCAGTCGATTTTCACGCTTCCTGTAGCTCAGTTCAAAATTTCCGTATTTGAATTGACGAAACCAATCTCTACATGTTGTTTTCGATAAAGCATTATTGCCATAGGCCTCCACAAGCATTTGATGAGATTTGGCAGCCTATTTCTTCAAATGGAAGCAGAAAAGCAGAACTTTCCTCGTATGCTCCATGTTTTTTAGCATAAAAACAAGACATAATTACCAAAGGAAACGTGTATGTTGTTGTGTGAATTTACCGATGATGTGCACTGGCTATTGTTGACAAATGACCAACGACAAACTCAAAACAATAATTGCGTGGACATAGTAGATTTTTATGATCACTAACGCCATCTATGAGCAAACAGCTGATTTTAGCTTATACATCTGGTACAGTCACCCGTAGTTTTTTCTTTAATTTAACCCTCTTTTCTTGAAAATTTTTATTATAGTCTTTCAAATTTGTTTTTCCCTCCATTTTTATTCATTTCTTATGCTCACGAAAATTACATTTATTTTCATCCAAATATTCTGTATCATCTGAAACAGTTTCTGGAGAATATCATTGCTCATTCCTGCAGTCACCTCCTGCTAGACTTTCTTCCTGTGCTATATAAAGTTGTATTGCACGGGTGTCGCCTGAAATCCCCTTCAACTGTGGTCTTCGCTACGCTCGTCTGAGTTCTTTTTTAATACTGTGGGTGGTCTTTCACCACCCCTCTCGAACATTCCGGGCAACAATAGACCCTTCCCCTATTGTCCTCTTCACAGTAGCTGGGTCGGTCAGAAATCCCTTCACACACCATCCCGAGAAGCCATTCTGTCTTAAACCTTACCCCTTTTCTGAGCGAGTCCTACGACTCCACAATAAATATATTTACATTACTATTGTGTTTTGATTACTAACCAACGACAAATTGTATCTGACAAACTTCGCGAGACCTCAATATCATAAAGACAAAAAAACACGGTGGGAACCACTTTACAGCAATACTTAACAAAAAATTACAAATCCAACACTTAAATGCATAAAACTAAAAAAAAAACCTGAATGGACACATCCACAAAGGGGATCAAAGCCAAATCCTAACAAAGAATAAGCCAACGCACAAATTATTTCGCACAAGAATAAAATGGTACAAATTAACACTTATTTTTTATAAAACTGCAAAAAATTATTTAAGGCAAATACAATGAATAATTAAATTTTACTGCCTCTGCCTAAATTACATAAATAATAACGTACGTCAGGAACACCAATTCAGTGTTGAAAATTTTACATTAAGTGGTAAAGGGAATATAACATTAGGACTGGATTAATTCAATTGAAACTCAGATTTATGTTATAATATAACCTACTTTCTATAAAATAAACTGTTGTGAGCATCTGATGTGCACAATGAAATACGTTGTGGTAATTTTATCTTGGATAATAATGTCTTTCTCTCTCACACACTCCTATATACATCTATCTTTAGCTTTCGCAGGCTTTCCCGGTGCATTTGTTGCTAGAGGAGTTCTACGGTTTCGTCCGGGAGGCGCTGTTAAAAATACGCGACGTTTTGTCGAAAATCCCCGTTGAAATTTTAAATCTTCATTGAAACTGACGGGGATTGCCAACGGGGAAAAAAATACAAAAACTCTACCTCTAATAACTGAATCACAACAATTTAATCCTTTGCGATTTTAGATTTATATCTAAAATGACTTGATAAATTCACATTTCAGTACATTTACAATTACTATATATTAAATATTTATGTAAATCATCATTTGAAATACAAATGAGCTACGTATATTCATTTGATTCTTCAAAGTTAATATATCACGCTTAAATGTCTTTGAAAACTTTGGCTTGTGTTAATTATTCTGATTATGAATATGAGCTAATTTATTATTTTATGTACGATAATGTACGAATATCATGATTAAAATGAACATTTTTGTGCAAATTAATCAGGCGCGTATTAAGATTAAAAAATCAGAATGTTAAAATAAAAATATAATACGTCTCGTTTTGATAAATAATAATATAAAATAGCCAATTACTGACAATAATTTTACAATACTTCAATTATTGTTTTATTGGTTTATCATCTAATTTATCATATTATATTTTACTATTTGTCTGTATTTGGCTATTTAATCTATTATTAATCAGAATGTTAGTACATTTATTCATAAATTACAAGAACTATAAAAAACTCAAAACAGCAAATAGTTAATAGTAAAAAGCCTTGCTCATTTATAGAAATATTCGTTCAATATTTTCTATGGTTCTGTAAATATACCGTATCAATTAAAAATTTCGTATTTACAGCGTCTTCTAAAATTATACTGGACAGTAATTGTTTTCAAGTGGAAATATTCCAGGTCACCATTATTTTTGGATTTCCAGTGCTACACCGATTTCGACCTCTCCAAAATTCAGCAGTAATGAGAAAGATGATCATTCAACTAGCAGCTACTTGAGCAATAATTGGAGGTTCTCCATTTATGATACAGAACCCTTTGTAGCCGTTGTTCACAAAATGGCGATGTGTCCAACGCAAATACAAATCGGGCTTCTGCGCAGATAACTACAGCCTTTACAACTTGATACGTTTCATCTCTCTCTATATATAAAAATGAATGTATGTCTGTGTGTCCCCTAAATCATTCATCCGATTGCGATGAAACTTTGGTTGAGGTTTCTGTCGCCCTTTCGAAGCGTTAGATATTAGCGTAGATTAAGTATTTTTCGGGATTGATGTGATTAATAGTTTCTGTCCAGATGTTTTTAGTGTACAATTTCACCCTCTTAAAGATCCAATAACGGAGGTGCAGGAGGGTAACATAAAACTAACGCGAAACAAGACATCTCAAGGATTATAGATGTCATTGAGCTATTTCTGACATTCACTATGTCAGTTACGAAGTAGTTCAGCTCCTAGATGTGGGGTGGACGATGATGTGGGTGAAAAACAAATAAGTAAAAAACGGAAACTGTGGTTATGAAAGTTACTGAGTTTAAATTTAATATTTATCATACTGGTTAAGCTGTAGTTCAGCCCCTAGGAGTGTAAGGGGGTGAAATTAATTTCCGTTTACAATCTTCAAATCGTAGACCAATTTCCATCAAACTTTATACACACGTTACTTACGATCCAGGAAATAACACTGAGAGGTTAAGACACACCTACCACCTGTAGGAGGTGGAGCGGGTGGAATTTAAAAAAATTCCTAAACAGTCTGTATTAGAGTCGGTTAAAACGTTTCTGTGGCCCCTTATTTTGATAGTGGCTTTCTAGAATTTTTAAATGTTTAACTTCAACATTGGTGCGAGAGATGATGGAAGGGGTTTACCTAAAAGTAATGAAAAACAGACCGATATTAGTGTCGATTCCGGGGTTATAGGACTCGATGAGTTTAAACCTCGCATTAATCATGGTGATTGATGAAATTTTATGTTTCCTCTTCGTGGAGGGGGATACAATTGAGAAAAGGTTACCCAGAGTAGTTTTGACCCTCTTAAGTTACCGAGTGTATTTTTTATTTTCTTAGAATATCAGCTATATTTTGGACTCTATTTAGTTAATGGTTGTATTTCTTTAATCCTCTAAGTTACTGGGAGTATTTGAGTGACTTTATTAAGTTAGAGAGTATTTTTGACGGTTTTAGCATCATCTTGTTATGTAGAAGGAAAATTCCCGAATACCGTCAGTCATCATCCTGGTTTATTTAAAGTTAGATTCTGATGGGTTAGGTCGGGTAGGGGACTGTAAATCGGTAAATGTTCAAAACACTGGCGCTATTGATACTGGTTAAATGAAATACTTGCCATGTCGTTAGTGTTGAATCAGTTCCTACTCCGGGCTAATTTAAACAAATACCCTGGTAATACCGGCCACTCAGCTGGTGTATAAATAATATATTCTTCGAACTAAATAATTCAAACACCTCTTTAATATGACAATTCTGTGTCCGTATCTGGGTGCCAACTGTTCAACTTCTGCCCCATCCCCCCTCCAAAAAAGAAAATTGAGGAGCCTCTTGTTCTTTGACAAGTCATTATAACGCTTAATGTTTGAGAATGACTTAAATATGATTTTTTAATAACATTAAAAATTAAATGAATAGTAAAAAATTAAATAGAGTGCACATGATGCAACCGAGTTTACTACGCCACTTGTAACGAACACTAATAAAATCAGTTTTAACTATTTTTTTAATGATTTTAATAATATATTGAGAACAGTGATAAATGTAACCAGTCGTTACAATTAGGCCTATATATTGTAATGCCAATTAATTAGGTCATTAATTGTTTGGACGTAAAATTTGAATTGTATGAGAAATCCATTATAGCGGTCTGACCGAACAAAGCAACAATAAGAGAAGCGAGCTCACTTTGCTTTGTCGAAAAGTCAAAAATGGCGTATGCGCGCTAAAACTCGAGATAACTAGGAGTCAGTTTGCGGAAAAACATCGTGAGGAGCAGAACAAGTAATATAACTGTTAGTTAGCGGAGAAAGATGGTTAGGAGCTGATGGCGGAAAGACAATATGAGGAGCAGAACAAGAAATATAATTTGAGCAGAGGCTAGACATCGTCATGTATAACTAGTTAAAGTTGTAAATTAATACAAAGAAAACATTCACGCCGCAAGTATTGCAGCGTAAATAATTGAAAGGTAAGAGCGGTTTAAGTCTACAGCCAGGAGCTAAAGAGAAGTTAGTTCGCTCCGAAAGAATAAACTGTTAAAATAACAAGGATTTACGTTGAAGTTTACGTCCAATTCAGAAAAAGACTAATAAATCTACGAATCATAGGGTTCGGGTAAGGCGAGCAGACATCAGGTAGCTGACATTCAGGAGGATCATCCGAGTTCCTGTGAGCCTATCAATTTTGGCTTTAATAATGTAAAATCTGTGAGTCGACATTTTAGAATCAGTGTAAAAGTTTGCCATAGTGCACTTCCGAAACCAAAAAGAATGCTGGTACCAGCTGGACAGATGTAAGTAACAAAACCAAAACTAATGATTAATTGTAAACGCTAATTAGAGGATAAGGTCAGATTTCGTTCTCTTTTAATTGTCAATCAGAAATTTCTTTACTTTTAAATTTATTTATATCTACATATTGTTTAGGTAAATTGTGAACGGTTTGTTAATAAGATTTTTAAATCAATTTTTTGTCTCAATTATCAAACCCAGTAGAGGCCCTGAGAAAGAGAAAGATCTCAAATTTTGTTGTAATTATCTTATTGCCACAAAATAAAAAAATATTATGTTTGTTAATTTTGATTATTATTTCATTTAATTAACGCCTTCCATTTAATTATTACTTAAATGGCGCTTCACGTGAGGTAAATTCATTAAATTAATTAAAGCTCAATCGTTGTTTATTACAATATGTTGTAACATTCATTTATTTGCCAGCTAGCCCTTCAGAAACTCTGACAACCAGGTTTACCGTGGTGACTAAACATAAATTAACCCTAAAAGGATAATTAATATTATCAGTGCAGTAGTAAGTTATTTACGAGAACGGCTTACAGTGATTGTTGGATATATTTATCGTATCTTCCAGTCCTGTCTGTTGATATTTTTCTCTTCATTCTTAGACAGCCAACGTCGATCGACCTTCTGGATACTTTTACAAAACAAATACCTTCAAAAATTTCAATGTTACTATCCACAAAATTAGATTCGTCCAACTATCTCCAAAGATCAATAATAATAACAGCTCACAAGAAAAACACATTCATCTAATATAGCTGTGTATTCGAGAGTCTTTGCTTGTGCGCTATAATATATTAAAAAAATCTTACAATATATACTCAAATCTATGTTAAAACACATTTTTTTATTTATCAGCAATCAGATTACATTTTAATCTGTAAGCTAATGTGGTAGCTTAAACATGTTAAGAAGCACGGTGTTAATCTTCAATCGAAAGCGTGGAAACACCAGATGACTGCAGAGTCAGACCTCTGTTGACTTTCTTCAAATTACGCTTCCACAGTGGTCACCTTCCTTCTTAAATCGTGGGCAGCTTTCAAAATTAAATCTCTCGCTCTTTTACATGGCTATTGCTTACATGTGTTTAAAACGTGAATAACAAAATGCAGTTCGCACGCTTAAGTGAAAAATCCGCATAAAAAAATATAATTTCTGCTTTCAGGATCTATTACTGAATTAAAAACAAATAAGTTTTGATGAAACGTTGTCACAGTGGAATATTCTTTTATGGTTAAAACAGTATGCTCATTTCAGTGTGTAAGGGTATTAAGTATTTATACATATTATTAGCCACAGACAAAATAAACGTGAAAACCCGTACAATGCTTATTATTCAAATTGGTATACCTTATCAAGTACTAATTTAAATTAAAGTATGAGTGCGGGAACGTGTCAAATATAATAGACCAAAGATAAGAAGTCAAAAATCTCAAGTACCCAGTTGGAATTATTTGATTTTACTAACTTCATATGACTCACTCTGAAAGACAAAATTATTATTCAGCCTAATATTTTCATTTCCGAGATATTATAGTTAGGTTTTACGCCCGGGATTCTGACGTTAGTCCATTTAAAGTTGTGATTATGTAAGAGACTAATTTTAGTTAAAACTGAATGTTTTTCGTAGGGAAGTTTGTAATCAACTTTACGCTCTTTGAGTCTTGGATTTTAAAACGCGCATGGGTTGACCAATGTAAACTGAATTCCAATCCATAAATTCTATTTTATACACCAAAATATGGGTGTCATTAGGATCTAAAGAATCTTTACCGTTCTTAATGGAACAAGAAAAATATTTATAAGTTTTATAAATGATACCAATGTTGAGTTGCATTGCAGTTCAGGCGTATGTGTTCATGTGCTACTGCACCCAATTAAATTTAGGAAGAATGATTTTTTTTAATTTCAGGAACCTCTATAACGTGTGTGTGTAACTTGTAGCGCGATAGTTTTATTATTGATATATATATATATATATATATATATATATATATATTCATTTTAATATAATTAGATATTAGCAAGGGTTGAAAGCTTGGCAAGTTGGAATTTGACCTGGCGCCGCCGTGCCGGTTAGATAATCCCTTCGGTCTGGACCTAGGCACGTAGGCTGTTGACCCTCGGAAGTTACCTGGACTGTCACACCGTGGGAAACGTCTCTCCAAAAATCCCAGATATTGAATTAACACGTGAACCAATCAAATTTTTTGGTTCAGGAAAGATCGATCGAAAATTGGTCGACAACATCAATTTTTCACATCCAGCAAAGGGGCTGTAAAGAAACTATAGAGAGACTCCTCGACGAACCGTCGTCAGGGACGGACGTACAGCCCCAAACTTGCAGTTTTCCAGAGGACTCGGAGAGATCGAGGGTGTCACATGATCACGGCCAGAGATCAACGCGAGGTAACTGCCAAGTGTCTCAATCCTTGACGCCCCTGGAGGAATTACCGTAAACCATGGTTTAACTTGGAATTTAAGGGATCCGATTGTTTTGCCCGGCTAGCTGAACACACATAATTTTTTTTCTCATGTTCAGTTAAATGATTATTAAATTCTGTAAAATATCCCTTTCCTTCATCATTTAATAAACCCATCACTACAAACTGATTGAATTTCAGCTTTGTTTCGCGCACTTGCATCTGCTAAAGCAGCCAGCTGGCAATCTTTGCGCTCAACCTTCCTCATCACAGGATTTTTCTGGAATGAGAAGTGCGCATGAGCATTATCCCCCTGTACCACCCGTGAAACTCAACAAACTGTCACTTCGACGTGTTCATTTAAGCTGAGCGCAGATCAGGTCTGTGCATTGATATACAGAGAAGCGGCATACTAAGGGGACGGCATAAGACGCTATATAAAATTATATTTATAACCATTCAGTGTTTTAAAAACTTATCTTAAATTAGTTTATGTTTGCAAAACAAATATAATTCGTACATTTGTCGTAATATTTTTGGAAAAGTCACAATGAAAGGTTATTTAAATAAAAAACGTTTCAGGGGCCGCGTTTTAAAACTTGCCTCATTATGAGAAAATCTATTGTACGATCCTACCATTAAAAAATTAACTTTATTTAAAATATATGCGAAGGAAAAATACCCCGGTGTTAGAAATGCGTGCCAACTTGGTTCTCAATAATTCCGATTTTAAAAATTAGGCACTATTCGAAAGTATATAGACAGAAAAGGAATGTATCGTATTGAGAGTCGGGTCATTTGCCGCAGAGCTTCAAGCCATAGCCGGGTTGATATTATTTGTTTGTTTCATGTTTGCTCGACCTGTTAGGAGAAAAACCCTTGCCGCGTGTAAGAGTTTTACCGTCCTTTCTGAGAATGCCCTATTGCTCCACGGGTGCATATTTATATTCTAAACATATATACGTGAATACAAACATACACAAACACACTGTTTTATTATTAGATTTATACACGTGCCCTTAGTTTATCTCGAAACACATAGAGCTATTTCGAAAATATACTAGAACAGTAACAAGTACAAATACGTCGTTCGTTGTTATCTCACTAACATTTCATCTGCGCGTACTGTAATAACTACGGAACACAATAACTGGCGGATTGTTTCGTTTACGAGAAATGTCCCAGAAGTACCCGACAAAACAAAAAACACATAAAAAATTGAAAAAAATATCTTAATTTCTCAATATTGTTCCATTTCAGTTCGATACACTGTCCCAGCGGTGTTCAGTAGCATAGAAACCAATTTTAAATTAAAAATCTTCGAGCTCGTCAAGACAACCACCAGACTACATTTCTTCATTGTTGGCAAATATTTTATCACCCAGCCATTTATTCAAGTTCTGCATGAGAAAATAATCCTAGGGAGCTAAATCTGGCGAATAGGGTACGTGAGGAAGTAATAGTAATTTTAGCTAATTGATTTTGGCAATCCCGATAATGGATGCCTGAAACAGTGCATTCTCGTGAATAGACAACATTTACTTCTTCGTCGAATTATTCCATCAGTCAAACGCTACAAATGAGTACGGATAATAGTCGCAGTTGATTGTTTTTTCTTTTTTAAAATAATCAATGAAAATTAATCCACTCGCAACTGAAAAAAAAACCTGACGCAATGACCTTGCCAGCAGATATAACTGTCTTCGACTTCTTCGGAGCCGATTCTCCATTGATTTGACTGCTTTTTTTGTCTCAGTTGTTATCATGTATCATCCATAGTTATGAAAAAACAACAACTCCGCTTTAAGGCTGTTAAACATCGCCAAACGCTCCATACAAACATCGTCAACAATGCTGCTTTCGTTTCATTATAATGAAACGCGGCATCCATTTAGCTTACAGCATTCTCATGTCAAAATTCTCGTTTTCATGCCTACCTTGTCTGCTAGCTTGCGTTCTTTCAGTCGACGGTCAATACCATTTTGCGGATTTTTGTCACCATTTCTTTCGTGGTGACTCCAGTGCAACATTCGTGTTGCCAACTCGTTTTTAAACTCTGCCACCTAATATTTTATTGTTGTAAACGAAGCATCATATTCCCTCAGAGTGTATTCTTGCTTTACTTTCATATTGGATGTACTGATACCTTTCATAAATATTGTATTATATAATGATGACAATTTTTTTCCATGTTTAGAAATTCGCTGAGTGTTCACCACTGACGGCTGTAAAATAAACACGAAATAATGTATCGTCTTCAAATGTCAAACTTAATATTTCTTAGATCATTACTTATGGGTCTCCCATCGAAGTCTATAACATGCCTCATATAAATAAACGTCATTTGCATTTTTAAGTGTCAACTTTTTCGAACAGTGGATGATAATTGACTTCAATGTTATTTACTGTTTCGGAGAGGGGCCCTTAAGTTAATTTCGCGTTAAGTAAATAAACGCTCGGCCCAAGCGGTTAATATTAGGTTTTGGAAACTTCGACATTTCGTTTATAATGTCTGGATGGAACTTTCATACTACCAAAGCCTATTTTAAAACTTATGACCATAACGTAAAAATATGATGTCGAAATCTGTTTCTCAGATTCCATGTGAAAAGCAAATAAATTAGCATGATAGACAGGCAGGCAGGAAATTAATTTTAAAATTAGTTTCGGATCCCGTAATTTACGAAAAAAAATGGTACTGCATATTACTCTATCCATATGAAAAGAAAAATTTGCTTCATTTATTAGATTACTTTTCATACCGATTTTATTAATTATTTGAAAGTCTGTATTACTTATTAAATTTCACGTTAATCATAGCACATTTCTTTTCGTGGGCATTGAGTTTCGAAACGAGTACACGCAATACCTGTTTACAATAATATTTACGATACTCCGGTTTCTAAGTTTATTAATTTGTTTCGTTTATATCAACTTAAACGTACTTTACTGCACTTCATTTCTCTCTGCATTTTATGGACGCAGGATCCCCAAATATATGTATTAGATTTAACAAACACAGCATATTTCTTTCAAGCGCAATAAGTTCATGGTATTTCTTCTTAATATATTAATAAAGGTTCTATAATCATATTTATTACCAGAAACTAGTTCCTCAAATATATATTAATTATTTACTCTCCTTCTTACGAGCAGTTATAAGCTCATAAAGGGTTGATTATTAAATTTTATTAGCGTCATTATTGCATTTAACTATGGGACGCGTACGCATTTTTATAAGAAAACTTTTAAATATTTATCATTCTCTGAAACAGATTTTTAGACCATTTATATTCGGACAATTTTCACTGAAGCGTGGAACACATTTTATTCTTCTCTGGGAGGCTGTATACCACGAAAGCAATTATAAGACACTCTTCACGAGGAATAGCCTTAAATCTCAGGTTCACAATCACAAAGAATTGGGGGGAGGGGGGAGGGGGGGAGAGAGACCACAGAAAATGATGTGCTATTGAGGAATGATAATTAATTCTTCTCGCTCCAACCGTGCCACACCACTAATCCGAAAAGTCCCTGGTTAGACCGAGATAACAGGAACCCAGGATTAGTGTCTGAGATAAAAGGACTTGGTTGCAAGCTGCCAGTAACAGGATCTATTAATTTGTAAAATTTAATACTAATTAGCTTAAATGACATGAAAACAAAACAATTTAATTATGTTTAGAAATATCAATTTAATGACAAAACTGAATTTTAAATGTTAATAAAATAAAAAAAATTAAGCAATTGATCCTTGAGATATCTAGTAATTTACTGTTTATCTCAGGGCCATTGATTGGGTGAAACATTACAAATATATAAATTAATATACTCCGCAAACTGTTGCACCCAGACTTCATAACTTAGTAACCATCAAATCAATAACTTCAATGACGTATCGTGATACATAAATTGTCTCGTCGGAGGTTTAACAATAGATGCCTGCGTTGCCGACGTTTGAGCAACTGCCACCGAATCTTCCAACTGTCTTATTTTTTTAAGAAAAATGCCACATGAAGTTAACCTGCCTGGTGGCAAATTCCTTTTAATAGCATAGGAAGGAAATTAACTAAGGGTTTACTAGGGCCCCAGGGCTATGATTTAAGGATCCAACTCGGTACTAGCCTAAACGTGATGCAGGACAATCCCTTAAAAAACACGAACCAGGTAGTCGGGCACTTGGTACTTGTCCCTCTGCCATCCGCTGACGGGACAGGAGTCTGCTGTGGGGACGCAGCATTTACATCTCCATACCTGGACCAGTTTCGGAGGCAGCTGGCCGACTGTTCCAATGGGAACAGAAAACAACTAGTATCGTATGCCCACTGTCTGAGAACCGGTACTTACACCTCTCAAAACAGGCCGAGTGGCCTCGGCTTGAGGGAACTTTAGTTCAAAAGTAGCCACATCGTATCTGACTTTGTCATTTATTCTTACATTCTCGACTGCACGGCTGCTAACACTGCACGGACGTTAGGTTACTTAATATTGCGTCCTTTACCTTCAGTTAGTTAATTCATCTCCTTTCTTCTTCGCCTCACATTTTTTCAATCAACTGCCATCAGGATTCATATCATTTATTCGATTTAGAAGGTTCTGTTTCGTTTCCTCTTACGTTAACGTCATACAACAAAATATTAATTCAGATAATTTTAAATTATTTACCATTTCTTTCTTTGCAGAATAAAGATTAACCTATTCGGTTATACAATGTAAAATTTTAAAAACAGTGGTGTCAAAATTTATGTATTGAACGTTTGAATAAAGTATTCTCGGGCTTCTAACCATGTAAAGAATTGCATTTGCGATGTTAGATGACATTCACTGCCATCATCTTCTAGCAATAGTGTTGGTCTGGTGTTATCTGGCATGTCGCATTATATGTAGTAAATAAAATTGTTTACTATAGAATCCCGAGAAGACTATATTCATTCTTTACACCAAGAAAGACTACATTATTTATTAAATGTTTTATGATATTATTGGTTAAATCTATGAAATTTTCATGTTAAATGAAACAAAATTTCATTTTAAATTAAATTTTGAGTAGTAATTTAACAATCCATTCTTTAAATGTTAATATCATAAAAAATATTTTGAGAAAATGTGTATTACAAATAACTGGTTCCGGTCTAGAAAACAAATTGCTCGTTATTTCCATTTTCTATATCTTCAATAAGCAATTGTTGACTTTCATAATGTCTGTTTGTACATTAATTACCGTGATGTTTGATTTAATGTGAAGCATCTCTGATATGAGTCTGGAATTGTACCTGCTGTCAATATCTAAAATCTAAGCATTTTGCCATCAAATGTATGTTTCGAATTGATGATATGTTTGGAGACTACCGATTGTTTGACGCTGGGAAGTTTGATATTAGACATATGTTTCATGATACGGGTACTAAGGGAACGGTTTTTTTGCTCTATATAGCAAGAATTACAAATAGAACAAGAAGTTTTGTAAACTGTATGTTTGCTGTAGGTGTCAAGTGGGTCCTTGAGTTTATAATCAAGAAGGATATATATGATATTCTTAAAAATTTTGGACTAATTTGTGATGTAGAAATTTGTAATAAGGGAGCACGAGAAAGAAATTTGGATTGAGGGGTTTTGGGACTAGTGACAGTAGTATATTGGATTTTATCCAACCTAATATTTTTGTGTTTATTAATAAATTTTAAAGGGAACTCATTAGAGATTAAACTGTTTCTTATCATATTTATGTTATGTTGGTTGAACTTGTATTTAGAAAATAAAATAGATCTGTCTACAAGATTGTATCCAATAGCTATCTTTTGGTTATGAGGATGATCAGAAAGAAAATTCAGAACACGTCATGCGTATGTACGTTTTCTGAACCAAATGTTATCAATTTAACACTACTTTACAGTTATGCATCGTCAATACCAGGAGAACAATAAGTTTATTTTTTCAAAATAATGTATGTAACAGGAATGTTTGATGAAGTTCTAACAATGTTGCTCTTTGCTGCTACTATAGCTGCTGTAACTCATTGGCACCACTGTGCTATCAGCATCCGGAAGCGCGTCCTTCCCCCCATCCACCCTCCAACGAGACAAGAAGACAATTCAGATATGAATGCATTGTCACTCGACTCACCGAAATACAACTGACTTCAAACATAGCACAACACAAACTACTCTAATATGGTGCGAGTATGATTCAGAATTCCTGCTTAATTCTCTCTCTCCCTATATATATATATATATATATATATATATATATATATATATATATATATATATATATTGTAATAAACAACTATTAGGGTTAATTAATTTTGCCCCACGTTGTGGTGCCATTTAATGTATTAATCAAAATGATCGGTCGATTAAAATTTAATGATAATGAAAAATTAACAAACAAAATAATTTATTATTTATTCACTTGTGGCTTCCAAAATTTACAACAATTACAATCAAATCAATATCTCTTATCTCAGGGTCTCCACTGGGTTTGAGAATTAACAGAAAAGTGATTTAACAAACTGATTAACAATTCAGTTTAAAATTTACCTAAAAACAATATGTCGATAAATGAAAGAAAGCTGAATGTAAAGAAATTAAACTTGAACGAAATGAAAAGTGAACGAAATCTGACTACCCTTTAAGTTATCGTTTACAAATTATTATTATCAAAGTTTTGGTTCCTCACATAATGTCCGACTGGTACCAACATTCTTTTGTAGCTTCAACACTACACTATAAATGCAAATTTTATTACACTGATTCTAAATTACCTCACAGATTTTACACATACGCTGTCGAAATGCATGAACTCAGTTATCAGGATCCTCGGATGATCCTCTCCTAATTTGTCGGCTATCGGATGTTGGTTTCCCTCAATTCAAATTTGTTCAATTTTGTATAATGAAGCAACCTTTACTTCACCGTTGACTAGTTGTTCAAAACTCTCTCTGTCCAACTACCTGCTTGCTTAAAGGTACTCACGATTTGCAGATTTTAGACTTTTACTGTTTTATTTATTTATTTGTATCGAACTGCTATGTATCTCGATGAAGATTTGTTTTAATGTCTCTCCTCTCGTGGCTGACCGTAGACGTAGACTTCTCGTATGCAGATTTGGTTGTCTATCCTTTCTTGGCTGGCCGTAGACGTAGACTAATTCACTTTTGCGCGCACAATCGCCATTTCGGCTCTTCAACAAAGCAACAGAGCTCAGCGCTATTGTCGCTTTGGTTGCTCAAATACCGCTACAATTCATTTATCAAAACAATTCAAATTATAACCAAGCAAATAATGGCCTAATTAACTTATGCTACAATATATATATATTATAACCACTTTGAATCCTGCAGAAACAGGATACGGCTAAAATTATTGTCTGATTGACTCGTCACTAGAGAAAATTTACAAGGGATAGTGCAGTGGTGTCGCGATTAAAGGGAATCAAAATGCCAGATAATTTTAGAAATAACTCAATTCTACAATATTTATTCACCATTCAAAATTATAAACGTTTAATGTCGCATTAAAACAAAAGTTCATAAAAATTTATAATATTACAACATACAAATTTTTTTTTCAGCCACGGCTGTCAACATAGAATGACCCGTCCATCAAAATATTTTTTTAAAAAAATTGGTCGCAAATTAAGCGATGAAACGTTGTTAATTTAAAAATTCTCCTGTTTTGTGAGTTAAAATTGTCTGATGTGTATTTATTTATTAGCATACAAATTATTAAGTTTGAATTTAATGCCTTGGATTTTTAAGTTAATTATTTTTGCCAAATGAGTTAAATTTAATATCACCGCAAAATTTAATTTAAAATTAAATTTAATAAATGAATTTAAAATTCCAATGTAAAAGTAAATCAAAATTTATAAAGTTCGATATAAAAAGCTATTATTCAAAATCAGTTATTTTTAATTAAATCAATTAATGTTCCGCTAACCTGACTTAAAATTAATCAAAATCATTTAAATTGTTCGATTAAAATAGGAAATACTCATCAAAGTTTTGGATTATTAGAAGTTTCTACAAATAAATTTACAAAATTAAAGTTAATTATAAATATTAAATTTTAAAAAATTTATTAATAATAAAATAATTTAAAAAAATATAAATTCTCAAAATTAATAAACAAAGCTATTAATATTTAAATTATTTAACAATGTTAATAAGAATAATTATTTTTCAAAATTTATTAAATTGCGAAATTTCATCGAAGTTGAAATTATTGAAACTCAAAATTTCAATAAAGTTAAAATTCAAATTCTAAAAATCTCAATAAGTCCAAATTCTGGAATGTCTTTTCCTTAAAAAATTACAGCATTTTTAAATAAATATAACATCCATTAGGTTCATTAGTTATCATTAATTGAAAATTCGCTTCTTGTTATTTCATTAAAGTAAATGTTACCTAACACACGAACAGTTTATATGTTGGAGCGTGTGTATGTAACAGTTTGTCGACACAGCTGACGAGTCGTTGTCAGAGCTGCCCGAGGGGCAGTACGGGATATGAAAACCGGACCTCGCCTCAGGCTGCTGGCGGCGGCTGTGCCGCCACTCGCCGGCGTTGTCGTCCATCGAACCTGGGACACTGCTTTTACGACGGTACGGGCATCCAAATCCAGTTGTTTCGAGTCGATAAATCGAGGAAATTGTTCTACGCGTCCCTGCAGTTAATAGAATCGTGACTGAATGTGCCACGGACCACGGAACACTATTGCGTAGATTTTGCCTCAGATAAACTTTTACAACTAATCTTTCCCAATCATTTTTTTTTAAATTAACTCTTGATTAGGTTTTTTTAAAGGCCGTGTCCCCTTGAAAGCACGCACGGCCTAGCATGAAGGTCTATCATTTTCAAAACCCGCTCTGCACGTAAACTAACTTGGAAAACAAGGAATGGGAACTTATGTTTGATCCGCAACTGTTTTTTTTTGGCAATAGACTACATGAGGGTAATCCACGTTGGGCAACTCCTCTTTAATAGCATAGGAAGGGATTTGAAAGGGGGGATGCGGAACGGTAGAGGAAAGGTAGCCAAGGGTTAACTAGGGCCCCCGAGCTATATTTTAAGGATCCTACCCGGCATTCGGCTAAAGAAATGCAGGGAAACCCCTAGAAAAACCTGCATCAGGTAGGTCGAGCATTGGGTATTTGTCCCACACCCCACACCATTCCAATAGCGGGAGAGGAGTTTGCTGTGGGGATGCAGCATTCCCTTCTCCGTGACTCAACCAGTTTAGGAGGCAGCTGGCCGACTATTCCAATAGGAATAGCGGACAAGGTCTGTAACCCCGGAACATACACCTCTCCGAACAGGCCGAGGTTACTCGGCTTGTGGGAACCTTAGTTGAAAAACGGAGAGGAAAAGACATCCCCAAAGGTAGCCCCTTCGTATCTCTCCTACAAGGTTCTGCCTGCGAGAGAACATCCCTCGCAGATATTGCCTGCGAGAGAATAGCCCTCGCAGGCTCTATTCATCCGCAACTGAAGGCATAATACCCTTTAATACGGTCATTCACGAAGATAGATTGTGAGAGACAAAATTAAGAGAGTAGGGCTGCGGAAAAAAAGTGCCTATAATTCAACCTGAAGGGTTTCCTTACCCCGAAAAAAACCTCAGCGATAGTTACACGGGTTGAAGGACACAATGAGCTACAATACTGCTCTTGTGCGACAGCGACATGCGCATGGTTTGGTTGGAAGGATTAAGTTAGTAGTTGGTTGTAGGTATCATGCGCGTCGATCCTCTTATCGTCACAGATTTTGGATTTCCGTACAGATCCGTAAGCAAGCATGGTTAGTTATTGTGTTTTAAGACAATCACGGTGGGTCGGGATGGAGGACGGGGTGTTTAGGACGTTTGTGTTTTATGACGCGGGTGTGGTCATAGTTACTCAATCGCTTTATGATAGTGTTGTGAGAGAATTGTCTTGCTGTACCAGCGTACAGCATGTTCACAGATAAAGCCCATTAATGGTAGAATGTTCGATTAGCGGTGGACTTCTTAGGTTCATGCGATTATTTTAAGAACTTTGTTAGGTACAAACTGGAGGTTATATAGATGTGACTTGGCTGCATGGTCCCACGCTGGTCCTGCATACGTCAGAATTGGCCGTATGAGTGTTTGGAAGAGGGCGCGGGCTGTGGATGTGTTGAGGGTGCTTGTTCTGTTAAGCAAAGGGTAGAGCTGTTTTAGTCTAATGTTTGCTTTTCGAATGGTGTTCGTGGTATGGAGCCTCCATGTTAGGGCCGGATCAAGTGAGATCAAGGTATTTAACCGTGTCTCAGAATTAAACCGGGCGCTTGTGGAGTGTGAGTGGACGGCAGTCTTAGCGTAGGCGTGTGTGTCGTGCCCTACGTGTAAGTACGAGTGCCTCGCATTTACCAACGTTAACCTTAATTCGTCATCGTGTTAGCCATGGTTCGACTGCTTTGAGTGCGAGTTGTAATGTGCCGATGGTCGCCTCGACTGAGCAAAGATGGCGGTGTCTTCTACGAATATGGCGACCTGGGTTTCTGGTGTTGTGGGGACATAGTTAATGTAGATGTTGTGAAGGACTGGCCCTATGATACTTCCTTGAATGTATTCCCCTTACAGTGGATTGTGTTGTGTTGACATCAACCTACGTGATACGTAAGATTGGAGCAGTCGTATGGTTCCCATCGGAAACCTACAGTCATTGAACAGCCTTATCAGGTTGTTATGGCATATCTTGTCGAAAGCCATTCCCACGTCAAGGAAAACGGCTGCCGTAGACCTTGCCGCCCGGTGACGGGTTAAACTACTCGTAGTAGCTGGAGAGTTGATTCCTGAAACCGAATTGCTCCGGCCTTATGAGATCGTTTTCTGTATAGTGTTGTGTGATCCGGCGCAAAATGACCTTCTCGACCACTTTACCTAGCAGCAAAGTCACGTTATGGGCACTGTAGTTGGTCGGAAGCAAGTGATCTTTCCCGAGTTTTCGGAAGGTCAGTCACCTTCCCCTTTATCCAGGTTACCGGAAAGTGTTGTGTTCGGAAGATGGCATTCATAATGTTTGTGATCTGCTCGAGTGCTCGGGGTGAAGAAGTAGGGGAGCGGAACTGTTTTAGCACTTGATTCTGAATGCAATCCGGGTCAGGCGCCTTGCAGACTCCACTATTGGATGCGAATAAGTGAAAAATACACAATATCCCTGCAAATATTGTTGCTATACTCAATCGTAATAGTAACATTAATAAGAGCTTCTTAGGAATCATGTTGCACACATAAAGCAATTTGCTTTTATGTTAATATTTGTGAACTCATTTAGTTCGCTTAAAGTTTTCGACACTTTTATTAAAAATAACTGAGGTTAGCACCAAAGTTTGCAATTTTTGAATTTATTCACACGAATCCTGTTCTGCTTTTGGCTATTTTGATTTTTAATAAATAGTATGCATAAAAAGTAATGACTTAATAATATACATTATTAGAATTCATAATTTAATTTATTCATTCATTTATCTAGTTGTTTTTTTATTTTATTTTTATTTTTAGTGTATAAGTCTACATGAGGGTAATCTACATGGTAGCAACTCCCCTTTAATAGCATAGGAAGGGATTTGAAAGGGGGAATGCGGAAGGGTAGAGGAAGGTAGCCAACGGTTAAATAGGGCTCCCGGGCTATTGTTTAAGGATCCTACCTGGCAATTCGCCTAAAAGTAATTAATGGAAAACCCTAGAAAAACCTTCATCGGGTAGGTCGGGCATTTGGTGCTTGTCCCACGCCCTTCCGATGGCGGAAGAGGGGTTAGCTGTGGGGTCGCAGCTTTTCCCTCTCTGTGCCTTGACCAGTTTAGGAGGCAGCTGGCCAACTATTCCAATAAGAATAGCAGACAACTCTTACCGTAAGCCCAAGATCTGAGACCCCGTAACATACACCTAACAAAACAGGCCAAGGTGCCTCGGCATGTTGTAACCTTAGTTAAAAAAACCAGAGAGATGTGAAGGCATCCCCAAAGGTAGACCACGCCAGAGCTCTCTGGGAAGAATTCTCTCGCAGGCTTTCTTGCCACCCCTTTTCATTTATCTCGTAATTTATTTCACAGATGAAGACAGTCAACGTTAAATCAACTACAATTATTAACGTTTCTATATTTGGACAATTTCGTAACCAATTATATATATACAATTATATATATATTTATGCAATAAATTACGTGCTCCTTTAATGACAACGCCAAAGATACTCACTCATAGTCACTTCACAGATTCTCCATTCCAAGAATAACATAATATCGAATAGTCAACCGTCGAATCTGCGAGGGCTATTCTCTCGCATGAGTACCTGCGAAGGATGATCTCTCGCAGGCAGAACCTTGTGGGAGAGATACGAAGGGGTCAACCTTTGGGGGGGAGGGGAGGATGCCTTTTCCTCTCCGTTTTTGAACTAAGGTACCTCGGCCTGTTCTGAGAGGTGTATGTTCCGGGGTCACAGACCTTGGGCATACAGTAAGAGTTGTCCTCTATTCCCATTGGAATAGTCGGCCAGCTGCCTCCTAAACTGGTCGAGCAACGGAGAACGGAATGCTGCGTCCCCACGGAAAACTCTTCTCCCGCTATCCGAAGGGCGTGGGACCAGCACCCAATGCCCGACCTACCTGATGCAGGTTTTTCTAGGGTTTGTCCCGCATTTCTTTAGGCGAATGCTGGGTAGGATCCTTAAAATATAGCCCGGGGGCCCTAGTTAACCCTTGGCTGCATCGCTCTACCTTTCCACATTCCCTGTTTCACCCCTTTTCCTATGCTATAAGAGGGGAGATGCCACTATGTGGATTACCCTATACGTAGCCTGTCTACACCTACAAAAAAAATTCTTTCACAGACAACAAAACGGGAATAATAAACTAATATATAATACAAAAATGAATTTATATTAATCGCCGTTACAAAATACAATATTTGTGTTGATAGTTTAATTTATTCATTCATTTATCTAGCTGTGCATATAATATATCTAATACATACTTTTAGGGTTAATTAATATGATACTAATGTGTCTTGTATCGACTGTGGATAACTGGCTGAAGGTTTCGAAGGTTGCGTATTTTTTCTGTGGCTGAGATAGGCATATTTTTTCACTGTTTATCTTCTATCACCCCATTTTAGTAGTAAATGTGGTATAAGACAGGAGAATACTGAAGCTTTTCCGTGCGAGCGTATTTCTAAAACCACCAGCCAGTGATTGCGGCGCAAGGGGCTTTCGTCGACGGTTCAATATTCCGCGCAAGAACGCTGTTCCAAATGCGAACGCGATTCTTCAGGTTTAGACGTTGGAGAAAACTGCTAGTACACCTTAAATAGGTACACAATTTGGAGAGATAGATTAGTTCTCTATTAAAGATAAAGTCTTGACTACGTCTATAAATATTAAAATTTATGCTTCAATATTGGGGGAAAAAAATCTGTAAACCATAGTTCTACAGATTATTGAATAAGACAAAATTTGAGGTTTTTGCTACAACGAAAATGCTATTTCTAAATTAGTAAATATTTTATATATATATATATATATATATATATATATATATATATAGTAATAATCAAATATGGTGCACAATAAAAGATTATATTTTAACAAACAAAATTTATTTTTCAAAAATTAGCAGTTATACAATTTAAATAAAAAACTCTCATTCTCTCAAAGGTCTTTTCTGGATTTGATAACGGCAGAACATTTAAACATAACCAAAGAACAATTTACATTTAATTTAAAAGGAAATATTTATTCGTCTAGACATAGACGAAATTAATTATCGACGAACTTATTTTACAAGATTGATTTTAAATTTAAAGAGTTTATTTTATCAACACACAAGAAAAGAACGATATCTGACTTTATCTTTTAATTCGGTTTACATCTATGAATACCATGAAATTTAAACTTACGATTACTCACGAAAATTTGGCTTATATACTCCAGTCTTTTCCTTTTTCCATTGTTCCAAAACTTCGTCGCAAATGCCCGTTGACAGTTTCTTCCATTATCCCGAGATTTATATTATGCAGCTGCAGTTCCTTAGTCAGCAAATGGCTAACTACTCTGTCATGTCCCAAAGCCGACAATCGAGACAGGACTATTTATCTTTTTGCACCCTCACATATCCAGCTTTTCAAAACGAAGAAATACTCAGTCCTAAATAAACACGTTACAAAATTGCCCCTCGGACAGTCCAGGCTATCCATCAGAAACAATGCCTCACTTAACAGATTTAGTTTGAGAAAGGCCACACGCACGTGCACGGTTCCGAATTCTCAAGACCAGTCCTAAATAAACACGTTACAAAAATTGCCCCTCCCACAGTCCAGATTATCCATCCAAAACAATGCCTCATTTACCAGGCATTACAATACATATATCTCGGTTTATTTGATTGATTCCCAAGATTAGAGTATTAGTAATTTGTTTCTTCAGAACATCACATTACATCATAAAACAGCTAATGAAAAGGATTATGGAACGTGTTTGAACGAAATGACTTCAGACATAATCGTTAAGTGTGTTACTGCTAACGGTTGACATATCGTGAACATTATATACAAAATTTAATTAATAAAGAATGGTATTTACTGCAGAATTGGAAAATAATTATAATTTTTCCTATGTATCTCCTCTAATTCTTTACGTCTTTTCAAAACTGGTATTTTGATTCTGCCACATCATGTGTAATCATTGAAAGTATAGTCGAAAATTAACTGATTTTTCAATTAACGCAATTATAAATTAAAATTATTTTATTTATAGTCTCATCAACGATTAGGTTATTAGCGACTTTGTACTGTTTTGCATTTCACTGACGGGGATTTAATTTTGAGGGAGTTTCTCGGTATGAAAACAGACACACAACATCCGTTCCCTAGCCGCTGACCACTGCAGCACAGGAGGTCGGAAAGATTTTCTTACCTAAATAACAAGTGGTATGTTTCTGCCCCTCATTCGGAAATAACAACATTGTTCACGGTTCTTTGGTTAAGGGTAAGAGACTCGCACAAATATTTGTCTACTGTATTAAGGATAGGAATGACTTCGGCAGATTATCTTCTTTCACGCGTCAGTTACAGTTCTTTGACCCATTATACATTTTTATCAATACTTTTTGTTACTTTTTAGTGTTATCTGATAATATATATACTCTGCTACTCGAGGACACAAAGATTTTGTTTATCTATTAACTAGTAGTCTCATGTAGCCTGTTGCCCTAAAAAAATAGAAGTTTTGTGTTCTCTCGAGGCAGAACCTTGTAGGACAGATACGAAGGGGCTACCTTTGGGGATGCCTTTTCCTCTCCGTTTTTGAACTAAGGTTCCCACAAGCCGAGGTGCCTCGGCCTGTTCTGAGAGATGTATGTTCCGGGGTCACAGATCTTGGGCATACGGTAAGAGTTGTCCACTATTCCCATTGGAATAGTCGGCCAGCTGCCTCCTAAACTGGTCGAGGCACGGAGAAGGGAATGCTGCGTCCCCACAGCAAACTCCTCTCCCGCTATCGGAAGGGCGTGGGACTAGTACCCAATGCCCGACCTACCTGATGCAGGTTTTTGTAGGGTTTTCCCTGCATTTCTTTAGGGGAATGCCGGGTAGGATCCATAAAATATAACCCGGGGGCCCTAGTTAACCCTTGGCTACCTTGCTCTACCCTTCCGCATCCCCCCTTTCAAATCCTTTCCTATGTTATTAAAGAGGAGTTGCCCAACGTGGATTACCCTCATGTAGCCTGTTGCCCTAAAAATAATAATAGAAGTTTTGTAAGCTTATATATATATATATATATATGTGTGTGTGTGTGTGTGTGTGTGTGTGTGTGTGTGTCCGTCCAAACACATATTACGTAACAATCTTACCTGATTTTAAAAAAAAATATTTGTTCTTAAGTGTCACTTATGTTCGGATATCAATCTTTGCTCTTCTTCACCTCTGAGATCCAACAGTTTTGTCCAACTGATCTGAATCTGGTGGTCCGGATTGCATACGGGATGAATAACGTGGTTTCACCGTTTCGCTTCTTAAAAGAGCCAAATAATTACAACAAGGAGCAGGATCGTTATCACGTATATCTACCAATAGTTTGGGAAGCTACAGGTATCGTGCTAACCTACGTGAGTTTAAGTTCTAAATGAGACCGGGGACATGATGCGTTACCATACTTTTACGACATTGTAATTCATCGGTGAAGACATATTTTAATACAGTCCCCGTGTAGTTTTCAAATTGAGAATAAATTGCGAGGGTAAGTCAATATGTCTCTAGAAATTTTTAAAAATATTTATTACAGGAGTGTACTATTTTTATTGGTATCGTTTTTCAACATAGCCACCGTGATTTTCAATGCACTTGATCCTCCGTTGCACACCCTATGGAAAAAGGTTTTTGTTTGCGCAGCTAGTCACGTATGTTCCGCTTTCTTCACCTGTTGATCTGAGCTGAATCGACGACGTCTTAAAGTATATTTAAGTGGACCAAATAGATGGTAATCGGTCGGGGTGATATCAGAACTCTGCAGGATGCTCCAAGACCTCGAAACGCAGCGTCTGAAGAGTTTGAGTGGTGTAGTCGGTTGTATGTGGACGCACATTGTCATCCAACAAACGAACGCCTTCACAACAATTGACATCTGCGTTTGTTGAAATTGCATGCTTCAATTTGTTTAACAGGATATTGCTGTAACGTTCATTTGTTGACTCGTGAAATTTCTTTTTGACTGACGATTCGGGGTACTTCCATTCTATGCACTGGTACACAGTGGTTCGAAGTGATAAATCCTCTTTTCATCTCCAGTGTTGATAGAAACATTAAACTTCGTTACGGTCCAGTAGGAGCTGACAGTTTCTCACACGGTTACACTTGTGCTCTTCATATCTTCATCGAGTTGTTTTTGAACCCACGTCGCACTTTGTGAAAGTTGAGCCTATTATGCATGTGTAATATAATAGTCTACACGTGCCCTCTTATCATAACGTCTCTTCAGCATAGCGGACCTAAGAGGGCGCAGTTGCAAGAACGCTGATGCAGTTAAAGACATCAGTGAGTAACGATACGCACAACAACAACATAAATCTTCACCCCTTCCGTCTAGGCAGCTGTGAAAACGCTGCGTCTAATGAAGTCAGCATTTTAAGTGGCTTATGCAGACATGCACACGGCAGCAGAAATCATTCTCTCTGTAAGAGTTCTCATTGGAGACTTAAAATCATCAGGGAGGGGGAAAGGAGTCTTCGAATTGTTCAGAGCTTCTTGGGAACGACAGTCGTGATCCAACCTCCAGACGGATCGGTGGCTCCTGGTGCTATCCGCCAGTTTGTCTTACTTTATTTTATTTCTAACTATTAAATCTCTTTATTCTTCATCAACTCTTATTTGACTGAAGTGCAGCGAAACACTAACCACTACGGCTAGGTTCAATTAGTTGAACCCGAACCCTCACGTTACCGACTTTCCTATTTCCTGTTCTTAATTCTTCCTTTATCCTCTAGATCGGTAGCCAGGTGAGCTAACGGAGGTATAGCTCGGTTGGTGAACGATCTATCTGGACTTCCCATTTCCAACTGCTGGAATGTTACATGTTCACAGCGGTGGAGTGTTACTTTATGGCAGTTTGGGATGTTACACATGGTTTCATACTCAGAAACGTGACTAATCTGCATATGGTTTGCCACTTCCTCGTCTGTTATCCAGAATCAAGAAACTGACTTGTTCAATATTGGCATCAGCTGTAGCTGGACGCTCCACTTTTATAATATTATTATATATTATAATTATACTATTACAGTCGCAACAACAGCATAGGTTATTAGCGACAGAATATGGGAACTCATTTGATTTGTCGGAGGACTAATTTGAAGAGAGATTCTCTCACGCACACATTCATCCATGCCCTCGCCGGGATTCGAACCCGAGACTGTCACGCTGACTCCTACACCACAGGAGGTCGGCATCTTCGCACTGTGGCAACACTTTGTCCCTGAATTATGCTGAAAGTCTTTTATGAATTGCCGCCGTGCCTGGTGGTACATCTTGAAACAACAAAAAACGGATTACGGAACTCTGTTCTTTGGTGCAAACAGAGGGTGGAGCGGCCATGTTTACTTCATGAACTGTGCAAAGCAGACTGTTGTGATGACTCTGCAGCCTACCACAAGCTAATATAAAGGTTCCATCTGAGCACACAGAGCCGTAGAGCCAACTTAAAGACAATTGCAGACACTTATTGGCTTATCCTCGTACAAGCAACCTGTCGTTGGTGAAATATTTCCCGTCTGTAAATGTCTATCGTCGAACAAGTAGCATATTTTACAATTTATTTCACTCATAGATACATTTTTTAAGATAACTCGACTAGTACATAAGTAAAATGTATTTATAAAGTCCACTACTGTATCGTCGCCTCCCATGACTGTTTTAAGGGTTTTTTTCCAGCAAGAATTTTATCTGGTGTATATTACTACTCACATACGTGACATATTTCACATGATCCTTTCATAAAATATATGGTTCGTAAATACCGGGAAAGAACTAAATTTAGATTGGAAAATAATGCAGTAGTAATTTAAATAACTGAAGGAGAGCTTGTATCTATACAACGTGGGCTGTATAGAAAGCTCGCATTTCACTGAGCGTTGATAAAGGATAGGTCATTAGTATGTATAGCCGAGGCACTAGGTTCAATTCCTTGTTCGGTATAGATTTTTCTGTACTAATTAATATTTATTTTCTAAGACATACATTATGAAACAAAATAGTTTATAGTATTTAACGTGTGATATATCATAACGCCCCGTATTAATGGGAATTATTTTGTAAAATATTTTAATATCTAAGAACTTCCTAACGTAACTAAACTGACAGAAGGGTTTCTAAATGTCATATTTATTGAAACGGCACAAGACATAATTTTAATTATTAAGCTAATGTTCGTCAAAACCTACTATTTATGTCTATATGTAAATACGGTAAATGTGTTTTTTTTATAAAACACAAAATAGCTACTTTTTGCCCACATGACTTAAGTTTCGCGTTTTTTTATTGGTTATCATAATAACGAACATAAAATTCAATTACAGTTAAGAATTTATTAAATAAGAATAAAATGCTAAAGTCTTTCCAAATCTACAATTGATAGTAACCCCCAGGCTTTGTAAAATTATGAAAGTTATAATAATGTCTGTGTTTCACGAACACTGCTGCCAAGAAGACAGAATATTTGCAGTAAATGTTTTAAATTTCTTTAGAAGTAATTGGGAGATATTGTGTGTGATTAAATTTAATGATATAATTTAACTATTCATTATTTGTAATCCTGAAAAAATGATCCTAAATTTTGTGAATCATTATCAAGAGACAAATAATCGAAACAAGTCTATGCACTATTTTACGGACTTGCATGTTTATTGTCAAATTCAAGAAAGTATCCAGGAATAGGATATTACCTTACAGTACATTTATTTAAATGGTTCAGTATTCGTTACACATTCATATTAATTCTCCTAACCGTCATTTTTGTTATTTAGTCCCTCAATTAAACTCCCTTCGTCTTCAAACAATTGAATTTTGTACATTTTCCCTGAAATTAACAATATTTCATAATTAAACGTAAATTACACGTTTCATAATCTTAAATTTTGCGCCCAATCACAGAAGTTGCCTTATTCTTGGACACGAGAGTTCAATTCTAATCATATAATCTTTAAAATTGTCTGGCATTAATAAATGAAGCTAACTTTTTACATATATTTTTACTTAACCCTCCTCCACAACTCACTTTTTCATTCCAGTCTATTAAGGGCATGAGATGACCCACTTGTTGTATCTGCCTATCCCTTAATTTAATAAGTGATGGAAAACGCCTGCTCTGGCTATATTCAAATAGGTAAAGCATTTAAGAACTTTTTAATTCCACAAATAAATTGATGCGCAGATATAGTAAAACGTTTACGTTATCTCTAAAAATTTCCGTTATCTCTACTTGAGTTCATCTGTTTCCTCATCGAGCTATGCCGCTTTATACAAAATTTGTTACGTTCCTTGAGTGATTACTTAACCTTATTTACATTAGAAAATTCAACACACAAATCTTTCAGTAAATAAAATTGACTGTTTACTGGTATGTATGTATGTGTATGTTCCGCATACAAATGTACACGTGTGGAACAAATTTTACCAAATTTCGTACACGTAATCCTTTCTAACCGGAAACAAACACTGTGGGGGTAAGACACGATCAGGAGCGGGGATGGACGCGAGTGGTAATTGTCAAACATGCACAAACAGCCGATATTTGCATCGAATAAATATCTTTCTGCTTTATTTTGTTTCACCCGATGTTTTCAGTATATAATTTCTACTCCTTTCTCTATTGGAGGAGAGAACTTTTAGGGATGGGGGTGGAGGTGCTTTACATATAAATAAACCTATTAAATTGACATTATGACATTCAACTTGACGTTTAACCCCCAGAGGCGTGGGTAGACGGGGATGGGAATTTTCAAACATGTTAAAACGCCGATACTTTCGCCAAATATTTTGCAGTCAATTAGCTATAAGGCGTTTTCCAGATATTTTTGCGAATAATTTCAACCTATTTCGGCATGGGAGGGTAGCACATTTACATAACCTTTTTACATAAAAATAACGAAAAAGCCATCGAGATTAGAGTCAAATACTGGGTTACGGATGACGCTGAGTTTAATTATGACAATCCGGACAACGCCGGACATTCCGCTAGTATTTGAATAAATTAAGTCTCAAATTACAAACAAATCATAATTATCCATTTTAAAATTAATTAGTCAATAAATGCTCAACAATAAGTTTTATTAATATTTACACGTTCTAAAAATATCATTTTAAACTTTTGTTTCGGTAATGAATTGACTTTAGTCGACTCGTACAGCTTTCAAGTTTTATACTGACAGAATTATACATGCATCTATCAAATTTTTAAAATCACTTTTATATTTGTTTTCTCACACAAATGATTTTCTCCCCTAACAACACAGACGCATGTCACCACCGTACCTTGTTTTAGTTCTATGCTGTCCAGTAACCAACCCTGCTACGTGAGATCTCCTAACAGGATTTTCGGATAATCGGGCTATCAGATGTTGAAGCAGGGACGGTTGGATTCCGGGAACTAATCTTCCCTGGTTTCGCAGTAATCGAAGACTGAAACCGAACCTGATACTCTGAAATAGAACTGACAACTCGGATGGTCATGGCCCTCCAATTTCGCGCTAATTTTCCTCATTTCAATTTGGAATTCGCCGGAAGCTTTATCGTTCATTACTAACACAATATTCTCGTAAGTGCAATGAAATATATTGGTGAAAAAAGCAGCATTGGTTTAAAATCTGAAATCGAATTCCTCGTTCAATCGGAATGGTATTACTTTCTGCAATTTCTTATAATTCTTTAATTAAATTAACGTTGGTATACGTTTTTTTTTGGGTGTAGACAGGCTATGTATAGGGTAATCCACATAGTGGCAACTCCCCTCTTATAGTATAGGAAAGGGATTTGAAAGTGGGGATGCGGAAGGGTGGAGGAAGGTAGCCAAGGGTTAACTAGGGCCCCCGGGCTATAGTTTAAGGATCCTACCCGGCATTCGCCTAAAAGTAATGCAGGACAAACCCTATAAAAACCTGCATCAGGTAGGTCGGACATTGGGTACCTTCCGATGGCGGGAGAGGGGTTTGCTGTGGGGTCGCAACTGATCCCTCGCCATGCCTTGGCCAGTTTAGGAGGCAGCTGGCCGACTATTCCAATAGGAATAGCGGACAACTCTTACCGTATGCCCAAGGTCTGCGACCCCGGAACATACACCTCTCAAAACAGACCGACGTGCCTCGGCATGTGGGAACCTTAGTTCAAAAAACCAGTGAGTTGTGAAGGTATCCCGAAAGGTACCCCCGCCAGAGCTCTTTGGGAAGGTTCACCTGCGAGAGATTCAGAATCCTTGTTTTTTCGAATTGTATGCCACATCTATTTCGGACTTTCGTTTTCAAAAATGGCTGCATTCAACTAAAGACGACAATAATGCTTTGCAAACTGTTGTCGGGTTTTCCGTGGCCTTGACGGGTTTCAAGCAGTGGCTGCTCGTAGCTAAAATTAGTGTGAGCACTTCCCCAGTAAATTTTGAACCTTTGTTTTAATATTGTGTAAAAGGAAACAAACACGTATAAAAAGAAAATTTGTTCAGAAACTCGATAAAATCCTAAAGGAACAAAATCAAACTTTCTTTACGTACATTAACAACATTTTTTTACAGTTCAAGCTTCATCTATTGATTTAAAAATGAAATTCATTCTTCTTGTATTAATTTGCTGGAAAAGATCAATAATTTACTCCTATTTTTAGAGTATCTGGCTACATGAGGGTAATTCACGTGGTGGCAACTCCACTTTAGTAGCAAAGGAAGGAATTTGAATGGGGAGATGCGGAAGGGTAGCGGAAGGTAGCTAAGAGTTAAGTCCCCAGGTTATGATTTAAGGATCATACCTAGCTTTCGCCTAAAAGTGATGCCGGACTAATCCTTTAAAATCTGCATCAATTTATGGATGGAATTTTTTAATAATAAGAAAGATAGTCAAATACAGACAAAATAAGTGATAATATATAAACAACACAACGTTTCTGGAATTCTTGACCCTTTCTTCAGATGATAAGAAGAACGTAGAACCTCACAACTCAAAAATTATACAAAAATCCTGTTAAGAAGTGAAACTTAACGTGAAGAAACATGCACAATGTTCCCTATGAAGGATCGACACCTAACAGGATTGGTTAATAGTAAATATATCTTGTAATCAAATATGGATCTTGAATAAAAATACGAGGTTTATTCTTCACACACCCTTAAATTAAAAGACATAAATCTCACTATTAATATAAATGTCTGGTTGTTAATTGGCACTTCTCAACGCGTAGACTGGCGGCTGGAGTTTTAATTAAATCTCTTCTGCATGGCCCAGATATGTATTCTCCAAATCCTCTGCAGGGGCTGCTACTAAATGTACCAAGGAACAATAATAATTTCATTTAAACAAAAGCAGCGGCTAGGGAATGGTCAATATATTCCTTCACAATAAATTAATCAAAACAAGAAAAGCATAATTCAGTACACTTCCCTTGGCTTCGTATTCTATGACATTAAATGCTAACGAGATAATGTTTATGTTAGAATTTTGCAACTATTACTGGATGAAATAAAATGAAAACGCATATTTAAAACAAAAAATAATTCAAGAACATAAGAAATGCTTTCAAACGAAGTGAGGTTCAATAAGGAAAAATCTCATCTGTACCGGAAATCGAACACAGGACTTAGGTGCTCTTAACAATGTTAGGTCTACTCTTTGTGGAAACGTACTACGAGTTTGTATGGCTAACTATTCTGTTCAGAAATTTATTGTTACTTCTAAAGACGTTCCACGTCTTAACTGATACACTCCGAGTATACATTTCATTATGATCATTCAGTTATTCCATGGAATAATTCTTGCCTTCAATACCACCGCGATTCTTTTTGGAATTGGTTCCTTAGGATGTAATATAACGCCGTGCCTAATGGATAACACGGTTCAATAAAGCAAGACAGGGTTGAAAAGCCATTTGACAACTTGATCCAGATCTCGATGTCTAACGACGCTCAATAATATTGAGATCTTGCGATTGTGGGAGCCACCTAAGCATGGTAAAGCCACGTTCCCGAAAACACTCAAACACGTTACGAGCACAGTGCCGTGGCTCATTGTCTCATTGTCCATTGGGACATGACATAAACATGATGGATGAACTTTGTCAACAACGATACTCGGGTTTCCTCAGCTATTCAGACGTTGTTCCATAATGGTGTCAGGGAAACATGCCTTAAAACAACGGTAGGCAACTCCCACATCCGGTCCTCGTACAAGATTTGTCCGGCCCGCCAATAAATTTCTCTGTTTCATATTATTCCTGCAGTTGACCAAACATTTTAAAATAACAGAATATTTGCTCGTACTTCAAACCATGAAAGACACTAACAATTTGTAATGTTTTTAGACTGGAGTCTGCAAAGTTAAGTGATGTCACTACTGATGGAGCTTCAGTGATGATGGGGAAAAATGTGGGAGTGATGGCTAAAATATAATAAGAATTATCAAAGAGAAATATAGACAATAATCAGTTCGTATTTCATTGTATTATTCATCAAGAAAAAATATGTGCTAAATTATTAAAATTCACGCTTTGAATGGTGACAGTTGTTGTGTGTGTAAATTTTATTAAATCGAGAGTTTTGAACCACCGGTAGTTCCTGCAGTTCTTGGAATAGGAATATGGTAACCTTATTTTTTTATTGTGAAGGGAGCTGGCTCATTAAGGGCAAAATGTTTTATGACTTAATAGAGTGAAAACTTTTATGGATATGAAAGGCAATTCCATACTAGTCGAACCTTTGTGTATGTGTATGGCTGTCGCATTTTGCATTTTTGGTTGATGTCACCAGCTACAAGAATGAGCTAAATATGAATATGCAAAAATCAAGACTACATGTCTATGAGCTATTCATCCACGTAAAATCTTTTTAAACCCACAAAAAAAAATCCGTAGCAAAGAAACTATCTTCATTAAATTCAGAATTTACATCCAGATTTGAGGATTTCCGTTCACCTGAACTTAAGTTCCAAATAATCATGACACCTATCGACGCGGAGCAAGTAGAAATGTCGCTTCGAATGGAATCACTTCAAATCCAAGCAGATAAAAAGTCAGATTCGCGAGGTACCTCTGCTAAATTTTTAAGTCAGACATGTTTTGAAAGATTAATATGCAAATCTAATTAAGTTTATATGTAAAATTATTTCCCTCTCGGGTTGTACTTATTACAATGAGTATTTTTTTTTTCAAAAAATGAATAGAACGAAAGCAAAAATCATATCAAGAATTATCGATAGGCCTACTAACTTGAAAAGCTCATCACGCGAAGCAACTACTTGCAAAAGAAAGGCAATCCCAAGTTTCTCATTAGCTAGAGTTTTTACTACCTTATTATAAGTATTTTGAACTTCCCGTCAGTACTTTTTTGCCCTTGCATATACGGTACCGGATTTTCAACGATTATATGATATATTTATATATTTTATATAGTTACATATGTTATATTGCGTTCTTCTTTTGCCACAGTTTCCCCTTACAGAATTGTAATTTAGCACTCCGGCCAGGCAGGATAAAAAAACCTTTTGGCTGCTAGTTACCCCAGGGAGGTTATAGCGACCACTCTTCTTTTCACTACCCTCCACGGCTTAAGTCGCCGTCGGCTCAGGGCACCCAGTACCCTAGAGTAGAATTCCAAGGCCTTTTAGGTTAGTGTGGAACTTTCAACTCACTAAAAAACCTGCATTACGCCTCCTTCTTCTAAAGTCTTTATCACATATGTGTGTAGCTCTTCTTTTTTCCTTAGATCCTCATATCTTTTCGACGCTGTGTCTAGGAACCTGAATTTCTGCGGCTCATCAAGAAACATCCCAATGTCCCTGTTATTTTTTATGTTTAGATTTTCAAACGCTTCCTGACAGCTGAAGACATGTGTGGATGTTTCAATTTCGTTGCATCCTGGGGAAGTAATCTTGCCAAACCTACGTAGATAATGGTTGAAAGGACCATTTCGCGTTAGCAATCTACTGAAGTCTTTCCCTTTCCATCTTTCCCTCTCGTCCACTTTAGGTGCTATTTCATGTAGAAATCTGCCCTTTCCACACTCTGCCCCACTTTTATTCCATTCTTTCTTAACCCAGTATTCTATTCCTTCTTTGCTTAATTCTTTATTTAAAGCCTCCCCATGTAGTCCTAGTATTTGAATGTATCTCGCCATGATCCACCGTAAGCATCTTCTTGCTGCTTCTCTTCTAATGTGCAAGATCAAGTGGGGGCTTGAGACACTATCTGCAATGATTCTGTAGCTGTTTTTCTGTATGATCTCATTATTCTCCTTAATATCCTCCCTTGATGTTTATTGAAGATTATTTGTAATGCCACTTTTCCAAATCTTTGAGCATATGCCTCTGAGCCATATGAAACCATAGGAGTAAATATTTCGGTGTAGTATATCCATGTTGCTTTGAGAGGTATTTTTCAGGTTTTTTTTGTTAATGTAAGGACCTTTTGATTAGTCAATTCCCCTCTTTGCAGTGCTCTGCGAGCTTGTGCCAGAAAGCTTAGCTTATGGTGCGCTTTTCGTAAATATTTTTTTTATAACTGTTAATTACTGCCTGGAAGCATGGGAATGTGGCTTGCCGGGGTCGAGCAGCAGACACAAGACAATGGCGGGGTGGGTTGGAAAATCCGCAAGTCCCGCAAGCAAGGTCAGGGTCGGCCAAGGAAGGGGTAGATGACCGGAAGGCTATGGCCCTAAAATAGATGGAAGAGGGTCACGTGTGCACAAGGACCAACCAGGAGAGAGGGTTTTGAGGAGGCAGAGAAAGAAGTCTGCGAACAAGAGAGTGGTAGAGGAGATGAATTTGGACCGTCGGTGAGAGTGGACAGAGAAAGTTGATCCTGAAAGATTTTGGTTCTGCACGTGGGTCTCCGGTCTTCTGCGAATGCTGATGAGACAGATAGCCGCCAACGGGAGTCGACCCTGTCCGAGCTGCAGACCTGGTAAGTCGCGTTCCATTCTTCCGGGTATCGCGTCGGTTTGCCACGAGAAAAACCACGGTTAATCTTGAGAAAGGGAGGGGGCTACATGCATCCCTGGCAGGCTGGAGAACTTTTCATTTTGTATAAATTCTGAGAAAATGAATTATTGTTTTTTTTAATAACTAAATATTGCATTTCCCTTTCCTGCAAGAACAATTCTTGCAGGTGGCGCCCAACAAATAGTTAATTTAACCGTAGCTCACCACAAGCTTATCATCAATTAATACTCCTAGATTCATCGTTGTTATGTTTTTTCCATTGTTACTGATAACTGGCAGTCGGCGCAGTTTTTTTTCCCAAAAAACAACTATTCTACGTTTGAATAAGAAAGATAGCCAATTCAGACAATTCTTATTCATTATTTTCAATCAGGCGTAAATATTTTAATTTTATTGTACTTTTGCTTGGAGAAATTTGAAGTCCTGATTGTTGGACCGAGTAGTCCATGTTCTTCATAACGCTATTTCGCTTATGTTATAGTTCCGCACTGCTCATTCCACTTATTAATAACAAGTCATCTGCATATAACACAGTCTTCATTTTCTTCCAACTCATTACTTCTCTCTATTTGACCGTCCATATAAATATTACATAACAACGGTCCTAAGACCGAGCCTTGAGGGACTGCTCTCTTGGATGTTTTTGACACCAACCCCTCTTTTGCTGAAATCGGAACCGTTCTATTTTGAGCATAACCCACTGTCAAATCCCTCAAGTATTCTTACATTTCGATCTTTTCTAATATTGATAAATACCAAAACTATGTATACTCACATATCTGTACCTTCTCTTTTTTTTATATAAATACTATTATCACTTGTTTTTGTTTTGGCCCGCACCCACCATACATTTTTCTATATAGCCCCCTATAAAAAAAGTTTCCCACCCCTTCTCTAAAATATAATATTAGCCTTACCAATTTGAAGGATTGTACTCACATTCTCCATGTTTTTGTCCTGTTTCCACCAAATTCTCACTGTACCAGCTGCAGGATGCAGTTGGAAATATAACTCATCAGGCAATATGATTCTTTTCCAATGCCGGACAGTCCTGCACCTGTGTACCTACGCGAATTTAAGACACGGCTACGATCTGCAGTAATGTTGTACAATGGCACCCTTCTGTTGTCATTGTAACAGTATTTGCGCTAACCGTTTCGCTCAAGCATTTATTATTCGCCGAGGGCCACAACTCGTTCGTTGATACCGACTTTTCGGCTGACAGCCCATTCTTTTAACACTTTTACAACTGCCCTTGAACATTAAACCAATTCTGCGTGCACCAGAAATCGTCCCAGGTTCAATAGCACATAAATCGCGTCGTTTGAAGCAAATAATTTCTACTGTCGTGGTAAGCAGTCTGCTTTCTGACATCCTAGTGATTTCAATGCGATATGATAGCTAATTAGCCTACAAACGTCAGACGGTTATAATTATCTAGACAGTCATGTATGTAGTAGTAATCAATAATCCAGTTGTATTGTAACCTCTTACTTTCTCCCCGTTTATTTTGTCAATACTTACTCTTTTAATTTATTAATCTGAGGATTGCTTAATTTTGAATGTAATGTAATAAAAGGTATAATAAACTAAGAATTAATTTTATATAATATAAATGCATTGAAATTGATTTATAAATATGATGGAAGGTCGTGATCATTTCTGACTTTCATTCAATCATCAACAGTCACACTGATAAACAAACTTAATATTAACTAAATTATTGAGTTATGTTGTACGTCGAGTGAATTAACTTTGTACTTTGCGCGGTAAAAGATCAACTTTTGTTAATTGACTGCCTAAAATTTTATTACTTTTTTCACACAATTTTGTATCGATAAATATCTAGAAATAATTCGATTATTAACTTCATTTTTCGTATCACTGTAATCTTTGGAAGTTCTAACGAATATAAAAATCCCGTACCATTTTATTTCAATATAAAATTGTTAGCCTTTATTTTCAAATATGAATATTACTTAGATGCCGTCCTAGTATTATTGTTTAACTAAGTTTCCGCTATTACGTCTCAAATTTCAAACATTTTAATTGCGTCAGCATTTAAAATTTGCGGCAAACGTTTCTCTTAATTTAATGTACTAGTTTAATGTTATATCTATTTTTTCTTTTCTTCAAGTTTTAAGCCTATAAATAATTTTATTCGTTGCAATAATGAATAGGAAAAGAGCCGTAATTGGATATGTTTCTAAATGATATTTATTAAATTTAATAATTTTTTTAATTAAATTGTAACGTATATTACATTTTGCCGCTCTTAAATCTTCTTGGGTAAATAATGCAGCAAGAAAGAACAAAAATAATGGATATGTTGTTTACCAACGGTTTAAAGTTCAGTTCAGCGATAATATTATGTTTATTCTACTAGCATGCAATGCGCTTAAGATTAAATTTTACCTGTAGTCAGACGGTGAGGCTATATGTATCAATTCAAATTTCATGTTATGAATTTTCCAGAATTCAACGTAAATATTCACGTTTAATGGGTTATTGCATTTGTCATTATCCCCAGAGTGAGCCTAAGGACATGCATATGCAGCTGGCAGGAGATGGTGAAGCTGGAGTAACCCAGCAACAAAGCATATCACGCAAAGCCGGAGGCCATGCAACAGACCACAGAAACCTTGTGCAATACGCTCGCAAAAATGCTCTTTGATCTTCTCAACGAGTGGCTCCTGTTACAAACTGTAAAATTTAATTCTCATTTCGGGCAACACCTGTCACTGCTCGCTGCGCACGTGTAATTAATTGGATAGTTAAATGTGTTTACGGTGTTGCATGACCTATAGTGAGGCAGTCACAGAGTACGATATTTGCTTCCGGACGAAATTGTAAAATCACAATATGTTATACGTAGTCAAGGAATTAGAAATTATTCTTCATTTGAAAGTTGACTGTCTAAAGGCAATCTTCAACTGTATATAGAAAAGTCGACAGTTAATGTACAGTTCGGAAAATGAAACAGTAATTCAGTTGCATTTTACAGCCCGGAATAGAGTTACAGTTTCTTATAAAAATTTCTAAGAATCTTATTGAATAGCTAAACCAACTTGATTGATGGGTCAGTCTACATAATACGTCTTAATTTTGTTACAGTCATCAATAATTGAATCTCATTTCGTATAAGTACAGATGATACAGACACTTATATTTTTATATACTTTACCAACATTTCGATACCTTTTTGTATATTCTTCAGGTATTTTCTGTGGCACTCCCTTCGCTACCAGCCGTAGCATGTCTCCTGCGGTCCGATTCCTGGAACGGCGTACCTGCAGGTGGCGGAAGTACTAGGGAAACCAACAACCCATTCCATACATAGCTAATTTATTAAACATATAAATATATACAATTATAAATTTTTCCCCGACTAGCCAGTTATGAAAACTCAGGTATGTTGTGGCAAACTAGGCCCGAGAAACAAAATTTATACCAAGTGCTCTACGCAGATAGATAGATTTATTCACCATTAGCCCTCTAAAGAGGAAATAGGATTCGTCACAAATGTACAGTAGATAAATTGCATATAAACTTATAATACACAAAAACACACACAAAAATTCATATCTGTTTACATTAGTCTAGTCACTACAATCATACACACTATTTTTAGGAAACACGCACACGACACAAATCACTTCCTGGTATTAATCTCCTGTCGCTAGGTACTGAGGGATGACGTCATAGATATTTACTAAAACAGAAAGCAGAGGCAGGAAAACAGAACCAAAAGTGGAAAACTGGACAAACTATTTACATATTTATAGCATATTCGGCAATTTTGTAGGCAAGGCAGTTCAACGAATGTCAGACCGATTCAAAAATTCGTGTACAGAGTAATAAGTTCCATTGACAAGGTAAGTTTTACACTCCTTTAAGAAACATGAAACATGCGATATTGGTTACCAGACTGGGGTCTCAGCAACACAGCGACCTCCCTCGCAGCTCGTCATCGATTTGGTGTGTCTGGTGGACTCTCGCTGATAAATTCTTGAAAAACCAAGAGCAACCGCTCACTGCCACCTCTCCAGTCAGAATCCCTGACCAGGCATCCGCTTCTCCCGACCTATGAGACCAACTGTTTCTCTATTGGTCCATTTAATTTGTTATGGACCAATCACAGGTCCTAGACAATCCGACGTAGAGCATTTAAACAGCGAGACCCTCTGCACTTGCTGTTTGCGGACGGGAAACTCCCCGATGGAGGTACAGTTATAATCCCCAGCCGGACTGGAACCAAACGGTACTTTCTGCTGATGTTGGATAAACATGGTTGCTCACGCGATTAAACAAACTGACTAAAATATCAGTATAATTAATGAAAAGACGCCTATCCTGAATAACGCGCTATATTTCCTACAGAGGAAACTGTGTGAATTTAATAACTTGTTAATCCTTTTGTTGTGCTAGTTGATTATATTAATTTGGTAAGCTTTTATGTGTGTACTTTAGTTTACTTTGTACAATCGTAGTATAAATCTAATCATTTGTAAATACCTCATCTGTAGAAAAATATCTGAATAAGATATAAAAAGGTATCGAAACGTCGTTAAATTATAAATAAAAAGTGTCTGTATAAGATCAATTGTTTTATTAATTCAAAAAAGACGTTAAATTAAAACTTTTTTATAATAATACCTCTAATATGATTAGGTTACCGCCATCTTTCGAACAATTCTGTCGTTTACGAATATAAATACAAACGTCTCGTTTTATATTTAACTTCCTTTTAACTGGATAAATCTGAAGAGAGGATAAATAATTTAAAGATTGTACATCACGAAATAATTTCAAGTTTAAGGAACAGGTGAATAAGAATTCCGATAGTATTTTTTATATATGTATATATAATTTTTCAGTATATGACAGTAAATTGGATTAATGAAATAATTAAGTTATTTTGTAATCTAAAGTACATTGTAATAGCTTATCTATGCTATTAAATGCTGCACGTATGTATCGGTAATTCTTTATAAAATTTTTAGCAACAATATAACTAGATTGCATAAAGTGTACTGGTTTTGAGCTTGTAGCGCCATAATAAACTACAGTAGACAAATATTGAAAACAGCTCAAAAGATTAAATACTGAATTTATTAAAAAGACGACAACGATTGCGAAGTATCAAAAATATTAAATTGCACAACAATCAAACTAGACTACCCGCCATGCACCTATCCACCCAAGATTTGAATATATATCGGTTACTTCATCTTCTCGCTTGCTATTTGTAGACCTAAGTGACGACATTTATTCATTTATTATCTGGATTAATTATCAGAAAACAAAATTAAAATACAGAAACGTAACGAATTAAGCTTCAAGTTTTTCCCGTCAAAATCACATTCCATTTACGTAAAGTTAACAAACATATTATGAATGGAAAGAAAAGAGCTTTGGGTAATGAAGAAATTATATACAATGTAATTAATTAATCTGTGATTCATTTTCATTCTTCAAAAAAATCCTGAAGTTAATTAACTGCACTGAATCCAAGAGTCAGTGATTCCCAAATGTATTAGACCGAACAGCTTATTTTTATCAAATCAAATACACATCGTCGCTCTAGACATGGGCTCTTTTAATTTAACAAACAGAAATATGTAATAAATATTTAGCGATCTCTATTATGGTTTTCGCGGTATATGCTGGGTAAGTAGTCCTTGAGAGAACGCTAATTGGATAAGTGGGTTTTGGATGGAAATCCAAGAACTGCTTATCCAATTAGAGTTCTTTTACGGATTTAACAACTTATTTCCCTGTCCCGGTTTTTATACCCAGCGAAAATATTGAAAAATTTAATAAAAATATTATTTAAATTGAAGAGAATCAAATTACAAATCAAAGCGTTTTATAATCAAAATTTATATAATATTTAGCTATACTATACATAATACAATTTAGTTTTAACTGATTGAGCTTACATAAACAAATTACTTTTTTTTAAATTTGGGGTAAAAGGCTACATGAGGGTAATACACGTGGTTGCAACTCCCTTTTAATAGCATAGATAGGGATTTGAGATGCGAATGGTGGAGGAAGGTAGCCAAGGGTTATCTAGGTTCTATGGTCTAAGGATCCTACCCGGCATTTACCTAAAAGTAATGTAGGAGAAACCCTAGAAAACCTGCATCAGGTAGGTCGGGTATTAGGTACTTCTTCCTTTCTCCATGCCTCGACCAGTTTAGGAGGCAGCTGGCCGACTGGGAACATCAGACAAAACGTAACATCTCTGGAAGTTACAAATATTTGAAGTTAAATGTAAAATCCTTCGGAATGAGTGCTATTGAGTAAAAAATTAACCCTCCCTCTTTCCAGTTAATATTGACGAATCAGTTTGATTTCCTGCTTTCATTTACATTATCGAAGGGTAATGTCATAGGGAATGTCACGGTTCAGTTTTTGTAGTTCAAAAACAATTTATTTTACAGAAATCTCTGATATTTGAGACATTTTAATACTAACCCCCTTTTTCTTCCATCTCTAAGTTGATGGAGATGAAATTGAAGTTAAACTGCTTGCTTACACTTAGTTTACACTTAGTTTAACTATTCTTATGATTCCTCACTGAATTATGAATATGTCTAAGTTAAAACTTTGCTTATATCTAAAAGAATGATATTCATACTAATTATATTAATTATAACTATTCAAATATTTCTTTAACACAGTTTTAGTTCATGGAACGGTAAAACACTTAATAAATTGCACAACATGCACATATATCCGAACTGAAAGTGCTCGTGTAATGAATACCGTCAGTGCAAATTACTGCAGCTGTAACCAGCTAATTTTCCTTCCACAACACCTTTTTAAAAACTAGCGAAAATGGTTGAAAGTGTACTAAGGATTATCTCTATATAAGCCACATCGTTACGATGTAATAATTATAAAATAGATTATGGGAACCTAATTTTACTTTCCTCAAACGTCAATGTCTTATATTTTTCTTCTTTTCAAAAGAAAAGAAAAATCATACCCTAAGCTCCAACAACAAGGGAACTTCACTTTTATCAGAACTAAAACTAATTCCAATGCACTAACTGTACTGTTACAAAATTACCGAATCATTGAATGCGTAACTAATATATATTTCATACTTTGGGTTTAGAACTTTTTCACCCTTGTAAGTTGGATTTTACAACTCGTAAGAGTTTCGATTTACTTTTCTCGTCAAAGAGTGTGGTCCCGTATACTACTCCATAAGTTTTACACTTACCCGTTTTTTCAATGGAGGCTGTACCCTTACGTATGAAGTTCGATAGAAATTTATCAGGTTGCTTCACTAACTTGTACAAGCCATGTTTTCCCCGTCGTCGTGTATACATTTGACACACACGACGGGGGTACACAGACAAGCCATTTATTTCTAGTGAACTCCATTTCTCGAAACAGAATTCCCGTACCCGAAAGTTTTTTATTTCGCTAATCTCTACATCGTACTGCTGGCAATATGTTATATATTTCCTGAAATGCTTTAGTGAGCCATCCCTTTGTATTCAACGTGATGCAATTACGGTCTCTGTGTCCTTTGTAATCCTTAAGTGGTCCTTGTGTGATACAAGTATCTGCTCCGGTAGTCTGTGGCAAGGTAATCTGATCCTTTCACATTGTTATAGTTTACTACTAAAACGTAATATTGAAGTTTGGAATGCGAACTAAGTCGCACTCTAGAATACCTTTCGAGATGCGGTGAAATAACAAAAGGCTTCAGTCCAATTATAATTTTAAAAGATTTATTATCTTTAATTGCAATCAATTTACACGATAATAATAACAAGAAAATAGGGCGACATATTTTTAATGTAATGTAAACGGGGAACCTTTTAGGAGAGAGTTACCTGTGGGGATGCCTTATTGTCTCTCTGCTTCTGAAGTAAGGTTCCTATAAGTCGAGGCACGTTGGCCTGTTTTGAGAGGTGTATGTTCCGGAGTCGTAGAGCTTAAGCATACCGTAAGAGTTGTCGGCTAATTCCCTTTGGAATAGTCGGCCAGCTGCTGTCTTGTCAAGGAATGGAGAATGTAATGCTACATCCCCACAACAAATCCCTCTCCTGCCATCGAAAGGGCGTGGGACAAGTACCTAATGCTCTATCTACCTGATGCACGTTATATACGGTATGTACTAGGCGAATGCCGGGTAGTATCTTTAAACTACAGCCCGGGGGCCCTAGTTATTTCTTGGCTACCTTTCTCTACCGTACCGCATCCCCCCTTTCAAATCCTTTCCTATGCTATTAAAGGGGAGTTGCCACCCTGTGTATTACCCTCATGCAATCTTTTACTCTAAAATAAAATATTTACTTTCGAGACTTTTCTTATTCTAAAAATTTCGGCCATTTTAAATAAGGCTCAGCCAGTCATTATGCAATAATCTGTAGGGCTTTGGTACGGTAGGGACACAACCACTACAATTGTAAACAACATGTGCCTAAAACCCTGACTCGACCGGAAACAAGATCAAATTTCGTTAATTGCACTACAAATTCTTTCCAATTTTCCACAAGGAAACTAAGAAATATTGCAGATACATTAAACTGTGCTTTATTTATTTAAGCGGTATTGCCCACCTTGTAGACATTAATTTAGATTATTACATTACATAAAAAAATTAAATCTGAAGGGCCGTGACTAACGTGGTTTTGGTTTATTAATTTTTTTATTAATTTATTTAAATTAGTAGTTAGAATTATAACACTACGAGCTGGGCCCCTGGCGTTGCCATGTTATTTGTTTATATATATTAGTATATAATACGACATTAATCTCTTGGTCAACACGTGATTTAATCCGCATTGAGAGTGCAAAGTTTTTATTATTTACATAAATTTAGTTTATGATGTTATTCAGAGGCCTACCTTTGCCAACGGAATGTATGATGGCTCATTGTACTTTAATTGGGTCGAGAAATCTTGACAGAATCAAACATACTCCACAGGTGCTGTTAGAGTCAAATATGTTATCTTGAGCCCCAATGTTCGCTTCATATTTCCATATCAGTATATTAAAAGTCTTATATACTAGAACTTAAGTTTTTATAGAAAACTGTAATATTTTACCTATTACCCGTTATGTTATATACTGTAAATACGAAAATTAAAGAGAGGAGAAAGAAAAGTGCACATCTAACAGTATTTAATTCAATTCATATTTAATATTGTTCTGCGCATGATAAGCCCCACGTTGAGGGTTATTTTACTGTAAAGTTGATTAATAGATTGATAAAATATAAAAAATATTTATTAAAAAATATTACTATTCGCAATTAACAGAGCTGAGCGTGGTAGAAAACTGTTGGGAAGTTTTTTCTGTTTCAAATTACAAATGAATAACAAGTCTTATATCAGTACTAAATTAGCGGAAGAAGTGATGATAAAAATACATACATGTACAAAAAAACATGCAGCAAGGCGAATCAGATGATAGATTCACAGATCCTAAGCATGATTCACAGATCCTCGCATGTAGCTTCTCAGAAGTCTCTAAATCAGAATATTACCCTCAAAATGTTTCTGATATAAAAAGATCCTTGGAGAACACAAATTCACGTACTCAACCATTTAATCAACTGGAAGGCTCAGATATCATCAATTAGGAGATATTCTTCCGTGAACTTATAGACTCTATCCTATACACCAAAATGGTACCACCAGGGGCAGATATGATCCCAAACGAATTACTGAAGAATCTTCCTGAAGAAACCTATGTAATGTTGTTAAAACTCTTCAATGCTAAATGGACTACCTTTTAAATACCCTCTGAATGGAAGAAATCTATTATCATACCTTTAATAAAACAGGGACAACCGAAAACTGTTGATTGCTATAGGCCTATCGCCCTATCTTCTAATGAATGCAAAGTGATGTAGAGAATTATATCTTGTAGAATAATGTGGTATCTGAACATCAATAACCTTTTATATACAAAACAATTTGCCTTCCTTAAAGATCATTCAGCACTCTATTGACTGAAATGGATAATTTTATCAAGGAAGCGATTGGGATGAAATATCAAGCGTTAGCTACAATTCTGGATATAAAAAAGCATACGAAAAATAATGGAGGTGGGATATTATCAACAAACAGTAACTTCGGTGTAAATGGGAACATCCTAGGAATAATAGAACACCTCACCAAAGAAAGATACACGAATGTGAAGATAGGAAAGGTAACATCTGAAGAATTTCTGCTTGAAAACGGAGTAACACAAGGATCATGCCTCAGTGTTACGCTATTCTTAATAGCCGTGAACGAGATCGAATCTGCAATCTGTCCTGCGGTTGAGACCCTAGTTTTCGCAGATGACACCATTCTCTTAGCTAGAGGTCCGGATACAAGAATTATCTCAGAATGCTGGAAGCTATAATCAAAACTACAGAGTGGGCTGACAGTTGTGGTTTCTCCTTCAACCCTGCCAAAGAAAAAGCGATTCACTTGTCAATAAATACAAATACGAACCTATATCACTCAGGATATATAATTCCCCAATAGCCGAGGAGGTGAAAATCCTTGGTCTGTATTGGGACTCTAGATTAACTTTCCGGGCCTATATCAGTCATCTGATTGTAGACAAATAAAAACGTCTATCACTATTGAAACTGCTCGCAGCTAGGAACTGGGGAGTTAACGCCCCAACAATGGAGTTATCATATAGAGCACTAATTCTGTGTAAGTTAGGCTACGCCTCCCATATGTATGTATCAGCACATCAAAAAGAACATAAAAATTTAAACAAGATACAAAACGAAGCATTTAGAATTATCTCAGGATGTTTAAGAAGCATTCCAATAGGCCAACTAAGAATCGAGAATAAAATTACACCTCTGAAAATTAGAAGAAAAGCCATTACGGTAAGATATGCCTGCATAGCCGCGGAATCTTCTAACATACGTATCAGAAACCAACTACTCATCCCTGACCTCTTTGCAAATTATCCCACACCTTCTTTCCCTTCCTTTCCACTCGGCACTTAAAGCTGTGCTTTCTTCTGACAGAGTTTCTCTGACTCAAATAGACCACAACTCCTCCCTCAAGGTCCCGCCATGGAAACTTCATTGCATCCCAACAGTACCTCTCTACTCAAAAATGGCAAAAAAGCCTAAAAACAACCAACAAGGGGAGGAAGAATTTACTGCACTCCAGAAGGAACATAATTCCCCCAGGATTATATACACTGACGCCTCCAGGTCAAAGGAAGGAGTAGGCAGCGTTTTTGTCACTGCAGATACCTCCAGATCAACATCAATAATCAAGGAGGCTTCTATAACCACTGCTGAAACGTTTGCCCTACTCATGGCAACCAATTTCTGTGAGGAAAGTCCCATCGCCACTATAAGGTCACTACAAAACCAGTTCTACGGGAATGAAAAAATCAACTTAATACGAGACATCATATGGAGCAGTATCCTAAACAACAACAGAATAAAGATCGTAGATTCACGCACACGCAGGTATAGCAGGAAACATGGAGGCTGACCAGCTGGCAATGAGAAAGGCGTCGCAACAACGAAATGTACCAAAATTGATGCCTGCACAACCCGCTCTGGCTTCTTTGAAAAAAAAAGGGTCTAACAACAGAATTGCAAAAAGTGAACGAATATTCTTCAGTGAGCTGGAGAGCTATACGACTTATCTCTACCCCGAAACTTGACAAGAAGACAACAAATATTAATATCAATAATTCACACCTTGCACACCAAAGTAACCCATAATTTTCTGTTTTCTAGTCTACCTCAGCCTGTATGTACGGTCTGCAATAACTATAAATCATCTAATTTTTGTACACTCTGTACGACAGGCCAAGAAAAAAAATTCTCGCAATCAATACCAGAACAGAATTCTGCACATCACCCACATCAATGCACTCACTGCACGAGTTCTTAGCAGTCAGAAGACTCGATATAGAAATATAAATCTTCCACAGTTCTTAACTATCTATTCTAAGATGATGAAAGTGTCTAAATATATATTTTAATTTAATCATGTACAGGTGTCAAGAACACTTGTAGTTGACGCGACTGAAAACCTCCCAATAAAAAAAAATACGAAAAACGTTAATAGAAATCTTGTTCCGTTACCACGTGCTAAGAAAAATAAACAAACAAGAGCCTAGGGCGTTACAACTACACAATATAGTAGACAAACTCAAAGGTATGAGTTTTCTTAACACCTGTAGAAAGAAACAAAGTATCAAGAAACGTTTGTGGAATGAATATTATCTCCTCTTTTGTCTGTATTTCGCTATTTTCTTATTATTAATTTTGAAAACAGACCTTTTTTTGTTTTAACAAGTCTTTTAATGAATACAGGTTTTACTTATTTATGATAGTAAGCGCCAACGTACTAAATTAAAAATAGATTTTTTTAAAGTCTACCTCGCGGTATTATAAAATGCGTCAATTAAATACCTGTTATAAAGAAGTAAAATGAAAGAAAGTCGCGGTGTTTGCTTACATAACACCAGCATTCTGTCGCTGCCTACTTTCCAGTCCCCTTGTACCTTTAGAAAATATCAAGTGGCGTCGGCGTCAGTGTTGATTTAGTCGAGAAATCCGTTTTCGTAATTTCTACAACTCTTTCTCCAAAAGAGCTGTCAGAAATACTTTTCTATCCCTAGTTTCAGTGACCTCACGGAACTACACGAAATATTATAGTACTACTAATGTAAACCATAATGAAAAAATTTACGTCTGATTGAAAATTATTAATAAGAAATATAGCTAAATATAGACAAAAGACGTGATAATATTAATATCAGACTTGTGGTATTTTTATTTATATTATCACTTCTTTAATCTGAATTTGACTATCTTTTTTATTATTGTAAACCATCATGCTAATTGTGAATATTTTCAAATATAAGATGCCTCATGGGAACCTCCTCTCTCAGTTTTATGTCTCGTTCTCCCATCTCGAAAAACTTCATCCATCAATCAAGCTTAGCGAAATTTTTCTCACCATCATATTTATCCCCTGCAATGACGTCATCTTTAACTGCAACGTTATTTCGGTCCAACTTGCCGAGAAATCGCCATCCTGCGCCCTAACCGCCGCCGCCATTGTTATTTAAGCAAACAATTATTTTTAAATTTCCTGAGAATTTACAATGGTAGGCAAATTATAACTCTGTCAGTGTAATTATAAATGTGTATTCAATCGTATCACATATTATTGTAGTTAACTATACGAAAGGCATTTCTTTTCTTTATTGTTCCGAAAAATACAAAAATTATTTACCTTTATTCAAGCGCTTAGTTTCATACATTTAGTTTTTGTTTACAGAGTATTTGTGACTATATCTCTCTTCTCTCTATAATTATTGGCGGTAATAAAGTCAGTTTATTCCAGGAGTACACAAAAATGATGTATAGGTGAAGCCAGGACAAACTTAATTATGTTTTCGCCGATGTATGCGCGTAGTCTGTCGCGAAGCTGTAGTCAATTCATCTCGTAGCTTGGCAACACGTTTAGCTTCCCGTACACAGTCGTATTTATCGTCAACGCAAAGCTTGAAACGCGTCAGTTAGGTATTCAATCCCCCATGCAGTTGTGTCATTTTGTAATAGATTTTGAAATTATTTTTTTAGACGTACATCTGGTATAAACGCCTCGTCATTTTTCACCTCGTGTCCATTCCATTTGCCATATATCCCGTTTTAAGTCTAAAGGAGAAAGTTTATAAAATACGAAATATGATCTTCCGTTTGCTCGTCTTCATGTTCGTTGCAAAGTTCCCTTCGTGCCAGCGAACCCATTCAATTTTTACGTTTATGCCTCAACTTCTTAAATTAAGCATTAATGCTTGAGCTCGCTACGCTAGTGCTTTTGTTTTTCTGAGGTTGTTCGCCATAATTGGGGTTACCTTGTCGGTCTGAAGGACCATAATGGCGTCATCTCTTTCTTCTTTTGCCCCATCCAAGCCCTTGCTACGATTGTAGAACAGTACAACGGTGGGCCAAAGGGAATTTTCCGAAAGATATTTTCTTGTTCCCGTAGGAAGCCATGATCCGTTCGTTCAAATTTCCATCAATAGATATGATACGGAAAATTTACTCATCATCCTCCTATCTAAGGTTTTTTGTCAATATAATGTAATAAATTTCTGTAATATTAAAGAATATAAGACTTTATGTAAAGGTAGAAGTTTGTTACTAACTAATAAAATAATATACATTTTGTGCAGTAAATGAAAAGGAAAATAATTATAGAATTTATTAGAAGTTGTAAGAAAATTTAGCACATAAAGAATCTTTTAGGGGAAGCATTGTTTCGGTCCATGAAGCTAATTTTAAAATATCTTAAACTTTATATTTAATTTAAGTATTTTTTCGTGTTTAAATCAGAAACGAGTATTTTAATATTACCTTAGTATTCACCTTACTTAAAATCAAGTAATAAAAATCTCTGTGATAAGCAAGTTAGATGAGATAGTTACCGTCAATCAAAATTTACTTAAAAACTTATTTTAACAACTGAAGGCGGTGGTAGGGATGGTGGTAAAAGTAAGTTAAATTTAAAAGAAGCAAATACAACCGAGACTTAGATTAAAAAAATCTCGAGTTAAGTCAGTAGCTGAGTCTAATTACAACATACGTCATGTCGGTTAAGTTAAAGTTCAGTCCCAGGGGTGGAAGTTCGCTGACTTAAAAAAGGATATTTATCATGCCGGTCAAGTTGACGTTCAGTTACCTCGGCAGAGTGAGGGGGAGGGGGGATGCCAGGAGCAAATATTTCCATTATAATAGAAGTTATCAATGGCATACTCCATGCCGATTAACAATTTTTGACTCCGTAATGGTACCGGCGATGTTCTTACCACCTTATAGTAGTAAGTACAGTAAGGAAGCATTATTGTCAACCTTAACTAACAAGGGGATTTTATTAGAAAAAGTTTACCTCCCTCCTTACGATGCCGAATTATTTTTAACTCCCTTATGGTACTGGAAATATTCTTGACTCTTAACATGTAGTGAATAAGTAAATATACCAGAGATATCGGTAATCTTCATTACTCTTTTAGGATACCGGGATTATTTTTGACTAGTTTAACTTAACGATATTATTTATGAATTGGTTAAAGTACTCTCAGTCGATGTATTTGAAGTTAAACCTCGTATGTATAATTCGGAAACTGTGAAACAGTTTATGGTCCAAAAAAATGACGCTCACGATGTCAGTAAGATGTTTTGACAGAGTGTCAAATTAAGTCCTTTTCCGAGCTAATTATAAATACCCGTGATTCGGCATGCTCTCTGATAGAATATTATAAAATTAATCAAAACTTAACCAATAGGCACATACGACCTTCTTCATACAGAAAGCGAAGGAATTTTTCAACATTCTCAATAGAATGCGTGACACGTTCTTGTATTTGCATGTTCACAACTCTCGGTGTAATTAACCGCCACTGTTTAATTACTTGTATATGGTATATGTATATAGTATATGGTGTTTACAGAAAAGTAAATTTTCACAACAGATTAAATACGTACGCATAATATTTATATTTCGATTAGGAACAATATGGTCAAACAACAGACCTCACAAGAATAAAAACAAGTACAACGTGTCTTCTACAGATTCGTGGGCCTTCTGAAGTACATAAAAAATAACCCGGTAAAGTTGTGTGTGCTGTCCAAAGATGATAGGACGAGTCAAGTAGGTAGCAGAAGAACTTTTCTCAAAGAGTCAGTGTCACTTTGAATACTAAGAGCATTCATATTGTGGATTTTGATGTGAAGCATTTCCGAAATTAGTCTTTGTAAATAATTCAATTGGGTTCAGCGTCAGGGATCTTAATTTTGCTCAAGTTTATATTGTGATGTTTCACATATATGTGTTAGGTAATCAGAGAATGCCTGTCGTTACGAAACTTATAATTAGATATGTGTTCTTTGATCCTCGTCTTTAGAGCCTCTTCAGTCTGGCCAATGTAAACGGAATTGGAATCACTGCAGCTGATTTTGAATACTACAAAATTCGCGTCTTCAGGTTGTTAATGATATTTTCCGTTCCTGATAAAACACGAAAACGAATTTGTGGATGTATAAATAAGACCTATATTATACTTCTGTAATAATCTGGAGATGTTTATGTGTAATCCCAAATAGTACGGATAAAAGATCATAACTTTGGAAACAATCCTAGGTTAGACAATACTAGAATATAGGTGTTTGAGTCCATTAGTAATGTTGAATTTAATAAAAGAATATGGAAAACAATTTTCTATAAGAATGTTGGTGACGATGGTCAAGTTCTGAGAATGAAAGGAGCAGTTGGATAGTAGTACAGCCCTGTCAACCAAATTATTTTGGTTTTTGGGATGATTTGATAAGTAAGAAAGGACACGTCTCGAAAATGTCTTTTTTTTAGGTACATGGTGGCAACTCCCCTTTAATAGCATAGGAAAAGATTTGAAATGTGGGATGTGGAAGGCTAGAGGAAGGTAGCCAAGGGTTAACTAGCGCCCCCGGGCTATAGTTTAAGTATCCTACTCGGCATTTGCCTAAAAGTAATGCAGGACAAACCCTAGAAAAACCAGCATCAGGTAGGTCGGGCATTGGGTACTTGTCCCACGCCCTTCCGATAGCGGAAGAGGAGTTTGCTGTGGGGACGCAGCATTCCCTTTTCCGTGCCTCGATCAGTTTAGGAGGCCGCTGGCCGACTGTTTCAATGGGAACAGCGAACAACTCTTACCGTATGCCCAAGGTCTGTGACCCCGGAACATACATCTCTCAAAACAGGCCGAGGTGCCTCGGCACGTGGGAACCTTAGTTCAAAAAAAACAGAGAGATGTGAAGGCATCTCCAAAGGTAGCCTCCGCCAGAGCTCTCTGGGAAGGTTCACCTGCGAGAGAATTTTTAACCATGAGAGGGGACGTCAAGAAAATTAAGACATTTATCGACATTGGTTTCAACAGAGAACTGTAACATTTGGACCATATTGTCAATTTATATGTTGAGAATCATGCAAAAGATATCATCAAAATAACAGATAGGCTGAGAGTTGCGTAAGGATGGGCAAGTATTATTATATATTGATATGTTATAACCACTCCATTATCTTTAATAAACGCCCCCACCTCCTCCAAATAAATTTCAGATTACTACTATCAAAATCCTGAATAGTTCAATGTTACCACCCACATTGGGAAGCAATGGTATTATGCTAACAATAGCAGTGCTGTCAAACTTTCGGTAATAAATATACTGAAATACAGATTATGTATTAAATTATAACTACTATGAATATCTAAAATAACTAATGTGAAGAGAATTTATGTAACATCAAGTTTTACCTGAAACTGAATATAAAATTTCACTTCATTATTGATTTTGTTCATTTAAATATTTGTTTAGGGTGATACGGACTCGTTAATTCTATAGAGATTTCAATGAATATTCGGTTACAATTGTTTTACGGCGTACTAATTACCATATTAAATTCTATGAATTTTAATGTTAAAAGAAAATATTTAATTTCAAAAGAAATGTGATATTGATATTAAAATACCAAAATAATATTTTTTATTTGTTGTTATATTCATATGTATTTACTACAAAATAATAGTTAATCGAAATATAAACAATTCTCTCGGTAACAACTGAGACGAATTAATGTAGAGCGACGTTTCAATGACATGCTCATTCATCATCTTCTTCCTTCGATTCGAAGCCCTAGAATCGTATATTAAAGAATACGCCGAGAAAAAATTCAATATTTATTAAAAAGTAATTAAAATTCTCTTTTATATAGGACAGTCTAATAAATAATACTAATGTACGTATACGTTCCCCATAAAACTATTAAAGGTCTTAAGGAATTATAAGTAAACATTGCACACGTTATTTATGTTAGAGAAACGGACACACTAGATTTAAGACACGCATTCAACCACTAGGGTTGTGGTTGGGAGGCGTTTCCATTTAAAATTTATGTGAATGCGATTAATATTAGATTATGAATAGAATTTGCGACAGCTTAGACTACTGCTGTCATTTTCAATAAAGTTATTGCCTAATTTCAATTACTTAAGCGACTTGGTAAATGGGGGTGAAATAAAATAATGCAAAGCTACCGAGTTTGGTGTCGAATCGAAGGAGACGCTGAGTTTTATCCTCTCATTCATTTGCCGGTTAATTAGAAGTTCAGCCCTCGGTGTGTAAGTGGAAGTGAGTGACAAATATCACGTGAATACGTCCGAGATTGATCGGGAATATTTTATTTGGGGATAGCTGAGTTGATATTGAAATTCAAAATGCCTCTTATTTTCAAGTTTATGTCAGTGAAATTTAATAATTCCGGTGCGAAAATATATGTGAGCATAAATTTTTTTCAAATTAAAATTACATATTTATACTAATGTTTTATAAAATTACTTCAAAACTTAACAAATAATCGATTGAAATTATTGATTAATTTTAAAGTATAATTATGGGAATTTAGTGTGCTAAAAGTTCTTTGAATAACAAGAATACATTTTTTCCAATATCTAAAATTTCGGATTCTTCCCAATGAAATTAACAGTTCTTTTCTAATTTATGTGCTGCAACAATATTATGATGTAAGTTTTGTAATTGTTTACATGCTCTATTAATCTAATTTCTAAATCACGTTTAGTTTGTCCTATGTAACATTTTCCACAATGATGTTGAGCACAGTTTACTTTGTTTATAATTTTAAGTTTATTATTAATTTTAAAGATGATCATAAAATTAAAATGTCAATATCATTTATAATTTTTCATATATTTTACCATAATGCGGTTATATAATAAATTGGTTAAGTGTATTTTATCGTGATAATTTTGATTTTTATCAATTTCGTTATTCTTGAATTCAGTATTATTTGTTAATTTGTTAATTCTTTATGTTTATTTATAAAGTTGAATGGGTAAGCATTATTAATTTAAATAATCTTAACAATATTAATATTTTAATTGCATTATTTGGTATATGAAAATAGTAATGCATTATCAATAATAGCTTTTTATTGATACATTAAACGATTTGATAAAAATGTAACGCTCGTTCTGAATACGTTGGCTTGTGGAACTTATTAGTTTTAAGAACACCATTATTATTAATAACAAAAAAAATATTATTATTCTCTAATGAATAAATTGAAATTTATTATGGGGAAGTATTAAAAAAATTGTGATATTATAAACTCCATTGTTATTAAAACTACATTGGTGCTCGGCGTTACTGGGGTTGCCATATATCCATAACCCCCTCCAATCTCAATCTCCAATCTCGGTTGCTTCTGTGTTATTTTTATGTAACGCACATCGAAAGCTATCCATAAATGTTCTAAACTCCCATGTCGAAAGGGGTTGAACTCATTGACTCCGAAAAAGTTTCATTCAACGAATATATCGGCCGTTTTAACCTGTTTTAAAAATTCCACCCCCGCCCACTCTCACTACTGAGGGGTTAAACAAAAATTAGAATGCTATAAATAATCTCAGCGATATCCATAACCCTGATTTGACTCGAATCGTGGTTGTTTTTGCGTTATTTTTATGTTAAGCTCGTCCAACCCCACCCCTAAGCGTGCTCCCCATCTATGCCATGCCGAAAAGGGTTGAAATTGTATACAAACAACCTGGTATCAAATTTAAATTTGTCTTTTTAAATATTATTTTTATATGACTCAAAATTGTTTCCGTAGTAGCATAACAACTTTATTGAAACCCGATGAAAGTTCAAAAACGAACTAAAACGTGGTTAAAGTTAAATAAAATATTTTGATATTTCTTTAAAGGTCGTAAATTTTTATAATGTAAAATATATAATTCATAGCAAAGCAGTATCAATATTCAAATATTTTACACACTCCGATCCGGTTATCTGAAGAAATTAAACTTGTATACAAGACAAAAGTTTTTAATGGAAATGAAGTATTATATTACGATTACATGTGAATAATTAGAAACAAGACACCAAAAATATAAATCAAACAATTCACATAATTGTTTCTAAGTATGCGTAGTTTAATATATGTACTCTATAGATTTCAATTTAAAAGTATGATTCTACAATACGTATTATATTTAATATTACACTTTCTTCTTCAAATGATTAATTAATTATGAAAAATATATTTACGCTAAGTGATCAATTAAATATCATCACGAAATGTGTGTTAATGATTAAAATACACCCTGCGTTACGTTTGGCCAATACTTGTTGCTTTCCTATGGAGTTGTGAAATGATACAAAACAAAAATTTTAATTCTTGCTGCAGATGCAATTATAGAATTAGTTCCGAAATGCGTTGTTAATCAAATTCCTGAAGCTTTAATTTATGTTATTTCAATTTGCCGCAACTTATACAAAAGCTTTTATTAATATTATATAAGTTACACATATGAAGAAGTTGTTTTTTTAAAAAAAGTGTAATTTTTAAATTATTCACGAAATAATTTGTCTGCTTAATTTCTTAATAACCTTTAGTCAATATATTAGCGGTGTTAATGAACGAAATGCATTGCCTTGTAAGAATAATATAACCGCTGATTAAAACACATGGCATAGGAGATGCATATACAAAACGACAGCCTGGAATATTCACCATGAGAATTGTTTGCAAATATAAGTTAGGGCTTCAGTGATAGGCTTAGATGACTGATCGAAGAGGACACGGCACTAAATCCAGGGAATGGGGAATAATGTCATGAAAAAGAAGCAGGAAGGGATGTCAAAAGAAGGACGTGTATAATGTAAATATGAGACGCATGGGTATTGAGAAAATTGATTGGGTTATGAAGTCAGTTCTAATAGCCTAAGTATTTAATAATGAGACATCTCTCTGCTAACTTTATCAAACATTGATATCTGAAAATCAGGGAACGAGTTTCTATACATGCTTTCGAGTGGCATGGACGGGAGACGGTGTGGGAGAAACAAAAAAGACCAGAGCCAACCGTGGCTGATAAATCATGTGATCAGTAGCAGGCAAGTGTAGTTACATCATATTACATAATATTATATATAGAATAAAAATTTTCTTAGGTTCTAAATACCAACTTTACTAATATTAATAATTATATAGTGGAGGGAACATATAAACAAATGTAATGTAAATAAAATGAAAAGAATAATAATAACCGTTCCTTGTAAATAACTTTAAGCAGTGTTTGCATTATTCAGAACACTAAGGAATATTTAAAGGCCTGATTTGCCTTAACCTACATTGAATTAAGCTATTTTACATTTTATTGCTTAGGACCTTTGGCTATCTGCAATTTTGAACTGGAAATGAATTTAACATAAGAGGTCATATTAATTTAAATCTCTGAAACAAGCCACACATGATCGTTTAACAGATTAATAATGTATGTTTTGTAATATATTAACACTAAATCATTAATGCGTAAAAAGTCATAAAAGGCACTAATAATTTGAAAACATTTACAACGTATTATTATTATACAGGATTACATTTATATTTTATTATTATTATTATTTATTTGTTTATTAATCAGAATAATATATAATACTGTCAGCTAAATATCTGGTGGCTGCAAGAGACATGATCATGGAAAATATCCACCGATATCGCATGTAGAATTTAAAATGTGAAAAACTATTACTCAAACTAATTCACTAGGCCACATCTTTTTACATTTAGATGAATCAATTTTTTGTTTATTTTTATTTCAATTAGACCCACATCTGTATATTGTTAAAATTAGCAGTCTACAATATGTTACGCAGCTTACTATTGTTCCACATTTCGGATAAAAGCGTCATATAATCTATAATTTATATTTTAACGGAATTTAATTCAAATTTGTAATTGTATATTACATATAACTATTTAAGCCAATTTCCAATTATATTGTGCCATATAAATTTTTCTATTCAAGTATTTTACCTGATTTTCCAAATTTTTGGTTGAATTCTTTTAATAAATTTTTCGGACTTATTTTCCGTATTTCTTATCTATTGATTAAAAGATAAATGTCAGATTATATTAAATATTATATTCTAACACTATTCACCCTAATTTACTTTGAGCGACTAGTAACATGCATTTTATTTTATTTAAAACACATTTGCGTCTATATTTTTCTTCTTATTGCAGTTTAATTGGTATATACAAGAGACGGAAATTTATGATGACGACAGGATGTTCCCTTTAATACATAGGCTATGTACAATGCAATATACACTAGGGAAAGAAATAATTGTCTTTAGTTTTACTATATAATTGCCTACTTATTACAGGACTGCACAAAATGGTGTCTCGGGCAAACTTAATGTTTTCGAAAATGTCCCCGCCAAGGTGTTTTTGAATTTCTGTTGTTGCATTTCGTACCACACTTACGTTCAGGGATATGCAAATAAATAACTAATAATTTACACTTAATGCAGGAGGAGAATTTTCTACTTTTTTTGTGTGTGTGTAGACAGGCTATGTATAGGGTAATCCACATAGTGGCAACTCCCCTCTTATAGCATAGGAAAGGGATTTGAAATTGGGGATGCGAAAGGGTGGAGGAAGGTAGCCAAGGGTAACTAGGGCCCTTGGGCTATGTCTCGCAATTTTATATGTATATACACAATTTTATTAAATAAACAATGAGAGGAAGTTTAAATTAAACCAATATAATTTTTAACAGATAACAAAGATTATTTATTTGCCAAATTTCATTTTCCTTTAATTTACGTTTTATAATTTTAAGTAAATTCCTCAGTTTTTATGGGAATCTAAATTTCAGACCGCTTATAGGGCCTCTAATAAATACAGTGATTTCAACATGATACAAAAGAAAAAAAAAGAATTTAAATTTACAATAACAAAATTGTATACCAACAAAAAAAAACTATAGAAATCTGAAAAGTTATAGAAATCTGGCAAAGTTATAGAAATCTGGCGGTAAACGGTAAACGTAAACATAAAGGTTTTCAGGAGAAAGGTTTTTTTATTACCTACCATTCATTTATTGCTGATCTGCAATCATTTTAATTTTTATACAACACTATTTTCATTGACAGTCCATAGCACTTATTTTATCATCGTCTCACTTTCCAACACTTTAGACGCCTTTCTACTTTATTGTCGTACGTATGGTCACATTGAGTTTTGCTGTAGAAAATATTTAATAGAAAAATGATGTCATTCAGCTCATACTTTCCTGAATTCTACCACCACAGACTCTCACCCTAACTACCATGTTCAGGTCCTCCAAAACACGCTGACTGTCTGTATCTCTGACTGTTTCTCACACGATACTGCTTTGCCTCCCAAACACACACTCACTGACTGTTTCTCAATATATAAGTGACTGCAAAAGATCTGAGCGTCTTATATACCCTTTCGACAATACCCCGTAGAAACCATTATAGTCTCTGCATTCGCGCGCCAAACAATGCTGTCCTCTGACCTCAAAGTTACGTCGCCAATAATTAAAGAAACAATTGATTAATAATTGATTACATATTTGTAATCCCTACAATATATATGCTCATACCTAAGCGATAAGACTTGATCCAGCGATAAATTGTATCAGAAGGAGTTTGGTCAGTAATCAAGAGTTAATCGTCGAGTGAGGATGATTATTTTTACGAGATATTGTATTTGAAAACAATTGTAAAGGGGATAAAACAGTAGGTGCATCGATTTAATTTAATTAATGTAAAACACAATTCAGCCGTAGTTACAAGAGAGCTGTTGATTTAAATTAGTAAGTAAATAAGCACTGACGTGAATCTATTTCCTGGATAAAAGATATTATAATGGCAATGTCTTCACGTACGACACTGAAGGAAGAGACAAACAGGCTCTGACCCTTATTAGAAATTTCATACGACATATGTCGCATTCGTACAGGTGTGTACTAATTTTGACATTCCTTCACGTTTATTATAAGCCTGAGGGTTGCGTATCTTAAAAGACAATTATGGTATATCGCTTACAAACTAAAGATATGTATCTAATCCACTCTGTTGTAAACCCGGCATCAGACTAAACAAAATCAAAATCAATAAAATTCTCTAACGAGGTAAAATGTATGCAAAATTTTAAACTTAAAAACTGATGGTACACCTTATGAACGCGGCACAGGTTTACATTATGGAAATTGAGGAAAATGGTGGGTGAAAAAGAAGCGGAATCGGGGTTCACAAGTATAACGAGGTATAAAATGGGAAGATGAAAAGGTACGACTAATTAAATAAAGCAGCCATTCACAAAGTTATTTGGCATTCTAAGCATTTATTATTGAGGCACGCTAGCATTCCAGTATTGAAAAATAAAAGAAGATTATTGCATGTCTCTCGGCTAACTTTATCGAGAATCGACATTTGGACATCGGGGAACGAATTCCTATACGCTTTCCTGTACCTTGTTCAGGAGACGAGCTGCTAGCACGCGATGTGTGTGAGAATTAATACCAGAGTCAATGGCGCCTTCCTGATAAATCCTGTGACTAGCAGTTGACAAATGTAGTGGCTACTTCGAACGATTACTGCAATTTAAATGCTTACTGTATAGTCTTTCGGCGCAAATATCTTGATCCAATGCGAAAATTCTGATTCGTTTTGAAATTCCGTGAGATAATATAGAGCACAACTTGTAATTATTTTTGTTTCTTTCTACTTACACTACAGAATTTTATTTAACTTGATATATATAAAAGTTAGTAATAAATGTTTGTTGAAAGTTTATAAATTTAATATTTATGCCAGTTCTAAACCACCCCACCAAGGTAAAGAATGTATTTATCTATAGTCTGCTTTAAATTATAAAACCGATTACGGTTAGTTTCTGTGAGAGGTGTGACCTTGAATAAAATAATCAGGACACTTGAAATAAAACAGAAAACCAGAAAAACAGTGGTATTATTCTATAGTTTCAGGGTGTTGTATAAGTCGTGTGTCGTAGTGCATCAGTGCCGCCCTCAAAAACGGCACTTCAATTTCGAATATACTATAGTTTGGACACGTTTTTCAATTCTTTACCCTCACGTTTAAACGTTACAATATAGCTTCCACCTGTGGAGTACTTTCAAAATATTAAACAACACCCATTATTAAACAATACATCCGTATATCGTTTGACCTCAATTCTTCGTGTAATTGATATATTGAAAGGCGATACGATGAATCTCAAACCATTAATCATGGAAATAAATGGCCACTAATGTGAAATTTGATGGTTGTGGACTCAGCTGCCGGTTGGCTCTTTTAACTTTGAACCACAAACACAAAATTGGATTAAAATCTGATTATTTTGGTAGATATATAAGCAAAATATAGCTAAAAACCACGCTAAATAGCACCGTGATCAGGCTCATTACATTTCTGGAAGAATCCATCTTCATGGGGGATTGCGGCGTCTAAATTATCGGATAATCTTTGTCAGCAACGATCTTAGGTATGTTTTTCTATACAGGCGTCGTTACACTTCGTTTAAAGGACCTTAAAGATGGTAATGAAACATGCCCAAAACCGTAGCTCTACCTCCCACCAACTTGACTCGTATGTCTTGGACTAATTGGATTTGTGCTGCTTCCGTTAATTGTGATTCTGCCATTTGCATGATGCAACTGGCAATGGAAAAGATTCATTGCGGCATGTTTTTTTCCCAAAATCCGACTGTCCAGTACTTGTGTTTCAGTGAAATTGGAAACGTTTTCTATTTATAACTACAGAAAGCAAACGTGTTCAAAATGCTTTAAGATTCCATTTCCCATACGGCGAACATTACGTTCAGAGATCATTTGAGAGAATGCCTATTTAATATCTGCCCAGTAATTTCATTATTCTGTTTTCTGGTATCAGTATTGCCACCCTCCGCTTTGCCTGAGAAATAAATAGTCGCTGACGGCCAAAATTTTCACGTTCATTGCCCATTTACCGCCTGAAAGTCCAGGCTTTTTACACTTTAACTATAGCTACTCTTTAACACTTGAATGCCACTGTTTCACTGATATTCGCTCCTTTGGTACGAGGACTAAAAGTCATCCCACTTACTATGACTATATGAAGTCGCATCGTTAATCTATATCATCAAGGACAAATCGGTGTGGCACTCACACGCCTTCATAGCGATATCGTAGCTAATTGGCATATTGCATAAGATCATTATAATAATCTTGCCGGTGAGTGTACATTGCGCCGGTCAACGTTTCTATTCTCATATGCCTGCTCATATTATTCCAAAATTTTCATCTGTCAATCAGAACTGCCGGGAAAATATATTCTAGTCACTTGAAACTGGTAATCAAATATTAAGCATGTATTTATCGGCTGAATTGATAAATTGAAGGACATTCTTGATATCTACACGACCTCGATTTTCTTTGTCTCGCGCATTCACGTAGCATAAGCGTCGATGTAAAAGTTCAAGTGAAACCCTTATGCCGAGGCACCTCGGCCTGCTTTGAGAGGTGTATGTTCCAGGGTCGCAGACCTTGGGCATACGGCAAGAGTTGTCTGCTATTCCCATTGGAATAGTCAGCCAGCTGCCTCCTAAACTGGTCGAGGCACGGAGAAGTGAATGCTGCGTCCTCACAGCAAACCCCTCTCTCGCTATCGGAAGGGCGTGGGACAAGTACACAATGCCCGACCAACCCGATGCAGGTTTTCCTAGGGTTTTCCCTGCATTTCTTTAGGTGAATGCCGGGTAGAATCCTTAAAATATAGCCCGTGGGCCCTAGTTAACCCTTGGCTACCTTCCTCTACCCTTCCACATCCCCCCTTTCAAATCCCTTTTTATGCTATTAAAGGGGAGTTGCCCAATGTGGATCACCCTCATGTAGCCTGTTGCCCTAAAAAAGAAAGTAAAATAAAATAATTAAAAAAAACCCTCTCTTTCGGAGGGATTCCCTCTCCGTTTTTGAACTAAGGTTCCCACAAGCCGAGGTACCTCGGTCTGTTCTGAGAGGTGTATGTTCTGGGGTCGCAGACCTTGGGCATACGGTAAGAGTTGTCCGCTATTCCCATTGGAGTAGTCGGCCAGTTGCCTCCTAAACTGGTCGAGGCACGGAGAAGAGAATTCTGCGTACCCACTGCAAACTCCTCTCCCGTGGGACAAGTACCCAATGCCCGACCTACTTGATGCAGGTTTTTCTAGGGTTTTCCCTGCATTTCTTTAGGCAAATGCCGGGTAGGATCCTTAAAATATAGCCCGGGGGCCCTAGTAACCCTTGGCTACCTTCTTCTACCCTTCCGCATCCCCCCTTTTAAATCCCTTCCTATGCTATTAAAGTGAAGTTGCCACCATGTGGATTAGCCTCATGTAGCCTGTCTACCCTCGCAAAAAAAACTGGTCAAGGTACGGACAGGGGAATGCTGCGCCCCCACAGAAAAACCCACCCTCACCATCGGGAGGGCGTCAGACAAGTACTACATGCCCGGACTACGTGATGCAGGTTTTTCGAGGGATTTTCCCTGCATTACTTTTAGACGAATTGCTGGGTAGGATCCTCATACCATTAGCCCGGGGTCTCTAGTTATCCCTTGGCTGCCTTTCCCTACCTTCCCGCATCCCCTCTTTCATTTCCTTTCCTTTGTTATAAGAGTGGAGTTGCAACTATGTGGCTTACCCTGCACCTTCTTCATAGAGGATGTAGTCTATGGCGGATCTGGATTCATCAATATAATTGAAACCATTTAGCCAAATATTTGAAAACAGTACTAATAAACAATCCCGTTTCGATACAGTCGATTTTTACTAACCCTCATAGCTCTATCATCAGGCTTTATTCAGACGTATATTTTAATTTTCATGGAACTTTTTTTAATTTCTTATTATTAAAAATATTATGATATGATTTTTCAGTTATTCGGTTCATAATATTGATATTAATATGTCCACGAAAACCATCAGTAGGTTCTTCTTACTTTTTCTTAAGATGTTCTATTACTTATTAATATATTATTAACATAGACTACTCAAAACCGAATCTTTATATGACTGTAAATTAGGTTCATCTTAATCACTATTTTGAAACAGCGTACTAAATATCCTTTAAAATAACATATCTGTATAGTACAATTCCTAGGATTTTTAATATTTCTTTTAATTACTGATAGTTATAATTCCCCGTTAATCTTTCTTTATTAAAAATTAGGTAGAATCCTGTTTTGTGACGTGAACAAAATATATTGTTAGAAATATGTTCAAGAAATTAAAAATAATAACGTTTTCACGAAACATTCAAAGATTAAATATCAAATATAGTATTCCATTACATTTCTTTTCTCTTGCAACAAAAAGAACCATGTGTTAATTTTTTTCCTATAATAATAATAATAAAAATTAAAAAAATAAACATTTTCTGTTCATTTCCATTAATTTTAACAAAATTAATTACATGTTGAGTAATTCAATTCCTTTAAAATGTACAGATTTAACTTTTCTTCTTCTAAGGACGTAAACGGTAAATGTTTGACAAGATACATTATAATAAATATATCATAGTTTCTCAGCTTCCTGTGGTCTAGCCGCTATCGAAAATCTGTGGGTTTATGAAAATTTTCATCTCCTTCCGTGAAATTTATTGGTACAATATTGGGTCCAACAAAGATGATGTAAGTCTGTTCGCTGTCATAATAACGTGGGTTTTATTGCCGTTATACTTTATCACGGACACGAAACGACTTCAGAAACGACGTCCTCTCTCCTACAGAATTCAAGTACCCTTATCCCTGAAAACGACGAGCGAAAGGCCAGAGATAGAACTTTACCGTTACCTTAAACTTGCGTCATTAAAAGCAGATCTTGATTATTGCAAGTATTTATCGAAAAAGTATGGTATTTCATTTATCGTTTACAATTACTAAGTAATGCCAATCTATAAGTAGCTATCAAAATGAAAATATTGGAAACATATTCGTGGTGAAAACACCAAATAAAAATGAAAATATCATTCTAGAACAATTTGTAATTTAATTTACCACTGATTACTGGTAAGTATTAAAATTACTGTTGTTAGTATAATCAAACTAAAGGCCGCCATTATCACGAAATTTTTATGGCGATGACAATAAATTAGTTCATTTTTCTTGTAGTATGAACACTGAACACAGAGTAGGGCTGTACACTCTTTTCCAAATTATCTAATTGTGAACGATTTTATTCAATTAGGCAAAAAGTACGAGTATGTCGTTCATATGATATCAGTAATCCGTCTGAAGAAAATCTGCCTGAATAATATGTCGAATCATATTTGTTCTATCCCTTCAGGTGTCCATATTTTCTAAAATGTGTCCCCACTCGTCATTTTAGTTGATTTATGACATTTTTCATGTGGATTTAGGTACTCGCTGAGGTTTTTCATTCCATAGCATTATTATTAATTCACATTGTTGTTAATTTATACGGAGTATTTCATATTATTTAATATATGCGATGAAAAGTTTTATATCTTTCATATTTCTGCTCTAGTTGGATTAAAAGAAATACATTTTATATTTATTTTTTTCACCATAGGACACCGAAATTCTGTTTTGCGTTTGTGGACTTCCCGCGAAGAAGGATTGAATAAGCAACGACTATTTCCTTTGTCTGCAAACACGTCCCGTAGAAGCGAAGCAGGCGATAAGGCACATTCCCTTTGTGGTCGAGTGCATTATGGCCTTTGTAAGGGAGACAAGACAGGCTTGAAAGGTGTGACGCATAAAAATCTGCGCGAGTTTTGCGCTGCTTCAGAATGGCGAACGACTGAGAAGAAGAGGAAGATGATCGTTTGGCTTCCCCACCTCGAGTTTTAACCCCCTGATGGGTAGGTGCGTGTATACCATTAGGTTTTACACTTCGAGACCCAGCTATCCTCACTCTGTGGGAATAATCCGTATCTTGAGTGACGAACGTGAGAGGGTTTGGGAGCCTGCTCAAAATAAGACCCCCGCCCCCTCCCCCTCGAATTCGGCTTCCGTTAGCACGGCTTCAAGCATAGGGGTTATCTGCCATATTGAACTGCCACGTAGAGTCCGACACGACGTATGACGCACTGTAATTAGTGGAAGCCTTTCCCAGCTGAGCTTGGGTCTCTGTGTGGGGCATCCATTGAATTTCGACACACCATTTTCCACGTAGGGTAACGCTGGTCGGCCACATTCAGAGTACACACGTACAGTAGCTTTGAACGTACTCCTTTCAGTTTGAAACGTTTGAATGATTTATCCTTTTCCTTTGTACTATCCTTGTGCTTACTTTTCTGATCACCGATGATAATTTATTTTCTTTCAAGCCGAATTTAGTTTATTTTTCTCGTTATTGTGTTATAGCGCGTTATTGAGGATTGGCGTCTCTTTCACTGATTTATTGTGATATTTTAGCCAGTTTTGTATAATCGCGTGAGCATCCATGGTTTCGTTGATTCTTCCACCGCCAGCGGAGAATACCGTTTGGTGCCAGTCCAGCTGGGGGTTATAACTGTACCCCGTTGCTTAAAAACCGGAGATTTTCCGGGACGAGAAACAGCAGCTGATGAAATTTAACACGTAAAATTGTCTAGGACGTTGATGAGTAGAAAAAACCAAAAACAGTCTCCAAGTTTATAACTTTATTAAATATATAGTCGGAAGCTTTCAACTCATTGTTATAATCATCCTGAATGAACAGAGGAACAGTATAAGACAAATCTGGTATATAGCATCCCTTGTATCAATTGCCCGAAAACATATATAGGTTATACCACAACTAACATCAAAACTAGAATGTATCACCATAAACAAACATTAAAACCCACAGCCAAAAGCAACACAGCGTTGTCCACCCACACAAAATTGACTAACCACGAATTTGATTTTAATAATATTAAAATATTACATAATAATATTCATAAAGTAAAACTTAGAATAGTAGAAGCAATTTATATTAATTTAAACAGAAACAATATTGTTAATAATAGAAACGAAGGTTCAGAAATAGAAAAACAATATGCAGAGATACTTAAAATATTGATAAGTAAAACATCTAAAAATAAAAATAATAAGAAATTGTAAGCAATTGTATTTTTTAAAATTTATTTTAGGCATCTTTGTTGAAGTGTATATGTTTACATGCATGTATAATCTTATATATGTATAGTTAAATAATTATTAACAATATGTTAAATCGATACCATAGTTTCGTTACTATAGTATCGATTTTCGATTGAAATGCTATTCACTGATCCACTTAATGGAGCAGTTTTAAAACAGACCTTGTTGAATAACAACATAGTTTTATAGTAGTAACTAAGTACCTATAGGTACTAATACTTTTTAAAGTTAATGTGATGTTAATTATAAGACAAGAAGGTATGTTATGCTGAAGGTGTTGCAATGTATTCGTAACTTGATGTTTTTATATAAGTGGTAACGTTTTTAATGTTCATTCAGGATGATTATAACAATGAGTTGAAAGCTTCCGAGTAATTATTTATAAACTTGGAGACTGTTTTTGGTTTTTTCTACTCGTCTACGTCAACAGTCCTTTTTACCATAATGTTGTCTAGGACCTGTGATTGGTCCAAAACCAATGAGAAAAGACTAATATGAAGACAGTTGGACACACAGGTCGCTAGAAGTTGATGACGAGTTCATTCAGGATGATGATGTCGTTATGAGCAGTGGCTGTTGTTTTATTTGGATTCGGCAAGATTTATCAGGTTAGCGAGACTACATCGTAGGCCACCAAGTCTATGACCTGCTGCGAGGAACGTCGATGTGTGGCCGAAACCCCCAGTCTGGTAACCAACTTAATCAATTATCATGGTTGCGTAGGAACTTTATCTAAAAACCGTTTTCTCTGGCCTAGTTTGCCACAACACAGCTGAGATTCATGACTGGCTAGTCAGGGCATTATATTTTGTAATTGTGAGCTTTTATTTATTTCAATAAATTAATTTTTGTATAGAATGGGTTGTTGTTTTCCCTACGGTACTTCCTTCTACCGCGGGTAAGCCTTTGTAAGAATTGGACCTCTGGAGACCTGCTACGGTGATGTGCCAGTGTTTATTGTTGATTATCTCCCTCTTGACCTATTTGATAATTTTGTATTGTTAATATTCATTTTTCACATTTGTACTCATTATTTAGACATTATAAAACACCATTAACCTGATTATTTTATAGAGCAACAGGAATAAATAAACTTGATATTGATAACGTAGTGTCATTGTAAAATGGAAAAAAAAACTTCGAACCATATAGAAACAAGAATGCACGTAGAATAATTTCGGACTCGTGCTTAATAAATTCAGGGCAAATTTTTAAAAGAAAGAATATATAGAAAGTTGCATAAGCAAAACTGGCTTATTGTGATTACAGGTTTGGTTGGTACTATCACGCAAAAAGGTAAATGACCTATAAAAATTTTGATGTTGGGTACAATCGTTTAAGTAAAAAACGTCAACGATGAATTTTTCTTTTATAAAAATAAATATGCTATTTATGGAACAGGATACACCGTAGAAGACATCAAAGGTTAGATAACATTACCCAAAATCCTATTCTTTGAAATGTAATACCTACTAGACTATTTATTAGATTAGAATTGTTTAAGATCTCTAAATATGTATCTATAGAGTACAGAATTGTGTAAGATTTCGTAGCTGCTGAAACATAAAAATAAGTAGGATGAAAGGGATTTTAGTTCTAGCTAAGTCGCGGAAATGAGTAGGTTAGAGGAAAATCCAGCACCATATCTTCTTCACATTTGAAATGAATACGTCTAGGATAGGAAAATAGAAAAGTCGATAACGGGCGGTTCTTGGTATCTATGTACCTTCTAGAGACATGAACTTTAAACAGAAAGCGCTAAGAAGTTAAAGATTAAGTTTAATATAAAAGATCAAGAATGAGTATTTAGTACCTCACGCCAAGATAGTCGTAGTAAAACTAAATACTGAAAGTGTCTCCGAAATTGGCGAGAAAAACCAACTTGCAGAAGGCGGGGAACGAATCAAAACTTCGGATCAGACCACGTGACCTCCAAAACCGGTTCAAACAGAGTTTCGACCGAGATAGCAACGTAATCATGTAGCCTGTTACCCTAAAAAAATATGACAATTAGTAACCTTCCTAGAGAGCTCTGGCGGAGGCTACCTTAGGGAATGCCTTCACATCTCTATGTTTTTTTTTAAACTAAGGTTCCCTCATGCCGAGGCACCTCGGCCTGTTTTGTGAGGTGTATGTTCCGGGGTCACAGACTTTGGGCATACGGTAAGAGTTGTCCGCTATTCCCATTGGAACAGTCGGTCAGTTGCCTCCTAAACTGGTCGAGGCACGAAGAAGGGAATGCTACGTTCCCACAGAAAATTCCTCTTCCGCCATCGGAAGGGAATAGGAACAAGTTGTTGCTTTGTTGCTCATTAAGGAGATTTGACGATGGATATGAGCATCAAAGGGTATTTATCAAAAAATGATGTTAAGATTGTATAAAACAATAATGTGTAAAACAACTGTCCTTAGTTGCACTGCTTATCCTGAAACGTTGACTAAAAATATACTGGACAAAATTTCCACATTTAAAAAATCATACCAGCCCAACCTTATAATATAAAAACTGCAATAAAGCTCCTATAAATTCTGTAACATGGATTGTTTTGAACAGTCACTGCTCAAGATACTAAAAAAAACGCAAATTCATAATATTTAATACATTTAGAAACCTCGCTACTTTTAAAATTTCTCGTTGGATTAATAGAAATATATGCGGACACATTTTGAAATTTTATAGGAACTTAATCTGGGATTTATACGATATGACGAAAATCTTGAACGAATAATAACACAAATAATTCACAAAATTATTATATAGTGCATATAGGTAATTAGCGAATAAATAAAATTTGAGGCTTGATGGTTTGTTTGTGTGAACGATTTTCATACATAATTAAGCGCATTGGTCAATTAGAACCGAAACTGTTACACGTCAGTTACTATGCAGGGAAAACCACTGCGAGAGTTATAGACCACTGTGGGTGTTTTGCTGCAGTTTTTCTACAACAGGAAATAATAAGCCCTAATTTATATTTTGTTACACGGGAATGACTAAGGGGGCTTATAACAAAATAAAAACATTAAACCCTTTCTTCTGGAACTATCTAGACCTTATCACATATAAAAGTTGTATGTATGTTCGACGCACAAATTAAAATGCCTGGAAAAACTTCAACCTAACATTGTGCACATATTAATTACAAACCGGAAACCACATTGTGGAGGTGAGACACCTAGAATATTTAAGAAAAATGTTTTTAAAAGAGATCGAAAAATAATCCGTAAATGTCCTATATATGCGTCGAATAAATTCCTCTGGTGATTGTTGGAAATGGTAGTGTCACTCTTGATGTATTTAGGGTCTAATTTCAATGATAGGGAGAACTACTACTGGATGTTACATAAAAATAATCAATTCAAGAATATAGAGAGAAAGGCCATGGTTATAAAATATATAAAACCCGTTCTTCATTTGAGGACCTAAAATTATGCAACGTAAGCATTGTGATTTGCGAAAATTTTTAGGTGAGCCTACAGTAGGTCTAATGGATGGAATTTTGCACCAGATCTGGGATTATCTCAATTTTTAGAGCGGTCGCCGGTTCGTTTCCTGGTCCGGTCGACATTTTTCTATCCTGATAACTTTAATAAAAATAATGCTTAAAGAACCAAGATTTGTGGTGAATCTGGAAGTATAGGAGTTTCTAACTTTAGTTTCGACATTCATCATGATTGTTGAGTTCAAGTTAAGTACTGGGGTGTGTGATAGGGAGTGACAAAAATAATGCAAAAACGACGGAGATTGGTGTCGATTCGAATGCTTTATAAATCACCGAGTTGAAAACTAACATTCAACCATGTTGTATAAGGTCGAATTCAGACAAGGGATAAGGAAGGGGCTAAAGGAAATCACTTTCAAAAATAATATGAAAACGACAGACATAAGCGTAGAATAATGTTTTTGAAATCCCTCGGATTAATAATGTTACTATTGATATAAAGTCTTATTTCAGCTACTAACTGCTTTGGGCGTAAAGAGGCGAAATAATAATACTACGAAAACAACAGAGATTTAAGTCGAACCGAGGTTTATAGGATTCGTTGAATTTAATGTGTCGTTAACTCGTGAAGCAATATCTATCAAACTTTGTGTGCATGTTAATTACGATCCAGAACGAAACACTCTGTGGGGTAGAGATATGTCTATCAACTCTACGGATAGATGTGAGGAAATGGAAATTCCAAAATCAATGGCTACATAATTTTCGTGATAGTTGAGATTGACTGTTACTCTTAATGTTGTTAGTGTCTTCATTCCACCGCAAACATATGAAATTCGTTCACATATCAGCCTTCATCGGCAGTACACACAAACATCTCGATATTGTACCTTTAAATAGCGAGTAAAATATATCGAAAAAGTTTACTAAGTTGCACCAAATCTGATTTGTTGGACAAAATCTACTCTTAAATGTTTCGAATAATGCACAACTCTTGAATTTAATGCAAGACATGTCATCAAGTACAATAGAACGTCACCTCCTTTTGAGATAGAAGATTAGCATATACAGTAAAATTATCTATAAGACTTTTATTACTTGAGCGGAAGTTTTAGAGAACCACAAAGTTTTCGATAAGTACTGTGAAATGCACGTAATAAATTCAGAACTGAAAATCACTTTAAACCCGAATAAACAATAAATTTACAACACAGAAATAGACAATCCGTTTTATGGAAACGTATTACTACTTTAAGTAATGCTGTGATTGGCACAAACCTTATGGTATTAAATGCTGAAATGAATTACAATTATAGTCAATTTTTTTAATTCATCAATCTTGCAATCAAAGAACGAAAAACAAATTAGAGTTTTGTAATATTTATGTCTGTATTAACCTCTTTAAAAGGAGAATAACTTAATTATGTAGATAAGTTAGGAAATTCTTGTTTAGTTTTAGTTTGACGCCTGACCCTTGGCCCTGTCAAGTTACTTTCCCTAAGAACCCTTCGTCCAAACTACAATAGAGAACCGTGTGTGCGGACTATGAATTATTAAATTAACCTCCTGTAATTCTGGCCTGAATATTTATACCGCAGATAAGAGTATTTTTTGTGGTGATCTGGAAAAATAAACTTCATTAGTGTTCCGATTATTTTGTTTGTTATCAATTTAAGTCTTTCGTACTGCTGTTTTAGATAGATGTTTACAAAACCATAATGCAGTGATCTATTATTTAATTTTTTTGTAAACATAGGACTTCGGCTGTCAAATAAACGAAGCAGTTTTCTCGCGTTATACAGACAATTAAACCAAATTCAAGATATTTTTAAATGACCTAGAACTTGAGACCAGAATATACTAAACGGGAATTTTGATACAACTGGCTTTTCCACATCTGGCATGTTCTATAACATTCATAAAACGGGGACAGATTGTAATAAAAAATTATTTAGCCAATATAGCACATTCACATATTTTGAAACGTGTGAATTATTAATACCTCTCCGAGGTGCCAAATAACTTCTAGAATCGTTGTGGGAGCCCTTTCGAGTGTTCTCGTTTCATGAAAAATAAGTGTAAATATATCTTCTCCGTGGTTTGTGACAACAGACTTCAAGTTATTTAAGAGCAGGTAAAAATCGAATTTTTTCCAATTGTGACAGTGTATTTGATATGATTTTCGATGACTCACTTAGGTTAGTTCCCAATAATGTACCAAAAGTATTTTTAATGCTAAAATTGTCCCATATAGAAAGTAAATTTTCAAGTCTCTTTGAAAGCTGTAATAATGTTCAGTGCGTTTTTATAGCGTTGTTTCGATGATGCGAAATGTCTTATCCTGTTCCATTAAATTAATGATCATTTGCTTATATTGCCGCCACAGTAAAAACGGAGGTAAACCATGAAATAAACATTAATTTTAAATGATGAACAATCTGTAGCTTATTTAGTTACACACTATTTCTATGCAAAAATGTAAATATCTGTATGGCTCCTTGCAAGTTCTTAACAACGCAAGTTTGTGGCTGGCTGTCACGTTGTGTAAATCCTTTTCTAAGTCTACTGAATGGAGTTGACCGTAATGGGGCTTAGTCTCCAGCTAGGGTCAAAGGAACGCTGTCGAGGCTACTCCAACATCACAAACCGTATTTCAGAGAGAGAGAGGCAAAAACCAAACAGGAATAACTAAAGAAAGCTGCTTTGCATCTGCTGAGAGAGCGCGTATTACATTTAAGGACTGCTTAAATTTTCGGACTCACGGATATTTGTTATGTATAGAGAAAACTAAACGAAATAAACGCTCGGTTGAGAAACAAGTATAATGAACTTTACGTTAAAAATCATCCGATCCGCGAGAGTCAATTCATAAATTAAATATAAGTAGACGTGAAAGGCTAAAAAAGGTATACATTACAAAAGATTATTTATTCTTAAAGAAATTTATTTAAATGAATGTTTTAAGTAAATGATTATAAAACAGATAAATTGTAAAGTTATCATTTATAAGCCTTTGTACCAAATTTTTGGAGCAATTAAACATACATAATACTATATTATATATTAATTTTTCTGAAACACATTGTTTGATATTTTAAAAGTTATAAAGTTCCCATTCAGAGTTTCAGTAATTTAAAAAATTACATTTCCATTTTCCTTCCCGTTTCTCCTCACACAAATCAACTGAACTAAAACCGTTCAAGACACACAAAACGCTTTGAAAATTATATTTTTCGATTATAGGAAAGCCTTTGAGAATTTCGTAAATCTGTTGACAAGGAAAAATGACTTGCTAAGTTTATTGTCTGTCTTTATATTGCTTTTAGCATCTATAGTTCTGTATTTGTTTCTTTATTTTTTTTACTGCTGCGAGATTATATAAAGCCATAAGTCGTGAAAGTATTTTCAACCTGGAGGTTTTAACTAAACTTTCATTTAATTGCAATGACGTCACTTATTACAAGAGTTTGAGATTTAACCTCCAACAAAAGAGAACATCAGATTAACTTTTTTTTGTAGCGAAAACTTAACATATTTTAAAACAATTATGCGGCTTCTATTTAAGATATAAATATAATGGTCAACAATTCTATAATGCAATACTTAATAATAATTACTTTATAATTATCTCAAATAAAAAAAGTATCTTCTTACGTAATATCATAATTATTAGAGAATATTTAAATAATCTCACATTAAAATCTTCCGAATGGGATTCAGATTCCAATTAAATTAACAATAGGATCAGTTTCTTCTGCCCCATGGTTCACTCAAGGTTAAGGACTTTCAGAGATTAGAAATTACGTTTAGAAACATATGGTAATGCGAAAATTTTTATTTTGAATCTGAATATGTTCAATTTCGGCTGTTGCACCTTCTTGGCTGTTGTGACACTTGCCCGCCGAACACGTACAGTCTGAAACAGCTGACATACTGAATTTACGTAATATTACAAATGGTGATGATTATGTTTTTGCACTCACTAATTCAATCCCAAAAGCATTTATTAACACCATTAATAAATTTAATATTAGAATTTATTAATTTTAATACAGTATACTTGGAAGTTTTTGGCGCCAGCGGATTGAAAATTTTCACAACTCAACTAGAATTAAACCAGATCTAAATTTATAAGATAATATTTTATACGGCGTGCTCATGTTCAAGATTTACAAATTGAGAAACAGAAAAATTAATTTTTCTGTGTATAAAATAGGTATTCAAAGTATTCAACAGAAGTAAAAGTTGTGACATTTTAGATCTTACAGTTTGTCGAATGTCCTCAGTTCCACTAAAGCTCGGCTCGTGAGGCAAGTTAAAGCGTAGATGGATCTGGAATAGCCCCTCTTTGTCAGGTCTCGGTAGAGCTTGTATTGTTGCCATCAATACAGCAAAATCGAGCTGTTTATTCAAAGTAGCTCTTGGGCATGTCACCGCGATTGTTTTTGCTCAGATTCCACGTCTCGATAGAGCTCAGGATGTAATAATAACTCCTAGAAAGCTCGCTTCCATAGGTAGTAAATTTCTGTCCCAAGTCACCTACGACTTGAAGATATGTTTTCAAAAAATTATCCTCGCATCTTGCAAAATACTCAATCTGCACCAATTCACAGTGGCTGTATTGTTTAATATGAAACCAATTTCGATGCCGTGATGGCAAAAACGATTACTGAGCGTGACTTAGCTTGGTCAGAATGTACCCACCTAGTGAGTCTCCTATGTCTTCTTCTCCTATACGTTTCAAGCTTCTGATAATTTCGCCAATCACATTATTTATTTAATTCTGAAGCACTGAAAAATTGTCCTATCAAAATAGCTGTTTCTCGCGAAGCAAACATTTAGTCGTAGAGAACAATGTTAAACTGTCTGTAGCGCAGAAGAACACTCCTCAAAATAATTAAAGATTTATTTTTAATATTTGGATAAAAAACGCCTGTGTGCCCGAACTGTGACATGCTTTAAATTCGACCATAAAATTTGGCGCCGCGGTGACGGGGTGTCGACGGAAAAAACCATGCCTTCAGACAAAGGTGGTTAATTTTGAAGAACCCTGCCTCAGGGGTATTGACCTGAACAAAATACCCCAATGTTAACCCTTCCAACATGCGAGAGTAAGCCGGCGAAAGTGTAAAATCGATGTAGATTGGTTGCAATCAAACAAGAGAAAATATTTCCACCGTCTGGTGGGGAACGAAGATAATCAAGCTGGAAGGCGGACAAGCGAGGAAATGACAGTTCGTATCTATAACCCGGAGAAGGAGAAAATCTGGGAAGGGAGAAAGTGTAGGAGTAAAAAGAGTTATCATGTACAACTTGGAGAAGAAAAAAACGTTCGACCGACGGAAGAAGAATCTGTCTAGAGTTGCTAATAATTGTTATGTCGACGGGAAGTGTAAAGGCGGAAACTGCACGAAATTCCTGTGACTATTTTCCGGTTGGTTAGAAACGAACTACAAAAGATGAACGGGTGTGTTTCTGTCTGCGACATAAATAATTGGGATATCTGCCGCACATACAACACCTTTTCTTTTTTGATTTATGTTTAGAGTCTCATAAAATTGCCCTGAGATGTGCCGGTAGAACGTAATTGAAATTTATTGGAATATTGAATGTAGTGAAAATGAATCGTTTAAAGCTTAAACTCAAAAGTGAATAAATTTTAATTTACCGAGATACAATTAAAAAATAACCCTTGTGAATTTGTGTAAACCCTTAATTACAAAAAAATTAAATTTTAAGTCAATCAAAATAATATTTTAATTTCTATCTTATAAAATAACACCCGCTCCCAGCATTATATTACATGTCATTAATAATCGCTGTTATAACTGTTGTCAAAAGAATACTTACCTGTTAATGCTTACAATGTTATAAAATATGTTAATTCAGTACGCAATTAATTTGAATAAAATGAGTAATTATCAGCAATATATTCGAATATTTTACTCAGAATTTTATGTTTCTAGAGCCTATAAATTATTAATATATATTCAAATCAGACCACTTTAAGTAACATTAAGGATTTATCAATAAGTAAATAATAAATGCGTTCACTTTCTACACCAATTTTTCTCTCTTCTATGAGAATAACGTTTATCAAATGGAAGCTAGGTAACAAGCTTTCTAACGCTGGTTCAGAATATTTTGATTGCGTCTGCGCTGGAAAATGAATATTACGTCCATGGAAGCAAAAACAAAAGTCAATGACTCTGTAGGCGTGACATTGTTTTAACTATGCATAAACATTGCATTCAGTCTAAGTTCTGTTAAAATGACGTCGTTTAAAACGACAACAATGTAATCTTAGTAGAACTAACTTTATTTTCATATGCTCAGAGCGAAATTCGAACGTTTCGGGCCCTACAGTTAACTTTTCGCTCCACAGGAAGCTCGCTTAACGGCATCGCTTCGACACCACAATGCTGTTAAGGCCAACTAACCAGAATTCCAGTGGATACTGGAGCACTGTCTCCCTCAAGTATTATTTCGTCCAATCGTTATCGAGTTATCGAATTCGGCGAGGCAACTGTTGATCGTTGGAATATGTTTTTGCTCCATTAGCACCTCCAGGAATTGGTAACAGGTGCTGCCACGCCGCGCCTGTGCCCTGAAACACTGATCAATACGCGGACAACCTCTCGAAACAAAACCTAGTGGCAGGAGGTAGGGGTAAAACCTGGCATGTCATGTAAAAAACGGGACATCGCTTCTCGGCTATGTGAGGGGGATAAAAATAAAACTGGTTCGCCACAGCTCATTGGCTGACAATGAAATTGTCTCCTCCGTTGGCCATTGCTTTGCAAGCACACATGTTGACTTTGCTGGTCATTTCTGATAATTTTCATAGTACAGCAAGCCGTTATTTTTAATCCTAATAGCTAAAACCTCAACGTGAATATCCATTATAGAATTCAAAATATGCTCTGACGCTACTGTCCTCTCATTTCGTGTTTTACAAACACATTCCGTGCACATGAAACTGGTTTTGGAAACACGCTTTTCATTTAAAACCTTCACATCTAGTACACGAAACTATATTATGTGTTACATGTGGATGAAAATGATAAGAAAGTGAAAAATAGGCAATTATAAGAGAGATATGAGTTATAAATGTCGTCGAAAAATTTAATAGGATTATTAAAAATAGAATATGCGATATAATAGTAAGTAAATGAGATTTATGTAAGTAATATATGTTGAAATCTGATCCATTATTTTGGTATACGCTTTAAATAATAAGTGTTTCATCCCCTTCCCATTAAAAGTATTTCCTCAGTAAAATAAACCGGATGGTTTATTCGAGCGGTAAAGAAACTTATATGTCAATTACTAATCATTAATGGGTTAGAATTATTGGAAATACCGATTCATCAATACAGCATGTCATAACTTAACTTTTCTATCCTGTTTTTGCTCCCCATATGCTTCGTTTCCTATTGACCCTCTGATTTCCAAAAGACCTCGGCCACATTTGTTGCGCCGTGGACACTATTTTCATGATCAAAATTTTTCTACAGATACATATTTTATTAAAAAGTTATTAAAATTCTTTCTCGGCGTATCCACAATATTTTCATCATATTTCTCATTTAAACCTTAATATTTGTCTACCGTGAATTTCACTTCTATTAGTTGACAAATTAATTAATATCACATAAAAATGATTACGTATAATTATTTTAATGAAAAGTTTGTGAAGATGTAGACTTTACTTCAAAACTCCGTCAAAAAGAATTTGGAATTAGTGAAACAGAGAAGGTTAAAATTTTGAAAGTTTGTAATTTCTAAACTGTAAACGACTGAATGAACTGTGGGGGAAGAAAACAAATGTATTTATAACTCTTCACACAGATAAGCAATTGATTTTAATATTTTATAAATAACGCTTCATTATTGAAATTGTCACTATTTAACTAAAACGTAAAGGACCATTGCCATTAGGCTGCGCAATCAAAATGGTGCAGAGATAACCTTTCAATATTCTGACATTCATTTCTGTCTTTTCTAAACGAAGAGATTAATTATATAATTATTTTTCAACCACGTAGTGACTTGTGTTCTGTTTGTATGCATGTTTTTAACGTCACATAGACTATTAAATCAAAGTTATATTATAATAATTACGCATTGACACATGAATTGTATTGTATAATCTGTTATAGAGATAATTATTTCGCCGGATGAGCTTCAAATATTGTAATATAAATAGTTGAATACATATACAATTTATTTATGTAAAATATTTGAAAATACCACATATTTTTGCACACTTAACTCATTACAACTAAGATTATGTCCATATAAGACGTGCAGAAATACGTAGAACGCTTTTACTCTGTTATGTATGTATATATAATATATATATATATATATATATATATATATATCGACGCTTTAACTAATAAATATGAATAAATATATTTAGCTTAACAGCCATGTGCCGCATCAATTTTACATTGTAATAAATATTCAAAGGTGAGCTCTTAGCGCAGTGCCAGTTACTAAGAAGTACCATGTTTGCTGGAAAATGCGTACTATCACTAGCAGATTGCGGTTTCAGCCGGATGGGGAAGCAGCGCACTTTGCAGAACGTTGTAGCAATATCTCGTACTTGGCAACAGGTGGTTTATTGAACAAGTATATTAGCTTCCAAGATCCGAGGACGTCACTCCATTAGACTTCGTTACCTATGGCGACGTGAAAACCGAAATATATTATAACCCTGTATACTCGAAATACCATATGAGTAAGCATAATAATAGCACTGAATTAGTAACAACTACCTGGGTTGCGAGTGTTGCCCGGGTGTTTATTTCTATAACCTTGAAAAGTTATTTAATTCTACATTAATCTATTAGTCACGAAGTCTTTTAGTCAACGTATGCAGTTGGATTGCTAATTTCCTCAGAATCACACGGGCCTTTAGAGATCCATAAATACTCCACATACTATATACATTGTAATGATTTGACTTTATTACCGTATATGTAAAAAAAACTTTATTACATAAAAATACATAAAAAAATTGATTTGGCGCCAGCAGATATATATAATCTGCAAAAAATAGCAATAATTAGCTCCGGCTTTGTTAATGAAATACTCCTCTACAGGGTAATGTGGGCAGCTGGGTTTCTACTCACAGACAGAGCTTAGTTCCGTACTGTGTAAAAATCTTAAACTTTTGAAGCCACTTTACATTAATGGTGACCCTTACTTTAACTTGTGGTGTCAGCTGACTTGCAGCGGATCACTGGTCTTGTAGTAAGCAGCAAACCTTCTTCTTCGGCCTCCCGCGATGGACGCCTCTCCAAAACTTTTGTTCCTTACAGATCGCCAAATTTTCCACCCTCTCGCCTCTCTTACTCCACTTTCAGTCCTCTCTCTGTCTGCCAGTCTCTGTCTCAACTTTTACCCAGGTTCGGAGTATATATTATTACTCCGCCCCACACCAAACTATGCAAAAAAAGGGGCCGCGTACCCTCGGCTTCTTGGGGCCTCTAGGGCACACGTGCACGTTTAATTAATTCCTTCTCAGGCCCGCGGACAAAGGGCGGCCCCTTACCGATGTTATTCACTGCAATATATATTTATATATAATACTATTAGCATCTTAAGGGTGTCAAAAATAAACCTGGTGCGTTGAGAGAATCAGAAATATTATTGGTAATTTAAGAGACTTAAAAATTATACACGGTATCCTACTACAGTCAAAAATACACTCACTTATTAATTATGTACACCCGGTGCCCCAGGCGAGTTAAAATTTCTTCTTGTACCTTATGGGTGTAAGAAATATTCCCAGAACGATTTAAATTATAAAATACACCCAGTACCATAAGGCACACAAAAATATTCTCACTAATTTCAAAGCGTTAAAAATACTCTCGATACCTTTAACGAAACGAAAATACACGACAAAATTTCGTCGAAACTGCTCCACGTGTATATGGTTGTGCGCGGAACTTCATTTTCCCTTCCACTCCCACTCCTAGCGGTTGAAGTACAACTTATCCGGTAAGTCTGATAATTTAACTTAGCGACATACATAACCCTGGATTCGAACCTAATCTCGGTTGTTTACGCGTTATTTTTATGTAACGCCCTTCCAACTCCATCCCTAAGGGTGCTAACTCCAAATACAGAAATCGGTTGAAATTATACGCACACAACATCGGGATGAACACTTAATCTCATTGACCCCCATAAATACTATTACACTAAATATCGGCCGTTTTAGATTGTTTTAATATTTCCACCCCCGTCCCTGTACCTGGTAGTCGTCTTACCCCGACACTATTTGTTATTAGATTCGACTCTGCAATTTTGATAGTAAATTTTCTCGTATGTATAAACGATGACCATATATGATCGTTCCCAATAATTTAATGTTTCTTAATTAATTTTGGTTGAAAATCCATCTCGCTAGCAAACATTATTGCCATTGTGCTTTAGCAGGATTACCTTCCTGCATTTTTTACGGGAATAATACAGACGTAAGCTTTTAGATGGAACTGATCTATAACACAGTTAAACGCTCATTTTACACATCAATCTCAGGTCAACTCCTAAATCCATTGACACACCAGTCTGGAATCCAATTTAAATCGCCCATACAACAAAACGTTGTATTATGTCAATGCTTCTCTGCGTCTTCCTTCAGTTTATGGCAGCAACACTGTAGCTGAAGGTCAACGTTTCACTTTCCAATTCTAAAAGGTCTTTACAACTGCTAACATCACTAAAGCACGATAATTTTTCTCATATCCGACTGGCAGGAACATGGCCAAGAGGCAAACGCATGTACGCTGATGAAAACACAACATGGACCCTTACCGTATTAACAAAACCTAGATGCATTACAACGAACCACTCAGATTCTACATCTTGTTCGAACCATAAATATAGCACACCCAGAATAGTCCAGATACATCTGGAGATCCTTGATCCTACAACTTTTATTCACATTAAAAATAGATCCGTCTAAAAACGTACGTCTACTTTGTATTCAGGTTTACCATTAAATATGGATGTAATACGTTCCCTTCGTCCGTAAAGAACACAAAAGGCGCCTTTTATTTTTCACGCTGACGTAGGTAATCGTCACACCCATCCTCAACGCCATAATATTAGCACAACCGATCCGGCGGTGTACAGCCAGCAGAAATGGGTCATTCTCTATGGATTTTTAAAAGCAGATAATGCGTTGTAAAGAGAATTAAATTCTCTTAAACCTTAATTCTATGACAAATAATATGACAAAGCCCATTTTGGAGATATCAGCACCAGCAATATGACAAGCTGTATTTTTTTCGAAAATGTCGTAAATTTGACGAACGATATATACAAATTATATCAACCGAATTTCGTACTTGAATACATCCTTCAATGCATAATTTTATTCTCTGTAATTTATTATGTTCAATAAAGGCTTCATGAGAAAAACTGAAAAACGCACAAAACTACAGAAAATTTTTCTGAGGCCTTTGGAATTGTAAAACTTGGTTTTTCGCTAATGGCAACAAATATATAAGTTGAAATAAAACACCGATCTTTCTGTGCTGTAAGCTGTGTATCACTGATGGGCTATATTATAACAGTAATAATTTTATACAATAGTCTTCAGGGTTTTTTTTCATTAGGCTGGTACTACATTGGAAACCTTTAATTAATTTAATTGACAAAACCAATCAATCTATAAATCAATACAAGCTTCAGTATATTATTATTATATTGTCTTTCAAATTTCTAATTTCAGTTTAACTGATATGGAATGGGCGCAAAGCTTAAATTAATTCTTTGGATTGACAGGGAAATCCTACGAGCGTTATGATTGCATTGGCGACTAATAAATTTCAGAGCGCAGACGGCGTATTGGTTTTGACAGGCGATTCGCTTAGTGCAAACACGGGAGTACCCGATAAATCGTGGCTCATATTTTTGAAAAATGATAACAATCAGCATTACGAATTATATTGTTTATTCGATACAATATTTCTGAATAAACTAGCATCAATCTCACTCGAGCACAGTACACCAGGCAGAGTGAAATTATTAAGCTAAACATCTGGAATTACTATAGGTAGAACGTTTCCTTGTCCAATGAGTAATTTATAACTACTGTTAAATTTTAACGTTTTAAGATAAATTAGCGCATAATTTTCTATAATTATATAAACGCTGAATTTTTTACAAAAATAGTTTGTCTAAAGGGCCTATCAATGATAAATCACAGAGGACATCATAAGTCTTCCCATCTCAGTTAATGGCAAAAATTATTTGTAAATAACATATGGAGACTCAGGTTTCTATGTAATACAAATAAAATATAAGAGAAAATAATTTATTTTCCTAATTTGATTTAATCCGCATTCTCACGACTCATACAGAATATTTAGCCCAGCTAGGTTTCATAATTATACACGACGGAGACCTAATTTAATTGGTCGCAAATCTATTTTAATTAATATCTCGGATATTACGCTCGATTATTTTTCCTAATAATATTCTATAGCTATTAATACCCTTATTAGTGAAAGGTCTCATTGTCATAACATGAAGATCCAACACAATTATGTATATCAATAATTCATTTGAATATCTATAAAGATCGATATATATGGCGCACATCTTTATAACAACATTTGACACAGAACAGAGAAAGACAATGTCATAGTAAACTTTTTGTTTGCTTATCAATTAGATTCAAATCTAAGCTTTCGTCACATATACCAAATACTCAGATTTTTATCTAAACAAATAACTTTGAGTAAAGCTTATATATTTTATTTATTTTATAAGTTAGACTCATATTTGATATTCGAACTCAGAAAGTTTACTTTAACTATAAACATTTATTATAAACCGTGCAGAAATTCAAGGTTGAATACATTTTATGTGCGAAATTTTGTAACCTAACAAAATTTCTTACAATAGATATCTACTGAGCCTTGATTGGCTGCACCGTAAAAGTGGGACATGCTTCCGAAATTAATATGAAAAACTATTTAATATACATTAATTTATACACTTTTAAGATTTAATTATTCAAATAATTTTTAATCTAACTTCAAATTTTCTATAATTTAAGCTGAATTTTTTTAAATAAATAAGAAAAATAATTTGTTACAAACAATACAACACACATGTGAGATACTGAAACAAAAAATGTCTGTATATATTGTAATGAACGATTTTTTATTGTGGTTTTATATAATATGAATTGTTTCAAATAATATAAAATAATGTAATTAAAATCAATGCTTTTAAGGGTAAATAAAAAATTTTTACAAATCTCTAGTAACTATTTGAAACATGTAACTTCCGTCTTTTTCATCAGGGTTTAGTCTTCGTGGGGAGATAATGGCAAAACTTTCGTGACAATACGAACAAAATTTATTTATTAATTTAAATGTCTTATTTGTTTCCACTTTTGATGGTTATAAACGTTATACACGTCCCTTGCAGACTTCTCACTCGACACTTTCCACTTCCTTAATTAAGAAAACAACACTTTACTCTGCTTTTGACATTTATTCACTACACTTTAATTTATATCGATGTATTAACTTTTCTCATAGCGACGATGATTCAGACTTTTGTGAATTCTAGTCGCTCGTCATCGAACCCTGCCAATAACTTTTTACATTTTATACTTTACTTTACGACCGCTTCCACGGGCGCATGTCAGCGACTGTTCCACTCCTTTGGCTTGTCAAACAGATGTGTGAAAGTGACCGTCATAAATTTTCTCAACAAAAGGCCGGACGCTGTCACTCACATTTCAGCTACCCCCAGATTTCGTCTTTTCCAAAACGCTCCAAGTCCTTGACAATTTAATTTAATTTTTAACAGTGTTTGAGGCGTTTAGAATTTTTCCCCATCACAATATATATTATTCATATCATATATATATATATATCATATATATATATATATATATATATATATATATATATATATATATATTGTAATAAACCGATATAAATAGCGTCTAAATGGCTGTGGCTAAATAAAAATATTTATTTGAACACAATTAATCAAAATTTAATAATGAAGTTAAAACACATTATAAAAAATTACACAATAATATTTAAAATCTCAGGGTCTTTACTGGGTTTGATAAATGGGTGACTTGAATTTAAATTATCTAACAAAACAATTAAAGAAAAGAAATAATTAAAGAAAAGAAATAAATGAAGAACGATCTGACGTATCTTAATGAAATGGTTTACAAATAAATTTAGAGTTCTTTTACTTACGGCCGACCAGGTCTCAATTTTGGGGTTTTCTGTGCACACGTTTTTGGGGATATCACTGAATTTAAATTGGTTACAAAACACTTGTCGAAACTTTCGGGTCTCTCTTCTGGAAACTGGAAACTGCAACTCCTTCCGGATTAATGGTCAGTCAGATCATTAACAACTTCCTCTCGATGACATCGGTGACGGTCTCTTTACTTATTGAGTTTTTTACTGCGGCAGGAAATTATTAGGTTACTGCTTGTGGCTTTACTTATTGAGAAACTTTCCTGTAACCTTTACTTGATCGAATTATATGTCCAAACTTTACTCGATGAACCACTTGCCCGCGTCTGACTTCCAACTACACTCGTCTCTCCTCGTTGACTGTGTGTCTGTTCGTCTCGTAGATTTTCGAATGCGTATATCTCAACAATGGTTCTTTTGTCTCGCCGCCCGCTTTGTCGCGGTGCACGCTTTATGTTGTCTAATAATGAGTTCTTTACTTTGCAATTATAACAATGGATTAATTACTAATTACTACAATATATATATTATATGAATAATTTTTTCGTTTTAGTTGAAAGCTACTTAACCATATGAGGAAAGTAATATAATTTAATAAATAGATATATGAATAGTAGTATAATTAATATGCATATGAAAAGTGTATATTAAACTCTATAACATTTGCAATAAAATACGGTAAAGGGGAAAAATAGATTTAAGTCACCAAATATTAATAGACTTTGCCTGTTTTTTAAGTATAATAATTTAAGAAAAAAACAGGAGTAAGAAGAGTATTAAAATATGTTGTTGGTTCATGTCTTATATTATCTAGTTTCTAGAAGTTAAAAAGAAAAAATACTTAAAAATAAATATAAAACATGAAAATGGTACATTTTAAACCAATAAACAAAATAACATTGTTTCATGCACAATTATAGTTATAGTTATCATCATTATTTTAATTTAACTCGAGGATTATATGAAATTATATCTTACATTTAATTTTATAACCTGAATTACTTATTATTTAACCGATCATAACGATTCAATGCAGGTCTACTTTGATTGTAATGAATATAATATTACGATGATTTGTTTAAACACACTTCCATATTACTATTTTTAATTTCCATTACATTTCTGCAGCACACAGTGTTGAACTTACTGCCGAGTTGAATATGCCACCTACTTTTACTAAGCATCCAATCTGGGCTCAGTATTTAACTCCCTAAAGGAAGTCTGTTAGGTTTCGAAATTTCGTGGTTGTTTTAGTTACCCTGGAAATTTTTCTCAATACACACTGGATTATTATTTTAGTGTAACAGATTTTTAATTCTTTTATTCTCACAAACTTCAATTTGGGTTAACACATTTACTGACACAATACTTGAATGCTTCGTTTCTCAGTATTTAGAAGAGGTGCTACGTATATAATCGCGAGACTTTTCTTCACACAAGGAAATTTCTTACTCTCAGTCACAAAATCATAAGTCGCAATTTGAAATAATCTCTGTTATAACATTTGTCATTTGCTCATTCAACGTCGCCGCCTTGATCAATGTAATCGAATATTTGCGTCGCTCCTCTCAGACACAACCGACAGCTTCAAGATGTAGCATTACTGTAAAATAACTTTCAGGAGAATTTTAAGTACATTTTATAATGAGCAGAAATATGCGTAAAGAATTAAAGGGCAAAAAAAGGTAAACATAATCCACCTACGGAAACCAATTTCAGCAGTTTTTCGTTTATATGTGATGTGGAAGTCATCGATTGCTCATGACGTCACTTCATCACACACAATGAAACAAAATAAATAGTTTGTATCTCTCTTGCATCTTAAGTGTGAGTCAATTAAAAATTTTCGTAGAATGACATATAAATTAACTTAATAACATTGATCACGAAGGGTTTTTTTTAGTAGTGACTGAAGTTAGAGTTTTTTCTTAAGTATTAAAAGAAGATAAATACGACTTGCTATTGAAAGCCTGTACAGAGGCAGGTCCGTAACCTGGTGCCGCAATCTCCCAGCAGCGCTCCGTCGCTGTACCTCGATTGACGAAGATTGATGAAGCTGCATTGTGTGACAGTCGGGGTTCAGGATACACCGAGAGCAGGCTCCCTATTCATGCAGTAACACATTGCTTGTTGGAAAAAAGGTAAATATTGATAGGGGAGGGCAATACGAAGCGATTATCGGTCCTTGTCAACGTCAATAAAAATTTGATAACAATTATGATAGATGTGGAGCACAATGCCCGCTCCAGATGTTATTAATGATCAAATAACCTTTCTGGAATCTTTCGTAATCTTCTTCTTATGGAAATATAAATTCACAGAAATAAGACCTCAAGGAAAAACTTGTCAAAAGTACTAACATCAACCATTCTCTGATGCGAACCACCATATTTTCTTTAAAATTTTATGCAGTTTACTCTTTGTTCAGGGAAGGCCTGCGAGGGTTATTCTCTCGTAGGCAGTACCTGCGAGGGATATTATCTCGGCACCTCGGCCTGTTTTGAGAGGTCACAGATCTTGGGCATACGGTAAGAGTTGTTCTCTATTCCCATTGGAACAGTCGGCCAGCTGCCTCCTAAACTGGTCGAGGTACGGAGAAGGGAATACTGCGTCCCCACAGAAAACTCTTCTCCCGCTATCGGAAGGGCGTGGGACAACTACCCAATGCCCGACCTACGTGATGCATGTTTTTCTAGGGTTTGTCCTGCATTACTTTTAGGCGAATGCTGGGTAGGATCCTTAAACTATAGCCCGGGGGCAATTGTTAACCCTTGGCTACCTTCCTCTACCCTTCCGCATCCCCCCTTTCCTATGCTATTAAAGCGGAGTTGCCACCATGTGGATTACCCTCATGTAGCGTGTTCCCTGAAAGAAACTCGTTGTTCATGATTTATCATTTTCCATAAGATGGCAGTAGCTAATAATCAAAATACGTGTTTTTCTTTTTTACTTTTTTCCCTTACCATGTATTTCCCATTTACATATCAAGTAATTTCTTAAAATCAATTTTTTTAATAAAAGAAGTACATTATTATTTTTATTTAAATGCAAAATTAGCACTTATATATTTAATTTTGTTTAACGTCAACCCATACTTACGTTATTTCATTACCAAACAGACCCACGCACGTCATAAATAATTATCGAGACCAGTTCTGCAGGAACTATACGTTTGTGTCAATCCGCTTTTATTACATACACCAGACAAGTCTCAAACTCGGACGATGATATTTTAGTGGCAAATGGTTGTCTGTAAACCAAATACAGCGTTTCTGTGGACTGCGGGGTGGGGGTGGGGGGGGGAAGACGTTTACTTACTGCGAGGTGTGATGACGGTAGGGTAGCCAGCAGATATAATGTTATCTGTGAACGATATTTCGAAAATGTATGTTATGTTTATATCTGAAACTTATTTATTACTTTTGTTCAGGTAATATCTTTGTTTGTGTTCGAGGAGGAGTTTCTCTTGAAAGGGTGTTTGTAAAGAATTTATTTGAAAAGAATGAATGTCTGCACAATTATTATCCGCCTTATTACTATTGCCCTCCCTCAAAGAAGACAGTATTCTAAAATGAGTTAGTACACCTGATTGCGACAAAGACCGCTAACAGTCGTGTAGAAATAAGAGCGAATATTTCAAGCAATCGCAGCCAAAGAGAAAACAGTTTTCTCATATAAACATAATTTTGGAAATACCATTCTTCATGCCTTTCATTATAAAAATAGAGATACAGTCAACGAAAGGCTGGATGCGATGTGACTTTTTTGGCAACATGGATTCACAACAAAGGTCTCAAGTTTTCCACAGTTGTATCTCCTCACTCCTTCTGATACTGAAATCCCTTTGATTTCATTTCATTAGTTTCATTTATTCCATTAGTCCTCGTATGAGGAAATAGGGTACGTAATTACAAAAAACTACAATGTAAATATTGGAAGCTAATAAAATTAAAAGTTAACATAAACATAACTAAAAATCGATAACACAAATTTCCCTTCAAACGTAACTAATATAATATATACTTTATCGTACTTATATTAAAAATTATTTAACGTTACTAAGGGTATAATATAATATTTGCAGTACTGAAAAATTCAATACGCATTAGATGAAAAGTAAATATTTATAGAATTTACTATCACAAAATAATTAATTAAACATCACACAAGAATAAACACAAAACCTGACACACGCAGGAGGAAACACAAACGAGAGACAAGTCACTTCACGAAACAGAGTCACGAGGAATCTGCCCTTCCGTAGAAACAAACAAACAAAAGAGCAGAAAAGACCAACAAAAACTAAGCAAGTTGTGAAATAAGTAGTTTTAAGAGCATCGCATTCAACACTTTTTTTAGTACCAAAAAAATATTAGGGGAACGAACAAGAAATTCCTGTACAAAATAAAACACCGGCGCTTTTCAGTAGAATAATTTTACACTGAATTCCAAATACTCTTGTAGTTATTATTGTTCTTTACATCTGGAGGAAAACAATTGTATAAAACCAATCCCTGAATGGTGAATACTTCTTTGGAAGAGGAACAAAGATCTTAGAGCTGAGTCATTTCTAGTCTCATAATCGTGAGACTCGCCATTCGTTAGTAACAGATTCATGTTCCGCTATACGAACTTTAACATTTCGTGAATCAACACTCTGGGTAGAGTTAATATTCGCAAAAACGATTTACAACTAGATTTATTATCTGTATTAGAAATAATTTTTATCTATATATTTACAGCTATTAGGGCCTCAAACTGGAAACTCATTTTTTCTTGTCGGGGAACTGATTTAACGAGAGTTTCTCTCACGTACACATACATCCATGCCCTCGCCAGAATTCCAATCCGGGACCTTTGTGATATGAGGCAGTCACGCTGACCCCTACACCACAGGAGGTCGGCAGCAAGTATTCTAATGGCACGCTTTTGCAACTTTAATATTTCAATGCGCCTGGAGCAATTGACCCAATTTGCAATAATACATAAGGGAATTAAAAATCGCAAAGTAAACCATTTTCGTTTTGTTGATGTCAACATGCTGCATTGATGTTCGGAAAGAAGAATAACCCCAGCAAGCAGATATATGTGATGAGTTCACGTTAATTTGTTTTCAATCATAAGACCCATTAAAGGCGCATTAGCTGATAACATGTCTGTAAGACTCTTACTGTTACTAGACTCCGCCGGGAGCTGGACAAATTAGTGATAATTTATTAACGTTAAACCACTCATTTCGTTTTCCAGAGTGATGTCTACGTTTCTAACAAGATTATCAACATTTATATCTGCAATCACTACATTTGAATCATCCGCGTAGAGAAATGATTTAAGAGGATGAACGAATACTGAAAGATCATAATAAAAATAATGAAAAGTATAGGCCCAAGAATCGAACCTTTAAGAAACCGAAACTAATTAATTCCAAAAAATATAAATGAATATGCCCATCTTTAATTTCGACCGCTACCTTTTGTTTTCGATTTTGAAGATATGATTTTAGGAGAAGTAAGGTGTTTCCCCGTACGCCATAATATTCTAACTTTCTAAGTAAAATTTCGTGTTCACCCGATTCGAATGCCTTAGACAGATATGAAAATATTCCAGCTCCCTTAAATCCCTCTTCCAATGAATTTTGAATGAAGTCGTACGTTGCATTATTTATGGATTTTCTTTTAAGGAAACAATGTTGGTAGGAACTTAAAATGTTATATTTGCTTTAAAAATAATTTAATGTGAATGAATTGTTCGAAAATTTTGAAAAAAAATACGAAGTAGAGAAATGGGCCAATAATTTGATACGTCGGATGATAAACATTTCTTGAACAAGGGGATTACTTTCGCAATTTTGAGAGCATCGGTAAATATTCAAATTTCAATACATTTTTAAATATGAATTCAAGTGGAAATGCTATGACATTGAAGTACCTATTACCATTTTGTTGTTATGCCATACATATCTGCTGCTTGGGAACACTTCAAGTTCCTTATTACTGTAGTGATTTCATCTATATATATTGTAATAATCAAATGGTGGGTCGTTTATTAAATAAAATAATAATAAAAAATTAACAAACAAAATATTTTATTTTATTTTGTGGCAATAAAGATAATTACAACAAAATTTGAGATATTTCTCTCAGGGCCTGTACTGGGTTTTATAATGAACACAACAACTTGATTTAAAATCTTATTAAAAAAGTTTAAAATTTACCTAAACAATATGTCGATAGAATGAAAGAAATTAAAAAGATAAAAAAATTAACTCTAATTGACAATTAAAATAGAACGAAATCTGACTTTATCCTTTAATTAATGTTTAAATTAATTATTAGTTTTGGTTTTGTTACTTACATAGTGTCCAGCTGGTACCAGCATTCTTTTTGGCTTCGGAAGTACACTATTGCAAACTTTTACACTGATTCTAAATATCGACTCACAGATTTTACACTATTGAAGTCAAAATTGATAGGCTCCCAAGAACTCGGATGATCCTCCTAAATGTCAGCTATCTCATGTCTTCTTGCCTTACAGGAATCCTATGATTCGTAGATTTATTAGTCTTTTACTGATTTGGACTTAAACTGAAACGTAGCTCCTTGAGGATTTATTTTAACTGTTTATTCTTTCCGAGCGAACTAACTTTTCTTTAGCTTCTTTCTGTAGACTTAAACTGTCAACTTTACTATTCCATTCTTTGCTGCTCACCAGAAAAATTTCAGCCGTCCACAGCAATTCTTTCAGCACCAACTCTACCCTAGCTGGCTGTAGACGTAAAAAAACTGTCTTCCTTTCCTGGCTGGCTATAGACGAAAACTGCCCGACTTTCAAGCGCGCAAAACGCCATTTTGACTTTTCAACAAAAGCGGCTGAGCTTGCTTTTCCATTGTTGCTTTGTTCGATTAGGCCGCTATAATGGATTGATCAAACAATTCAAAATTTTATGTCCAAACAATTAATGGCCTAATTAATTGGCATTACAATATATATATATATATATATATATATATATATATATATAGGTTAAATAAATATACTATTTTAAACTAATGGAATAGGGTTGTGCAACAATTTGCGCATAGGTATCTTCTTCATGAAGGTTAGCAACATTTACGAAATACGAATTAAATTTTCAAGCCGCTTCTCCACTGGAAGACGTTTCACTCTGGTCTACAAGTGTAATTTCTTTGAGTTTTCGAATATCTTTGCCCGATACATTTTTGATGACATTTCACGTTGCTTAAATTTTATTACTACCATTTTCTATACGACTGGAATTATTAAATTTGTTCGCAGGCACGAGACTTCTCTTGTAAATACATCTGTAAATTTGGATATAGTTAAACTATAGCCCGGGGGCTCTAGTTAACACTTGGCTACCTTCCTCTACCCTTCCGCATCCCCCCTTTCAAATCCCTTCCTATGCTATTAAAGGGGAGTTTCCACCATGTGGATTACCCTCATTAACCTGTTACCCTTAAAAAAATGTTAAGTAATTGAGGAGATGCGGAGTGACTTGTTTTTTTTTCAAAAAGCAGAGTTTATCCAGCGAAATTCGAATACAATTTCTGATCCAGTTAACCTTAATAACGTTACTAGTAGTTTTTATTTTAATAGGGGCTTACTAATAAACAATCGATATAAACTTCTTAGGAACGTGTCAGGAAAAGAATACATTTCATCTGATTTGCAGATATGAAGAACACTTTGCCATTTCGTTGAATATAATTTATCCGGACAAAGTTTTCTAACGTATACAAATCTGTCCGGATTTATGGGGGAATGCGGAAGGGTTAAGTAGGGTTGTAGTTTAAAGATCTTACCCGGTATTTGCCTAAAAGTTATGCAGGACAAACCCTAGAAAACCTGCATCAGGAAGGTCGAGCAGTGGGTACTTGTCCCACTCTCTTCCGATGGCAGGAGAGGGGTTTACTATGCGGACGCATCATTACCTTCTCCGTGTCTATTCAAGCTTAGGAGGCAGCTGGCCGACAATTCCATTGGGAATAGCGGACAACGCTTCCGTATGCCAAAAGTCTACGATCCTGGAACATCGAACCTTAGTTCAAAATACTATAGAGATGAAAATGCATCCCCAAAGGTAACACTCTCCGTCTCCCCAGAAAGGTTCTGCCTGCGAGAGAACATCTCTCACAAGCTCATCCTGATAAATGTGCATAAGTTGTCCTTTATGATCAAGAAGATAAGTTTCAGCTACGCGTACCTTATATGAATCTTCATCTAGGTTACAAAGATGGTAATCGATGCCATTTCTTTGTCGATTGTATCCTGGGTGGGTTAAGTAAATACGAAAGGAATTTCACAAGCTCTGGTGTTGAAGCAACTTCTTACGTCAGTTTTCCACGAAGTTGATGTTAAAACCTCCCGAAAGTATAATATGATTATTCGGGTTCTCCAATCTCGGGAAGTAGAAAGGTGAGCAATAAAAAGACAGAAAACTGAAAACAAAAGAAAAGCAAAGAAAACATGAAAAACAGAAAGAAAGAGCCAGTGTGCAAGAAATAAGTTACTGCCAGACAATGGAATACCCGAATAATCTAAATAATAATATTAGCTCACCATTGTCAACAAATTTCAAATACAGATATGTTCGTTAGGACATTAACTTTTTGAAGAACGGTGTTCAGTTGACGGAGAAAATTCTCAGATTCATTATCTGATTGTATATACGACAATCGTAATCGTAAGTGCACAATATTAATACTATATTACGGTTAGATAAACAGTTCTCGGTATTCACACAGGTATAACATAATTAAACGCGACTTCTCCTAGAAGATGACGACAGCGTCTTTAGTCGTCGAAACGTCGCGTTTAAATATGTTATACCCGTCTGAATACCGAGATCTGTTTATGGAACAATTATACCGGGAAAGACTTCAATCTTTGATATAACGATTAGGTTTCTCGGTCATCATTTTCTCGGCATTACATTCAAATTTACATTCTAGACTAAACACAGGAATATCTGAACAATCTCTACACTGATTAACATACTTATTACTGTCGTAGATATGAGAGCCACCGTTGTTCTTCACGAATCGGCTGAAATTCGAAATCCTTAGCTTCTATTTATTTTTCACAGTGATCTGTTTACGCCAGAACACCCTTATTCACTTCCTGAAGGGACAACATAGCTTCTAACTCTAGGTTTTTATTTTTTTGACATTGCAAATTTTTGTGATCTATAATTAATTTAACTTGATTTAACTATATTGGATACGCGAACGGTAACTTTACGCACATGAGACCGACAGCAAAAGCGTCATAAGACTGCTCCCACGGATCTTTGTTGAACAATTATCTTCCGGGCTTACGCATAAATGCATTTCTATTTAACAATCGACTGTACTATAAATGTCAAACAGAATTCTACCTTAATTTGTAGATAATGCATCTAATATCTCCTCATGGCTTTGTGCCACCATTTTCAGTTTCTCCTCCTTTCCGAAACAGTCCAAATTTCCCCACAGCAATCATATTACTTTTCTGAATATCTCCTTACATTTTACTGAGAAATGTGGACAACATCGGTTTCTTGGCGTCAAAATGTCTCTGCTAATCACACTTTTCTCTTAGGGATATTAAACCCAACGCGACTGAATACAGCCCTTCCACTGGTACCAAAAATAGAATAGCCGACATTACACGGCGATGCAAACTATCCCTCGAGGTAAATCACGATGTTGCCAAATTATCCTTCCGGCTGACAACCATATAAATTTAAACAAATAATAAATTTATAAAACAATAATAAATATGTTACATCAAACAACATAGTTATTAATAAGTTCTTATTGTTTTTGTGTGGCGTAAGCCACCAGAAGAGTACATGCGGACTAGTATTTTATTAATCCTGTTTGTGGCAATATGAATAATATTATTTAAATTAACCTTTAACCCTATCGGTATATAAAATTTCATATATAAAATATATTCATTCGTGATAATTATTTTACAGAAGCTTTCGTCGTTATCCTTCGACATATTCATCTGCTTCAAGACCTTCAGTTTCTGTAAAATAATAACGAATGGATATATTGTATCTATGAATTTGTATATATTGACAGGATTAAAGGTTAATTTTTATATTAGATTTTCACCTGTTTTAAATTGAATAAGTATATATACAATTTTAATATATGAGCCAAATGATACAATGTGTTAATAGGGACATTGCTAGTTATGAAATTATAATTTTTAAATAATATATCACATTCAAATTACTTAAAAAATTTCTTCGCTGCAAAATCTTAATAATTATATTAAAAATCACTTATTTTGAAACTCGGATATTTCAACGAGACAGTATTTGGCGATGAACCCATTATGTCGGGCATTTCATTTATGAAGGAAACATTTCTGTGATTTAATTTCGTTTCATTTATGAGGGAAACATTTGTGGGATTTAATTTTGTTTCCGAACTTCAGTCATCAGTCAGTCTAATATTACGCAGAATCCAATTAGATTGAAATAAGGTCCATACTACATTAATCGTACTGGTAAAATTGTTAATATCAATGTGAAGAATTTACCAAATGAACAGTATCTCTATTATCTAAATAAGTTCATAAATGGTTCATTTTCAATATGAGCTTCGGATCGCAAAATACTACATATCATTTGTACCAGATTATGTGGAATATTTATTATAATTTTTTTGTGTTTACATATGACTTATTCTATGCGATTTTGTATTTCTTTGTGTCGTGTACCACGCTTTTCATGTCCTCAGAAGTTACTAGAATCCACATCCTAGATTGCATGAATCATTTACGAGTGCTTTTATAGCGGCCTTGCCCTTATATTCCCTTGCTCATTGTGCTTTTTATTTGGTGAAATAGGTCGGAGTGTCTCAGTATTTGCCTGTTCGTCAGCCTTTCAGAATAATCTGAAGAATTCTTCGGTTGCTGTAATTTTCAAGATATTTATTTTTCTTCACAAAATTATTAACCTTCAGAAGGATACAAATAGGTACGAAACGTCGGTTTACATAAACCTATAATAAAAAGATATTGTCTGTCAAAGTTCGTTTTCATTAATTCTCTCAACATTTCAGTTTCCCCTTGTTGGGTTTTTCGATCGTTAATGTTTGAATTAGTTCTTTATTAATATCTACCTTTATATAAAAGAGGTTTAAATTCATAACACCCGATTGTAATTTTACAGTTTTATTAGTTAAATGATGCTTTTCTGTTTATTTTTAAGTGGAATTTGATTCGTTCAGATAAAATTATGTACCAAATATTTGGTCTTTCCCGACTTATAAATATCAACGACACGCATTCTCCTTATATACTAATACGTTAAATGTAATATATTTAGTAGCGTATTTCTCCCGTCTATTTCGCTCTTTAGTGTACAAGTCGTCCTTCTCGCTGCGTCCTTTGGTAGAGTGAACGCTCTTTGCTTGGCCGAGGTACCAATTTAATGCGGATTACAATATATTGGACAAACCATACGCACAGTTGAATAAATTAGTTGAGCATGAAAGGTCAAACAGACTAAAACAACCTGGAAAAGCAGCGGTGGTGGAACACTTTGATACTCATCAACGAAATCAAATTTAACGAGACTAAGATCCTGAATCACGTACAACACTTCTGGGACACTGTACTACTAGAAGCAAACCAAATACAAATTTACTTAACGGAGCCTCAGGCTTTATGATGAACAACGCTTGGAATCTCACTTTATCAAGTAATCAGGCCTTATATGGTAATAAGCAAGGGAGCGAAGTAACGTGATGAAGCACGCGCTAGCGCTGAGAAACAACACGTCACTTTATTGCAGGATATGGAGAGGAGTTGGGGGTAACCTTTGCTTCTCTACAAATAGAACACCGATGAAATACTGCAGGTTTTCTAGGGTTTTCCTCTATCGCAGCGAAAGTTCCGAATAGGTCAACAAAATTGTAGCTGAGTTCCCCCCTCACGCTCCTCTCCAGTTCTTATTCAAGAAACATGATGGTTAAGCGCTTGGTTTGGTCCCTCGGGATGCCGGTGCGGTGGCCGAACCCTTCTTCCAGGGCACCTATGTCCCACCTACACGTTCTGACCCACGAATCCAGAAACCCCAATCCCTTCTCTCCTTGCTTACGCTCGGGTTTCTGCTGATGCCTTGGTACGGGTCATATAATTAATTAAATAACAATTTCCGAAGAGGGTCATAGTCCTATAACTGCTCCGAGATGTTTCCCGGATAAAAGACTTATTATTTTTACACCGTACAAACACTTTGCTAGAAGACGATGACAGTGAACGTCTTCGAAACGTCGCATACATCTTTTCACTCGGTTAGAAGCCCGTTTCTTCGGGGATTTTTGGATTAGTTATCAAGTGAGCCGTTCCAAATGTCATTAACTGAAGCTAAAATGGTTAATTAATTAATGCTCGATATTGTTGTAAAATTAAACTTAGTTGAAATAAATACGTGATTCGTTTAAGAAGGAATTTTGATTTTTGTTGGCAAAGTTCATCTGTATTTTATTGTTTTACAATAAATTATTCCATAGTTGTGCCTGTATTTATATTAATAATTTATTTATATTTATAAATTATAAAATTTATATTATTGTTAATTTGAGATATAATTGAATTTTATTAAATTTCTTTATTGTATTATCAACCACGAGGGTTGAGGGGTCAACATGTATAAATACAGTGTTGGGTTCTACAAGCTCCAGTAGGATGCAACGGTACAACTGTAGAGACAGGGATTCGTAAAAACACGTTAAGGACCAAGTGTGGACAGGGGAATCGCATTCTTTAATGGTTTTGTAAAACCATTTTTGAAAATTCTGACTTGCGGTGACGGAGATATGAGATATCAAGAAGATGATGTCCGCCATTTTTCATATAAGAGGGTTAGGATTTATTTTAATACAAAGAAAAATGCTGCGTCTGACACGTCCCTTCCCTCGTGAGGTAACGGGAAAGAAGCGAGTTGTATTGGGTGTGAAAGAGTTACGTGATTGGTGACAAGGGATTTGGACTTATTTACAAGAAGTAGCCAGATATGTGACCGAGACGACTCCTTTCAGCGGTCCGGATAATTCTGGATTAGATTTTCAAGAGCGCGTGAGAAAGAGTATCAATCGGCTTCTTGCTTGATAAGGTTTCAAGAGCAGCAGTGAGAGTCTTCAGGGAGTTGAGTGCGAGCAGCCAGCTTTCCCAACGTGGACCCACTTCCAGCCTCTAGCTATTATGCAACCCGCGCATACACTCCAGCAAAGCCGCCCAGCGCGACGTTTATACACATAACAGCACGTACGTAATATTTGGGTGCGTCATAACGAGAATCAAATTTATGTACTGTTATATTTGGGTGCGTTATAACGCTGAGGCAAAGTACCATTATTCCATTTAAACAGATTTTCGTCATATGAATAAATGTATCCTAAACTAGGAATCTCATTGCTCTCTACCAGCGGCGGTAGATATTTATTTTACCTAAACTAAGGTTTTCTGATTTTAATATTTTATGATCCTATTAAAGTAATTACTTTATATATGTGTACTGACTATTTAGTATATATTTGTATCACTATTAAATAACCGATCTTTCCTGGAATTATTAAAGTATAAAAATTCAGTCATGTAATGCATAAAACCTTGATAATATTAGGAGTATACGAGGACATCAAGATGCCACCCACATCCTCCGACTAAAGTCAACTAACTTTTGAACATAACGTGCAATGCTGTCCAAACGGGTTATACTTTTTCCAAAGCCTTTGTATTCGTGGATAATTTTCCCATAATATCGATTCATCTAAATGTGAGAGGAATCATTACTGAATATCAAAGTAAATTCAAATACGGTTTACTTACGTTTTTCCTTTATTTCTTAATCAACAACACAACCATATGATTATTACAAATTTAATGACATTTCAGCGAAGATGAATACTCCTCAAATTAATTCATGATTAAATTTTAATATCAGAGCATGTACTGTGGCTTACTGGAAATAACAGCCATAAATTTTGGCTCCGAGGTGACGGGATATGAATGAGAAACCGTGCCTTCAGACAAAATCAGCGAATCATGGGAGAACCCTGCATCAAGTATTGACCTGCCCAAAATCCCCGATGGTCAACCCGTCCAAAAGTCGAGAGTAAGCCCGCGAAAGTGTAAAATCGACGCAGATTGGCTGAAATCAAGCATGTGAAGAGGTTGCCAACCTCTGGTGGGAATCAAAGAGGTGGACAAGTGAGGAAACAGGAGTAAGAGTAAAAATAGTTCAAATGGAAAACTTGGAGGAGGAAGATTTTCCGGTTAGCCCAACAAGGCGACTGCAAAAGATGAACAGGTTTGTTTCTGTCTGCGACGTAAATGATCGAGATTTCTGCCGCACGTATATGCCCTCGAAAATGACCCCTTTTATATTTTGGTTTATGTTCAGAGTCGCCCAGAGGTTTGTCTGTTAAGCATATTAGGTGTTTATTGGAATATTGAATGTACCTAAAGTGAATCATCTTAAGTTTAAACTCAAGAGTGAATAAATTTTAATTTATAAATTATAAATTAATTAAATTTAAAGCCAATAAAAATAAAATTTTAATTTTTTAACATATAAAATTAACCCCCTGCCCCCCCCCCTCAGCATTATATTACGATATACTTTATCTCGATGCCACTAGAACAAAGATAATAACTTCGTAAACTCATTCCCCAGAAAAGCCCACCCACCAGTGTCAGAGATTACTCCCACATTTTTCTTAAACTCTTTCTCTAGTAAAAAGAAACACTTTAAATAACTGTAATGTAATTTATATCGTTACATATATCCCCCATAACTTTCTTTATCATGTTGATCACGAAAATTCTGTAATGTTTTACTTCAAGTACAAATTCCCTAATATCCTTTATAATGCTCTCTACATTTTTATTATTGAAATTAGGAAATTATAACTGTTTACCTACAAATATAACTCAAAAACCTGTAATTACTTTCTGTTTTATGATGATTCGTTGTTTTCCGGTTATGTTCTCGAAGCAAAAACTTATCTCGATTACCTTTATGTCTCGCATGTTTTGCTAATATCGTTACATATTCATCTTCGTGACACGATATCTGCCTGATCACTTTAGAACTATCAATTTTCTTGATCTTAAGCTAACTCTCACAGAAAGCACGCAACTCATCTTGTGCACTATTAATTTTCTCTACTTCCATTATCAGCTAAGTTTCACATTGTTCCAATCGCTCACCAACTTATTTACTTCTTGTCTGATGTTTCTCTTTTATATTCTTTATTTACTGTTTCAATTTATCTCTCAGTGCTACTAAATTTAGTTCTAAATTAGTTGTAAACTTTAAACGGTTTCATTTAAAACTTTTACTCTATTTTTTCTCGTCTATTTTTTCGTTTTAAAAATCTCTCGCATCAGAATACTTTTCTTGGTACGTCTTCAGAGCGCTCTCTAATGAATTCATACTGAATTAGAATTTCTGATCTTGTTATTCTCGTGTGAGGTCCAAGTCACTTCTTAAATTTTCTATCTTAACCTCAAGTTTTTCACTTGACTACTTATCTCTATACCTATTCCATTTCCCTGAGTATTTATCTGATATTTTATGTCCTTACCCTGAGCTCTTATGGGTTTATAAGATAGCCATGATTTGTTTTAAACCTGTTTTGAGAGTTCGCAGACCTTTGGTATACGGTAAGAGTTGACCACTCCTATTAGAATAGTCGGCCAGCTGCCTCCTAAACCTATTGGAGAGGTAAACGTATATACTTCCTCTAACACGTTAGGGATATTAATGTTATCTATAATTTCATTTTTAAAATTTGATATCTATCATTAAGTTATCATCCTTAATCTCAATAATATGTAATCAACATTCTCACTTTCTGTTCTGGCACCAATAATTGAAGTTATAAATAAATAAATATATATATATATTGTAATAAACAAATGATTAGGTTAATTAATTAAAAGAATTTGCCCCACGTTGAGGTGCCAAAATGTAATAATCAACAATTGGCTTTAATTAAATTTTTGAAGAATTTTCTCCACGTTGTGGTGTCAATATGTAATACTCAACAATTAGACTTTAATTAATTTTTGCCCCACATTTGGTGACATTAAATGTAATAATTAAAATGATACGCTTTATTTAAATGAAACGATTATCAATTTCTTAGCAAACAAATTTATTTATTAATTCGTGGCTTCTAAAATTTACAAACAATTACAATAAAATGAACTCTCTTAATATCTCAGGGTCTTTACTGGGTTTGATGATTTACAGTGAAAATTATTGAATGATCTTATTAACAATACAGTTTAAAATTTACTTCAAAATAATGTGCTAATAAATGAAAGAAAAGCTACAAGAAAAACGAACGAAATCTGACTTTACCTTTTAGTTAGCGTTTACAGATTTTATTAACGATTTGGTTACTTACGTATTGTTCGGCTGGTACCAGAATTTATTTGGCGCTTCAAAAGTACACTATATTGCAAAATTTTTCTCACAGATTCTAAATTTATGAAGTCAAAATGTAATTATTAAGCTCCCAGGAACTCGGATGATCCTCCTAATTGGTCAGCTATCTGATGTCGCCTTCCCTCAGCACGAAATTGTTCAAGCTCTTTACAATGAAGCAAACCCCTGCTTTCGTTGGCCAATTGTTAGCACATCTACTCGGTTCAAACTAACCTCTTGCTTACAGGAATCTTATCAGTTGCCGAGTTTAGCTTTTTACCGCTTTATTTATCGGTTTGGCTTGAAAACTCATAAGTAGCTCGGTGGAGATTTACTTTTAAATGTCTGTCCATTCGTGGCTGATCGTAGACGTTGACTGTAACTCTTTTGCTCCTCGCCGTAGACTTAGACTCACTTTTTGAATGTCTCTTCTTTGGTAGTAGACTGAAGACTGAACATACTTTTGCGCGCGTAATCCATTTCGACTCCTCAATAATAGGAAAAGAGCTCCCCGCTCATTGTTGCATTTGCTCGCTCTCGCTTACAATTAATTTTTCGTTAACAATTTAAATTAATTAAAAACAATTAATGGTTTAATTATATATATATATATATATATATATATATATATATATATATATATACTCGTACTGAATATTGAAGTAAATTCAAATTTGGTTTACTTACTATTTCTTTAATTCGCAATCATCAAAATAACCATAAGATTTTTACACATTTATTTATATACTTTCGTAGATAATAATAACTTCGTAAACTCATTCCCAAAGAAGCCATCCATCAAACTCAGACATTACTCCCGCATCTTTTTCCTCTCTCTGGCAAAAAAATACACTCTAAATTACTTTAATGCAAGGTATATAGTTAAATTTATGCTTCAAACCACATGTTGAAATAAAAATTCACATATATATTAATGGAAAGGTTTTTATTTGATGATTCCTTGTTCTCAGTATTTACACATTGTGGCTCTTTTGCATCGTACGAGGTAGTTCAAGAATTATCCAACTTAACAAGAAAAACTATAAATTTGGGAAAATTTATTTGTTTACGTATTTTCTTTAGCTCTATATTCTTTTCCGAGCAATGTTCAATAGCATCCGCACCCTGTTTAAAGTGAGAACCACCCGAACAACTTTCAACCGCAGTCTTCACAACTTCATTGTTGGCAAATATTTTACCATCGAGCCGTTTCTTTCAAATTTGGAAAGAGAAAATAATCCAAAGGAACTAAATTTGGCGATTATGGTGACGAGGATGCAATTCCAACTTTAAATAATTGATTTTGACCATCCCGATAACGGATGTGTGAACTGGCGCATAGTCGTGATGAAACAACACTAATCGCCAAATCCGGACGCTTTTTCTTGATTTCATCGCCCGTAGGCTACAATAAATTCTGATAATAATTACCATTGACTGTTTTTTTTCCTTTTTGAAGATAATCCGTGTATATTTTTCCTAGCGTATAACAAAAAAAGTTGAATCATGATCTTTCAGGCAGATGGAACTGTCCTCGCCTTCTTTGGAGCCGATTCTCCATTGTTTTGATTGTCCGTCGTCTCGGTGGTTATGAACCGACCCGAAAACATCCACACGACGCTGTTTTTGTTCAATTGTAAGCGTTGCACCCATCTTGACACAGCTTACTCATGTCCATATTTTCATTGAATATGCATTTCACTGCACTTTTTGAAACGTCTACTTTGTCTGCTAGATCGCACACTAGTAGTCGACGTTTATCCAATACGAATTTGTGGAATTTCGTCTCAAATTCTGAAGTGGTCACTACATTTGGTCGATGTTCCTCTTGGTAGCTCGTTTTATCTGTGCAACTAATATTTTAATGTTTTAAAACGAAGGTGCAGCTTTCCCCAGAGTAGAATTTAGCTTGAAGGTCTAAGTCCAACTAATATGGAAGTATTGTACCACATATCGATGTCAATTATATTCCATGCTTTCAAAATCTTGAATTAATTTGGGGAGTGTTCTTCTGCACTACGTGTTTAAAATTACCATATAATTTAAACCATTATTTAATCATGAGCTTTGCAACTTTTTATTCTATATGAAATTGAAATTTCATTAACTTTCAAAATTATTGGTGGATATGTTGAGTAAGTTGTTTTCGAGTTACAACTCCAGTAGTCCTTGAATAAACATCACCATGGCATTGAAACGTTGTGAGTTTTTTAATCGACTGCCCCGTAAATATTCGGGAGCTTTTCATTCAATACTTCATTAGTTTGAAATAATTACTGTATGAATTGTTACTTTTGTTTCAGGTAAAATACCCACAATCATACAAATATTAAGTATGGAAGGAGCAAGTGACTGTCCATCTGGCAGATCAGGTATGTAGCAATTACATCACTTTAATCCTATAGCGTAAGCAAAAGGCACTGCAACTTTTTCTAGTAAGTTCAGTCGAATTTTTAGAATTCATTTCTATTTCTAATATACTTAGGAAGTCGTATTAATTAGTTTTGTCAACTTTTATTAAAGTATTATGAATTAGTTTTTAAAAATATTGTATTGTAACCTCCAACACATGAATATACTTCTGTCTCATTTCTCATTTCTTAGTCTCTGCCATTATTTAAACTTCTTTTTAAAACAACTTTTTCTTCTTTAACTAACCTGTTCATTACACTTTCAGATCAATATGTCTAAAAATAACGACAAAAGCTACTTATAAAAATTATAACGAAAGAATGTATTTTACCTATGATTTTAATACAATGGCAGGAATAAAGGTTAATATAAATGTATATTTACTTCAAAACATATTCATGTATCTTTTCATTTGTCTTATTTTACTGACAAAAATTCTTTTGAATTTATCAAAATTGAGTGTTTGGATTGCAGAGCCTGCCATATTGGTCAAACGAAGCGTAAACTTTGAACCAGAATTAAATTAAATTAAATTAAGTATTATCTGTGTTATGTGAATTTTTCCGTTTTATGGAAAGCCAAAATTTCGATCACTTATGGATTAGATGAGATCCATTCCCGAGGAATATCATTTACATCTCGCGAAACCATAATTTTCCCCTTTCAGTTCGGGGTCGACCCCTAGTGGTCGATATAGACCACTTTGGGAATCAGTGCTCTAAATGGACTGTACATAAGACAGGATAAACTCACATAAGCTATCAGCTCGTCAGCAAATCACGTGAGCTCACTAAATTAACACATGCCAAAATAATGTCCTCCTCCCTCGTAACACAGTTGAGTATTGTCTCAAATAACCAAACGGTACTCCCGTCAAAAAACTTTCCGTGTGCCTGTCAGTTCCTAACATACCTTGGACGTTTCTATTTCGCACCAAATTAAACAATTCTTTAATTAAACAATCTGTGTTTTGCCGCCAGTATTGGTTGGTTCATTAAATTTATATGCTGCTCAACAATTCACGTTATCTGAATTTTATTGTCACTTGAATGTTGTCGACATATAAATTATATTTGAACGTAATAATAAATGAATGTATTGAATCTATTTTTGTGGTAGGCGGAAGATTTTGACAGAGAAACTGGGCTTTTGAACAATGCAGCTCTGTAATCATTAGATTATCTTACTTGACCCGGTATTTCGTATATTTAATTTGTTATCATCACCGGTCAGATTTTCTCGTTGTTTATATTCAAAATAAATGTGCACAATTATTCCACAGACACCCAGCAATTTTCAGACGGCTTGTCCTTTATCTGCTGCATTATATGTAACCTAACAATAGAAGTTAATTTTAAATCTACACTTATAAATAATAGTTTATTGTAAGCAATAGTGGCTGGTGAATGCGTACTCATCTGACAGCACATATATTAATTTAGTAATAATTAATTTTTCTTAACTTTAAAAGAACATTAATAAAAATTGTATTTTAGCAGTGCGTATCTCTGCTTCGATATCGAGGATTTTAAACTGTGGCGCACTCGCTCCCGCTAATGTAGCCAGTTGGTCATGTCAGTGCTAAAAGAGGCAGTATCACAGGATTTCTGACTTTAATGACAAATGCGCATGTGAAATATTATGTTTCGTCCTCTCCCCCTTCCTGAATCGCCCGTTTTTTATATTATTCTTAAAAAGCTTTATCTTTTGATTACTCAGTTTTGTTCATAAATTTATAAGTATTTACAATAAGTATGGTAAATAATTCATATGCTGGCTTGTGTTGGTGGTTACTTTCCAGTCCTTGATTTGTAGTTATGTGGGTTTTGGGCTGGAAGATGGGAAGGGTTATTGGTGATTCCTATTAAGTTTAGGAGTAATGGGTAGAGAATGGCATAAGTAAGTTATTGGGCAGGAAGGTTATATTGAGATTAAAGGAAGGGGATATGTCAGGATGTGCCTGAGTGTTGGCGGGGAAGTATGATGTCTATTAGAAGTTTGCGTGTCAGACGGCGGTTTAAAGGGCGGCGGGGAGCGATTGGTATGTATGTATTATACGGTCGAATTTGAGCGATTTAGGGTACTTTGGATTTGAGAAGATATGGATTTGTTGATTATTGTGTCGATGGTAGGGATTTTATGTCTTTGTGGATTGTAGAGTTTCTTAGGAACCACGGAGCATTGGTAATGGTGTGAAGGATTTGGCTTGTGTAATTTTCAGCTTTTGTGAGTGGGTTTTGGAGGTGGAGCTTCAGTTAGGGAGGTTGTGGGAGATATATATTAGTCGTTTAGTATTGATTGAGAGTGGGTAGTTTTTGTTTAATATTGGGTATAAGGTTTATAATTTATGGTTAACTTTGGGGATCAGGATATTAATATGGGTTTGCCAGGATAGTTTTTGGTCTAGAGTAAGTTACTTTTCTGGGAATAAGAGTTCCATTGAGGGTGAGAGGGATTTGGGTGGGTGGGTTTCGTTTTAGGGTGAAGGGTACGATAGTGGTGTTGATGTTTCCTCTCCATTGTTTGGACGATGAGGAATTGAGGGCAGTTTGGAGAGATTGGAGTCCTGTGGTGAGGGAAATTGGTTTGATACAGGATGGTGATATCTTCCGCATATAATACAGTATTAGTTGTGGGATGTTGAGGTATGTCACGGATATAAATGTTGAACACAGGAGAGGAGAGTGGATGCTTCGTTGGGGGACGCCATCGGTAATGGGGTGGGGTTTGGAACAAGTGGTTTTTGAGGTAATATTTCAGTATTTTTCAGTGAGTGCCATTGGGTAATTTTTTATTTTTCAGAGAGGAATGGATGATGGACTTTATCGAAAGCTTTTTCTTCGTCAATGAATGTGGAAATACAGGATTTTCGGGTTTTGAAGGATTTGTTTACATAGTTGGATACTGTATATAGTTGGTGGGTTCAGGAATGCTTGGGGCGGAATCCGTATTGAGTTTTGGATATTAGATCGCCCGTAAAGCTCAACAAATTGCCTCTTAATTTTGCTACCGGGCACACAGCCGTGCCGTGTAATGAAACACATGCGGCCGCAGCAGGCGTAATAGGCAACGAAATCAAAATAAATTTGAACCATTTCGTAATTAAAAATATTATATAAAAGTAGTTCATAATTTCAAAACAAAAATAGAATTAGTACATTTTGGCTAGTAATATAAAAAAATAACAATAAAAGGTTATTTTGAAGAAAAAAAAACGTGCATACAAGGTTGCCATCATGCGTAGCATGTACAAAAAATTAACTTTATTTAAAATATACAAGAAGAAAAAACACTTCGTGTAAGATATGGTGCTAAATAATTTCGCTTCTAAAAGTTATAATCTATTTAAATCTGTGAATACGGAATTATAAATGCAGAATATTATGGGTCGAGTCAGATTATTGGTAACACCATCGCTATTATTATTATTTTAGTTATCCTATTAAAAAGTGGTTGCTTATGGTGATTTAGCACATGATTGATTGTATGTAATACTTATAAAATATAAATTTACGTTACATTCCACAAATTCTAAACGTTGATATTTTATTATTAATTTTTTTGGAAGTAGAATTCACAAATGTCTTCAACACGGAGCTGCATCTTGCCGTTCGCATGGGTAGAGTTCATAAGGAGCTTAACGTATTGTTCAATCAATTACCATTGTTTTCCGTTTAAGATTGTTATCAATCGTCTTTGTGTTGAAACCCCAACAGGAGTAAAACACAATAAGCAGATTACTGGTCCTTCTGTAAAGGAAACGATTATTTTCAATAATTAGATCTATTCTCTTCGGCAGGATCACCGCATTTCTAGGAAGAATTAATATTTGAAAATTAATATTTATCCAGAATTTCAGAAATAAGATATTTTAAATACTTATGACAAAAAACAATATTATCATGAAAGTAACAAATAATACATCAAATTATTTTTTATTTTTTTTATTTTAGTAAATAAATAGTTCAATGAAACTATATAGAAATCAACGGCAATAAGACATAGAAATCTTAAATTTGTATTAATGAAGGTGAACTGTAATACCTAAATCATTAAAATATACGCAGTAGACGAAAATACATATCGTAACGCGTCTCAGTTTAATATAAGTTTTTATTGCGTCAGCAATGCAAAGATTGACAATTTTCTACCGATGAATTTACAGGATAAATTAATGACAATACAATAATCACGTGTAGCTTCACGAAACTTTTCATTAAGCACCTAATTATTTTAAATATATCTCTTTCGCGGTTATCGTCGAATAAATAAATAAAAACAGTTGAATAAATTTAAATGAATTCCTTATTTTTCGTCTTTCTCAGGGTAGAAAATAAGTTATACATTTTGCCGAATTTCAAGGGGGTTAGTAAAAATCACATCATTGGAATTATTGGAGCGCCAACAATAGACATTTTAAATTTTATTCTAATCTGACATAAGCGTTTTTGGAAACTGCAGACATTGTTGAGTGCGCAACCTGTTTAGGTGAGTCAAATTAAAAACATAAACAATACTTAGGAACACACCGTGAAAAAAAATCGTTAAAATAGAGAAACTTAACGAGTCGCAAGCCGGATTCTGTGAGCAGAACACGTAAAATATTAGGAAGTTCATTAACAGTTGTTATAATATGAGTTATTAAAATAACTGTCGGTGTAGCTCTGAAGAGAGAACTTCATTAATTAGACTATAATTAAATAAATGCCAGAAAGCAAGAGAAATTTTTCATTTAAAATTTGTGTTAATGTCTTTATATTAAAATACTTATATTTAAAATAATAATTAAAATCAGCTGAATAAATTAAAAAAACAATTCCTTCGAGAAGCTAATTGTTAATTAAATGGCAACCGACGTGTTTTCATATAAATAGCGCTCAACGTGCTGAAAAAATAAGAATGTACGTTAACGTTAATGAGATTAAAAATTCTATGCGGAAACTTACATTCTTTGCTTGAGAAAAGTGCCTAATTATACCCTCAGCCACAGTTCGAACTTCATAACATCCGCTTTAAACTTGATTCAATGTAGTCGGTTATTCCCGTGCAGATTTCCAACGATTGCACGAATTTATTTTATTTATTATTGTGAACAGAGCTATAGGAAATTTTGCCATCAAGCACGAAAGTGTACCATTTTCTTTTGTCCTCGATGCACGTGAGGTTACTAGGACCACAAGGATTGATCTATTCTGTCTACTCCGTATCTGAGAGAATATCCCTTAATATGCCCAGTGACCGAGATAGATTGTGAGAGAAACTGAATGAACAGCGTAGGACTGAAGGAAAAATGTGTAGGTAATTTTACCTGATGGGGTTCCGTATTGTGTAAAAAAAAACCTCGGCGATAGACGGTTTGAAGGGCGAAAGAGCTAAATTCTTTTGAACTTGTGTGACAGAAGCATGCAGTTATGTTGAGTTTGGAATGATAATCTTAGTAGCTGCAATTGGGTCATGCACAGCGATATTCTCCTGCATTGTCTCTGGAGGATGTACGAACATTTTTGAAACAGCATGAACAAGCGTAAATCCCTGTATTGTGCAATTATGACGAAGATTCTGAAGGAGAGTGTGTCTGTAACGTTTATATTTAGTCGCGTAGTTATGGCAGACGGCTTATGATAGTGTTACGTGTGCTATTCTTTACAAGCTTACTCCTTGTTTCCGTGACTCACAATTCATTCTCCTAGTATGAAGTCCTTTCGTCTGTCGACATATCCCCTATATTATATGAAATGGCACACTGTTTGGGACTTTTATGTTCCCGCTTGATTTTAATCACTTTGTCTTCCACAGCATCTAGGCTACACTGCAACACGCTGTATTATAAACATGTCGGCATCCTAAAAGATTACTTCATATTTAAGCTAGATTTTCATGAATTTTCGGAAAAAATTAATGATTTGCTATAAGTAATGAAATGAAATTTGGTATTTTTGGAGTTCGGCTACATGTTGTCAAATACTCTTGGATTGTCTGTAAGAGTAGTGATATAACATGTCGTTAGGGAATATATGTAGTGATTTATAAGAAAATTTTAAAAAGGATACAGTGGAACCTATACTCTACGATATATGATATTTTTAATCTCTACAATTCACGTCCCGTAATCACTATTATCCCACCGTGAGCAATCACCAACCACGGTGAGGCATTAATTCGCTGGGAATAAATAGGCAATACAACATTCGTTGCTTAATATTTCCTAGACACAGGGTTAAATCCACCCTGAGAATCTAACAACTTTCCCACAGTATTTTAATAGTATCATTTGGCCGAATAATATGCCATGTCTTTGTTAGGTCTTCGTCATAGCGTGGGTAACTGTAAAATTCGTGAATTCTAGTAATCTAGGTCATACAGTTTTCGACCAGATGAATACACTCGTGCGCAGGCCCATGTGTGCGAATGGAATTATTAATTTAAGTTGTCCCGCCCCGAAGCTGACTTCAGGGATACAAAGAACAAGTTACATAAAGGTATGTACATAGAAATATAGATTTACCGTAGTGGAACAAACAAAAAATAGCGGGTACAGTACATTCCGAAGCGTTTACTAGAATTAAAATTGATTTTATTAGTTCACAGAAGTAATGATTCGACTGGTATATTTTTCAACTTAAATGAATTATTGGGAATATATTACTTCAGAAATGACTTCGTGAAAGTATCTTGAGAGATATAGCTGTCGTATTTCTTCATCTTACACTTGACACTATAGAAGAATATTAATTTTTATTTAAAATAATGTAATTTCGCTTTAACAAAGGTTAGCCTCCGTTTTTATCTTGACTAAAAGATGCACGCGCACAACCCTGGAGGAAGTGCAATGTCATTCAAGCACATAGTCTACTTCTCCATATGGTAAAATTAACAGCCCAGGATGGATTTAGTAATCTAGCCTACACCCTTCATTGGCGATTTATCGGGCGCTGCCATACAATGGACAATGGCGACTGAACTAAAACAAAACTAAACCATCCGTTGGCGATCGTTACTCTCTTTGGCCTGAAACTTTATCTTGTCTTGTGGCTTAGAGTTTTATTTCTTTTTTACTATATTGTTAATAAATCTTCATTACGATATTTTAATTAGCGTTTCTGAGAGATTGAACAATGACCCCTAATCCACGTTATTTGGAAGCGTTTATTGCAATCATAGAGAAAAAGTCACCGACCTAAACTTTTATATAATTATTTTCTATGAATCCTAATGCTCTTTCTCCTTACGCCACTCACCCTGTGATGATCTGATGTGGTCCAGTATATGTCCTATTTTAAATGTTATTTGATAACAGCAATTACGTTAATTTAGAATTATTTATATTCATTTTAGAGACTTGAATATTTAGTTAGTGCTGCAATAATTTTCGGGAAAATAAGAACGGTTGGTGTTAAATATGAATTTTTTTTATTGGATTGGAATATTTACGGTTAATGGGTTCGGCATTGTTAAAGCGGAGTAAAAGGAAAAAGACTCGGCCGATTTTATTTTGTGTCTGCGACCAGATGTCGCATTCCCAAGCTATTTCTTGTTTCTAAGACGGGTGTATCGTAAAAAAACAAGGAGTTCACTCTTGGAGGAGCATCGAGGTGAGGGAAATTTGGTGAGACAAAATGGTGATTCTAGTTTGAAATGTAGCAGAAGTGGAGATTCCAGCTTAAGATGAGAGAGGATGTGAAGCTTCCAGTCTCTGAAGGGGCGTTGAGATTATTCCTTCGACGTCACCTACATCACAAACTACGAGCCACGCAAAGGTACAAACGACAGGAAACTTAAAAAAAAAAGCAGTGAGTATAGTGGCTACCAAAGTAATACGTCAATTCATGTACGATTAATTTCGATAACACTAATATCGAATTTACCCACGTATGATCTTTCGACGAAAATGTCACAAGAAGTCTCAAGTTCAACACTGACGATATTTAATTAGACATTGACAATAGTGGTATATTTTTGGTAGTTAGTAGTACTGTCTTTTCTTTAACTTGTTTATTAGGTTGTAAATGAAATGCTAAGTGTTCCACAGAACACACTATGAATATAAATTCATGAAAGTCTGGGCGTATTGGTAGAAAATAAAATGGCCCGTGGTCGAAGGGACTTCTGAATTAAATTGTACGAGAACGTAAACGGCCAAAATGACTGTGATTTGATAGGTAGGGCAATATAAATATGAGCACAGCCTTATCTACAATTTATACGGCCTAGACCGAGAAGAATGTGATTCAGTAAATTGTAGGTGATCCCGTTCTCATGCTTATATAATTGATGTAGAAGTCTCGTACCTGGTGTGAAAGTCGACTAGGACAGCTCAGATAGGAGAGTTCACACGCACCAACTTGGGGTCCTGGGTTAGATTCCCGTTCTGGTTTATATTTGTCCACCATGATACTTTAATTAAGTTTCATTGCCTATTAGGTTGAGCTTTATTTGAATACATTTCTTCCGTTCTTGAGTTAAAAAGATTTTGAATCCCTCAGTTCACCTGGAAAAGTAGACAAACATAGTTTTATATGCGTGCAGGCCGATAGTTGTGGGCTACCTCAGGTCAAGACCTCAGGTTCTAGATCGATTAACCATCTCCTGGCCGTCCAAGGATTCCTAATCTTGTTTATCGTAAATGTACATATATTTATAATACGCATATGTACGCTATAGCTGTAGCATTGATCTAATCGGAATTACAAGTGGCCCATTGTACGATACTTGCTGAGCAAGTACAAGCCCACCATTAATTTTAACTTCCGTGAAAGACTCGTCGAGCTGCTCGACGCGCATATCGGCGAGAGTGTACAACAGGCTTTAAGATAACGAATTGACTGACCAACAGGTCCAGGAGAAATAAATGGTGATTCAATTATGCATAACGAACTTTGAGGATAATTTTGTCCCACTACAATATGAAAACTAAGTAATATATTTCGAGAGAATTCTCTCTCAGGTGAACCTTCCCAGGCGGGGGCTACCTTTGGGGAGGCCTTAATATCTCTCTGGTTTTTTGAACTAAGGTTCCCACATGCCGAGACACCTCGTTTTGTTTTGAGAGGTGTATGTTCCGGGGCCGCAGACCTTGGGCATAAGGTAAGTTTTGTCGGCTATTCCTATTGAAATAGTCGGCCAGCTGCCTCCTAAACCGGTCAAGGCACGGAGAGGGGAAAGCCCCACAGAAAACCCCTCTCTCGCCATACGAAGGGCGTGGGATATGTACCAAATGCCCGACCTACCTGATGCAGATTTTTCTAGGGTTTTCCCTGCATCACTTTTAGGCGAATTGCCGGGTAGGATCCTTAATCCATAGCCCTTGTCTATCTTCCTCTACCCTTCCGCATCCCCCCTTTCAAATCCCTTCCTATGCTATTTAATAGGAGTTGCCACCATGTGGATTGCCCTCATGTAGCCTGTTACCCTAAAAAATTATGTTTATTAACAAAACATTAATTATAAATATTCTTTGCTCCACTCCATTATGAAAATTATATTCAGTCACATTATTAATTTAAGAAACTATAATTTCACAAAAATAATTACGTATATAAACACAAAATTACAAACCGAGCAAGGCCAAGTGTGTACAATGAACACAAGTGGGGCCTCGGGGTCTCGCCTTGTGCCCCTTTGAGGCGAGGCGCGGTAAGACAACGCCACTTGTCCTTAGTTTGCAGTAAGGTAAAATGTCACTTCTGAGGGAGTAACGCAATTTTTTTTGTCACACGTCACACGGCCCTGTTGAGTACTAGGATATTTTTCTCGTAGACCGAGGAAACAATGTACACATTCGGGCTCGCCTTATCTCGACACGCCTTGCCACGCATCGCTGAGTGACTACAGCGGGCCCTCGTGAGGCAGTTTAGCAGCCCCGCTTGTATCTATTCCATTATTCAAAAGTTAGGCCCTTTTAGATCCGACTTATTTTGGGGAACATGCCAGAATGACCCATAACGCGTTATGGACAAGAATATTGGCCCAGAACAGTTCCCAACCGATTCTGCACAATACAAGGCGACTATTTCTTATTCGTTAAAAAAATATAATTCTGTACCTTTTAAAATACTGTGTTTTTAACTATTTTATTTTAACGATTCCCGGTATCAAGAAGAAAACGATAAATTGTTATTTGAACGTCGAACGGGTAATGCAAAATTATTTGCAAATGTGAACTAAAGAAACATATTCAGTGATTATTTCAACTTAAAGAAGTAAATAATATTAAAAATATAAGTACTGGTCTTTTAGACCTGAAATTTTCTGCTCTGCACTAAAAAGAAATGACTGCATTATTTTGAAATTTACTGTGCTATACCTATAAAGGATCTACTTTCACCAATTTTTAGTATATTAAGACAGGACGAATCTGTAATTTATTGGAAACTGCTAGTACGATGTAGTATGCATTATTCGTGTAGGCATAGAGGCCGTTATTAACCCAGGGTCTTCGCGGGAGGCTTTTTCATTAATCCCTCGAGATCGGCTAAAGCCTTTTTCAAATGAGCAAACTCATCCATAGGCAGAAGAGGGACTAGAAAAACGACTATAGGTCTGTCTACCAACTTAATTTTCTCTCCAACAAAAACTTCTAAAAATAAAAATAATATTAAGCTGAGTGCAATTGATATATTTTAAAGTATTATTTGTTGGGATATTTCTGTAATATAATTATTCATATATTGGTAAAATTATAAATTTTTCTATTAGTTAAAAAATTCAAATATATAATTTTGGTTCTGTTTCTAGACTTATTGGATAAATTATATAAACATATAACCTACCTGAAATGAATTTAATAAAGACAAGGTCAATCACTGCTATTTTCGCTTTTCTGCCAACATTGCATAAAAACTTTTCAATTTACATCAGATTTCATTTAATAATTTATATCTATCATAATAACGAAATGGTGGCATAATTTTTACTGACAAATGCGATTATACTAATTATTCATATTTTTTTAGGTTAATTTTGTGATATTCTATTTTTCCTACGCGTCGCTAACGCTTTTATTAGCCACCGCATATCAGATTTTATTTCATTGTCAGTTTACTGTAAAACCGATATTAATCGTACAATTCTAGGTTAAGAAAATTGTTTTTAGGTGTGTAAAGTTCTTGCTTCCAAACATTACTCAAGGAAATAGTAAAATGATGAATTATGGTCAACACTGGAAACAAATTCGTAATAATGAAGTAACTAAACTTATTTGAATTAATTGTAAGTAACCAAATATTCAATTTATTAATTTGTAAAATCCAATCTTCCTGTACATAGAGTAAAAATTTCTAATTTCTCAGTTTCGGGCAAAATGCTGTTTGGTAGGCAACCCGCAGTACCACTCCATTTATTCAATTTATTAATATAATTATAGACAAAGGCGTAGTTGTTATCGGTCTTTTGCCTTGACAGGTCCTGATAATCTTTCAATGCATACGAGCATTAGGGACTTTACCTGTCTGAAATAATATTAGTATATTAAATAAATGAAGTTGTATTGCGGGTTGCCCACCAAGGCATACGAACACTAACAACTTCACCTGTCTAATAAAATTAATATACTAGCTGGGTGCTCGGCGTTTCCCACGTAATTTTTATATAAGTCCGAAAAGTGGTTTAATTTCACATTAATGTAGTAGTGAAGAAGTAATTTACTTACCTATGCAGAGCGAATGCTAATTTAATTATAACCGATAAGTGGATTTAGAATATCCCAGATAATTTCATACTTCTACTTGGAACTAATGAGATCTTTCCTCGTTAGGGTGTTTCAGTTAAATTGTTTTTGTCATTATTTTAGAGCTCTTGATTTTCCATCTGTGGATATGAATTGGCTATGAATTTTTTAAAGCGAATTCAGATATTAATTATGTTGTTCTTTAAGATTATAGCACGTTCTGGAATCACCCCACAGATACGCGAGATTTGTATTCCGCATTACAGATGCTGTTGGACAACTCGTATTAATTAGATACTAATCTGCGACAACGTAATGCCAGACACGTATCGAACGACCAGGCTGGACCTAGCTGCTCTTCAAATTATCAGCACCAAATGTGTCGCCCTCGGTACTGGAATTAGCTCCTGTACAATTCAGCGAAGGCACAATATCATACACAATAAATTCTAGTCTGGCCGGCTGATACCGTGGGTATTTCTGTCAGTAAAATGCATGACAAGATTGTATCCTAACATCCAAGAGTCATCATCTCGGTTAAATAGAAGTCAACACCCATCGACAGGGTCGGATTGTAGAAGTAAATTACTCATTGCCAATTATGATACGTTTTGACCAACATATTCATGAAGATTTAATTTGTTTCCTAGTCTAATGAAAATAAATACAAGGGCAATCAGATAGTTACATAGGGTATAATAATTTGTAATGCAATTCATCGATATACGCCATAATGAATCAATCATTTGCAACATAGATCAATAAAACTGATGTCCTACAAGTCTATAATAAAACGTATATTGTTCCTTACGAATGTTTACCATAAAGTCCAAATGAAAACATATCTACAGTAATTTACAATGTTAATAGCTTCGATTTAAAGAGACAGTTATCATTTGACACGAAAAAGATAAGTGTCGATAAGCATTAACTGACGTTCCATTCTGTGGGGAAGCAGGAATTTTCTCTTAAGAGGCAATTAAAAAATGTATAATTATGTCAATATCGTTTACTAGAAAGTGTCAAGGCTAATAAATATAAAATTACATCAAGCTAACAAGCTCCACTCCTCAAGAAAAGCTAAAAACCATTTCATCCCACCTATGATTCTTACAGTAGGAAGTACATGTCACTATATAAATTAATTTGGACTTATATTTATTATAATATACACCAATGTCGATATTAATATTATTTTAAATTTGTTCAATTATAAAGTTTGGTTGCGTACGATAATGGCCATATAATTAAAATAATGTTTTAATCGACGTATTGTGTATCTTGACAACGGTGAATGTAAAAAGTTCCCAGACGTTTTGTTTTAATTGTTTCGATGGTCAGTGGTGTTAGGTCGTTGTCGTGTGAGAGATCCGACTATGAATTTCTCACAATGGTGACCTGGTGAAAGAATGAATTGAACGTAGTAAAATGGTAAGTTGGTCTGTGTTCCATGTGGAAGAAAGGTCGATAGTGGGCCCAGGAGTTAGTTTTGGAAAAATAAATAAATTTTAGCTAGTAAAATAGTCAGTCTACTAGAGAGGTCTAGAGAGAAGGTCGCCATTGGGTGAGGTAGTCCGGAAACGGACGAGGAGTGAGGAAGTTGTTGAGAAAGTAAAAGTAATAAATATTTTAAAGAGTTACTGTGAAGTAAATATAATTTGACGAAAGTTGTGAATTGAAAAATTTTGACAGCAGATAAAGTTAAATTCTACTATTGTTGTTGGTTTTGGTATTTGGAACACTGCACTTGGCTAGTGATCAGAGACGAACTATCTTTAGATCAGTCTATAATTTGCGTCACATAAAAACTGACCGGTTTACGCGGTCAAAAGATGTTGGTGATCATACTGGGCGTATAGATGGTTGCTGCGTGCGAAACGTCAGATGTCCATGGGTGGAATTTTTTTTGTCTGGTGATCTAAAAGAATTTATTTGTGTGTGTAGTGAAAGCAAAGGTGTGATTGTATGACCATAATGACTTATTTACCAATTTCCAAATTTTAAAACTGAGGTTTGGTGAAAATTCTGTGGTGTTCATATTGAAATCTGAATTAAAATCAAAGTTTTACTTTTAAATTTAATAAAATATCTTGTAACCTTTGCGTAACTGTTGTACCGCAACTTTCAAATCTCATTTCAATTTGTGTTTGTATTTTTGGGATACTTTCTAAGTTAATATTTCTGTAAATTTAATTCAAAACTTTTCTTGTATATGTCATATCTCATTTAATTCTATACTTTCATGAGTCTCGATAAAACGCCTTGAAATATGAGTCTCATTTAAATCGATAGACGTGGTATTCTTATGTAAAATTATGTGTAATCTTCATTGTTTTGTTTAAATTTCTTTAAGTATTATATTAATAGAATTTTATTTTTATCATTTCAAACCTTTCACTAAATATTAATAATTGATATTAAAATTTCATTAATTTGATTTAAATTGTTCAAAGTAAATATTTCTTTAAGTAATTATAAACTGTAAAGTATTGTAAAATTTAAATTTATTTAAAGAATTCAAAGTTCAGTTTTATATTAAATTGTTTTTCAAAGTTAAATACAATTAATAATTATATATCTTCAAGTTGGTTATTGCAATTGTATATATGTATAATTTTGTTTCACAAATTAAACAATTTCTTTTACATCATAAAATATTGTTTCCATGCTGTACAAAAATCCTTACTATTCAGCTAAGCAATCTCATTACGCACACTTTTATGTTCACTGGCGACTGAAATTCTACTGTTTCTTAAGCAAAAATTTATAATAGAACTTAGTACACGTTGGACTTCCAGTGTTGTTCACAGTGCGAGGTTTATGGTAACACATGAGAGGCAGTAATTTATTTGGAGCACTCTGAATGATACACGTGCTGTTAGCATTTCAGCACTAGCCTTGTGTATGAGGTTCTAATGGCTCCGAATTTTAACTGTGTAACTCGGCCATCTCCGTCAAGGTAAACAAAGCCTGTGTACAATGCGAAGTTTACATACTAACTTTCAATCCAGATAATGTATTAAGAGAAATTTAGTAAATGTGATTCAAATTCAAGCCGCTGGTTACATTACACATGTCAAATTCTAGATTTTTATTCATCAAGAAAAAGGTTTTCAGTGGAAGAAAATGTGCCATCCTTTCAAATATGTTTCTCATATTTATTTGTTCTATTCATGTTTTTATATTACTTGATTATTCTTTATTTGTAGTTTAAAAGTCTGAAACCGTTTTGTGTAATAAACCCGAATAAAAATTTTAATTAATCAGTGATGTATATTAGTATATAAACGACCATTTTTAAATCGATTGACTGGAGCAGCGATACGAATTGCTATTGATTTCACAGTAATTGTATACGTAGATATGAAATGTATCAATCAAATGTTTCCTTTTTTACCATCAAATAAATTTGGTAGTATAAGTTCTTGTGATTCACTGTGAATTAAGAAAAAAATTATCGTTAATTTATAAACCCTTTCTAAGTAATAATGGTAAGTTTTAATTGAAATGTATTGCTTTACTTGTCAGTGAAATTGAAATTAATAATAGAAAACGGCCAAGGAGTGAGTTATAAACTAATTATTAACAATTATTGTCTATAGTTATATTAACAAAACTTTCTGAAACACTTATTTTCTTAAATAACTGTGCCAGTATTTTTCTACCAATATTAAAAAATATATCTTTCTTTTATATCTAAACGAAAACTGTAATCATACGAAGTTAACGCAATTGTAATACTGATATTAATATGCATATAAAAATTATGTATGAAAAATTTGCCTCTGATGGTAAATTAATAATAATAAATATAGCCTAATACAGACAAAACAAGTGATGAATTAAATACCACACAAAGTTTCTTGGAATGTGTCGATCTCGGCACTTGCGTTTTTTCTGCACCTGGAGAAAGAAACAAGGCTTCTAGAAACGTTGTGTGGTATTTATATCATCACTTATTTTGTCTGTATTTAGCTATCTTTCTTATTATAAAAATTATGAATAGTAGATTTAATTGTAAAAATGTTTCGTAAATGTCGAAATAATTCCCTATTATAGCACTCTTAGGCATGGTGGGTGTTTTCTTACGCTATTTATGCTCTAATTTGGAACGAGCGAGATTAATTTTGAATCCGGTGTTATGGTAGCCGCTCAGTTTAGTTATGGCATTCCAGCATCGTTAAGTTAAAGTTTCGCCCCCTAGGAATGGGTTATAATACTAATTTGATACAGATCGAGATTCGTGCCGAATATTATTACAACGGATTGCACACAAATCTCAGGTGATATCTGATTATTATTACCACTCCCTTCCACCCTCACTCTCAGAGGTTAAACTTTAACTTAACCCTGATGCGAACCCTTTCCTCCCCCACAAATAGGTTGGAATATCTTAACTACTAACTTCAGCAGATTTCCCACTCTAATCTCGGGGGATAACAAATTATTATTATCACTCCATTCCACCCCATCCTTCTTCTCGGGGCTAAACTTTAACTTAACCGTGCTGGAATTCAGTAACTAAACTCAGCTACTACCATAACACCGGATTCGACATCAATCTTGGTCGTTATCACAATTTTTATCAGCCCCTTTCACCCCACCCCTAGAACTGTCCTTATGCCCTTAGGGGAAGATATGTTAAACTGAAAACGCATTATTAATCTGAACGATACCGTAAGCTAATTTTTGTCGCTATATAATCCGTTATTGCGTATTATGAAAAGTCCAACCAATTCCACCACAACCCATAGGGGTAATAGAATTATTTTAAATCCACGGGGTTGGTTCCTGGATCTTAAGTAATACTTATGCCAAGTTTGGTTGAAATTGTTCCACGAATTAATGAGTAATTTTATTTAAATGAATAATCACGTATAATATAACTAACGTATTAAGTAATATGAAAGATTCAGACAAAATAAGTGATACTATACACAACTTTTCTGGAATCATTGTCCCTTTCTTCAGATGCTAAGGAGAGCCTAGAGCGACACAACTGCACTGGCCAATTGAAAAAACTAGATTCTTGAGGTTTGTCAACCTGACCAGTGCATTTGTGATACTCTAGGCTCATCTTTGCACCTGAGGAAAGGTACAAGGATCCCAGAAACGTTGAGAGGTATTTATATTATTACTTATTTTGTCTGAATTGGCTATATTTTTTATTATTTATTTTCAATCAGCCATAATTTTTTTCCATATTAAGTGTTCTACAATATTTAGTTTTCGTAAAGACGCAACTAGCGGTTAAGTGAAACGTCGGGGAAGCGACAATCGGGATAATGACCCGTTGTCGGGAAAACGTGCTTCGGTCAAGACTTTGTCGGGATTTTACACTAGACCCGAATTTTGAGGAATGAGTTTGAATGCAGAAGGGAATTTGTTTGAAAGTTATTCAGTTTATTTGATGAAACTTTAATCAATAGATAAGTAATTAGGAACCGATTACGGGATAGCTTCGGGTATTTTGTAGAAAATGCCAGTGAGATGAACTTACGAGCATTGTGTGAAGTTGAAATGTAAAGAATACTAAAAGAAAATAACGATTAAAGAAGGCGTGTTGTGTTGTACTTTACAAATTAGCATAGTATTACTAGCTTGGTGTCTGTGGTTGCCAGAGACCTAGAAAAATTTTCTTTTGACAAAAATATCGACCGTTTTGACATATTTGAAAATTTCCACCCCGCTTACCTACGACTTTGGGGCTGGTAGTCTTGTTTTACTATACAAAGTATTTGTTTCCGGTTCGGAAGGAACACATGTACGAAACTTAATCAAATTTGCTCCTCGGGAGCAGATATGTATGCGGAACATACACGCAAACGTACAGTCTATTTACTTTTTAGATTTACTTGGCTCTTAACATTAACAATAAAATACCGGAAAGCACTAATAACTTAAATATATACATCAGCCTTTGATATACGCTGCCATAAAACTTGAGTGAACAAAGTTAGAAACACACCGGATATTTGTAATTTAATTGCCTACGCCTTATGGTTTAGATAAATAAAAATTATAGTCCTGTAGAAATATTTCTAATCTGAATCCTTTTCCGTTGTTATTTATTGAGTGACGGTAGACTACAGCGAAATGTACAAAACCAAATTTAATATCACCGTGATATAATGGAATATATGCTTCAAATATTTTCAGATATAAATGGTCTTATTTAATCACAAAATATTTATTTACAAACTGTTACATAAAGAAAGGTTTACGATAAAGTTCTTACTTACTTGATCGAAAAGAAGAAAGAATAATATTGTTTCATAAAACATTATTATTTTATTTCAAAATTATATTATAAAATTCGACTGTCTTCCGATACGTTTAAATGTATTACAAAACTGCAGTCTATGTTTATACGCAACCCTATATTTCTACAGACTTTTGAAAAGCTGAAAGTTCATTTCTTGCTTTTTTTATTTATGAAATATAAAATTGGCAAAGTTAATCCCGATCGTTGTTGGTCTAACCGCCACGTTTCCCGCTGCTTTGCTGATGTTTGGAGAAAGCTCAAGTCCCAGGCTGTCTGAGTGGAGTTGCGTGTAGCTGGGTTTTTCTCGCTTGATCAGCTACAATCACAGTGAAATTGACATTCATGTAGACTCAGACTATAACACACTTATCTAGGTTGTATGAATAAGTGATTTTCATTATATATTTTAATACACTTTTTAATTATTAATGCATATGAAAAACCTGAAATTTATATATGTGAACTAGAATAAATGTTGGGTAGTGGATTTAAAAGTGTGAGAGTTTTTGTGAACGTTGCATTTAAAAATATTGGAGACTGATGTTTTGTATCGCTGTATTTTCTGTTCGTCTCTCACTCTCGTTGACCCGTCAGATCTATTCATTTACATATCCATCAAGCCGTGACCCACCTATATATCCATTGAACTACGCATCTATTTAACCATCCATATAATCAACTATATGTGAATATATCTATACATATATAAAATCGTTACACTGGTTAGCCCATATTTTCATGTTCAAATCATTAATGTTTGTTTTAAAAAATAAGCGCGACAGTAATTTTAAATGTAGTTATCAATTACTATATTATTATTATTACTATTATTATTATTTTGAAGGTGTAGACAGGCTATGTTTAGAGTAATCCACATAGTGACAACTCCCCTCTTATAGCATATCAAAAGGAGTGAAAGGGGGTGCTGAAAGATAGAGCAAGGTAGCAAAGGGTTAACTAGGGCCCCCGGGCTATGGTTTAAGGATCCTACCCGGGAGTTCGCCTAAAAGTGATGCAGGGAAAACCATACAAAAACCTGCATCAGGTAGGTCGGTCATTTGGTACTTGTCCCACGCCCTTCCGATGGCGGGAGAGGGGTTTGCTGTGGGGTCGCAGCTTTCCCCTCGCCGAGCCTTGATCAGCTTAGGAGGCAGCTGGCCGAATATTCCAATAGGAATAGCGGACAATTCTTACCGTATGCCCAAAGTCTTCAACACCGGAACATAGACCTCTCAAAACAGGCCAAGATTCCTCGTAATGTGGGACACCTTAATTCAAAAAACCAGAGATGTGAAGGCATCCCCAAAGGTAGCATCCTCCAGAGCTCTCTGGGAAGGTTCACCTGCGAGAGAATTTTCTTGCAGGCTTCCTTGCGATGTTTATTATTTTTGTAATTTTTTCTTCTTATATTCCCTTCTCATATTCTTCTTATAGTGCGATTTTTATATACTGGATTAGTGATTTCCCACAAACAAGATGATTATCTATTAAAAGTTAAACTTTCTTTGTTGACCACATCTTGATAATAAACAAGCAAAAATAATAGAAATTAAGGAAACCTGTAGAACTCACAGAGGATAATTGGGGACTATGTCTACAAAACCGTCTACATTACGAAATATTTCAGAACAAAATATAACCATACTGACAATTGTCTCAAGTATCCCATTTGTGATGGGAGACCCATGTTCTGTGATTTTGTTTTGAATTTACAAGAATTTGTCGCGCGATTGTCTATAGACGTTGTCTAGATCACTGATTACCAACGTGGGTCCCACGCCCCACAGGGGGACCATTTAAATGTTCAGGGGGGCAATTCGAAAATCAGATTGCCTGAAGTTTAAAAATCACCAGCTATTGTAACATCCCAAACTGCCATCATGTAACACTCCACCACTGTGACCATGTAACATTCCAGCAGTTGGAAATGGGAAGTCCAGATAGATCGTTCACCAACCGAGCTATACCTCCGTTAGCTCACCTGGCTATCGATCTAGAGAATAAAGGAAGAATTAAGAACAGGAAATAGGAAAGTCGGTAACGTGAGGGTTCGGGTTCAACTAATTGAACCTAGGCGTAGTGCTTGGTGTTTCGCTGCACTTCAGTCAAATAAGAGTTGAAGAATAAAGAGATTTAATAGTTAGAAATAAAATAAAGTAAGACAAACTGGCGGATAGCACCAGGAGCCACCAACCCGTCTGGAGGTTGGATCACGACTGTCGTTCCCAAGAAGCTCTGAACAATTCGAAGACTTCTTTCCCTCTCCCTGATGATTTTAAGTCTCCAATGAGAACTCTTAAAGGGTGGAATGATTTCTGCTGCCGTGTGCATGTCTGCATAAGGCACTTAAAATGCTGACTTCATTTGAGGCAGCGTTTTCACAGCTGCCTAGGCGGAAGGGGTGAAGATTTATGTTGTTGTGGTGCGTTACTCACTATATGTAAAGTGATGTCTTTAACTGCATCAGCGTTCTTGCAACTGCGCCCTCTTAGGTCCGCTGTGCTGAAGAGACGTTATGATAAGAGGGCACGTGTAGACTATTATATTACACTATGATCTAAGTTATGCAAATGGAAAAATTGTTGGTATCTTAATTTGAAATAAGCATTTCGTAATTTTGGTGCTTTCCATAGAGCCATACTTGAAAGATTGGTTTAATATAAACTACCATGTACCAAGAGAGTATTGTTTACTATGTCTAGGATTAGTACGTACTGTATTGCTATGGAATGCGCTGTGCCAATCTATTGTAGTCTAGTGTCAACTCCGCATGATAAATAAAATAGGATCTTAATTTCATACAAAAGCTTGAATGGGCGATCTCAGACTAAAATAAATTATTACGTGATACACAAGTTGAAATAAGACTTCTTTAGAAAATAATTAAATAATTAAAAAAAGAATTAAGACTTAGGTGGGACATGATAAAAGAAAATGTTGGGAAACACTGGTCTTGATACAAAATCGCTCGAATTTGTATATAAATGTGTACTAGGCCTTCACAATCTGACTACCAGTAATGCTGGTTATATTTATTATATCTATTTGGAAGAGATGCATTATTGGCGTTCCGCGGAGACAGGTTGTTGGCAAAAAGTTTCGGAGTCTGCTGTTGGGATTTGTATGGAGCAGTCGACTCAGAAATCAGGCTTTAAAAATGTATTCATCTGCGAGGAAGATTTATTGACCGCTCATTGGAGAGACCTAATTAGAGAAAAGCACGCAGTTGAAGTATTTTTTAATCTGCATATAAAAATTTGTTAATTACTAGTTTGCAGTTTTTCTGCGCATTGTAGGAAGTTATTCTGTCGAGATGGATCTACAAGAGTCTGATTTTCCATAGAAGAGACTATAAGTATAATTGATAAGTGGTGTAAAACAAAATCTGCCACTTAATCTATTCTATTGTCCATACATTGTAATTAAATGTTTTCACTGGATGGCGCCGTAAAGAACTAAGGTTTCATAATAAATTTAAACCATTTTGTTGTGACAGCTTGAGTGTGTTTCAATAAATATTTTATATTAAAAACCAATAACAATATATATATATATATATATATATAATATATATATATATATATATATATATATATAATATATATATATATATATATATATATTTATATATATATATCCTAATAATTGAAGGACAATTAATATTTAATAATTATGAACTGATGAACTGAAATTGTTGCCGGCAAACATACACAAAGAGACACAAGAATGGACTATAATGAAATAGGCAAGGTACTGTTAGACATGGCTCGCGGGAGTTGGTGAATTTTACAGTCGGGTTTCAAAAACGACAGAGAGTGGTCGTGTAAGAAAGACGATTTCAGATATTAAAAGTAAAGTTAAGTAGAAGGAGCCAGCAATAAGAAACGACAGCATTTGGTCGTAACATAAAGAAACGAGACATTTTGAAAAAGTAAAGTTCGACGGTATTCATGCAGTTGGTGACTCAGAAACATTTATGAGTGTTACAAGTTTCGACAAACAATCCTAAAGGTCTACGAGGAGGAATTTCTGTATCACAGCGAAATTGGAGCAATTGGTGGTATAGTTCGTCTACGAGGTGCCGCCAATGTTGTAAATCAAAAGTGAAGTGTAAATTCAGTGTAAGAATGGCCTGTTTTATTATTTTTTTAAATTGAGAGTGTGTGTCGATGAAAGGATTCAATTGCGCAGGTACCAAGGAAAACTGTGAGCTATAAATAATTTAAATTATTTTGTAATCATTAGATTAAAGATAAAATCGTCAGATTTCGATTTTTTTTTGGTAAAATTTGTAAAATATTAATTCGTAATTTGAGTGTTTAAAAAAGGAGTAAAATATTCTTTATTTAAAGGCTCAGAAAGGACGCTGAGATCAAGAGAAAATGTATTTGTTTGTATGAAATAAATGTGAAAGGTCGGCGAGTAGTTATATTGTAATTTGAATTATTTTAATATAATAAATTAATCAGTTTGTGTAATTGAATAAAATTTTATTAGTTTTCTTTTACGTAAAATTAAATTATTTCAACGCGTTGCCATTTTGATTTTGTTTAATTAATTGTTTATCACCTGATTATTACATTTTTGCGACCTCAACGTGAGGCACTGTTTATTAATTAAGTGATTTCAAGTTGTTTATTACATTTTTGGCGTGCCAACGCGTGGCGAAATTTAATATTGTTTCATTTTAATTTGGTTTCATCATTGATCATTGCAGTATATATATATATATATATATATATATATATATATATTACGGTCATGTGGCAAAAGTTAAAGGGTCGTACAGCTTACTGAAACATATTCTTTTTGTATAGGAATCAATGATTGAAAGTTACGCGTTGAGGTACAAACATGAAAAGAAAAGCATTGTTTATTTACAACATCATCGCAAAGTGCTTATTTCCAACAATGTTTACAATAAATACACAAAATTGCGACCAGTTTCAGTAATAAATGCATGGTAGCGTCGAAGGAATAATTGGCGGACTATTCCAAAGATGACACGCATTTCACGTACATTTTCCGCCGCAATGGTTAGTCGAACTCCGAGATCCTCGATTTAGCCAACTGGAGACTTGTATTACTGTTCGTGGTCGGAATATTTAGCATTTATTGTAAATGTTGCTGAAATGAAGCTCTGTGCTATGATGTTGTAAATGAACAATGCTTTTCTTTCAAGTACCATTGTCCGTATTCGTGCCCCACTTCTGACCATACATCCATATACAAAAAGTTAGGTTTTAGTAAGCTATACCACTCCTCAAAGTTTGTTCCATGACCGTAGAATCACGCTGTATGATGAATGATTTTATGTAAATATAATATCATTATTAATGTTTATGAGACGAGTTGTTAAAATTGTGAGAACATTTATAAATTAAATGTTATTGGATGGTATTTAACATGACGTTTGGTATAACGAGCTTCCTATTATTAAAAAGCGCGACGAGGTTTATCTGTTTATTAGTATGGATTGATTGGTTAAAATGTCGACCGCGCAGGATATAATTGATGTTTTGTGCAGTGGAGAAGAGAGTATCTTCCGCGAAGGAGTTTACACATTCATCCCGATTGATCCCGAGATGGACAGATCTGTTACAGTTCACCATCAAATTTATAGGAAATTGTAGCGATAGTCTTGTATTGATCGCGGACCAAGAAGATATTTTTCTCCAAACCCGTGTAGTGGTGAGACAAATATTAGAGCTTGCTTTACAAGACTCAGGTCACCACTTAATCTTTGTGTGGGTGGAGCCCAGCTTGCGGGAGCGCGTGCAACTTTGAAACTTCCCGTTTTTCAACGTGTACTTTCTAGCTAATTGGAGAAGGACCGGATTTTCCCCTCTGGCCTCTCCTGTGTGAACGGTGCTTCGCACACCAGAGAATTGTCGACGACCATCCCAATAATCTATAAGAACGTTCCATTTGTTTCATGTTTTTCTGTTTTATATCTTCATATCCTTCATGTGTATAGCGTAATTCAAAACCTCTTACATTCATAATAAATACAGCCATACACCATGTGTATAAACGAATCTAGGTGTTTTTTATTGATGATGTCGGAGAGATCATTTGAAACAATTTTAATTTGTAACTGACAGTTATTGCGTACAACTCGTTTAACTAATAAATTATGTGTGTCCTTGGTGGAAATATATATATATTGTAATGATTTGGCTTTTATTACTAAATATAAAAAAATAAACTTTATTACAAGAAAATACAAAAATACATTAAAAAAATATTATTGGGCGCCAGCCGATATACATTGGTCTGCAAGAAAAATTAACATTAGCTCCGGCTTGATTGTAAAGTCCTCCTTCTCAACAGGGTAATTTGGGCGGTTCGGTAGCTATTCAAGAACAGAGTCTATTTCCGCACTGTGTAAAAAAATTCTACTTTTGAAGGCACTTTACAAAAATTGTTATGCTTACTTTACTTGTGGCGTCAGCCAACTTGCAGTGGGTTACTGGTCTCGTCGTAAGCAGCCCATTTCTTCGGCCTCCCCGCGATGAACGTCCTTCAAAACCTTTGTTTCTTCCCGCTCGCCAAATTCTCCACCCTCTCACTCCACTTTCAGCCTTCACTCTGCGTCTGTCCACTTCACCCGGGTTCGGAGTATTTATAAGTACTCCGCCCCCCCCCACCCCGCAAACGATGCAAAAAAAAGCGACGCGTACCTGCGATTTCTTTTGGCCTCTTGGGCAGAAACACGTGCGCGTTTAATGTATTCCTACTCAGGCCTGCGGACAAAAGGGCGGCCACTTAAGGTTGTTATTCACTACAATATATATTGTAATTCCAATTAATTAGGCCATTAATTGGTTTTAATAAAATTTAATTGTAGCGGCAGGAGCTTCCAAATCAAAAATGGAGCCGAGCACTGTTGCTTTGTCGGAAAGTCAAAAATGGCGTATGCGCGCTAAAACTGGAGAGCACTAAGAGTTAGTTGGTGGCGGGACATTACAAAGGACGGAACGAATAATACTAGAGCAGATACTAGCCATCGTTAATGTATTATTAAACAAAGTTGTGAATTTAAGACAAAGTAAAAACATTCACGGAACTATTACCCCGTAAATATCGCTAAGTTAGCAGTTTTTACGTCTATCAGCAGTCAGGAAAGGAGTGCAGTTTTACGTTTGTAGCCAGCCAGGACAGGAAGTCAGTTGAAGTCCAAAGCGGTAAAAGACTAACAATTCTACGAATCATAAGATTCGTATAAAGGAAGCAGATATCAGAAAACTGACAAAAAAGAGGATCATCCGAGTTCCTGGGAGCCCATTAATTTTAACTTCAATAGTGTAAAATCTGAGAATCTTAGAATCAGTGTAAAATTTTGCAAAAGTGTATTTCCGAAACCAAAAGGAATGATGGTACCAGCTGGACACTACGTAAGTAACAAAACCAAAACTAACGATTAATTGTAAAAGTAATTAAAAGATAGAGTCAGATTTCGTTCTCTTTTAATTGTCAATCAAAGTTAATTTCTTTTCTTTTAATTTATTTCTATCAACGTACTGTTTAAGTAAATGTTAACTGTTTGTTAATAAGATTTAAAAATCAATTTGTTGTGTCCATTTTCAAACCCAGTGAAGGCCCTGAGAAATTAATATTTTTAATTGTAATTGTTTTTGAGTTAAATTTACAAAGTGGAAATAAATAAATGATTTTATGTTTTAAATTTTTGTTGATTATTTCATTTAATTAACGCCATCCGTTTGTTTATTATTACAATATGTATATGTATATATATATATATATATATATATATATATATAAATTGTAGTAATTACCTCTTTAAACAATTTAATCAAAATAGTTGAGGCGTCAATTTCTAATAATTAACTATTAAAATAATCGGACGTTTAAATAAAAAATAAAGATTTAAAATATACAAACAAAATAATTTATTAAAGCAAATTATTTAAATAACATCACATATTAATACTTTACAATAATACCACGGTTATTTATCAGGGCCGATCACTGGGCCTTCAATAAAGACTACTTATTAAACAATCAAATTCACAAAGCTATCAAGGCATTAATTCAAACAATCAATAGAAAATTACAATACAAAATATGAGATATGAAATTTAAAATTTGAACTATGAAATCGGAACTCTGACGATAATATCATCTTCTTACGGGTTTACAGATAGTAATTGGTGCAGTTTTACGTTCATGTTTCTGGTATTCAAGGAAATTGGCTCGTGCACACACACACACACTTATTAACATATTATAGAAGGCCATTTTTATACACTGAAATTAATAATCAACACTTTTTGCTTGCCAAAATGACTCACAATGCTTGCTTCGCTGTTCCTCTTAACAAATCTTACTAACACGCTCCAAAGTTTGTTATCTGCTGGATGCAATAACCAGGACTCCCAATAATGGAAGAAAATGGTCTAACTTGAGAATTAAGTAATTATATAATGTTTGCTAAATATATGTTACATTCTAGCAGTTCTCGTATCACGCTAAATCTTTCTCTTTACAATTTTGCCATTAATTACATGGCTTTTTCACTTTCTACGCCAATTCAGTCAGCATACACAATTAAATCCCTATCACAGCACAGATGATCATCAGTTGATTTCCAACATTTCGGCGAACAGTAATAATGTCTGCTGCAATTAAATTGTAATTGCACTTTCCGGAGTCATTTAGGTTCAACTCTCAATAAATTGTACCGTTGAAATAAATCCAACGACAGGCAGTACAACGTTTCCTGTCAAAACTTATTCGTTCGTCTACTTCAAAATCTAGAAAATGGCTAACTGTCCCTTTAACACCAGAAACTTTGATAATTTATCTTATACACGTTGACCTCTACATGCAGACTCTCTGCTAACTAGAGTGGGTCAGCGCCCATCGGACTCTAACCATCGACTGTTCTCTGTCTTCGCCCATCTAAGAGACTGATCTCGTCAAAGCTTTCTACCTCACACAGGCGCCGACAACAATACTATCGAAACACTCCACTTTCTTACGCATTGCTGACTGTTGCTCACATTACGCAGGACACAATATCACGCTAATAATAAAATATTCAATAATTTATAAAATCTTTTCGTTACATACATTTGTGATGATTACAATATATACATATACATACATACATACACATATATATTTTGGTAATCACAAATTAATTAAAAGTTAAATAGCCACGTTAATGCATGGATTTGTCGTAATTTAAATATTAAATAAAAATATGCTTTAATATTAATTAAGATTTTTAAATAAAAAATAAATTGATTTATTAATGCACAAATAGCTAAATTTACAAATGTTATCCAATGAATTTTACAACAGTTACCACGTAATTAACTTTCAAATTATATTATTTGTTAGCGTTTTACAATCAAAATTTACTCTCTCTTAGGGTCTTTACTGGGCCTTTAAATAAAGAAAATATTTGTTAAAAATCAAATTTTCTATGAAGCTATTATCGACTTCAATGTATTATTTACAATGCAAACATAAAATGTTAACCTTAAATTATAAACGATATTCGAAAACCGAAATCTGACGATATTTACCTTTACCTAATGGTTTACAAATATGAATTTAGTGAAATTGGAACTTACAGTTTATGGATATCAGGGAAATTTGGCTCGTTTATTCACTTACACACTCATTGCACTTTATAACAGGCCATTTTGAACACTGACTCTAATTATCACTGTTGGTTTGACAAAATTTGGTTATATCTCGTCGACTTTACTCTGCTGTATTTCTACGAAGACTCACTCTGCTATATTTCGACCACTATACTATGCTATATTTCTGCGAAGACTCTTTTACTCTGCAATCTTTACATGATAACTTTACACATCAATATTTCGACGAGGACTCTTTGCTATAAGTCAACAACAACTTTATTCTGCTATGCTTCGACGAGGACTGGCCACACCACGCTCTAGCAAAAACCAACTGCCTACAATACCAAAACATGTGGCATTATTGCCCAATTCTTGTGTGCAACTTGTGTGTTTTCTGCCGCTAACAATTCGAGTCCAAATTTTTTAATTATTAATTAATGATTTCCTTTTAATTACCACTGTATATATATATAGTGAGAATGAAATTTTCTAATAATTTATAATAATAAAAACGAAACCATTGCCCAACTGAATCCTTATCTACGTAACGTGATCAGTCGGCTGACATGAGAGGGTCTTGTTGACGACAGCGCAAAGTAGATAAGAGATTTTTGAAGAATTTTAATGAAAGTCGACCAGAACAGGTTAATTCTTGTTAAATTATTCGGCCTTTTCGTCATGAGCAGAAAATTTTGGGTTGCAAAAAACGACGGGCTTTAAAATTTTATTTGACATAAGGATCGCTGTAGGGAGATGTGATGGCAGTAATTAGTACAGTTTGTGGTTGAAAAATATTAGAAGAGTGTTGGAATTTCAAGCAGTGTGAGTTAAATTACCTTCGGGCGAATTTGATACATAGAAGTTCATGTCGTGTACGGGAGAAAAACATGACTGGTCCGTTACAAAATCTCACTTTATACTTAACCTTTTAATAATCCTCTGACATAAATGCACGAAAACATCTAAACCAGTCAGAAAGAATTTAATAACTCAAAACATATAAACTAATGCAACGGTTCGTCCTCATTTTAGGACTTCATCAGGTGTACAATGCTGTAAATGCTTGCGAAAACAACGGAAATTGCAGATAGAGAATGCCTCGGGAATTCTACACAAAATTTATGGATATAGAGACAATATTTCTCTGATATTATTATAAGTATTACGCAATGTATTGTTTACTTCAATATACCCGATGAAGTCCTAAATTGAGGAAGAAACGAAGTTGTTAGTTTTTATGTTATTAAATTGTTGCTGACTGGTTTAGTTGTTAGCATTCTTTTATAGTTAATTTGAAGGCGGATAAATATTATTAATCCGTCCATATGTTATCTATAATAAAATTACTATACAGGTCGCATCCACAAACAGGATACGACACTCATATTTGTAACACTCGCATCTGGACTCCCCCATACACATTTCGGGACCAAATATCCATAAACTCCTCCACCCACTGCCGCTATTTACTTCCAACTGTGAAAACTAGAATATAGCGTTTCTTCCGTTCATCATAATATAATTTCAAGTTCAAGAAACCGTCGGCCTCCCTAAGCAATAACGATGGTTTTGTGACATTTGACAAGACCTAATATACACAATTGACACCTTAGCATGTCACCTTCCTTAAAATAATAACTCTGGCTGGCCGTTACAGTTGACATATTGACGCATTGCTGAGAAAAACAGCCTTGCGTAATTCCGAAAGAAAATAATTCAGAGGGATAAAATTCGTCACTGCCAACTGGTATGTCACAATAACTGAATTACAGGTTTCATTATTATTTTGTTTACTTTTTAATATTGAAAGTGGTGTAGCCATTTACTGGCATGATCGATGTCTATGAATATAAATAACAGACGTTTTATCTGTTAATGGAGATTTTTACTAAATATTTTGAAATTTAATTTCTTATTTAATTAATATTAAAGCTTTATTAGCTCAGCAGGGCAAAATTATACACCATCATTAATAATTTAGATTTTTAATAGCACATCTTGCTCTAACTACCAATTGGAAATTTCCACCGGATATTTGCATAAAGGAACAAAAGAAAGACACTTTCTCTCAGGAGCTAGTTAGGCTTATGGTTTTCATAAACCGACATTGACAGGTCTATCGTCTCAGTGCATAACCGCTCATGACGATCTGTCAGGTAAGTAGCCTTTTCAAGTAGCTCGGACGTACTCTGCAATATCTCGAATTTCCTGGAACACAGTTCTCGCCAGCATTAATCCCGGGATCGTATACAGCAAACTTCTCTGACTTATTAAAACTTCTGGAAACCAAATCCGCATCAGTTCACGAACTCGCTATCACTTCTCCCTAATTTCTCAAAACTGAATAACTTCGCTGACTTCCCCATAATTGAACGCTCTAAAAACTGAAACTAACTCTCCAAAACCCAACAAATAACATATTAAAACTAACTGCTTTCCTCTCCTAAACCCAACTTCTACAGAAAGTCACAAAAACTAACTCCTGCTTATTATGCAAGTTCACTTCACACTCGGTTCGTCTAAATTCCGTCCACAAGATCATGGATTCTGCCGGTATTAGCCAATTATCAGGGACGTTACCCACACGGCGTTACCAATTTAACGGTGTGTCTTGTACAAATGTGCTAAAATCTTCTCAGACGTTTACAACTACTGTGCGGATTTTCTAATCCCCACAAAGACAGGCCGGACTGGGGCTTTTTTCCCCTTTCAATTACCTGAATCGTGGCCATTGACCCAGGTGAGACCAAAAAGGAAAATACGTGGTTTGCACGATTTTTACGTTATATAAAATAAAACATAAAATAATAATAATAATAACCCCAATTAAATTCCGCGCCTTTGTATACTGCAATATAAAAAAACAGCTTAGGAAGTACGGTATTTTAACTCAATTAAATCTCATTAAATCGTTATGAAAACTTTACTTTCTGATTGTAACAGAAACGTTGCCGGACATGTGTATATATATCTCTGAGTTTTCCGCTCCAAAGACCAGTGATCATCACTTCGGATAAATACGTTCCTCCAGCACTGACCGAGGCGTCCGGATACTAGTGTAGTTTAATTCTCAGATGAGACTCGTGATAGCACAGCTCTCATGGACATGAAGATTCCCACCCCGGTAACATCGAGTCCAAGTGCAATCCCGATTCAAACTGGAATTTTCCGAAGCTTATTCCGGCAGAGAATGAATCTTTGGGTGGGAGGCATGCGGACGTCGATTACCTGGTACCCTGCAGTACGACCGTGGTTGGTCGCCGACAGCCCGGGACCACGGGTGGCGCTTCACATACGTTACTATGACCCAAATGATGGAATCAGGAGAGTCATTATTACTTCCACTTAGATAAGTCATCAATAAGAAATTGCAATTTTTAGTGGTTTATCATTGTATAAATAATAATAAATTATTTTGGTTCATTATATCGTTAAATTATTTATGAAGATAAATTTCACTTAATTATTTAAAAAATTAATTGTTTTGTTACTGATCCTTCTCTTGTCTAGCAATGGTTTTTTTATTCTTCACCCATTTGTAATTTTGGGATGTTATAATCATACATAAATGAATATTTATGTTGTCTATCAAGCATTTCTTCTTGAATAACATTCATGTAAATAAAACAGTAACGAAATACTTCATCCTTCAACATCCTTTTATCCTCGCATTGCACTGGTGTGGTATGGAGGGTACTTATCTATGACTACAAGGATGTATTTAAACAGCTTGCTGACTGCTTTCTCTCTTACCCTCATCTGTTCTCTTCTAACTGTGTAACTTCTTAATTCCTCGAGTATTAAATTACCTTAAAATATTATCCTATTTTTCGATAATTAATAAATCTTTAATATCTGTCGTAATGTCTTATAAAGTCTGTCTCCTTTCTTGGATACAGGGCTTTTATGATTTCTCCTATCCATTTCAACGATGCCGTCCCATTTGCGGACAGTTTCATATGCGGGCTGTCCCTTTTGCGGGCAACACAGGTAGAATAATCCCTGGAATCAGAAATAAGCCAGGAGATTTTCTTACCCAACTCAACATATTTCACCTTTCTTCTCACTTCTTCTAAATTTAGTTCAGTTTATAACCGTTTTGATTAGATGTTTCAGCTTCAGACTTCAAAATTTTAATTAAGTCGTTTATTCTCTGTTGCTTGTCATCTAACTTGGCTATTCAATTTATTGTTCCATCCTTAAACACAATTATTTGTTTTGTGGCGTCTACATTAGCACTAATGGATTGTATTACCACTGTTCTACAAAGCAATAAAAGAATTCGCTGAGTAAATCTTCTTCTTGGGCTTGTATACCCAGCCTTCATCTACATCTTCATGCTATATAAAAGCTAGTGCGGTACACATTCGGACCTTCAGTCTAACTTCTTTAGTGCCTTTATACTATTTTGTCATTCCGACGTCATGAATTTTTCTTCAAACTAATTGCGTGATATGAAACAACATCAATGCAAAGGAAATACTTCATTTATTGCAGAGATAGAGGATACTTAACAGTCTGAAGAATCCGTTTCCGCAGAAGAACTTGAAACAAACGTAAATTGCCTTCTTCTTATCTAGAAAAAAGGCAGACACAACACTTACAACGTTGATTTAACATTTTTTGCTACATAAATCTGCATGAATAGTACATATTTGGTCAAATTGTTTGCTGTACCTTTGAAAACTACAGTCCAAAAAACACACTTTGCTTTCGTAACACCTTTTCTTTGGCCCAAACGAAAATTAACATTATATCTGACTCGCCGTCTTTAACGAGAAGAAAACTGCTCCCGTCGGACTTTTTCATGAATTCCTCACTGATAATCAGTTCGTCGGATTGGTTTGTCTGTATCTAAGACCCATGAACTTTGTCTCTCTGCTGAGGCGTACTAATGATCAGTAAATCATAGATTATTCGTATCTTTTTTTGTAATGCTGCATTGAATTGATATATACTAAATATTTTAAAATAAAATAAATCACAGCTTGATTAACAGAAGTTCAAAATGTAAATAATACGTCCTTTTATAATCCTTCCCTACCTCATATTTTGACTCCAAATGGGACAGACTTTGAGGCTTCCGCAAACGGGAATGACCACATATCGGACACAACCAATTCAACTAGTGTGATCCAATCGTTTATTTAAATATAATTTAGGCACGCTTTGACGAGAAAATCATCCTATTGCGGAGTGTGATTTGTATAACACCGTTTGTCTGCCATGCAGTCCCGCGGCGGACGAAACATTGATCACAGGGGCATCTTTTTTCCAATGAAACCGGTGTTTATCTCTAATTGGTGTATTTGCAGGCTACAAATGGCGGCGTACAAAGTCTCCCGCACAGTCCAATATCTAAACGAATCTCTCTGTAGAATTCTCTTTCAGATAAGTCATCATTCTATATTGTAGAATTTCCTGGAGTACGCATTACAAGATATAATTGTACTTTTGAATTAATATTAAATAATTCTGGTTTCATATAAACTTCTGTGTCTTGTTAATGAATTTAATTTTTGATTGCATTAGCTCACCAATCGTAAAACATATCATTATAAGTGTAATATCGTTGCGAGAATGAAATAATTGAATACATATTGTAATAATTTAAAAAAGACTAATGGCTGTGGCTAAATAAAATTATTTATTTGAACAATTAAACAAAATTTATTAAAGTTTTAAATACAATATAAAAAATTACACAATAATATTTAGAATCTCAGGGTCTTTACTGGGTTTGATAAATGGGTGAATTGAATTTACAATAATTTATAATTACATTTAGCCTTTATTGAAGTTAATTCGTCTAAACCTCAACGAATTTTGTTGCGGATGAAAATAAGATTACAGATTGAATTTTAAATTAACTAACTAAACAATTAAAGAAATGAGTAATTAAAGAAAAGAAATAATTAAAAAACGATCTGACGTATCTTAAAAAAAATGGTTTACAAATAAATTTTAGAGTTTTTTTACTTACGGCCGACCAGGTCTCAATTTTGGGGTTTTCTGTGCACACGTTTTTGGGGATATCACTGAATTTAAATTGGTTACAAAACACTGTCGAAACTTTAGGTTCTCTCAGCTGGAAACGGCTACTCCTTCCGAATTAATGGTCAGTCAGATTATTGCCAACTTTCTCTCGGTGAAATTGGTGACGGTCTCTTTACTTATTGAGTTTTTTTACTGCGGCATGACTTATTAGGTTACCGTTTGTAACAGATAAACCACTGAGTGAAAACCTTTTACTTGGTTTCAACCTGCAGCGTCTCTAGATGGTTATATGTCCGCCGTCCGACTTCCAACTAACTTCGTCTATCTCCTCTGACTCACTCTTCGTCTCGTAGATTTTTGACTCCGTACGTCTTAACAATGGTTCTTTTGTCTCGCCGCCTGTGTTGCGGTGCACGCTTTATATACTCTAATAATGAGTCCTTTACTTTGCAATTATAATAATGGATTAATTACTAATTACTACAATATATTTCAGGAATTGATTCATCCGGCTAGATATCCAACAATTTCTTTCAGAAGGATGAGCAATAGTATGTTTTTTAGATCTTCTACCTCCTTTTTCTTTATTTATAATTCGCCCAACTTGTAGGAGAGATACGAAGGGGCTACCTTTGTCTTTTCCTCTCAGTTTTTGAACTAAGATTCCCACAAGCCGAGGCACCTCGGTCTGTTCTGAGAGGTGTATGTTCCGGGGTCACAGATCTTGGGCATACGGTAAGAGTTGTTCGCTATTCCTATGGAATGCTGCGTCCCTACAGAAAACTCCTCTCCCGCTATCGGAAGGGTGTGGGACAAGTACCCAATGCCCGACCTACCTGATGCAGGTTTTTCTAGGGTTTTCCCTGCATTTCTTTAGGCGAATGCCGGGTAGGATCCTTAAAATATAGCCCGGGAGCCCTAGTTAATCCTTGGCTACCTTCCTCTACCCTTCCGCATCCCCCCTTTCAGATCCCTTCCTATTTTATTAAAGGGGAGTTGCCCAACGTGGATTACCCTCATGTAGCTTGTTGCCCTAAAAAAATACGTTCATAAAATTTAAATTACTTTTACTTGTCAAAGATCATTATAAACATTAGTTATACTTATATTTAACACTGTCCATAATTTTTTGTCGGGAAATTAACCGTCACATAACACAGGTACTAAATATATGTAACGACGTAAGCTTTTTGGAAGGAAAATATTGACGTACCAATATTTTTACTCTCCGATAATGGAGGAACGCGTTTATGCCTAAAATTATTAACTGGCTTTGAGTGTGATCGCTCAGTGTAACATTTCTTTATTAGCTCAAAATGAGATTATTCAACAATTTGTTCATTTTAATATAATTGTTTTTATAATATTGTCTTAAAGGTCCCATCTTTAGGTTGAATCGTGTAAAGTTCTACAAAGGACGTTTATGCTCTCACAATCACACAGAACAACGACCGGCATTTGACAAAATCCATACACAGAGAAGTAGTAAATTGGTTATTGTTTTTTTATTTTAATGTGAGGGATTTTTTTTAAAAAAAAATTTTTTCGTTGAAGCCGATATTACGCTGTATACGTATTAGTCTTGAAATGGAACACTCAGTTTTTGAGTATGATGGAAAAGCCCCGAGGCTAACAGGAAATGTATCACTGCTTCCCTAGCACATCGAAAATATGGGTCCGTTTAGACAGAGAAATATTTCATCTTTGTGCCTCGCGTAATCAATTTGCTATCTGTGAAATACAATCTGACCACACTTTTAATAAAACCGTGTTTCAAGGCGATCGTTTTAAAAAACTATTTCAAAACTTTATCATCGATCATAGTATTTACTGTTAAAGTAAAGATTGGAGGATTCGTTTGCAACATGGTCGTGAGTGTTTACTTTGATTTGAATGAGACTGAATTGGAACATTCCGTGGTCAGAAATGAATGTCTTAAATAATTAAAACAATTATAGTATAATCTAAAAATAATAATAATACCGGTCTAAAATATATGGAAAATTTTTGATGTATTACAAGTCAAAAGTTTGTTTCTTATAGCATTATTAAGAAAGTAAAAGTTTCAATAATTACATAACTGACACATAATTGCTTAATTTTATTTTATTATTCTTATTTAACGCATATGAAGAAAATTAATTGAACTATCTCAAAATAATTGTGATGACACGTCTTACAATTTACATTAATGACTTATGATAAAGACAAAATTTTATTGAATATATTGCCTCCCCCTCCCAAAAAAAACACAAATATAGATAGATAATGTTTATTTCCAAAATTTTCAACAGTAAAAAATTGGAAATTGTCAATCATAGAATGAAAATATAACATGAATAATATTAAACATTATTTTTACTGATATTATAAAGATACAATATATTTTCAATTAGATGTTAGCCATACAGTAGAGCGACTTTTTAACTATATATTTTTTTAGTTCTACTGCAAATAACGTATTTTCTACTTTCTTTATATATTCAGGGACCTTCTAAAACAGTTTTGTTTCGTTAACATATGGGTTCTTATCTTTGCATCTTTATTTATCCTGATTCTAAAATAATAGCTCTTACCCCGAGTATTGTTGCCTGTTACTTCCATTTGTCTGCATAATTTATACTTTTTTCCAGCAACATAATTACTTTGTATACATATAGAGCATATACAATTAGTATGGAATTTGATACAAAGACTTTCTTACAAGATTCAGCAATTTTTAGTCCTTTATGTATCTAATAACTCTTTCTTTTGTATTAAAAGCAAACTTTTCAGGTTTTTTCAGAAGTAGCGCTCCAAATTTCAATGGGATAGTTGATGTGGGAAGCCATAGTATATGTTTAGTAGGTATGAAGGACTAAAATATAGAGATAATTTTTAAGGCATATGAGTTTCTATTTATCTTTTTGTGTAATTAGTCTGTGTATTCATCCCAAGTTAGCTTACAGTCTACATATATTCCTGAAAGTGTTGTTAATTGTGATCCCTTAACTTCCACTTCTTTGCACCAGGGTCCCTGTCCATGTCCAGAGCCCATCTATTAAATAATAGTATGTTAATTTTTGTCGGATTTACTTGAAATTGATTATTTATAAAGGATTCGAAGATTTTGTTCATTTTTGTTGCATATTTTGCTCAAGTTCATTTTTATCAGAAGCCCAATTTAGAATTGTAGTGTCATCAACATGTGATATAATTGTACTTTTGGTAGGGTCTAGTTTGGGTATGTCATTAACATTATAGATAATAATTGATCCCTGCGGTACTCCCCTTTTAATTGATCTCAGATTTGATCGTTCAATATGACGTAAAACATTCGTTACAAAAAAAATTAGCAGATTTATATCTAAACTGCAGGTATTTTTGATGAAATTAATACACTGGTGTAACGACAATACAAGTAAATTAGCATTTAATCAGTATGTCTCCTGTTTCCGAAGTGAACACATCTAGCGATATTTCTCTTAAATGAAAATGATATTTACTTTGTAAATATTGACGCCAAAAATTTCTTACTATCGCATTCCTTGTGAAACATGTAACACGTGTGATCGGAAGTGTGTGCGAGGTATTTGAGACTCGCATTTCATCATTTTACGGTGAATTTGCAGTAAACAGATTATAGTTTATCCAGGTTGACAGCGTTGTCGTAGAAACAAACTGAAACGCTGACAAATTTTACACAAATGTCGAAAAATACTCATGAGTAATACAACTTCATCAAATGAGCTGTAGTGAGCGATATGGCGTCACACCAATAATCGTATGCCTACTATGCCAACCAATCTATCTCAAAATCGAAATCACCTACAAAAAAGTGCAAAAATGTCATATACCAGTGAAGAACACTAAGATAATGAACAGGAAATTAATAATAATCTGTAGCTTGCGAATTTATACGCACAGATAATTAGGATAAACTCTTCAGTTACAAATTAATTTATTTCATCGAACCATGTTGTGGCACTCGTATATTAGTAATTATTATTGACAATGATATACTGGCGGTTAACAGTAGGACGGTCCGGCGAAACCTTTTTACAAATCATGAGGTGTGCTGAAGAAAATAACAGGTGTACTAAGTTTCCAAGAACGCTGGACGGCAGGCGCACCATCGAGGCTGAGGCGGGATGGTGGTAAATTGGGGGGAAGAAATGCTACTTAGAGGGGAATGAAGAACCATCCAGAATGCCCAATTTAGACCACGTGGTTGCGTCCAGGGTAAGGATATTGGTCTATGGAGAGATACCATCTTAGGACCCCAAGAGGTGTTGGGGGTCCGAAATAAGATTAGAGTTACTTTGGAGATACGAAAGAGACGAGGCCTGAATCTCAAGGAAGATAGCTGTTATAATCCGATACAGTGTACCACAACAAAAGGGTGACCTGATCACCCATCACCATCACTGTCGGTAGCCGGAGGAAGATAAGCGACACCAGCGTGAGCCGTCATTCACATTTTCGTTTCCAGCCGCCATTAATCAATGCGGCCAGAAACATTCTGGAAATAGGGACCAGCTTCCAGCCTCTGACCACTGCCCTCAAGTAGAGCCAGCTGTGTATGCCACACCACGCCAAGGTAAAGAGTTTTGTCCCGTATATCTCTTGCGTAATGAGGTAAGGTGATATTCCCTAGGTAAAACTTCGTTTCCTCCAGACTGTTTCCCTTGGGAAAATTAGATTTAAATTATTTTTTTGGCTGGGGTAATTTATTTAAGCCTTTACCTAAAAAATTTTAAGCTGAGGAGATTCGAATTTTATTTATATTTTCTATCATTGCTTTATAATAAATTTCATTTCGTGATAAATAAGTCAGAAATAAATTCATTCGTTCTTAAAATAAGAGGTGTTACAATTGGTTGGCAACAAGTAATAAGAACAAAACGATAGAAGATTACAAGAATTACAAATAATAATGAAACTAATAAAATAACAAAAATTTAGTACATTAGCAGTTGAAGAAAACAACCACCAAAACACTGGTCTCAATAAAATGATCATTAAAGGAGTAGCGGATTATCAAAATAGGATAAAACAAATAAACAATTTTGAGGATGAACAATATACAAAAGCCGAACTCCTGGTGTGTAGGGCTCAGAGGAAATGCCTCACATCACAGAGGTCTCGATTTCGAATCCCGGCGATGGCATGGATATTTGTGTACGTGAGAGATGCTCTCGTCAGTTAGTTCCCTTTAAGCCAAAATGATAACGTGTAATGAGGAATAATGACCTGAGACGTAGATGCGACTGTAATATATATATATATATATATATATATATATATATATATATATATATATATATATATTGTAATAGCTAAAATGTAACTACCAATTTAAACAAACAATTATTTTTTTATTACAACACAAATTTACAATTACACAAATCTGATGAAATTTTATAAATCCAAACAATTTTATTTAACTTAGAATACATTTTAAATAATTGGACTCGGTACCCTCAAGGTCTTTACTAGGTTGATAAGGAAACGGAACAAAATGTTACAATTAAACAAATACAGTTGCAATAAATAAAAAAACGAAATGAAATGATTGAAACGATTGAAACTAATGAAACGAAATGAGACGAAATCTGACACTTTTTACCCTTTATTAGCAATTTAAAGTTATTAATTCAGAAAAATAAACTTACACGCTCTCTGGTCCACACACTCACTTCATCCAGACATAAAAGGCACCAGGTTGCGCTCACCATCAGCTTTCACAGCCACCTCTTCTTGACGACGTCACCCTCACGACGAATTCAAACACCTCTGCTGGCAGACAGACTTCCACGATGAAACTCCCACCGACTGTTGACGACTGATGTCCAACTAATTACTCTCGGCCGCCTAGCTTGGCCTAGCATCCGATGATCTCTCCTTTTTGCAAACTCCCAACTGTTCATAACAATTGTTTTCGGCCACATTAACTTGGCCCCGCGTCCGTCCCTGCGGACCTGCACCACCGCTCTCTCTCACTAACACGTCCGTCTCCCGTCCACCCGAAATGATAATGAAGCTCCTTAACTGTCCAACTGCCCTCTTATTTACATCCTGGCTTCTGAATCTTCCCTTGTTTTTACAGTTTTATGCATTTCCAATTTCGCCAAAGAAACACCATCTGTTGCCGTTCTCCGCTCCGAGAGCCACTCAATCAATTAAATTAAACGTTTCCTTTTAATATAATTACATCGTCCAAACAACCTTCTGACATTTTATGCCATTAGAATTCCGTCGTCCACAACCAATTAGCCCTAAGAGCTGCAAAACGACCAAATTATTAGTCCTTCCCCTCTCTACAAGTCACTTATCAGTCATTTTATCATTATTTTTTTATATGTTCAAACCACTCACCAAACCACCAAACAAATCTGACAAAAATAAGAATAGAATTCCTGTCATTCTGAGCTGGTTATTACATTATGCGACTGTAATATATATATATTAAGAACACTAACAAAATTAGTTATAAATTTGCAGGAATTTACCGTAAAATAATGAATGACTTAAAGCGAGAAAATATTATACACTACTCTCATCAACTAAAACAGAATAAAGCCTACAGAGTGGTCATTAAACATCTACATAACACCATCATAACTGCAGAAATATCAGATGAAAAAACAAAATTAGGACACAACGTGAAAAATGTCATAAATGCTAGACACAACTACAAATGAGTTCCTAAGTCTCATTTTCGTAGAACTCGAGCCAGCAAACGATAACTAAGAAGTATACTACATAGGAAGACTACAAAACATAGGCCTCACACATCAATATGGACTCACCCTACTATGCCAAAAACGAAATTATGTATTGTACTTGGTGCCAAATGTGCACACACTAAAAGTATTATTGTTGGTTGTGTGTGTAAAATGTGGAGGACCACCTGCAAGCTGAAAATAATCTAGAGCAGTGTTTTTCCAGTGTGCGGCCAAGCCCACAGGGGGCAATTAGAAAATAAGCTGGTCTAAAATTTAAAAACCAACAGCTATGATTTAAATTACACAAAAGGAAAAATTGTTGGCATCATAATATAAAAAAAACCATTTTTAAGAAGTTTGGTTCTTTCCATAGAGCCATACATGAAAGATTGGTGTAATGTAAACAACAATGTACGAAGAGAGAATTGTTCACTATGTCTAGTAAAGGAATAGTATGTACTGTAATGCTATGGCATCCGCTGAGTGGTTGTCTGCTGTAGTCTAGTTTCAACTCCGCGTGTTAAATGAAATAGGAACTTAATTTCATACAAAAGCTCGGATGTGCGATAGATTTAGCGAACTCAGGCTAAAATAAATTATTACTTTGTTTATGAACAGAATTATTACCACAGAAGAACAGTTATACACAAGCTGAAATATGGTTTCTTTAGAAAAAAGTTCATTTTTTAATATAAAAAAAATATGTGAATGATAGATAGGGGGCGCATTAAAAAACATAGATGGGGCATGATAAAAAAAAGGTTAGGAAACACTGGTCTAGAGAAACGTCGGCAACTTGTGTTTTATGCGGAGATGATCATCCGACCAACTCCAATGTATGTTAATATTACCACAACATAATCCAGGAAAATCAAAAACAAATTAGTTCTATGAAAGTGTCAACTTAAAATAACAAAATCTAAACAAATCTTATAGTAGTGTAATAAAAAGTAGTCAACCAAGTATTGATAATGCATCAGAATCATCAAACAACATACTATCGCATTTCCTTAATGAAATTAACACAACGTTCAATCAATGAATTCAAGTGAATAGCATTGAACTTGCCATGCAAAAAACGTTATTTTGAGTTTGGTCAGAAACATTCTATAGTGGAACAATTTCACTGAATTACCAAAACCATAAATATATCATTACAAACAATATTGTTTTCCTTGACCTAACACGAAAATTATGTCATTATCTGAAGGGTGTGCGCAATACACGACTGTCTTGCGTAGGAGCTGGATACCTGTCATCTTACTTACGACGGGTTTGTAGAACCTGTGTGGTATATACAGAACTCTCCGCAGTCACATCCTGTCTATGATCGCTAACCTATGAACCTGTGTTTCCGATTTGGCTGCGCAAACCAAACACGCATACTTCACGATCAGTCAGTTGAATAATATTTAGACCGAGATACACTCTCTCGAGTGCAGTCTAAACGTAGAATAAGGAATTGCATAGCATGGCCAAACTACTATTAACTTTTCTTACCATGTCTTCCACGAAAGCCTCGTCTCAAAAGGTACCACTTTCTAAACAGACATACGGTCTCCTGTCCTCTTCTTTATGATCATGTTCTATTGATTCTTGGTTGCATTAATATTTATTCTCCACTTGCTCGCCAAGTGTCGCATCTTCGTAAATCTGTGAAAACCTTGCTGTGATAGTTCATGGTGTTTCTACAAGGTTGGTGGTGTCTGCTTAGAGGGCGATAGCGGTATCGGTGTCGCTTTCCGGATGTTTGAAGTGAAGATGTTATACAGGACAGACTCTAGAACGCTGTCCTGTGACACCACGAGCACTGATCCGTTTTCTCGAGGACTCCTGTGATCGGATCCTCACAGAGATGGTCTCCAACTGTAGATACCGCCCTATGTTGCGCATTGTGACAGCGCGTCAGATTTTACACAAGCCCAAACAGACAACCACTGTCGAAGACTTTAACAGCATCTAGAAGCACTACACCAGTACAGTTTTCTATTGGTACGATAATTATATGAGGCCAGGCTGCCGGAAATTTTTCATTTCGCTGAAATGCGTCGAAGACACAGCGTACGTACATCACAGCTTTTGGGGCGTTGGATAAACCGTCATGTCTGTGAGCTTTGCTTCATTAGGCTAATGCCACACGAGCGCTGTTTTGTAAGGACGCAACGAAGTGTGTGTGAATTTTGGAAAGTTGTATTGTGTAAGTGACGTCAGTGGAAAAAAGCGTTCGTGTGACAATCCTTGCACGTACTTCATTTTAAGCGGAAAACCAGAGCTGATCGCGTCCGTGAAAAACAGCGCTCGCGTGACATTAGCCTTAAGGTGCCTGTTCACGTACAGTTATCCCGCAGTCCGGAACTGCAGTTAACCAGATCGTTAGTTAAAATTTTACCATATACGTGCAGGCTGTCTCCCGATCGTCTGCAGTTCCGCAAGAACCTCATATTCCAACTAGTTGCTAAAGTTCGTACCTTTTGCGTCAGTTTTTCCTGTGTAATGTCTGTGTTAAGTAATAAATCAGTATTTATTAGCGAATTTATTGAATTATATGGACAATTGTCGTGTTTGAGGAAAGTGAAAGGAAAATGTATACGAAGACACGAAAAGATCTAGCTTCTGAATGTTATTGAGTTTTTACAAAATGCCACAGTGAGTACTATGAAGAACAATCGTCGATGAGCATTAAAAAAGAGGAGAAGCGCTCAGGTAATGTTTTCTGATAGCATTTATGAAGCAACGCTGTGGTATGTAAAGCTGATATTGTTCACAGCGGATCAATTCTACGAATTTCATCAGAAAAATTAATGTATTTAATAAAGAAATGTTTTTCAAGATGACTTAAAAATTAATCTAACTTATTTAATTTTAATATAATAATTAGTAAACATATTTTACCGACATCCTTAAATTTTTGTGACGATTAATAATTAAAACAAGGATTTTCAGTTCTCGATAAAAATTTAAACATGTACTTAATTTTGGTTTTTCTTAGTAATTTTTTAACTTACTTTTAATAAGTTTTCTATAAGATATTATGAATGCAATTACAAGTTTCCGGTATTATTTTTCCAAAAGACCTGAGGAGAAATAACTGTAGAAACAAACAAATCTTCCAAACTTCTTCCGTTCTTAAATATCTCAATCTTACAATCAATCTTTCTTAAGCTTAAATATATTTCCTCATTAACGTATTTTTTTTAGAAATGTACGGGTTTACTAAATATAAAATGTGGTGAACGCATATATCGTCCTCACATACTCTTAATTATCGCACTAACAACATAAGACAATGTTTTACTTCGTAAGTTACTTCTTAAACAAATACTGTTTTTTATCTCTTTTAATAAGAGATTTATAAGAAGCGTTTCAATTTTTTTTCTGGTTTTTATCATGTCTTCACATCCAGGAACATCAGGCGGAACTGCACGTGTATGGTAGAAATAGGGATCACCTGCAGTCCAAGAACTGTCAATCTGACGTCGTGATCTTCAGTTAAAACTGAATGGCGTGTGGTGCGCAACAGTTGGCATCATCAGTCCAGATCTGACAGTCCTGGAACTGCAGAAATGCGTGAATGGGTACCTTTAGCAGTGAACTCAATTTCTCCGCTATGATTTCCAGAATCTTATGCTCCTTATGTTGTGACTTGAAAAAATAATTTTGTGGACAAAATTCCACCTCAGATATTTGCCTTACGTGGGAGAGATTTTCAACTGGAAGGTTGTGTGTAGGGTCATCAGTGTCCTGTTGTCGTATGACGGATGGTAATAATCAGATGCCATGCCGTACTCAGAACTCGGAATATGACTTAATATTGATATGTCTCTTAATACCGATGGCTTCCATCACTTATAAGTGTTATAGATCGTTAATCAGAGCAAGTCGGATTCAGCTGCGCTTCGGCTCCCGGATTTGACTCCGGTCACCACATACCGATATAAATTGAACAGAAATGTCTGAGCACACCAGCCTACCTGAAGACGGCGTTCATGATAATTGCGGAAACGTCTTTTGATAAAAATTTGACCTGATTTTATAAATAAATACACCGATTAGCCTGTACATTAGCTATTGTAATGTTTAAATCTTGAGCTGAGTGTTTAAAAATACTAAATAGGTCCTACGAATTCCATTTCAAAATTTTATTTCATGGTATTTATTTTTTATTTAACTTGCGGAAACTTGTTGTATCCGAAGTTATTATTTAAACCACAAAATAATTTTCCTTCTCAGACTGTCACAAATTGTTCCATCATCAAGAAAACCAGGTTAAGTAAATAGATAGAAAATATTATGAATGAATAAAAGTGTCAAATATATTTTAATGTAATAAAATATTACCATACGTTAATTTAAATTAACAGGACGCCGTGCCCCTTTTTCTGGAAGCTCTTCATGTATATAAATATGAAAAATTACAAATCGCAGCATAAGTAATTTTTTGAATTATAAGTACGTGATTAAAATTATCTCGGAAAAATATTAGTACTATATTTAGATATCAAAAAATGAATTCTAATCATATTTGTAAAATTATTATATATATATATATATATATATATATATATATATGTAACTGAAGAGGTTCCAAATGAACGAACAACACGTATTGATAATTTTTATAACTATATTATAATTTCTGACAATTTTGGTTGGCTTATTCATTTGTAAATCAATGATTTAGATAAAAATATGTATTAAACACATTATAGTTTCACAAACAAATTGTTGAATTTTTTGTTATTTATTTGAACAATAATGAAAGAGTAAAACTAAATTTTCAAAAAGCACAGATTAAATGAATTATTTGATCTCGCAGTCTTTTACAACAATTGCAGTACAGTATTTATTTTAAGTTTAACATTTTTTTAGTTTGACTATGAGGTATTCATAACTAAACGTGTTCGAAATGGTTCGAGTAACACTAGTAACCTTACACCTGTTATTTTATAAGATATTTATAAATTTGTTTTAAATATTAATTTACAACAATCATTATTCTTTCGCAAATATGAATCAATATGCTTTTTGAGTAACAAATGTCTTCCTGGGAACAAATAGATTGGGTAAAATTATTCCATTAATCAAATATAAAATGACAAATTAACGTTTACTCCAGTACCTGAAAAATAAACAGTTTAGCTTTCGATAATGATCCCCCGGTACTTTAACTAATAGTAATACACTTATCTAGCTTACATTTAACTGCAGAAATGGAACTCAGAAGTCAAATGCATTGAAACAACGCCCGCAGACACGCCATAGCTGAAACTCACGTCAGCTGTCATGAACTTGCCACGATGACAAATGAAATTTGCCCCCTTGCTTTCAACATCTAATTAGTCATGTAGATATTTAATCAATATATCCAACCTCCCCTTTCAACCTCAACATACCCCGTTCCCGCTCTTTTGATAACGCAATTTTGTGGAACTTCACAATTCATCGTTCCGATTAACAAATAATTGAATTTTGGTATTTATGTAATATTCCCCACAGGTATTTAATCAGACTCAATAAAATAATTTAAAACTCAATTACTAAACTCTTTTACTAATTTTCAACCAAATTGGCTTTCGGCCGTATTCCATATCCATCTACGTAATAGAAATATATTTTTTTAAATATAAAATTTTTACAATATATATATATATATATAATTATTCAACATAACTTTTTATCAAAATTTAACAAACTATACGACGACATCACCTTTATATCTCGATAATTATAATATCTACGTACACTTCTATTACATGTTATTTTTAGAAATATGGTGTTAATTTGACGATTTGAATTTTATGTTATTTTGGGCAATGTTCTAACGCGAGGAAGAGATAGAATCGATGTGTATGTGGTCTATAGGAACGGAATAAATTATTCTTACAGAATTATCCGTAGTATAGACACTTATCATGTTGGAACTGATACACGAAGATGAAATCGATGATTTCCACGTTTAGGACTACATTTTTTTCACAATTTGAAGCTATTGTAAATGGATTATAATTTTTTTAAATTATTTTGTCATTGTGATAAAATTGTTGGCAATTTATTTATACATACTATTTTGAAAATGTTTATATTTATGAATTGTATTTTATTTTTGTAGATGAAAGTGGCTAAAATCGGTGAAAGATACTTTGCTTCAAATGTAATAGAAAAATTAGTAAAGGACTATTAAGTTTTTTATTGCGACATTAAAAACCTGCGGGGTTTTATTTCATAAAAATCAAAACTAAAAATCAATCAAATCAAATTTATACTTATTATAAATAATAGAATTTTGATTATACACAAAGAATTACAAGTTGTACATTTTTTATTCTGCATTAATCAATAAAAATGTTTCGGAAAAATAAGATTCTTCACTAAATGTATATATATATAATAAAATAAATAGCCTTTATGTAATTTAATTTTAATTTTAAGAATTTGCCTCACGTTGAAGCCAAATATGTAATAAACAACAAGTTGGGTTTAATTAAATAAAAGAATTAATAAAATTTAATACATAAAATTATTTATTTTCACTTTGTGGCTTCTAACTCAAAAACAATTACAATTTAAAATATTAATTTCTTAGGGTCTTCACTGGGTTTGATAATGGACACAACAAATTGATTTAAAAATCTTATTAACAAACAGTTCACATTTACCTAACAATATGTCGATAAAATATATTAACTTTGATTACAATTAAAAGACAACGAAATCTGACTTTATCCTTTAATTACGTTTACAATTAATCATTAGTTTGGTTTTGTTACTTACATCTGTCCAGCTGGTACCAGCATTCTTTTGGTTTCGGAAGTACACTACTGCAAAATCATACACTGATTCTAGAAGTTAACTCACAGATTTTACACTATTGAAGTCAAAATTAATAGGGTCACAGGAACTCGGATGATCTACCTGAATGTCACCTATCTGATGTCTGCTTGCCTTCCTTGGCTGGCTATATACGTAAACTATCTTAGACTTTCCTAACTGGCTGTATACGTAAAAACTGCTCGCTACCTTCTCTGGCTGTCTATAGACGTAAACTACTTAGCGATATTTACGAGGTAATACTTCCGTGAATGTTTTACTTTGTCTTAAATTCACAACTTTGTTTAATAATACTTTAACGACGGCTAGTCTCTGCTCTAGTATTATATGTTCCGTCCTCTGAAATGTCCCGCCACCAACTAACAGTTATATTCCTTTTCTGCTCCTCACGATGTTTTTCCGCGAACGGACTCCTAGTTCTCTCGAGTTTGAGCACGCATACGCCATTTTGACTTTTCAACAAAAGCGGCTGAGCTTGTCTTTCCTTTGTCGATTTGTTCGATCATGCCGCTATTATGGATTTCTCAAACAATTCAAATTTTATGTCCCAACAATTAATGGCCTAATTAATTGACATTACAATATATATTCTTTATAATCACATCACCTGCTAAGGTCATTAGCGACTTTATATACTGCTATATTTTAATTTTTTGGGAAGTAATTTGTGGGGGCGTTCTCAGTACTCAGTATGTAAACTCACACGGAACATGCATGCCCTTTCCGGGACTCGAACCAGATAACTCTACGATACGATGCAGTCACGCTGAGCATTATATCACATCAGGTCAGACATTTTTTATTTCAATCTTTATTTTTTCTGTCTAATTAGACTGTGAGGTTTCTAACATTTTATCGTTTTCTAATATTTGCATTCAATAAACGTATATGAACCAAGAGACTAAAACTAGCTTTTTATTATTAGACAGCGATTTAGAAACGGCTGGAACATTTTTCTTTAGCGTCACTGGAAGGAGTTGAACCAAGTATGTTAATTTCTGCAGACTGTCTGTGTGCGTTACTTCTTACTCCCTGAAGTATGTGTTATTTCCTGTTCCACCGGCGGCCTATCACTTCTTTCTCTATTTGATAAATCTTTCTTCCAAACGTACATACAATTTGTCTTTTTGCTACTTTTATTTTATACATCAAATGAATTGAACACCCGATTAACATTATCCCAATCTGATCACCGCACATTATGATTCCGAGATAAGTGGTGGTAGACTAGAATTAGTAGTTGCGTATTCTGATTTCTCCAATTTCCTTGCATTATTCAAGTAAATGTGGCGATAAAATTATATTCCGATGGAAATGTGAAACCTTTAACGGATTGTATCAACATAGGAAAAATAATATAGCTGTATGTCTTTAATTTTTTGATTCAACGTTTATTTATTTATGAAAAATATATTTTGATGTCGTTCGTTCTGTTAATTTTAACTTCTTATCATAAAATTTATTCTTTAAATTACGACGTTTACATTTTGATATTTAAAGTTTAATTAATCATGATAATATACCGATTGAATACGTAAATATTTCCATTTAAAGAATCACTGAATACATTTACAAAACTAATATCAATGAGTTAGGGAACTGAATCTTCCGTTGGAGTAAATTACGTAAACTAATTTATTTGGAATGATATTGCTGCTCCACAACCAATACCAATTTATCAAGCCTGCTAGAAATAACGAACATATTCATTGACGAGTGCCGAAATGACGAATTAGTCTTTTGAAGTTTTGTTCTGACAGAACAACAGTTGAAAAGCTCTCCGCTCTGTCAATGTTATAATGAGGGACGTCACAGCTTTGAATGTGAAACTAATTTTACTGGTAAATGTTTTGACATGGCGCCCATTTATATCTCAACTAATTGTCCCAGGAAACTTGTTCTGAAAACGAGCGAAACATATGGTATTTCTGGTTTTTAAACTTATAATATATTCAGTTGCAAATGGATATAAAAAATTGGTTCTAGATAATTATTGTTTCAGGCTTATAATAAGCCAAGAATTACTGCGTTTCACAAAAAATGCAGGGTTATATTTGTTTTCGTTAATTAAAAGAATAACAGAACGAGCTTTAATAAATGAACTTTATTCGCTGCAAAGCGCAATCCGCAAAGCTAAGACTTACTAATTGAGGAAAGTTAATAATTGTTACGTAAGTAGTTAAGAAGATTACTAGGCAGTCTGATCAAACAGGCAGCAATAAAGAGCTTAACGAAACCGTAAAATAATTATATTACCGACTAATTGGACATTTTACCAATATTTGATAATATTGGTAATATATCAAAATTAAAAATGTATCGTCAACTAATTGAAAATATTTGAAGATTTTAATTAAGTTTTAGTAAATGTAAAATTCTTTTAAAGTAATTCCGTATGAAATAATAGAACTATTGGTTTCTGAATATGTCTTATACCTAAAGTGATCTAATACATTTTTACGAAATAATATCCCACCTTTTTAAAATTGTTTGCATCTAAATTTGATGAATTGCTGTCAAATATTTATATCATTAGAAAAAAGAGGATTAGTATGAGATAATAATTAATAGCAAAGATGGAACTGGAAGTTATTTAGTTACAGGTGTCTCGTTCAGAAATTCATTTTTACATTTCTAAAATGTACCATTTCTAAATTCAATACTAAAAGCAGTTTATAATAACTTCAGAAATAATATAAAATTTTTATTTGATTATTAATGTCCAATTCAGTCAATTTCGGCTCTTTTTATTAATCCTTGAATTTGTTTAATTGCATTATCTTTGCAACACTTGTTCTTGTAATGTTTCTGATTAAAGATCCACAAGATTTCTCGCTCGTCATACACTTCAATAAATTTCAATGTTTTCAGTTCCTGCACTTTGCATTTTTCCCTATCTTGTTTTGATACTCGGAAAATAAAACCTATCAAAACAAAACTACTAGACACCACTTGTTTAAAGTATCCAAACGTCTTCAAGGCCAAAGTTTCTGCAGAGTTCCACTGAATAACAATGACTATTTCCAGGTCTTTCATCTTGAAAGACCTATGGTTGTCGTCGAGGATAGTTTTGAACCTGGTCACATGACGTCACTGGAGCGTATTTGAAGGCGATTAGGTCACTGCAGACCAGCTTTGGTTCACGTTGAGACATTCCCAGAGATTATGTCATTAATTTATCACAGTGTAGCATAAGCATGATTTCGACGGACAACCCTTCGCAATTTGCTGTTTACTTTGTCAGCCACATGACCACAACCTCGACACAACTCCCTCTACACATGTTACACAATATCTACGGCGTCACACAGTTGAGTACCATCAGCTTCCAGTCGGGTGACGGGTTTTTAGACCAGTGAAAAGTTAGCGCTGGAGTATGCCAAGGTTCCAGACAAGGTGTCTATGAAGGCGTATTCTACAGTTTTCATAGCACTCCATTCATCGCTATCAAGCTCACATCAGATTTTTTTTTATTTTGGTGTAGTTGATGCATTAAGCCAATAACCACAACGTGAAAGATTAGGTTCAGGAGGAAGGGACAATGAAGGTATTTGCTCAGTGAATTTATGCGAAGTTTTACAAAGATTTTCTTGACACAGGAAATAAATTTGTCAACGGTAATTTTACCGCACCTCTTTTTGCAACTCTGTGTAAGGCATGCGTAAGACAACTGACGTACACCATACTACGGTAAAGAATTTGCAGGTATGTGTGCGGCATCGTATGTTACTAGTTACAGAACGTTATCTCTCTTCGCATCATCAGGTTCTACGTTGGGCGGGGTTTCTTTAATAAAAATATTAATTTTATTTATTTAATATAATAATTTACTAATAAAAATTCGACATTGAAATTGAATTATTACAAAATGACAATTAAGAAAGAACGAAACATGGACTCTCTCTCTCGGGAATTTCATGGGGTGAACCTCAACATGAAATTATTGGTACAAATAAACTGAATTTACCGATTAAAAGTATTAATTGAGGGACCTGACATTACGATACTTGGGTTTACCCGAATCCGTGCCGTTGTGGTTACAGCTGGTGCAGTCTGGTTGCGGTGGTAGTGTCCGACGCCGTACTGGGACATCTCAGTGGGGGCGGATGAATCGTGAGCACTCCCACAATTTTATCAGGATTAGCTGGATTTTCCTCATTATGATAACCGGCCGCTGTAGCTCGTGGCTGGTTACTCGCTGTCAGATTTCGACATGCCGAAACTCCCAAATTCCTCCAGCGTATGTTTTTAATCTTTCATGCCCATGAACTTCGAGAGCTCAATTATTCACGTCTAATAAGTTTGTCGTAATTTGGAACTGTCATCCTGTTGAAGGTCTTTTGTCGCTAAGAGGGTCCTTTGTCACCGAAACGGTCTTAGACCACCGTCCGAGCCCGTCAGCTGGGAAAACAGCGGCTTCCGTCCCAAAATAGCGCGTTTTAACTAAATGTTCATTACAATACATCTTTCGAACCAAATGGCAATGACGATTTGTTTATTATCGAGAGAGCTTCACACGTCTCGAACACAATCAACAAGTTTTGAAACGTAACCCACATTTTCATCTATGGATACCCAGCCCTTTTGGTCAGAAACATTCATTCAAATTTATTGAGCAACTCTTCGTAGAACACATATAAATAGTGTTTTCTCCATGTTGATACATTTTGAAATGAATGAGTTGTACTCTCCAAGAAATATCTTCAGCTTCTCCAACGGGATGTTCCAAGACATCATAATCTCACTCAAGTCCTTGAAGAACGATTGGACGTTTGAAAACGGTCCTAAATAGCAGACTTTTTTTGCTGTCACTTCCAGCTGCAATGTTGCTGCACACAAAATCGTGTTTCTGCACTAAGTGTAACATAACATAGTTTAAAAAATAATATTTCTCAGTCAGTGCTGAAGAACGTCTCCTTTATATCACTAACAAAACCTCGTTGTTGGCGCACTTTGTTTTCTGCATGTGAAGTTAGTGTTCAAACTGAATAATGTGACCACGTGTTCGATGTTTAGGTTGTAATCCGCATTTATCGGCTTCGTGATCGTTTTTTTGACCCCGCGCAGGGGACCGTCTGCCACGCTAAATTTCAAATATACCACTGTGATCAATAAGTAAAGTGAAATTGTCATTTGAAACTCCCGGGTATTTGGAAGGCACGTATTTTTTTTTCCTAAGTTGGTAAGACTGTCTATAATATTGGCCAAGCATCTGTTTGTTAAAAGGTTTAATTATCTCCGAGTTACACGTGTTTTTATAAACAACCAAAAGTGAATTTTTCGATTTTTACAAAGAGTGATTTTGTTGAGCAAAGAACTTGCATCAAATTTTGTTTTCGGAACGAATATTCTTGTGCAGACACGTTGAAAATGTTACAGAAGGCCTTCGGTGGTCAAACTATGGCACGAAGAACGTTTGTAAGTGGTAGAACGAGTTCAAAGAGGGCCGAGAACGCGTTGAAGACGAACCGCGCTCTGGACGATCATCAACGTCTACCGACGAGGGCTACGTCAAAAGAATCAAAGATTTGGTTCTTGAAAATCGTCGATGGCCAATTATAGATCTCGCTGATAGAGATGGAATATCATTTGGCTCAGTCCAAACCGTTTTGAAGAATGTTTTGTGTCTCAAACGCGACAAGACTCTATTGGTGCCAAAACCGCTCAATTTTTTTGGAAAAAAAAGCGTCGCGTTGAAGTGTGTGAAACTTTGCTGTCTGACTATCAGGACCACCTGAAGTGCATCATTACTTGAGACGAGACTTGGATTTACGCATACGATCCTGAAACCACCAGCGAATATCGTGCAAAAGGTGAAGCAAGACCGAAAAGACCAGGGCAAAGTCGATCAAAAATCAAGATCATGTTGACAGTTTTCTTGGATTATCGTGGTGTGGTGCACTATGAATTCCTTCCGTCGGGCCAAACTGTCAACAAAGAATATTATTTGAGCGTTATGCTTCGTTTGCGTAAAGCTATTCGTCTGAAACGGCCGGAATTATGGGCGAACAACTCTTGGTTCCTTCATCATGATAATGCACCATGTCATACTGCATTGGTTCTTCGCGAATTTTTTTGCCAAAAACTCGACTCATATCGCTCCTCAAGCACCGTATTCGCCTGATTTGGCTCCGTGCGACTTCTGGCTATTCAGCAAACTCAAAAGGCCAATGCGGGGACGCCGTTTTGACACGATTGAGGAGAAAAAAACCGAATCGAAAAGGTCTTGAAGACTATATCGGAAAAATACTATTCCGACTGCTTTGAGGACTGGAAAAAGTGCTGGAAAAAGTGCGTTTATCGGACGGGGATTACTTTGAAGGGGATGAAATTGATTTGGAAGAATATATAAAGGATATATATTTTATAAATAAATTCACCTTATTGTTCACAGTGGTAAGTTTGTAGTGTAATGGCTGAATTCATTTGTGACAATATCTCCTGAAACATTGTCATGTGAGACAAATTTTTAATATTTTTATTATGTCCTTAAAATATGACAACTATATGAATTTTTCGCAAACATTATCCAAAATACAACCTATTTTCAAAAAAGGTATAAATATGACATTATATGCACAATAACAATACATTTTTCTACAATACAGTAACTGGAATCATGAATAAATGTTCATCTTAAGGTTCAGAAAAAAAAAGTATCATTTTCCGGTAAATTCGAGCCCTTTCCGAGAATTCTAATTTGGACCCAGTAATTCGTCCAGGCGGTAATTTTCGGCTGTGCGTTGACTACAAAACGACTGTTAACTGGGTGATCGAATATGTTAAACACGCTATACCTCAAATCAAGCAACTTTATGCTTCGTTACAGAGAATCCGATTGTTTCCTTAATGCTTGTTTTTCCGCAAACATACAATCGAATACTAGAGTTGACAGAGCGCTTCTTTCTTGGAGGTATTTTTATCCCTAACCGTTTGTCATATGAAACTAAGCTTCAAATTCCATTGTTCAGGGTGACATAGAGAAATCAGTGTCATTGTGAACCAGTCAGAAATGTGGTTAATTTGGAACTTTGTTATGTGAAGTATGGAAAAAGAAGAAACCTTAGTGATTGATTAATATTGTAGACTAAAATTTCTTGAACAATCTTGAAAATTCTGTTTAGTTGGATTGTTTACTCATCTGAGATTTTAACTGATTAGGTTAAAAAATTATTCAGTATTATAAAAAAGAATTTTGCATAAATTTTAAATGAGTGGTCTTGCGTCCATATCTGTTGTAAACAAAATTATCGATAGAACCCTAAATAAAATAAGTGGTAGAGAGTTATTTTATTTTGACTATTTATCAGAGATTAGTATCCTACTAGATGAAGACAAAATTCGGCTGGAATCCTTCCTGATGGCTTGCTTAGTAATGAATACGAGTACGTTGAAGGCAGGTTACTAATGCATAACCGGATGAGTTAAAGACATTTCATTATACAGAAAACTAAATATGTACCGTTATTGATATTTTAACGTGTAATTTATCCTGGATTAATATTGTGTTCAACTGATTACCATTCCTTGATCTGTATGGCCCAATTCATTAAAGATGAAAATTCTGGAAGGCCAGTCCTTTTGATGGTTTTGGACACGTTTCTTAGAGTCAGCCACCCAAGGCATATTCTCATAAATACGCGCTACCTCATCACCGAAGAGTGTCAAGGTAAATGACAACTATAATTCTTTGAAGCAAAGATTTTTATACAACTCGATGACTGATTAAAGCTCCAAATTATGATTGTTTATTTAATTTTAAAGTTTGAATTTGGTTTGAGACCTCAAAGATGTAATTAGACATGTTAATCAAATATTTGCTTGTTATTTAGTAATCAAAATCGAATGATATTTTAAAAATTTTGAAGGAGGAATGCAATATATTGTTAAGTTGGCAATTCTAAGTGAAGTTTCGAGAATACTTCGTCAATCTCGTTTAGACCAACGAACGATTTGCTCTTTTTCTTCCAAATCTACGTTTTTTCTTCTAAATCTGCGTCTTGTCGCGTGAATTAGGTGTCTATCCCCATGGAAGCGGCCACGCTGAACACAATGCCGTTGACTGCAGCTGTCCCCACCAATGTATTTATGAGGAAATAATTTCTGTTGTACATTACAGTTATGATGAATAATAAAATACAAAAAGTTAAAAATGTATTAATTTATTAAGAAAATAGATCGGAAAACACATTTAAAACTGCATTGCATAAGGAAAATTTAACCCGTTTAAAATCTCAGCATAAAATATTCAATTAAAAAGTCTTACTCTTTAAACCATATGTCAAACTTCCGATTCAGGATCGAAAAACAGTATATTCTCAATTGTAAATAAAATATGATACATATAGTGGAAATGTTGTGACCTTGGCTATGCGAAGTATAAATTTTCAAACTTTTATCATCAAACCGCGGAGTGAATTATTACCGACACCCAGGGTTGACGGGTGATTGATGTATCCATCGTTGTGGTGAATAGACGAAATCCTCTGGTATCCGAGCCAACGTTTCTGCTGTGTACTGGATCGCCAACTGAATCATCCTCGCAACTTTCCTAACCTATAACCAACAGCGATCAGTCATCTCGCGGCTTATCGCCGCTCTGCTCCTCACAATTCACTCTCTCTTGCATCTCTTCACCACGAACCGGTGTACGACCCTCAATCGTTTTCCGAATCCAATATTTCTACTTGCTAACACTCAAATGTGGCTTCCTTTTGTAAAAGCACAGGAATTTTTCTGTCTTGCATGCGTGTTTCAAATAATTTTTTATCTTCGAGCACTTACTTGCCTTCTGCCAAATGACCGAGTCGCCACACAATCTGACGGGAAATTGTTTCTCGCCTTGTGACGATAAGGCAGTATTTAGCAAAAATAAGTAGCTAGCCCTTTTACCACGGTAATTATTATATTGTCTTAAAAACTAATAAACGATCAATGCGATGGTGTTGGTAATTCACCTAAGGAGACAACGTCGTGTTTTTTTTAAAAAGTCTATACAGGCTATGTATAGGGTAATCCAATATAGTGGCAACTCCCCTCTTATAGCATAGGAAAAGTAGTGAAAGGGGGATGCGGAAAGCTAGAGCAAGGTAGCCAAGGGATAACTAGGGCCCCAGGGCTATAGTTTAAGGATCCTACCCGGAATATCGCTTAAAACTAATGCATCATTTAGTACCTGTCCCACGCCCTTCCTACTGTGGGGTCGCAGCTTTCCCCTCGCGTGCCTTGACAAGTTTAGAAGGCAGCTGGCTGACGATTCCAATAGGAATAGCGGGCAATTCTTACCGTATGCCCAAGGTCTGCGACCCCGGAACATACACCTCTCAAAACAGGCCGAGGTGTCTCGGCATAAAGAAACCTTAGTTCAAAATACCAGAGAGATGTGAAGGCATCCCCAAAGATAGCCTCCTCCAGAGCTCTCTGGAAAGGTTCACCTGCGAGAGAATTCTTTCGCAGGCTTCCTTGTTGACTCAGTCGTGTTTTGTAGGTGTAAACAGGCTATGTATAGGGTAATCTACATAGTGAAAACTCCCCTCTTATAGCATAGGAAAATGTTGTTTTTTTAGGGTAACAGGCTACATGAGGGTAATCCACATGATGGCAACTCCCCTTTAATAGCATAGGAAGGGAATTGAAAGGGGGGATGCGGAAGGGTAGAGGAAGGTAGCCAAGGGTTAACTAGGGCCCCCGGGCTATAGTTTAAGGATCCAAGCCGGCAATTCGCCTGCATCAGGTAGGTCAGGCATTTGGTGCTTGTCCCACGCCCTTCCGATGGCGGGAGAGGGGATTTTTGTGGGGTCGCAGCTTTCCCCTCGCCCTCAGTCGTGTTTTGTAGCTGTAGACAGGCTATGTATAGGGTAATCCCCATCGTGGAAACTCCCCTCTTATAGCATAGGAAAACGATTGAAAGACGGGATGCGGAAGGTAGAATATATATCGTAGGTTAAAAACATCTGTAAGGTTTTATAAATTTTAAATGTGTTTGCGCCTGTTGTTTTGGCAGTTTTACGTCGATATATAACTATTCAGAGATGAAGCCACTATTACGTTCCAGAGACTAATCAGGAGTAGAAACAACGGTTTTCTGTATGGTAGCCTGCTATGAAGAAGGCAAAGATGGTGAAATTACCTGGCAAGTTGATCACAACTTTTCTAAATGTATTGTAGATTATCTATATGCATTATTTTTTTAAAAAATGAACGATAACTAAAACTTAGACATCGTTAAGGTTCCAAAAATATAGAAAAAAACTTGTACATTTGCTCTTCCGTGTATACATACTTGTGTAGTTTCAATGGTTAAAATATTCGAAGTTAGGACAATTTCCGCATTTACATCATCGCCATATTTAAACTCTGAAATTCTTATATTTCCTAACCTAAAAACATTATTCACCGATAAAAATTTCACGTCGAAAGAAGACATTCCTGAACTGACGTCTATTTTGAAATCCTTCCGAATTTTTTTTTCATCAGCACCTGTCTGCGAGGGCTATTCTCTCACAGACAGTACCTGCGAGGGATGTTCTCCCGCAGGCAGAACCTTGTAGGAGAGATACGAAAGGGCTTTCTTTGGGGATGCCTTTTCCTCTCCGTTTTTGAACTAGGGTTCCCACAAGCCGAGGCACCTCGGCCTGTTCTGAGAGGCATATGTTCCGGGGTCACTGAACTTGGGCTTACGGTAAGAGTTGTTCCCTGATCCCATTGGAATAGTCGGCCAGCTGCGTCCTAAACTGGTCGAGGCACGGAAAATGGAATGCTGCGCCGTACAGAAAACTCCTCTCCCGCTATCGGAAGGGCGTGGGACAAGTACCCAATGTACGACCTACCTGATGCAGGTTTTCTAGGGTTTGTCCTGCATTACTTTTAGGCGAATGCCGGGTAGGATCCTTAAAGTATAGCCCGGGGGCACTAGTTAACCCTTGGCTGCCTTCCTCTACCCTTCCGTATTCCCCCTTTCAAATCCATTCCTATACTATTAAAGGGAGCTGCCACCATGTGGATTACCCTCATGTAACCTGTTACCTTAAACAAAAAGTTTTTTATTGGTTTGTAAGTTCGTATTAAGCTTCCTTAGTATAAATAATCTACATGGAAGAAACGAATTACGATATTAAGACATCTGAGAAATTTAGCTTTGAAAGTTGAGACTACAAGATCTGTGTTCTACGTCAAATATACTGTCCAAACCTACAATAACTGTAAAATTTCTAACTTTTGCAAGCAATTATCTCTTACTTCTGAAACATTCCACAACACACAAACATTCTCGATCTGCCTGTAGACGATAAATTAAATTTAAAAACCGTGCTCATTTCGTTCCGAAAGATTACAACTCAAACATGCCGTGGGAATAAAGTTTTAAGCAGTTCTTTTGAAAACTTGGTACCTTGCGGAATCTTCATAGTATAATTGCAGTATCCGTTCGGGTTTCGATGAGGTCCTGAGTGGAATCAGTTGTATTTCATTTCACTTTATGAAGGTTGATGTGTCACTGTGGAATAGTGTGAAAGGTATCTGCCTGAAACTGCATATGTGGTATTTACACACATTATTACCCTTAAAAGTCATAAATTACGCATTTCAGTTCGTGTAAATTTAGTTGTACTCCTTGTGTAAAGATTTTCTTAAATTAAATTACTCTTACTGTATATGTGACATTTACACACATTATTATTCTTAAAAGTCATAAATCACGCATTTCAGTTCGTGTAAATTTATTTGTACTCCTTGTGTAAAGATTTTCTTAAATTAAATTACTCTTACTGTATATGTGATATTTGCACACATTATTATCCTTAAAAGTCATAAATTACGCATTTCAGTTCGTGTAAATTTAGTTGTACTCCTTGTGTAAAGATTTACTTAAATTAAATTACTCTTGCCTGGCATCGTTTTTTTTTTCACTTTACATTAATTACCGTGCACAACTCAGTCTCACGGAATCTCTCTATCAGGGAATAAATAGGGCGCAACTACAGTGTAAAATGCATACATATCAATATTTTCGGGCACCACCGCTTCGCTTCGTTTAGGAACGGCTGCTCGCCGCGTCGATTCCAAAATGGTCCAATTACTCAGACACGACTCCTCTATCACTTAACAATCCTTGCGCCTTTCGCCGAATATAATGATAATTAAATCGACTAAATAAATATGTTTGTGTCATACACTAAAAAATTACTTTGAATACTATTTCTTTGATATTCACAACCAAAACAAAACCTTGTAACATCAAAGTCAAAGATTCAACCCCCAATACCACGTCCAATGATATCCAACTTTGACTAAACCTCACGCTGCCGCCAACCTTACGTGTTTGTTGACACTCGTCTACATGTATCATGTATACGACTCTTTTTATCTACTTCTTGGTATGTGTATTGCAAAAAATAGCAATATCTCGAAAAATGTTCTGACTATCTGTAAATGAGAAAAAAACTACGAACAATAAAATTTATTAAGCTGTTTTAAAATTTAGAATTATTGTAACAATATCAAATTAAGAATAATTTCGAAATTAAAATACAATAAATCTATTTTAAAATATTAATATAATATTATATATATATATTGTAATAATCAACTTGTAGGGTTATTTAAATTAAACAATTAACAAAAAAAATTAATTAAAATTTGAATAATAAGCCACACGTTGAAGACGTCGAATCTAAAATGATTAAAAAAGGTGGTCTTAGATCATAGGAATAATTAACAACATTTACTAAGCTTTAAAAGAAATTTATTATTGTTGATAAATTTTACAATGTACAAAACCTATTTTTCATGCCGAATTTCATTTATTAATTCCTGGCATTTTTGAACATTCAGTTCTTATATCATTACAATCAAATTCGTCGAATCTCTTATCTCAGGGCCATAACTGGGTTTGATAATTAGAACAAAATCAATGTATAACCTGACAATTAACAATTAAAATATAAAAAGTTAACCTAAAAAGATATGAAAATAAGTGAAAAGAAAACTGAACAAAATCTAACTATACCTTTTTAATTATCGTTTACAAATTTATATCAAAGTATTGTTACTCACTGACCGTCTGTTTGGTACCAGATCTCTCTCTTGTATATTGAAAACTACCACACTAAAAGGCAATTTTTACACAGACTCTACACTTCATTGAAAATTTTAATAAACACGATTAAAATACTCGTCCTCTTCTATCTGGAACCTCCAATGAGCCGCTCCCTTCGGTCTGCTAGTGGATGCCGGTCCCCTCTATGTGATAATTGTTCAATCAGCGTGAAGCAACCATTTGCTTCACCGTGTGAAAAGTATTAAATAAATCTCTCGGTAAAATATTTGCTTGCTTTCATGTAGAAATACAGGAACTTGCCACTCGTACTTTATATCTGCAAACTTTACTGTTCGTTGGTTTAGGTGAACTAAACTATATTATCTCCCCGTCGACTTTTAACAGTTTCATCTCTCGTACGCAGAATTTTGACTCCACCTTTTAATCGCCGATTCCAGAGTGGTTCTCCAAGTGCATACTGAGTTTAAGCGCGCCGTCTCCATTGTTGAACAAAGGAAAACCCCACCTTCATTGTCGCCTTTACGCATTCGTACCGCTAACAATTATATTAAAAACAATTAATGGTCTGTTTAATTGGCATTACAATATATATATATATATATATATAAATTTGCGAGGTGACAGACAAAATGAAGTGATTATATAAATACCACACGGCCGTGAAAACGACTTCCAACACCCGACTGTCCAAAACCCCGCGGTTCAGCACGACAAAAGCCCGCCTGTATTGTTGCCTTGAAATTGGTGCCGCTAACAATCCACCATAAATATCCAATTATCAAAATCATTAATGGCCTCTAATTAGTATTACAATATATATATATATATATATTGTAATACTAATTAAGTAGGCCATTAATTATTGATATAATAGGATTGTTAGCGTTACAAATTCAACAGACAACAATGTGTTGGCGGCTTTGTTCGAGTTGCAAGCGCGTGTCTGGCAGTCTGGCGAATATTGTGATCGAGAGAGGGAGGAGAATTTAAGAGTACGAACAGCGTGGTCCAAGCATAGAAATTAAACTGATAGACTTATATGTTTTAAAAATCTAAGGAAAAAGATCTGGAAGGAGAGACAAGTTATAAAAAACCTGCAAAGCTGAAACAAAAGTTTAGCGCCATGTTCAGATACATAGGCGTTCCGAAATAACATTTTCAGGAGGAAGGTTTTGAAATAATACGTCCGACTGTTGACCGGAGGAATAATACAAGAACTACAACCGTGTGCTTTGGTCAAGTGTAGAATCAGTGATTAATGGCCTTTTAGTGAATTGTGTCCCCAACCTCCAAAACTAAGTTTGGTACCAGCAGGACAGCTGTAAATACAAACCAATATAATTAAATTCTGTAAACGGTAACTAAGGGTATAGTCAGATTTCGGTCCTTTTCATTTTGTTAGATTTCGTATTCAGTTCGTTTCAATTTGGTTGAATTGTTAATTATTTAATTCATAATTTTGATTGTTCTTACTTATTAAACCCAGATAAACACCCTTAGAAAAGAGTTATTAAATTTGATTGTTTGTGAAATATAAAAGATTGTATTTTACTTTGAACGCCACAAATTATAAAATAAAAACATTTGTTTTGTAAATTTTGAAATTATTGAATTCGGCGTGCAAACCTAGGGCAAATCATTTGTAAAACTAAATGAACACCTGTTGAAATAATCTTTGACAATTAAAAGGTTTTTATTGTAATCATTTTGTTAAGTAATTCATTAAATAATTAGCTTCCTATTAATCATTACTATATATATAAAATATAATATGTAAGGTATGACTGTAGCACATTCGCCATTTTGTTTGTAACTTACATTCAAGAACTTACTTTCCGCATAAAAGGTTTGTTTCGTTTTTGGTTTCTATTCAGGCTATATATTCTTCGTAATTCGTAAAATTGTTCTGTTGTATAATGATCAGACAACTAACTATATTTTTATACGTATTTGAAGTTTTTTAAATTTTTAATTGAATTTGGAACACGATTTCATTTTTTTTACAGACATATTAAAATAATAGATTCGTAGAAGTTTGTAATTTAACATATTTGTACAATTTATATTAGAGTGCTATAGAAACGTAAAAAAGAAAATAAACAATTTACGAGTATGTAAAGGTGTTCAAAATTATGCATATGAAAAGCTGGCCTCCATTTTGTGAGTTCATGAAGAGGATTTAAAAGGAAATTTAATTAATAGGAGAAGGAGCGAGGGCTTGAATGCCAACACTTATTATGAAGCCAAGCAATCGATAACCCTCACACAGTGTTCACAGCCAACAGAAACATACGGACATTTAACATCACGAAAGAATCCTCCTCTTTCTATGTATAGTTTTGAATATGAAATAGGTTTTTGTAACGGGAATAATATTAAGAGGTTCATTTCTGTAATAATAACTGGAGAAGTAAAATACTTGTTTCTCTACCTCATGTTGAAAGTGAAAGATTGCAATTATAACAGTATTTTAGCTTTGAAATGGACAAAACACTTGAGTTTAGAATAGTAATTTTTGAAGTCATGAACTGTTTCAGGGAAAATATGTACTAAAAGTGAAACTGAGATTTTCAGAAATATTTTACATATTATTCTAATATTTTATAGGCCTATGTAAAATAAAATTGTCTCTACAGTTAAAAACAACCTGTGCTGAATCCTTGAATGCTAACTACGAATTTCTGTTCTTTCTTATTGTTGCAGGTGAAATAAATGCAACAGATTCATTTTTATTATATGTACCTGTACTTGATACGAAATCCATTACCCCGGCTCATTGCATTATCTGCCCTCACAGAGAATCAAAACAATCAAGCCGTATGCAAATAAATAAAAGGCTGTATAAACGCCATGCGCTTTGTCGCAAATAGAGTTTCCTGTATCGCATTAAATTTGCATTCAGCTTCATAATCCAATTCCATAGTGGCTTATTGGAAGTCAATACCGTACCCGTAAGGTTAACAGAATTCCCTATGATGGTAGGAAACATTTCCACTGGTCCTATCACTGGGATCCAGAGTTGTTTCACAAATCCCTTTGTAATTTGTTACGACCGGACTATAAAGATATGGATAATTGATTTGATTGTACACGCACACATCACGGGAAAAACTTTAACGGATATTTTGAAAGTACTGTGAATACGAGCACAACACCACTTTACTTGATTACTAACTTATTATTAGATAAGTGTTTCCCAAACTTTTTTTACCTTGTCCCACAATACTTTCTAATGCCATCCTATGTAACATATGCATATTTTCCTATATTCAAAAATTGAATATTTCCCAAAAGAAGACTAAATAGACCTTGTTCAGGACAAAAGACTAGGTTTTAGGAAGAAATGGCTAGGATATTTTTAAGAATAAACAGCAAGTAAATTTTCAAACCATATAATAGTAAATTAAATTCAAGTTAAAAATATGAAATATTTTAATTTTTATTTATCATTATTTTATATGTTTCAAAAAATTCAACATTCACTGTGAAGCCAAATCTGGGTTAGTGACTGACACCTTGTGCTTGCTGCAGAAATATTTTAGTCAGAATTTAGTTAGTTTCAGTCTCAAGTCCTCCCAGAAGATTTATTCTCTTTAGTAGCAAATTATTTACGACACTAAATCCACGTTCAGCTAAATATGAAGATGAAAATTGTAATAATAGCTCCCTTGCAAAATTGGTTGAATTTGAGTATTTAATTTCTGTTTCATCACAAAGTCTGGTCTGTTTTGAGAGGTGTATGTTCCGGGGTCGGAGACCTTGGGCATACGGCAAGAGTTGTCCGCTATTCCCATTGGAATAGTCGGCCAGCTGCCTCGTAAACTGGTCGAGGCACGGAGAAGGGAATGCTGCGTCCCCACAGCAAACTCCTCTCCCGCTATCGGAAGGGCGTGGGACAAGTACCCAATGCCCGACCTACCCGATGCAGGTTTTTCTAGGGTTTTTCCTGCATTTCTTTAGGCGAATGCCGGGTAGGATCCTTAAACCATAGCCCTGGGGCCCTAGTTAACCCTTGGCTACCTTCCTCTACCCTTCCGCATCCCCCCTTTCTAATCCCTTCCTATGCTATTAAAGGGGAGTTGCCCTCATGTAGCCTGTTGCCCTAAAAAAAAAAAAAAGTCTATCCGGCGGTCCTTTTATATTGAACAAAGTTTTAACAGTAATTTGCATTTCTGTGAGTTCCTCTTGGTACAGAATTGAAAAATGAGACACTAACATTGGCTGCATTATACAGGTTGAAAAATCAAATGGTCGCGTCAACCTGTTGGTTATTGGCGACCCTCTAAAAGTATTTACATAATTAAGTTACAGTAGGTTAGAAAATTTCCAATTGTGAACAACGTTGCAAATAGCGGATGTCAGTTTTGCGTCGGAGACGAACTCCAGGAGGTTCTTGTCGCCGTGGTGTGTATGCAGAAGTCTTCTCCAGAGAACTCGGCTAAAGTCCTCCTGCGTATATCCTCATATTTTGTCCATTCAAATCTAATATGCTGGATGGTGAGGGCTTGATCACATACATCACAGGTGGGCTGATCTGTTCTGGAAAAAAGATATTCGTGTGTGAGTTGGGGGTGCAAAGTTCTAATTCTGGGGACTATTATTTGTTGTTTTTTTGAGATGTTGTTGAGGTGGCACAGATCTGCTGATGTTTGCAGGTTCTGATGGAAGAAGCCGTTATTTCCTCCTCTCCTCGTGTCCTGCCAGCTACCCTCCACTTTTCCTGTACATTCTTTTAGAATGTCAGAGGCTGTACAGGTTGGGGCTTCGTACAATGTTAGAACTTCTAGTGCAGTGTCCGCCAGTGCGTCCACCTCCTCGTTTTCCCTGCGATGCCCGCATGAGCCGGGATCCAGACAAGCTGCACGGAATTCCCTCGCGAACTGCAGAGATGTAGGTTAGCTCTGATTATTTTAGGCTCTCGTAAGTGCTTTAGTGATTGCAAAGAGTCTGTTAGGATCATAATTCTGTTGACTGAAACTGAGGAAGAAGCCTGTGAGGGCTATTCCCTCGCAGGCAATACCTGCGAGGTATGTTCTCTCTCAGGCAGAACCTTGTAGGAGGGATACGAAGTGGCTACCTTTGGGGATGCCTCTTCCTCTCCGTTTTTGAACTAAGGTTCCCACAAGCAGAGGCACCTCGGCCTGTTCTCAGAGGTGTATGTTCCGGGGTCACTGACCTTTGGCATACAGTAAGAGTTGTCCGCTATTCCCATTGGAATAGTCGGCCAGCTGCCTCTTAAACTGGTCGAGGGGCGTGGGACAAGTACCCAATGCCCGACCTACCGGATGCAGGTTTTTCTACGGTTTTCCCTGCATTTCTTTAGGCGAATGCCGGGTAGGATCCTTAAACTATAGCCCGGGGGCCCTATTTAAACCTTGGCTACCTTCCTCTACCCTTCCGCAGCCCTCCTTTCAAATCACTTCCTATGCTATTAAAGGGGAGTTGCCCAACGTGGATTACCCTCATGTAGCCTGTTGCCCTAAAAAAAATGTTGATTGAAGATTTCAGGCAGTATTAAACTGTCATTGCTATTGCGAAGGTTTCAGCGGTGGTGCTAGAAGCAGAATTATGGATGGCTATTTTCCTGGTGAGGTTGGGAAGAATAACCGCACAGGTAGTGCCTACTTCCGTTTTTAAGGCATCTGTGTAAACCAATGTTGGGTTTCCATGCTTCTTTATATGAGCATCGAGGTGCCCTAAGGATCTTCTTGGGAATCAAGGTCAATGATGTATCTATTTGTAGGTCGATAAACTTCCATGGAGGAAGATTAGGTGTAGTATTGTGGTCTATGTTGGTGATGGTGAACTGGAGACTGCGAAATAGTTTGGCTGATGCATTATGAAAAGGAAGGGGACGTTTGAGGTTGTAAACGTAATTCAGGTTGGGTCGACTAGATTGTGCTCTTACATTCATGAAATTTGCCTACAGGGACTTTATTGTGTACTTAATTGTGCTTATTCTTCTCCGGAATGCAAGAGGAATGTCTTTTCCTTCGCTAAGGAGTCTAACTACCGGGGTGGTTCTCATACTCCCTGTAATTACTCTCAAGGCTTCATTCTGTTTCAAATCTAGTTTCTTGAGAGCGGATTTGGGAGCGGAGCAATAAATATGGGCCCCGTAGTTCAGCTTTGATAAAATGATCGCCTTATAGGTGGTTGAAAGCAATTTCGCGTTTGGAACCCTATTGTGAGCTACAAGTGCTTTCAGGATGAGCTTTATTGCCTCAATTTGAAGGTTCCTGATATGTTCAATGAAGTTTAATCTAGAATCCCAGGTTAGACCCAGTTTCCTGGCGTGTTTCACATAGTCTATGCTTACATCATTAATCTTCAGGGGAAGTGGATTTAACTTTCTACTACGGGTAAACAGGATGGCTTTCACTTTGTCTGGATTGAAGTGGTATCCTATATTATTAGCCCAAGCATCTAGGTTACACAAGGATTGCTGAATGATAGACGTAGAATGGTGCAGGTTGGCTCCCTTGGTGAGGATGACTGACTATACCATCAGCGAACATTTCTACCCTAACCGGTGTGGTCATCGCTGTTTTTATATGGTTTACCGCAATGAGGAATAGTATGACGCTTAAACTTGTGCCTTGTGGGATGCCATTTTCAATTTCGATAGTGCCAGAAGTAGCATTATTAGTTTTAACTTGTATGCTCCTTTTCATTATTATATTATTTATACATGAAAGCATGTGTCCGGATATCCCCATGTCGTGCAGATTTTTTCTTCTATTACAAATTCTAGTTTTGAGCCTTATTTTCTTATTTACTGAGTCCTCAGAAATATACATTCGTACCATTGTGTCACGGTTATTCATTAATAAAAATTATGTGGATAAACAAAATAATATTTTTCTTATCTGAGCTCGCTAAGCCTTTCATAATGTACATTCACGACGCCCATTGCAGCTGTTGTACCTAATTAAGTTCTTATTTCATTTAACAGGCAGTGTTCGTGTTAAGTGGCAGTAGACAACTACTTTGTTTACGCATCGTGCAATAACGTACGTTCTGTTTCTTCACTAGGCATAATAATAATCAATTCTCTTCAATTTACCTGAAGCTTATATTACTCCAAACTTTCAAGTGTGACTCAGTAGAAAGCACAACTCGTAACAAATGTTAATATCAAATTGAGATTCCAATAATTTTTCCGTTTTGTACGAGTTAAATCGTAGCTGACGGTTGGTTTTTAAACTCTCGTCGGGCTTATTTTCGAATTGCCCCCCCCCCCCCCCCTGTGGGACGTGCGACACACGTTGGGAAACACCGTATTAGATGGAACAAATCACTCGCGCTGTACACACTGCCCGTTATAATATCCTCATTTGTTTTTGAACATATATCTTTTATTCTGGAACCTCAATTATTCGTAAACATCATTGAAGACTTTTTCGTGCATTCCTTTACTGGTTTTTGTGGGGAAGAGTAAATTTGACGCAGATCAAAGGTGAAATAGGTATTATGCCAAATCCTCTAATGCAAAAACCGTTGATAGCGAAAGTAAATTAATAAAATATCGAAAATTACGGTAACGTGTTTTTTTTAGGTGTAGACAGGCTATGTAAAGGGTAATCCACATAGTGGCAACTCCCCTCAGAAATGGATCTGAAAGGGGGGATGCGGAAGGATAGACGAAGGTAGCCAAGGGTTAACTAGGGCCTCCGGGCTATGGTTTAAGGATCCTACCCGGCAATTCGCCTAAAAGTGATGCAGGGAAAACCCTATAAAAACCTGCATCAGGTAGTTCGGGCAATTTTTTCTTGTCCCACGCCCTTCCGATGGCGGGAGAGGGGTTTGCTGTGGGGTCGCAGCTTTCCCCCCGCCGTGCTTGACCGGTTTAGGAGGCAGCTGGCCGACTATTCCAATAGGAATAGCGGACAACTCTTACCGTATGCCCAAGGTCCGTGACCCCAGAACATACACCTCTCAAAAAAGGCCGAGGTTCGAAAACCAGAGAGATGTGAAGGCATCCCCAAAGGTAGTCTTCTCCAGAGCCCTATGGGAAGGTTTACCTGCGAGAGAATCCTCTCGCAGGCTTCCTAGCTGTCAATAGTTGTAGAAGTTCCACATTTATTAGCCTTACAGTTTAATTAACACAATAAAGAGATTATGTTCCATAAATTATCAATTTAAAATTTCAACCACAAAATTTTATTTTGGAACGTTTGGGTGATCAGGTACGATATTAATTCCGTATATGGTCGAATTACCTGTTTATAATATATTTATAGGAAAATAAATTATACATCGTCCAATTTTATGCTTAAGTTTTATGCAAAAATATGCAGGTTTAACCCCGGATTGTTATTCAACCATTTATGGAATTGATTTAGTTTGTTACAGCATTTTATAGTAAAATGTGACGAATAAATTCACGGTGCTTAACTTGAACAGCACGCAGTCTGACTTCACAAAAACGTATCCCAACTGGAAAAACCAAGCGATGCGATGCTGTCAGACAAGGCAATACGAAGTTGGCAGGCATAAAGCTTATGGGGCAGTTCACGTCATTCACGAGAACTGCGCAACATTCACTTGGCAATATTCGAATGCGTTGAGCCTAACCCACTTCTGACTACAGAATATTGAAATAAAAGGAAGTATTTTCAACTTCTATTAGTTGAATTTCAACATACACCATAAATTGTGATGAAAATTAAGAATGCCTGCTTTGTAGTTATCACTCCTACATATCGATTTAAAATTCTGCATAAGCTGAGCGATTAACGTTGAATTATAACTTTAAAACGGCATTAATAATAATTTGCAACTATTTTGTTGGAAAATGAAGAATTTCATTTCATGCGAGACATTTTAGAAACAAATTGTTACTTGAGGAAAATAAAACTCAATACATATTCAACTAGTTTCTTACTCTGGTAGACAAATTATCTCCGTCTTATAATACTTGTAAATATGTAAGTTTTCTGAAATACAAAATAATTCTGTTTGAAATTTTACTACAATATCGTAATATTTTACCAGGATGGAAAAATATCGTCCGGACCAGGAATCGAACCTGATCCTCCCGCTTATCTATGTCGACATTATTTTATCTTGATACTTTAATTCAAATTAACCGTTGCCTTTACTACTTACAGTGAAAGCTAGTGAAAGCTTTTCTCTATATTCTTGTATCGTAATATATATGCAGACACAGAACTAAAAAAATACTTAATTTTGGTATATTTATCCATTAGATTTTTTAAAAACGAAATTGAGTTTAAAATGAAGCTTGGTCTTAATTTTGTTCCAATTAAGACACAACTTAAAAACCGATAAAATTTACCCTCTTATCTTCTGAATTATTTCCGTCTATTCTTACATGAACTATGAAATGTCAATAACTTAATATGATTCAAAAGTATTTTTTATGGCCAATAAAGTGTTATTTGTGTGAAATGGTTCAAAGAATGGTATTGTTACAATAATATTACAAAATTTGTGTGAAAGAAACTGATTAATACGAGAAGCGGGAGTATAATTAAAGTGATTGTTCAACCTGATTTTATGAAAACGTCAAAATTATAATTTGCAAACAAAACAAGTATTATTTAATAGCCCCGTTTTGGCTATATCGATTGCTTAATCAACTAAGATGGTATTCGAAAACAAATATATTCTGGATTTACTGTCAGTTTGCTTGTATCTTGCAACAGAAATTTATAAAAACAAATTTAATTAAATGTTCGCTAAGGTTATGTACATACTTCAAAATTATCTGACATTTTTCTTTCATATAGATTCACTAATTGTCTTTGTTATATCGGTTACCGCACACCTGTGAGAAATTTTCTTTCAACACGGGCTAGAGTGATTGGTGGGTTCGGGTTACGTTACCTGCCTCGGTTGAAACTCTGTTTGAACTGGTTTTGGAGGAGCCCCTATACACGTGGCCTGATCCGAAGCTTTGATTGGTTACCCGCCTTCTACAAGTGGGTTTTCACTCGGGAGGTTTCTTTTTCTAAATTTCGGAGCTGCTTTCAGTCTTTAGTCTTGCTACAAACACTTCGGAGTTAGCAAGGCTCCTGGGTACACTATACTCAGTCTTGTTCTTTTTATTATAAACGTTGTCTTTAACTGCATAGCGCTGTTCATGTCTGTGGAAGGTACTTAGTTACCAAGAACCCCACATTATCGACTTTCCTATTTTCCTTTCGGCACTGAAAAAGATAAGACGCTGAATTTTTCTCCGACCTGATCCTCCTGAGCCTATTCCTTTCCGCGACTTCGCTAGAAGTAAAATTCCGTTACATAATTCTTATTTTGATCTCTCAGTTTTAGCAGGTACGCAATATTACATTTATATGTAAGATAAAAACGTTGTCGATTAAGAAATTGTGATATATTTTTTAAATATGTTATTCTGATTTATTTAACCACTAGCTGGGATCACGGTGTTTCCGAGGTATTTCGTTACATAAGCCTGAAAAAGTATTTAATTCTACATTAATATATTAGTCAGGAAGCAAAGCAGATGAAATATTCGCGATTCGAAATATATATATATATATATTGTAATAAAAACAGGTTAACGATTAATTTGCCACACGTTGGTGAAGCCATAAATGTAATAAACACCTTGATAGGTTAAATAAATGAATCAATTAACAAAAAAAATTAATTAAAATTTGAATGATAATGAGCCACACGTTGAAGACGTCAAATATATAATGATTAAAAAGGTGGTCTTAAATCATTGAAATAATTAACAAAATTAATTTAAGATTTAAATTAAAAAATGTTATTATTGTTGAAAAATTTACATTGTATAAGATCTATTTTGCACGCCGAATTTCATCCAGTTAACAACAAATACTTTTATTTTTCATTTATTAATTTGTGGCATTTTATGAAAATACAGTTCTTATATCATTACAATCAAATACGTCGAATCTTTATATCTGAGTTTGATAATAAGAACACTCCAACTAAAACATTAACAATTCAATTCATTGAAGTTAAAATAATACAAAATTAAAATACTAGAAACAAAAGAAAACGAATGAAAAGAAAAACGCGAACGAAATCTGACTATACCCTTTAATTATCGTTGACAATTATTAATAATTGTCTTGTTTTCACGACGGTACTTCTGGTACCAGTTTGGATTCTTCTTGCTTGAATTTAACACTCACTAAAACAGGCCATTCATTACTTACTGATTCTACACTTAAGAATTTGAATACACGTGGTCGATTTCTCTCGTGTGTCTGCTATCCGGGAATCTGGATTAGTCCACCCTCAGCCGGTTGCTGGATGTAGATTTCCTCAAACTCTCTCGATGTGACAACTAGTTCAATTTGGGCAGCAAAAAACGTCTGCTGCCAAATTGCGATTTTATGTGTCTCTTCGCCAAACTGCTTACTCGCGTTTTATATAAACTATCATATCTCACCGTTGAACCCCTTGGATAACAGTATTCATGCTTTTAAGTTAGCAAATTTTTACGGTGTTATTACTTTATGTGGGCCGTTCTGTCTCGTGTCTCCGTGCAGACTGACTGTTCACCAGGCGCGCGGTTTTTCAGTTTCCTTTGTTAAACAAAGGAAAAACCTGCCTTTATTGTTGCCTTTACGCATTTGTACCGCTAACAATTTAATTATTATTCAATTAATAGCCTGTTTAATTGGTATTGCAATATATATATATATATATATATATATATATATATATATGATACTCTTAGTACCTTAAGAGCGTCCAAAATACTCCCGGTGCGTTGAGAGAGTAAAAAATATTCTTAGTTCCTTTAGAGACCTAAAAACTATACACGGTACTCTAACACTGTCAATAAGACAGTTAATTATACTCCCGGTACCCTAACCGAGTCAAAATTTCTTCATGTACCTTATGAGTGTCAGGAATACTCCCGCTACCATTGAGAGTAAAAAATACTCCCGGTATCATAAGAGAGTCGAAAAACAACGATATATTAAGATAGTGGAAAATAATAACGGTATCTTAAGAGACAAAAATACTCTCACTAATCTTAAAGTGTCAAAAATACTCCCTGTACTTTCTTTTATCGAGACAAAATACACCAAAAAATGTCGTCGAAATTGCTCCACGTGTTAAAGATTGTACACGGAACTTTGTTTTCCCCTTCCAACCCCATTTGTAGGGAATATTTTTATGTTGCACCTCCACCCATACCCCTAATGGTGTTCCCCTCCATTACCGAAAGTGGTAGAATGTATATACGAACAACATAAGTAGAAACACTATGAATCATATTCACCCTGTAAAATATTTTCGACGCAAATATCAGCGGTTTAGCTCGTTACAAAATTTCCATTCCCTCCCCTAGGGATGGTAGTCGTGTTTTTCCCCTACGAATATATCCTCGTTAGAAAACAGTCAATTTTATTTATTAGATTAATATTTACATGATTATTTTTTGACATAATTTTCGTCATCCAAGTTTAAATACATTACATTCTATCTGTTAAAAACAATATTTTTTAATTAAACTAAATGAGCAGGGTTTTAAATTAAATTTCTTTCGCAGCCCAAATTTTGATTATTACGAAGGCAGGAAGTACAGTCAGAGCTATCTATCGGGTAATGCAGCAGCTACTTTAGTTTGCTCAATGGCTACACGATACCGCTCAAATATCACCCCCGCACTTAGTTTAACATTTCGTTAATGCGATGGCGGCACGATCACTGACGCACTGTTGGAAAGTACTTGCTTCAAAACTTTAATTGAATCACAACTAATCGCTGTCATTAGTTTACATTATCACCCATTTACATTTTCCCATAATATTTAATATAGAGAGATTGATGAGCAATTAAAACAACTCTGTTAGTATAACGAGATAGGGCAGCGTATCGAATTTTATATTTTTTACATTGCTTTGAAAAATTTACGACCATTTCTATACCTTTTTTTATCATAGGTATTTTAACAAAACACTTTGAGAGAAGTCTTCCAGTTCTTAAAGAGGACCGTTGCACATCAATTGACAAATATTTTACTAGGCAGATCATTCAATTACGAAATCTCGTGATTTGTAGAAATAATTATATAATTTTTCAGCGACAACGCCCTTTGGCAAGGTACCACTTTCACACTGGTAAAGACAAGCAACTCGTACAAATATACTCTTCCATTTTCACTTCAATTTCTGATCATTATTCAGCACACCTCTTCTGGTATTTGGTTTTATGCATATATTATCTGTTAACACCGCAATAACTGCCTGTAGAGACTTAAATTCTGTAATATAGGTTTACACTAAAAGTTACTAGAACCATAATTTCATACCTACTTCTTGAGAATCGGCAGTGGATGAAGTGCATGCCATCATCGACACATAATAAAATATTTTGTTCTCAAAATATTAATTGAAAATTTACTGAAAGTGAAAATGGCCTATCGAGTTGTAATGTTAAAGTGAATTACATTCTTTTTAATAAACTTAATTAGCAATCTTCCACACTTAGCCAACGATACTTTCCGTACAATTTTATTCATTTCAACTTTATCATAAGCAAAATTTTATTGATGCTAATGGACTTCCAAAAAAAATACTATGATTTTCAATTATTTCTTTATCATAATGAAACGCGAGGACTCGGTTTAAGAAAAAACTTTGGTTTCTAGCGTAATTTCTGTAGATCTTCCAAACGGTGGAAGGAAACGCAACAACGTAACTTATAACTCCACACAATAACTCCTTTATAGAGTTCGACACATTTATTGCCGGTTCAGTTAAGTGTTTTTCTGTGCATATGCCCCTGCTAACACCCCAACCCTCGTGCATTGACAGTTAACTACTTATTGGAATAGTCGGCCAGCTGCCTCCTAAACTTTCGAGGCACGGTGAAGGGAATTCTGCGTTTCCACGTCAAACCCCTTTCCCGCCATCGGAAGAGAGTGAGACAAGTACCAAATGCCCGACATACCTGATGCAGATTTTCTATGGTTTATCATGCATCACTTTGAGGCAAATGCCGGGTACAATCCTTAAAATACAGCTCGGGGTTCTACTTAACCCCTGAAACCTTCCTCTACACTTCCTCATCCCCTCTCTCAAATCCCTTTTTATGCTATTAAAGGGGAGATATCACCACATTGGTTACCCTTATATAGCCTGATACTCTAAAAAAAATCCGCCTCTACTCTAATCATTGTAATTGTTTTTCTCTTTTTGTAGCTCTAAATTTGATCTTGATGAAGTCGCAAAAAAGCGACGAAACTTTGTTTAATTATACATCAATAAATTTTTTGACTTAAAATTGGCTATTGTTTATTTATTTATTAGTTTTTCTCGATACTCAATATATATATATATATATATATATATATATTGTAATAAACACATTGGAATTAATAAAATCGGTGTAATAAACAAAAGATTAATTAACAAAATTTTATTTTTTATTATACAACTAATTTGCCATACGTTGAGGCGACATTTTATTTAATAAACAAATCAAAATTAACAAACAATATTTTATATAGAATTTATTTGGGCCTTCTAAGTAAAGAAACAACCTTTATATTTACGTTAACAATCAAATTCCTTTATAATCTAAGAAGTTAAACAATGAAACAAAAAAAAAGAGAAAGCGAAATCTGACGACTTTACCTTTAATTATCGTTTACAATACTTGATTAAATTTGTTTGTACTTACAACACATTGGCTGGTATCAGGCTTAATTCTATTGGACTAGGGCTTACCTCACAATTTACACTAAAAGGCCATGGAATCACTGAATTTACACTTGATTAAAAAAACACGGTCGTAACTTTTGAGTCTTTCCTCTGGAAACTGGAAACCTCTTCTCCTGCCGGATTATTAGTTGGACATATTGTTACAAAATTGTCTGTCTGTGGAATTGACGACGGTCACGGTACTTATAGAAATTTTATTGTGGCGCTATATATTAGGTTACTCGTTGCAGCTGTACGATGGATTTTACTGTCCAAAACTTTATACTCAAATTTAAGACTTGTAACCTTTCCGGCCAGATCTATATAACTGCCACGCTGTTCGTTGTACGCCTCTCAATTTCCGACTTCCACACCCGACTTCAACACCAGACCGACTGTTTCAGAAAAGCGCTCGCCTATCCATTGTTGCCTTTAAAAATTTCTACCGCTTACAATCCACCATAACTATCCAATTATTAAATTAATTAATGGTCTCTAAGTAGTATTACAATATATATAATAACTTTTAGTTTGAGCTAAGGTACAGAAATTACTGAAGAGGTTCTGGTTTAAGGAAAGTCCAGTGCCGTCTCTTCTTCATCGTCGAGAGGAAGACTTCTAGGACAGGAAAATAGGAAAGTCTATAACGTGGGCTTCTTGGTAACTAAGTACCGTCCGAGACATGAACAAAATCAGAAACTGCTATGAATATAAAGGTGTAGTTTAATATAGAAAAGCAAGAGCAGTAGAAAGAGAGAAAACCCTCCTCCCAATTGAAGAACATTTTCTTGACGGCGAGGAACCAATCAAAAGGTTCAGATCTTCTCAGTTGATATGTAGTGGGGCGCAGCTAAACCGGTTAAAATAGGGTTTGTACAACGTTTGCACCGAATTCGGAACCGATTGAAAATTTTTTATCCTATTGTCTCCACGCAATACATTCTCCCGGTGCCCGAGTGAGGAAAACCTTATCACGAGTGTGTGGTAGAGACCAAAATAATAAAGTAAATTGAGAAATACATACAACAAAATATTATATATAAAAATCCAATATACGTGCATTTAATGGTAAAAACCGATACTCCAATACATATGATCACTTACTGTTAAATTAACTTCCTTGCTTTGATATTAATTTTCTCTGCTTTTAGTTTTTCACCTGGTTTTTGGGACGTGTCATACATATTTGGAAACTTTAGTACGTATTTGCTAGTTATTGACATTATATTATGTTTAAGTTATTTTATTATGTTTAAGTTATTTTATTATGTAACGCGTGTTTACAAATTACATTATTTATACTATAATTTATAACTTAAAATAATTATATGGACTATATATATATATATGTATATCTTTGAAAGCGGAAAAGATGGTTGCTGAGTGAAAAAGCTCTAGATGGGATCTTTTGATATAAATTAATAAAACTTCAAAAACTTTGCTGAATCTCGGAGAGGTTTGAAATAATTAGTTTGGAGAAATATTCGTGTACCATATGAATGACTGGAAAACGAGTGCGAGGAAAGATTATCAACAAATTTGTAGTGACGAGCAGTCCTTTCTGATTATGAAAAGCCGTTGTGCGACAGGTTTGAGTTGAATGTTTTTTTCACTGTAGTGAGGTCGTATTTCTCCCTTGAGAGAGAGAGAGAGAGAGAGAGAGAGAAATCCGTGAGACTGAGTTATGCAAGGATAATTTTAATACCAGTAAATATTTACAAGTGGCGCCCAACGTGGGGCCAGATACAGTGGCAAAATGAGAGTAGATAAAATTATTTATCTTTTATTATTTTATATTATAAATAATGTAATTTGTAGTCACGTGTTACAATTAATGGCTCAATTCAATATTTAACTCGAGTTTCTAATTATATATACTACATTTCTCATTTTCTAGATTCGTCGGATGATAGGTACGTAGCAATACTGTAATCATTATAGAATGTAAGTAGCCAGTACGTCATGTTTTGTATGAGGAGGTAAGTTCATCGGATTTTTGGTTTCATAGTCGGGGCGTTACTGGAGGATACAGAAGGGGTGCCGACCGAAGAGCAAGGTTGTAAACGCACCTGTGAACTTTTACTACTGTTTGTTTCAGCAACGCAGCTTCCACTGTTATCTTCTCTTCCCGCGCGCCTACCATCTAGCGGAGAATTTGAGAATGAGCAATGGCGCTCCCTTCACCCCGCCTGCGACACTACAGGTGGAACGACGAAGCTCTCATAATTTTACATTTATATTTACTGTTATCATTTCAAACATATCTTAGATGTGTGGCAATTTTGTATTAATAGGACTTTGATGATTAACCAGTTCTGCATTTCTTGCATAATCGCTGTGTTTTATTAGTGCAATAAATAATCAAAACTCAAAATCACATTAAGTTAAGCATTCGTGGCACATACCGCATTATTCTTATTATTTATTTCCATTTCTATTAGTGAATATGCAACTACACATTACATTATGTTTGCATCACCCGCACAGTACTTATTTTTAATGAATGCATATTTTCGGAATACTTCACACTACTGCGGTTTACCTGTTCCGAGAGACGGATGCATGAAGTATATTACATTGCATTGTTCTAAGAACGCTGCCCAAATATGATGGGTCATTTACTGCACCTGCCTGCTATTTATAAATTTGATATTAGATTCCGCATGTCTCACATGTTGATAGCAATATTTATGTTCCTATTTCAAAAATGCTCTGTCCTTTTTGATATATGAATAAAGAAATGAGAAACGGTTAGTAACTAGTTTATACCTTTTCCACAAACACTGTAGTTTCTCGAAACAAAAACTGCTTAATTTTCTAATGACTATCTTATAAACGTACCAAAAAACAATGCTACTAGAGTACTCAGTCATATAAACGTGTAAGTCGTAATGAATCAATCTGAAGTGATCGAATCCTATTCTGAGAAATTTGTTCCATAATTTAAAATCAGTAAATTATGTTTAAACGGTATATTAGTCCGGTATGTAATTATAAATTTAAAAAATACTTTAAATTCCTTGAAACGTCACTAGCTATTCGTGTTTATCAATATTCAGTATAATATATTGATGGTAACTTACTTATTATGTTATCAGTAAAAGAACCTATCATTTTTGGACTACAGTCCACGTGTCTGATAACAATATCATTATTATTTCGTTTTATCACTTCTAAATACAATATAATAACTATATAGTTGCTAGAAGAATAACGAAATCACAGTCAAAAGAATCTACGATCACATCAAACTCATAAATATATATATACTTTGATACTTAATTTTCCAGCACATTAGGAGCTGTAGATTTTGCTGGAGGCTGAGCTTTCATTTTTGCACATCTTCATGTGGATATTAGTATTTTATGTAGTATTTTTTTCCAGTTATGAAATGAATTCTTCGTTCCTTCATCCATACGTTTTTACTTTTGCATTTATTACATTTTCCTAATTAATAAATTGACTTACACTTCTGGTGTATTATTATAAAATATATAGCTAAGAGTTAAATATATGTCTACCCTTCTCAATATTAATTAATAGACAATTGTTTTGAAATTATTTTTATAATGAATACAAGGGATTTATTACGCGCAGTTTGAATTTTGGTAGAATTTAAATAAAATCAGCTTGTAATAAGACAGTCTTTTCTGCCTAATACTGAAGTCGTCATTTATTTTTAAGTTCTTTCGAAATAAGTGAACTTATGAAATATTAATTACGTTTCGTATCATTTTGACAGTCTAATTTACATTCTTAACACTCCAAGTATATAAATGATACGCCAGAATATTTCATGGGATTTCGTAAATATATCTAACTTACTAAGTGTCACAATGCGGCGACTGTTAACAAATCACACGCAGTAAGGGTTCTGTAAATAGATGAATATTGCAAATTCTACTTTTTCGGGATGTGCATTAATAAATAATTACTTATTGACATCTATTTCGAAATCATGGATTCATTTTCTAGCTAAATGTACTGGTTAAAAAGATTTTCATTCTCGTTGTCATCAACGTCTCAAAATCATTAGTAGGCACATACAATTTTATCATATATGGGAGAAAATGCTTACATCGATTATTCATCTAAGTAGAGGCAGCCATGAAGGTAACATGTACTGAAAGATGACAGACTTTTAGGATCAATAATTTCTCCAGCAAAAAATTATACGAATAATATTTTCATGTTTCAATTTTTTTATTCGAAATTTGGGCAACGGTACCATTCTAAATTCACTCTTTACAACCAATTTCACACTCTTATCAGATCAATAGTTAGAAGAGGTTAGTGAAAACGCATTTTACTAGGCATTACTTAGGAACATCCAAAATCACTCGTAGACTGTCATTTTTTATTAATTGCTATTATGTACAATCTATTTATTGCCAACAACCAGATCTTTTTTTCGGTTTATTATCATCACTGAAATAGATGAAAATTACTTGCGAGCTTAAATTTCAATCTTCGTAAAATATTTAGTTGACCATTACAATTAATGAGTCCGCATTAAAACACCAGAAATGTTTGTCTAATTCCTAATAACTACCAAACATAAATACCATGCGATTTCCGTGACTGATGTAGCTTTTCTCCGTTCTCGCTGGGCGGCAGGACGATGACAGCGATCTGCTTTGTGTGCAACCTGCCAATCCTGAGCCACCAGGTGGGCCTGGTGTGGCAAGGCGGAAATGGCTGGGACGACCTCGTGCGCGAGCAAGTCGAAGAATCGACGCTGCGTCAGCGCCTCGGCGCCGGACGTCGAGATTCCGCCGCCCAAATCACCTCCATATCGCCACCCACCGAGACGCAGGAGACCTCGCCGCCAGGGACTACGACGGCCACTAGGCGTCGCCGCTCATCCCTCGCACAGTTAACCGACATACTGCGGGAATGGGGCGGCGGGGGCTCCCATTCGTCCAGAGCGGCTGCCGCCAGAGCCGCCAGTTCCAAAGACCCTCTATGTCGGCGAGAAACGCTCGCGGACCTCGCCAAGAGTTTGCCATGGGGGCGCTCGTCCACTACGACGTCGGCGCCCCCTTCGGAGCCGATCTCGTCCACGTTCGGCTTCCGCAGGCGCAGGGAGTCTTCGGCCGACGCCGGTCTCGGCGCCAAGCCGGGTAAGCGGAGAGACTCTTCAGCAATCTCGGAATTCAGGTCGGACTTGGCGCGTCTGTGGTCCTCGCGGAGAGAGTCAAGTACGGCTGCACCCATAATCACGATGCGCGATGTCTCCCAGCGCCGCGGTTCAGGGGAGTCGAGTCGTAGCGGTGGTCGCAGAGACTCTACAACCATCGTTGCCAGTAGCTCCCGCAGAGGGTCGGGGGAGTCAGCGCGATCTGGGCGACGCGACTCCATGACGTCCGGAGCCGTCGTCGTCACACCATCGCCACCCAAACTGCATCATCCACATCATCATCACCACCACCACTCCCACAGGCGAAGGGATTCGCGGGCAGAAGCGCCCAAGTATTATCGCCAGGAACAGAGACCGTCGACTTCTTCAACGGCATCTGACAGCGGTCCGTCGCTCGTAGCGCCTTCCACGTCCGCCTCCACGGAGACGACGGGAAACAACCAGGTCTTGCCACCCCCGACAATAATCACAAGCTCTACCACGCCTCCGGCCACGTCGCCCTGCGGAACCGGTGGCACGTCTATCCTGGTGGGACCCCCTACGAGTAGTAGCAGTACGCAATCTGGACAGGCATCTCCAGCCAGCTCATCGTCACCTGCTCATCCGCTACAGTCAACCAGGCGGGATTCAACCACACAGGTACGTCTTTACAATTATTTTCCTTTTACTGAAATAAAAGTATATTTTAACACTTTAAAAATATAAAATAATCTATTATTAACTTCACCGAGGTGACTAAAAGTAGTTTTTATGAGTAAACGTCAATTAGTAAACATTATTTAATTAAAATTATAAAAGGATAAACATATAAATCATTACCCATCCACGCAATACTCAAAATGAAGGATGATCATTAATGGATATCCTAACCAATAGTAGAAACATATTGTAAATATTACTGCAGCACTTGAAAAATTCTGGGACTATATATATACTCTACTTAGTTTTTAAGCAATTAAGAAATTCAATAACTTAATAACTCTCCAGATGTTAACTATATATGTATATATATATATATATATATATATATATATATATATATATATATAAATGAATGCCTGTGTGTCTGTATGTATCCCCTACGCGCTCCATTCATCCGATTGTGATGAAACTTTGGCGCACAACCGCGAAGGTTTCTTTTGGACTTTCAAAGCGTTAGGCAACTCCCAATTGGTGAAAATGGGTGAAATTTAAAAACATATACTGAAACATCGATTAGCGTCGATTAATTACTTTTTTCTTTTGATTATTGGTGGCGTAACGTTGAGGTCATTGCACTGTAAATAACAGCATTGTTTAGCGCAAGGAAGCAGAGATTATAATGGTTGCTGCGGATTATTGTCGAAAAGTGTACGCACACAGAACATTCAGAGTGCGTTGGTACCTTGAGCAGAATAGTTCTGTGGCATGACGAGTATAGGCAAGGAGAGTGTTTGGAAATCCTGACGAGTGTAATAGTCATTGCTAGAGCATAATAAAGATTGACGCTCCTTGAGAAAAACACAATAATATTTGGTTGTGTCGAAGTAAAGTTGATTGCATAGCTTAAGTAAAGCAATTATAATTCAAGTAATTATTTTGTGATGGGAGAAATCTATTACAAGGTTCGAGATACGAATTATTACGCTAAACCATTCGCTTTCCCATTACCGTTGCGTTTTCGTCACTTTTGAGTTTTGTCAAGTGACGAGTACCGTTGTGTCCCTCTTGGCTCTTCTTCGCACCTAAAAAAGGGGACAAGGATCCCAGAAACGTTGTGTAGTATATCTAATATCACTTTTTTGTCTGAATTGGCTATCTTTCTTATTAATTTCTCTAGTTTTGTTGTTGTTAGATTATTTGTCTGAAATTTTTTATTGTAAATTAAATTCATATTTTTCTTTTATAACTTTCGTGACAATTGAAAATCACTATCTTTATTAGAGGCCCTATAAGCGGCCCTGAAATTTATATTCGCATGAAAGCTAAGATATTTATTTAAAAACATAAAATGTGAAGAATTTCAACGTAAATCAAAATTGTAAATTAAATAATTCTTTTGTTTAATTTGGTTTAATTTCAACTTAAAATCCTGTAAACATTCTTCCTTTCTTTACTTTTATATACCACTATATATATATGTATATATATATATATATATATATTGTAATTATTAGCCTTTTATTACTTAATATTAAAAAAAATAAACTTTATTACAAGATAATACAAAAAAATACAAAAATACATTAAAAAAATATTGTTGGGCGCCAGCAGATATACATTGGTCTGCATAAAATTAAAATTAGCTCCGGCTTGATTAAAAAGTTCTTCTTCTCAACAGGGTAATGTGGGCGGTTCGGTGGCTATTCAAGAACAGAGTCTATTTCCGCACTGTGTAAAAGAATTCTACTTTTGAATGTACTTTACATATATTGTGATGCTTACTTTACTTGTTGCGTCAGCCGTGGATCACTGGACTTGTAGTTAGCAGCACACGATCTCCTTCTTCGGCCTCCCCACGATGGACGTCCCTCAAAACCTCTGCGTCTCCGTCTCCGTGCGTCTCCCTGTCTACCTGCATCTCTTCTTGCGTCTCTCTGTCTCTCCGTCTTCCTGCTTTTCCCTGCGTCTCCGTCCCCGTCTGTCCCTTTGCCTCACGGGTTCGGAGTATTTATTCGAACTCCGCCCCCCCCCCCCAAATGATGCAAAAAAAGGGACGTGAACCCGCGATTTCTTTTGGCCTTCTCAGGCAGAAACACGTGCGCGTTTAATGTATTCATACTCAGGCCTCCTCAGGCCCGCGGCCCTTAAGGTTGTTATTCACTACAATATATATATATATATATATATATATATATATATATATATATATATATATAATTGGACTGTCCTTGTTCCCATACTTCTTGACGTCTTAACTAATGATTTCCTTCTGACACTCAATCCTCTTCATGTTATTATTAATCCGCACCTCTTCGAAACGGGGTTCTCTCATCTTCGCAGACGGATGGCATTGCTTCCTGTCCCGTCGCTAGCATTATTCACTACATCCGTTCATTTTCTGGCTCTACAGCCTTAATTTCTTAGTTATTATGTTACTAGAATCTTCTATTTCCCCTGTTTTTCAGACATTGCCATCTAATTTAATGAGTAATATTAGGGAATTTCTATAGCAAAGCGTCATATATTTTTTGAAATGAACTTGTGACATTAATACGGATCATTGTGAATAAATTTTTCAACCCTGTTTTCATACCGCTATGTCCATTACCCAGAAAGTGAATGTCAGTATACCCTGAGTATAACTTCCATAACATCGAATATGACTCCAATCTCTGTATTTTTGCATTAATTTTTAAATCACACACTATAATCGCGCCTCCTCCTCTAAATTGATTCATGTATTTAAGATCGTTTGCAGTTCACACTCGTACATACGTACATTTCTAAAAATTAAACTTTCTGGTGTTGCCCGGGTATTTATTTATCTAAGGACGGAAATATAATTAAATCAACAATAATCTCATAGTCTAAATGTGATTAAACGGGCATCGGGATATTCACTTTTATGGACCATTTATATCTCTTCACCCTTGCTCCATTACCTACGCCAATCAGAGGATAGCTTATTCAACTTAACGAATTATACTCCTTAACTTATGTGAATCAAAAAATCGGTACCTTAAGTTAATATTAGCCTTAAGGGAATAAAAGTACTTTTGGTACGAATAATTAAAGTTAATCGATATCGGGATTGTTCACCACATGCCATGGGGATATACATCTAATTAACTGACATGGCAATTACCAGTATTTAACTCAACGAGACCCAAATACTCGGAGTCGACAATATTCTGTGATTCTTCTTTCCACAACCCATCGCTAGAGTCTCAATTTGAATTTATCCCACACAGTTAATGTCGTAATTAAATTCAGGAATTCCCATAATACAGGATTATACACCATTGTCAAGTTTTTTCACTTTATTTTAAACTCACCCACTTCCGCCGTCTAGCATTGTTTCTGTCCCATGCTGTTATGAGTTTAAAATTAAACACTAACATATCAAGAGTGACGTACGAAAAGAATTGTTCCAACTCATATATCAGTTTTTTTCGAATATTTTTAAAATCCCCCAATTTACAACCCCCACCCGAAGGGATGTTTGTTTTTGAGTCGTAAGTAACATATGTACCAATCTTTTTTCATACATTACTTTAATTAATAATTTTTATTTCAAATGTGCATCGTTTTACTGGGGAAGAAATACATAAGATATATTTCAATTTATAACTTGATTTTTAACAAGTGTGGAATGGGACAATTATAATGCAGAGGGGAAATTGGCGAGTTGTAATACAGGATACTTTTGGTTTACGTTCTGGGGGATAAGTTTATTTGAATTTAGGTTTCCGAACAAATTATATAGGAAGGTGGATAGGACTTTTGGAATGTTATTTTTTATGGATGCATGGAAATGGGCAAGACGTTGAGGGAGAGAGTGTAAATTTTGAAGGCGAAGTAGAATAGGTTGATATATTGGTATAGGATTTAAAAAGCATTTATCTGTGATAAAAAAATGTTTGCACATTTGCATAATATTTACGGACGTTTCGCACTGTCGTCATTCATACACATTTTCATTCGTGCCCAGAGCACGCTGAACTAATTGCACATATTTTAAGGAAAGTTCCTCTCACAAGTTTTGTTTCAATTTGTCAACGAATATGAATTTACATACACCATATTTTTATATACTTTCTGAGTGTCCGGCGTTGCTCGCGTATTTATTTATATTAGCTCCTTAAATAAATTCACTCAAAACTTGTTAAAAACCAATGGAAATTAATAATAAAATAAAGGAGAAAAGAATATTGAGAAGAGAGTGCCAATATAGACGGTAACCTGAGGAAAAAAGCCAAAACACTTGTTCCAGAGAACTAAAAAAAACTCCAACAAGACTTCAGGAACTCATCTTTCAAGAATATCTAGAGGAATTAACCGAAACAGAACAAAGTGAATACTCGCTATGGAAAGCCTCAAGAAGACTCAGGCAACCTGTGAAGACAGTACCACCACTTCGCAAAATGGACGGAACATGGGCGAAAAACGATGTTGACAAGGCTGAAGTATTCGCCAACCATCTCAAAGATGTCTTGGTACAGTCGAAGTAGAAATAGAACACTACCTTGAGGCCCCGTTACAACTCTCGCTCCCTATCAAAAACTTCAAAATGAGGGATATAAAAACACCGATACTCAAACTGCCAGCAAAGAAATCCCCTGGATACGACCCCATTACAGGCCGTATACTAAAAGAACTAACGAACAACGGCCTCAAGTTACTACCATTTACATTTAACGCTATACTAAGAACTGGACACTTCCGGGAACAGCGGAAAGTCGCGAAAATCATCCTAAAACACAAGCCCGGCAAACCACTAAACCTCGCTGAGTCATATAGGCCTATAAGCTGTTACCTGTTACCTCTAAACTATTTGAAAGATTGCTACTCAAAAGGCAAATCCGTATCATGGAAGACAAACATCTCATTCCTGATCACTAGTTCGGGTTCAGGGCTGCACAGTCTACTATAGAACAAGTTCACCTTGTAGTGGACATTATTAACGCATCCTTCGATACAAAAAAGTACTGTTGTGCAATATTTATCGACGTATGTCAAGCATTTGATAAAGTTTGGCTCGAAGGGCTACTATATAACCTAATTAAGTGGCTACCGGACAACCTCTACCTCATATTAAAATCATATTTGCATGGAAGACTATTACAAATAAAGTACTTATATGCACTAACAGACTTCAACCCTATAAATTCTTGAGTGCCCCAAGGCAGCGACCTGGGGCCGATCTTATATCTACTATATACACAGCTGACCTACCAACCTGTGAAAGAGCTACAATAGCTACATAGCCAATGCATATATAGTGACCTCAAAGTGAGTTCAGTGACAAGTGTAATTGGGAAAACCAGTAACTTGAGTTACACCCCAACCAACTAGCAACTAATCTACTAGACAGCAGCAAACACAGCCGCAGGCTCAAAAGACATTACACTCTGAACCTGTCCTGCCGCTTCTACTTGAGAACATTAACTTAAAAAAACCTAAATTATAAAAACATCCAAGCCACAACAGAAGAGGTGTTAATGAGCGCGTCTTCTATCCAAACCCACACTAATGTATAATACTTACTTATTGCTTCTCAGCAGATTGTAAATAGTTAATTATCTGAAGAAAAAAAACTTGTTAAAAACCTGATTTAACCGACATGGAACTGTCACTCTCTTGGTCAATTCACGATTATCCCACCCCAGCTACGCCGATGGAAATTTAACTTCCTCTTAACTGAGATGCTCACTGTATATCAACCGATATGTTACGGATGTAAAAATTCTCCCGGTACTAAAGGGAGTCTATAATACATGTAATTCTAGAAGTAGTTTTTCCAGCGTACGGTAAGTAAGCTTGTTTTTCCGACGTCTCCGAGCTTTGTTTCTTCCTCGTACCGTGTAGTGCTTGTACTGTTCTTCAGTAGAATGTGACGGAGGTGATGTAATTCAGCTGTTACATGGTTCATCTCTGATATCATCTTTGCCCTAAGTACGAGCGTTGAAAAAACAGCTCTTTTGTGAGATGGCTGATGAAAACTATTGGAATGCAGATAAAGTTCCGTATGAGTTGGTTTACGGTACAGGAGGAAACCCGAGGGCAATGCATACATGTAATTCACCGGGTAATCCAAAAACTTTAATTATTTGCTAATGCGGGCCTATAAGATTTTGATTACGGTGTTTGTTGTTGTCAGTGTGTGCAGGAATGGACGTATTTTTTCACGTCTTCATACAAGTCTCTCCACTACACTACGGTGCCAATCGTTTTCAACGTTTTATCGATTGAAAAATCATGCTACATTTTAAGCACTGTTTTCTGTAGGGATTGCGGATGCAGCCATTCTTCAAACTTCGTTCCTTTCGGAATGAAACCTCTTACTGAAATTTATAGAATTTTTAAATTTCTCTTTTACCTGTTCTAAAATTATTACGATTTCAGCTACTAATTTTTTCTTAACCCAGTTCTCAGACGTCACTTGAGTTTCATCTCTGTATCGGATTTTGTGTGACACTTTTCTGATACATGCTGTACATCAAAACTTAGCACAATGGAAAATCTGCTCAATCATGCGGTTACCTTTACTGTACAAATAATCGTGATAGCGGTATGGCAAGAAAGGAGCTTTAACCGGTATTTCAAGAACATTAATTCTGAACTTTTGGAAAGCAAGAACAAAAGTTCACACTTCGAGTTGAGTTATGGCGTAATCCCGTTGAATTTTCTCGAGTTTTACTTGCCATATTCTCTCCCAGGTGAACCTTCCCAGAGAGCTCTGGCGGAGGCTACCTTTGGGGATGCCCTCACATCTGTCTGGTTTTTTTAAAACTAAGGTTTCCATATGCCGAGGCACCTCGGCCTGTTTTGAGAGATGTATGTTCCGGGGTAACAGACCTTTGGCATAAGTAAAAGTTGTCAGCTACTCCTACTGGAATAGTCGGCCAGCTGCCTCCTAAACCGGTCAAGGCACGGCGAGGGGAAAGCTGCGACCCCACAGCTAACCCCTCTCCCGCCATCGGAAGGGCGTGGGACAAGTACCAAATGCCCGACCTACCTGATGCAGGTTTTTCTAGGGTTATCCCTGCATCACTTTTAGGCGAATTGCCGAGTAGGACCCTTAAACCATATCCGGGGGCCCTAGTTAACCCTTGGCTACCTTCCTCTACCCATCCGCATCCCCTCTTTCAAATTCCTTTGTTATGCTATAAGAGGGGAATACCACTATGTGGATTAAGCCTATACATAGCCTGTATACATCGAAAAAAAAACCTGGCCATATCAGTTATCCGTTCACACATATTATCATCATACAGCGCCAAAATCGCTACTATCGTTTGACAAATAGTATCAGTTCTAAATATGAAATCTCTAGCGTTATAAGGTTGTTACGGCTGGTTACATTTGACAAAACTTGCCTTAATTTATTCGATTTCTTATTGGTTTCACTTATAACATTTCCCGTTGGTTCATACAAATTCCTTTAAGAGTGACGCATAATGTAGTACAAATTTTCTGTAGCAATTGCAAATTCAGACGAAATACTTGTAATTGTTTATTTGTACGAGACACCGTTAATCTCTGGAGATTTTCTATCCTTTCTGGAGACCCACGTATTATTTCTACAGATATCATGTGACCTATTTCTCGCCTCATTTTCACAAAAAATTAACTTTCTTGATGTTCATCGTCCAGACTAGTGAATATAGCATCAAGGTATCTTATGTGGTAGTGGACCATGCTGCTGATCACTATCATTTAAACACCGTGCAGTCCAGTTTTCTGGCAAAAACCTGACTTATTATCGAAAATAATGAATAAAAAATATAGCCAATACAGAACAAAAAAAGGGTAATATAAATACCACACAAAGTTTCTGGGATCCTTGTTACTTTCGTCAGGTGCTAAGAAGAGCCTACAGAAACACATCTGTACTGAACTTTTGACAACACTCAAAACCAAGAAACGTTGTGTGGTACTTATATTACCCTTTTTTTTGACTGTATTGGCTATCTTTCTTATTCATTATTTTCTATCAGACGTATTTTTTTCATTTTATTATCGAAAACGTAAATGTGTATAACAATTTTTTTAATAAATAGACTGAAAAAGATTAGGTTTTCGATTCTTCGTACAATTCAATGTGTGAGACCACTTTTGTGAGATCAATACGATCCTACATTTTGTTTTTTAATTAAGTCGTCCATTATTTACGGTCCCTGAAACATAGGTAAAACGTATTCAATAAAAACATAACCTTGGGCATTTATCAGGGTTAAGTACTCAAACCATTACGGAATGTCTTTCAACAATATTCTTATCAATTAACCTGTTCCAATTATCCTTCTTACTGTTAAGTTAGTAGGACTTAACTTCCGGCGAAATGTCTTATGAGGAATGGTAAATAAATAATATACCAGACTCTCCAATTTCCCAGCTGTTTCACTGTAAATTGTCTAGTGACGTAGCAAGGTGTTATAAAATGTTCTCTGCTGATGAGACTCCAGCGGTCTAATTTGATCCACTTGACCTTTCAATCCATTACTTGCTTCTTCACGATTGCATACAATCGCGACAGGAGTAATCACGTCGAGAAAAACGCTGCCTTCATTCACTGATCTTTCATCCGCGGATAATTTTAATTTAACTAGTGCTAATATCCAGGAACATCCATCCATATTACCGTAAGGACCTAGTGATACTCGTACAGATCTCATCCATGAAAAGGGTGGGCAACACAATGCAAGAGACTGAGAAATATTATTCTGGTACTCTTCCATTTAACAGAATTTGAAATCTTAGATGAATCAGCTTTCCCACTAAACAAGCATACGCTTACAATACTGTAACAGACAATATTCATGCGTGTCCTTTGGAATCAATTTTGCAAACAATTCTTCGCTAATGAAATTTTGTGATGCCTCTAAATAAGGCAAGCTTTTGTGTTTTCCAAACTCTCGAAATTTTTCATTGCGCACTCTCTGCTTCTATTTGAATGTTATTATTAATTTCTCATATTAATTCTTGGGGTCTTAATTAATACTGGTAATATCAACCTATTCCACAGTTCCCCTTGTAGCCTAGCCGTCATCTCATCAAGAGATAATGTTATCAACACTTTGACCCGAACCATAATATGCTTCATTTATAATTCCGTCTACATAGTTTCCAATAGTGTCTAATATTAAGATCGGAATAATTAAGCACCAAATTGAACTGAATTTCAAACACGAAAGTATTTTTCCTTGGTAAATATTTTAAATAAAGTTAATTTTCCGAAGTAGGCATGATTCCAGTATTGTATACTGCAATCGCGATCCACACCAGCTGGGAAATTTGAGAGTCTGGTATATTATTTAGTTACCATTCTTCATAAGACACCAGGGAACCGATAAACGATTTGCCAGGACTCGTGAGTAATTGGGTCGAGCATGAGACTCTCAATAACTGTATCTCAGCGGTCCTGGCATTGATAAACTACGTAAGGAAGGATTCACTTAATAAGAACAAAATATAAACATAAAATTCAGTTTAATGCACAAAATGGGGTTAATACAAATACTCGGAACAACTCCTCAATCACTAAATGTTACCTTTTCATACACTCTTCTTCATAAAATTAAATCTAACAAGTCTCCGTAAAGTTACTATTTTAGCCAAATTTATCAAACTTAATATGTCCTTTAAGAACACAGCCGGTCATGGGACACACAAATCTTAATTCGCACTACTTTCACACGATGCAGGGAAAGGGAGGGAAATTTGCTTACTGTGCTGTCTTCTGATGATGTCCAGACACAGGTTTAGCTGCCTGACCGGTCGGCTGTCCAAATCCTCCCACGCAGAGAAGCGGCTAAAACACATAGGCGCTTCCGCCTACACTTGCTCCGCAATCACGGTTCTCTCCTCCAGGAACCTCCTCATAAAAATCTCCTACGCGTCCGTCCCTTAAGGCTCCTCCAGACTCTCGCGAAGTAGCACGAGGTTGTCCGAGGCACGAGAGTGTGGTGGCGTTGCTCGACCCGCCTCATGCTACTTTGGCTCGCCCCGGCTAACTTCGCATCGGAGGCGGTCTTTGGTACCCGTGTCAAAGTAACACAAGGCTCTAGTACGATTGAAGGGAGGTGGACCGCCATAACTCTCTGCAATTTGGAGCAAAAGATATTCAAAATCTTCAGGGGACATTCTATGAAAATTTTCAAATTCACCCGATGAAGGTTCTTTAACCAGTTCAACACGTTGTCTGTCCATCCATCCCTAAAAAAATAGAAAATATTGGTACTGATTTTTATTACTTTTTATGAGTCGTATACAAAAGTGTACCATATCCACCTTGTTTATTTTCCTATGTATGGGAAACATCCACTATCTCTTTTTTCCCCACGGTTTTTAATTTTCTTGTTTAAAAAAATATCAACATAATTATAATAGCAATATGCAAAAATAGCACCAGCTGCTGCTGTTGCCATTTCGGTGTCATTCATGGTACTGAGGTGCTCGCAAAGTAACGCGAGAATGTGGATGCCAGTTCTCGCCTCGTGCAACTTCGGCGAGGAACCTCTCCAAAGTTGCTCCGCGAGAGCCTGGAGCGGCCTTTACAGTTCACCAAGAACTGACGACGCCCGCTCACCTGCCTTCCAGGACGCGACTCCTCCACTCAACGACTCCGGTCAAAGACGCCGGCTTTGTTTGCCGACGAGCCGAATGTAGGGTAACAACTGTTCCGTCTGCTGGCCCACAGATTCTCCTTTGCCGTCCAGGACCCGACTTCCCCTTTTTCTATATCCGCCACAGTTGTGACCAGCCACGGTCACCTTTGTCCGAGAACATTCACCCCTACGGTCAGAAAAAGACCTGCCAAAGGCGTCCCTCGCAAACCCACTTCCTGTCGCCGTAAACTTGGGCCCAATGACCAGCCGTGTGAAAAATTTTATCTCCAACATTCCCACGACAAGACAACTAGTATTAATGTTTAAAATCACTTATTACAATACATGTTCGTGCGATAGACCTTAGCACTATGATACCCCTTAAATGTTTTTTTCCTTAAAAGAACCTTTGATTGTGTTTCTTTAAAATAACTGAATGATTCAAATTTATTTTGATTTCGTTGCTTATGCGGCTGGATGCGGCCGCCTCTCTCTCATTGCACGGCGCGGTGTTGTTTCTACGTGCAGTTTTCTCGGTAGCACTGTGAAGAGGCAGTTTGGTGACCTTTACGGTCTGGCGCAAGGGGGTGAACAGAATACATGAGCACATGTGCACCAACTGCTACTACTTGCACGTGCAGAAGATAATGGATGACATCAGCTAATTACTCTAGAACCAGACTTGTATTATTCTTTATTTTTTATTAATCTTTCCCCGAATGAATTATTTTGGTATGCTTCAATAATTAAATTCATTGCTCCACTACATTATGAAAATTTTATCCAACCTCACGCTAAATTACAAAGACTATAGTCTCACAAAAATATTTACGTTTATAAACACAACCGAGAAAGTCCAAGCGTGTACAAGAAACACTCGTCGGTCCTCGTCTCTCGCCTTGTGTCCCGTTGACTCGTGCTCCAGAAACCACCTCCGGCCCGAGCGTGGGGGAGGTGAGACAAGACGAGGTAAAGTAACGACACTTGTATTTAGTTTGAAGTAAGGTAAAATGCCACGTCTGAGGGAGTAACGCAAAGTCTTCTTGTTGTGACGTCACACGACCCTGTTGAGGCCTAGGTAGAGCTCCTCTAATATAAGGCCGGACCGTCGACCATTTTTAATCTTACAGAATCTTACAGTGTTGCCTTATTCATGGATTAAGCAAGCACATATCGGTTGTAAAGCAAGAAATGTTTTAAGATTGAATTCATAACTTTTAAATTACTTGCATTGGAGTACATAAATGTTTTATGTTCTCAGGAATTATTTTATCTCCGATAAACAATTCAGATTTTATAAGTAAATTCAAATTAGAAAGTCAAAATATGGTGATGAATTTAATTTTTGTGAATTTAAAAGGTTTAATTTCAATCAATAATCGTAAAAGATGGAATAAAAATAAATATCACGTATGGTAAGCAAAATATACTTTTAATTCTTTAAATGAAGGGATTTAACACTTCTTTAAAAGAAAAGGTATTTATTTTACAATTCCAACGGAGTTGCATTAAATTACAAACAATTTGATTACAGCAGGTATTAAAACTGCCAAATCACTTTTATTTTAATTTCTGCTTTATTAAAGCAGAATTAGATTCACAAGATACAGTGTATTCTTGTTTATTGTTTTCATGATGAAAAATACAAAGCCCTGTCATATAAGTGCTTTAAACTGAACTATTTACACAGTTCTATTGTCTGTAATTATATTACATTTTTTAATTCACTGATTTGGGACATGAATTGTTTTTCAGCTTCGAAACATATTTGTTTGCGTTAGCAGAACTAGTTTAAAAATGGCGGTCGGCCCGACTCGTATTAGAGGGGTCTTAGGCCTAGGGCGTTGGGTGATGTAGACCGAGGAACCCATATACACTCGCCTTACCTCCCCTCGCCACGCCTCGTCCAGTGTGTAAAGCGGGCAGGACATAGTCCAAGATCCAGCAGTTCCTTCCTGCGAATTATTTCCAGTCGCTCGTCAGTAATAATATCACTCATTATATTTTCCCATGTTTTCTGAGGTATGAATCCACACGGTTCGCTACACCCATACAACAGCGAATCATCACTTACATTGCCCTGATTATTGTTTCTGGATGATGATTCGCTCGGCAATGAAGCACAGCTGTTTACAAATACTTGTCCTGGCATATTAACTACCTCGTTACCTGCATCATTACGACGGTCTTGGTTTTTTTCTCTCACACTGTCTTAATGTATTTTATTCCATCTCCTTATTGAGGTTTTCAGGATTTTGAACAAAATCTATGTGCACCATAGAGCTTCTGATATCGGGCTCGTGTATTAAATGACCCATACCCCTCTCAAAACTTGACAACTTTTCCTTCCAGCTATGGATCATCTAGACACTCCTTACATAGTAAAAGTTTTGTCTCGACAGAGCCTCACAAGATAAATATGTCCCAGTCTGCAATTTTCCTGTACCTCCCACTTCATTCCTAAAACTCTGAAGAAATAACATTCAAACTTCTCCATAGGATATTTTTTTTCTAAATATCAAGTAATGAATCTAGTAACGCTTTAAAAATACGGGATTTAAATTCTTCCGCAATGCCCTTTAGTTTAAACTGTTCTATGTCTATTATGAATTATGAGGATCATCATCTCGTAAGTCGCTTATATCCAGTCCTTGATTTTAAGCTCCGATCAATGCGAAGTTATAGATTACCACCAAAGCAGCTACTCTTGGGCTCAAATAATGTAGCAATAATTCTTTCTAGTTATAATTTAGTGTCTACATCAGCTAGATTTTATTCTACTTTCAGTAAAATACTTTTTTATCTCCGTAATCAAAGGACGTATATCACGACTCATTCCTTTCTGTTATTCATCATTTTTTTAACTGACTTGGGCTTGAAATTTCTTACCATTTTCGTCTTGCAACTCTTACCTCACACAATATAATTTTCTATCTACGGTAATCTTCAATTCCTTGCTTTTGCAGCGCAGTTCAGGTTTAATTTGTTCCCTTAATTTCTGATTACATTCATTCAATATTTGTATTATTGCGTCTATATTTTGATTAAACTCTTGTTTCGTCCCACATTCTGTTATTATTCGCCTTTAACTTTTTTTCAACTATTACTTTTATGCATTTACTTCAGGATATCAATCATGCTCATATTTTCTAGTGCCAGTCTGTCTGTTTTCTGTTTATTATTACTGTTTATCTGTAATAATGGGATATTTCTACTAGTGACTCTGTGCGTATAACAGAAGACTTTCCAGAATCAAGTATAATATATTTATAGTTTGTCCAGGATAGACACATTGCAAAATAAGTTAACATTCGGCGTGTTCGTTATCAAACCCTGCCTCGGGTTATTGGTATCATCTACTCACCATGTAAGAGAAACCTCACAGCTGCAGCATCGCAACACGAGCAGCATAATTGGCTTCGACTTTCGCGGCGTACTGGCAGCGAAACAAACCACGGAACAACGATCAAAATATTTTCGAAATGCTTCGTCGTAGAAAAAAAGGGGGAATTAATTACTCCGAAGTTAATATATCTGTCCCTGTTGATCCCCTGTGATTGAGCATTGCTGACACGGGAAGAGGCGATGTGGCATGGCCGGATCATTTGTGGTAGTTTCCGGGGTCTGTGGGCGGTGTCGGTGTTCTCGGGTCCGAACAGCTCTATTCAGCATAGTACAGGGCGCGTTAGAGCCGAGCACAGGGTTGAGATGGAGGCATTTGTCACGGTTAGTACGGGCTGGGGGCTGGTTTTATTGGACCACGCTGTCCCAGTGATTAGATTTGTTGAGGACTCATTAAAACTAACCCTGTGTCCGGTGGCGACGTCGTGGCCTACAATTAGCAGATTTTGTAGGCTGTCTGAAGTGAATATTCCTTCGGGGTTCAAATCACTCCTCTATTGCGCTTATGATCTGAGCTATTCAGTATAGACGACACTCACAGGTGTCCTTGAGTTTTTAATTTACCTAACATGTCGCACATGTTGATTCCTGCTTAATTTGGCCGTGTACTGGTAAATTACATCATCGTATTTTTGCAGACCGATGTTAATCTAGATTTGGGAACACGAATTGGTCCAGAACGTCTGCCTGAGGTGTTGCAATTGTATTACTCCTGCAACTAAATTTACAAGTCGCGTAAAGGAACAGATTTTAAAAACTGTAAGTCTCTGAGTGAATATGAAAATCTTTATATGGTCCTAAGTCACACTTGAAATGGAGAAAACGAGAGGTTTTATAACGGAAAGTATGATTTTGGGTAAGTTAAATTTTAATTTCGGAGTTTTCTGATGAAAGAGATAGTCGAGGTCAACGAAACTATTATCGATTAAAGTGAAGTAATCAGAATATGGATAATTTTGAACTGCAGATCACAGGGTATGATAAAAAAAGGGACTCTTCTAGGCATAGTAATTCCGAGAGTTCCTCAAGATCAGAAAATTTACCATTACTATTTCTATAATTAATAAGTTATTTCTCACATAATCTAAAATCGGGAAGCAGAATTTTTCCCGACGAATGATTAATTTACAGAAATATGAAAAGCGGACGATGTAAATTCTTATTACAGGACCTCTACAAGATTTAATGATTGGACCGAGGAAAATAAAATTGGTAAGGAAAGAAAATTAATGGTATGTATGATTTTTCAAGAGACGGCTAGTTTATGAAATCATTCCAACGGTGTCGAGATGCTAATATTTGGAAATATCTTTCAATAAAAATCTTTGGTGGGACCATCAGAAAGAGAGTTGTGAAAATATAGTTGAATGAATATTATTTACCAATACAATATTCAATGACAACGAGCATAAAAACTTAATATATATGGACGCACTGCTTTGAAAAATTTATCAGATTTAACATTTCATATTATTTTATATATTGTGAAATATGGAAATATAATTTTTAACTGAATCGTCTTAAATAATTTCTTAACTAAACCCACAATTTTCTTGATAAAAATTTTATTATATGGCACACAAATATGTCTCATTAATTACGTCTGAGATATTAGAGGTTGAACGATTATTGCAGGTATATTACAAGAGCAGACGTGACTCGAGATCCCACGCTTCTCCTGAGCGCCGTCCATCTGGAAAGGAGCCATCGCCCAGTAAGTTTCCCCGCCTCCCGCGGCAGTCAACTGCTATCGACGAAAGCTCTTTGCCCCCGGGAGTATGGGGCGGACCTGGTGGTGGAGGCAGTGGACGTCGAGGCTCACAGCCGACGCTTTCACCAGACCTGCAGCCCGCATCCGACGACGGAGGCAGCTGCGGAGGCTGTGCCGGGGGGCGCAAGGCTCGCCGAGACTCCTTATCCCCTGACTCCGCAAGTTACTCTCGAGGGAGGCGGGATTCGCGCACTCATCTATCCCCAGACCGGGAACGCGAGGTATCTCCAGTGGGGCGGACAAGAAGAGGCCGCCTGCGCCGCCAGTCGACCTCTATCACCGGAGGTGGTCCTCGGAGCATTTGTCCACCACCACCCAGGTCACCAGACTCGTCGTCCACCTGCTCTTCGAGGGACCCGTCGCCGTGTAACCGTACAGGAGCCAGGGACGGTCGCCCCGACGCCGTTGTTGGCCCTGTCACGCACGCTCCCGCTATTCGCCGCCAGTCCACGACCGAAGAGATACTCATAGCCAGAGGCTTCCGCAGACAATCGACCACAGAAGAAATGATCCGCTGCAGAAACTTCCGCCGTCAGAGCTCGCAGTCTGACGAATGCGCGCGATCGCGGGGGCGGAGGGATTCTTCGGCTCAAATAACGGACGGTACCTTCGCTACCATGACCGTCGAGACCACTAGCACATTCTTCGATTCCAGTACACAGACTGGTAAGTTACCACATAAGTTGTTCTTTAGTCCCTAAGATCTAGACTTGTTATACGTTACGGAAATTTCCTCTCGCAGTTCACTATAATCAAAAGTCATATCTTAATTATCCGACCAACTGTGGTGTGATGGTTATTATCATTACCTCGCATGGAATGTCGGCACGAGCAGGAATGATAGTAATAATCATGTTCGAGGGAAACCATGTCTAAAACTTATGACATCAGCCTATTACTTCTTCAACTTGTGTCATGTCACGGAGAACAAGATAGACCATGTGTCAGCCATCTATAAATGGTGTAATATATATTAAAATTACTTCACGAAGGACTTCACGTATTCATTTCTTTCTAAATCCATTAATTTATAGTTTTACATTTATTCTTTATGAATAGCAGATTTTTTTAACATTAATTGTTTAACGAAATAATTTAAAAAGAACTAGATTAAATTTATGTAAAGTGCAGTCAAAAAAAGTAAATTAAATGAAACCTTTATAACTAAAAACTAAATGGTCGCAATTGACTGACTAAATTTTAATACGTCAACTGATTTGAGCAGCGTGTAGATCTCAAAGTTATTGCGGTTTTTTATACCAGACGAAAGAAAAAAGCTCTGCAGAAATTTTGGGTGGTATTTGCTTTATCAGTTAATTTTGACACTTTTGATTGGCTACTTCATTATCCAAGTTTACTTGAATTTTATTACTTTACCAGTTTAGTGCTTCCTTACCTGTTATTTTTATAAGACCGAAAAAGTATATAGTTAAACATTAGTCTGTTAATCAAGAAATGATTTTACTTACGTATGCAGACTTTCTGACCCCTAAAATCATTTATACGACTCAAATACCGGCTGTTTTTAGCATTTTTGTAAAGTTTCATTCAGCCCCTCGCCGTGTCTTACCCACTACAGTATAGTTTGTTTGTATACGAGTTGAAAGGAATATATGTTCAAAATTTGGTTCGTGTCTTACCCTCACGATGTTTATTTCCGCTTCAAATCTAACATGTGTACAAAATTTGGTCGACATTACTCAACGCGTTTATATTTATATGCAGAACATACACAAAAACCCACAAACAAACGCAAGTCAATTTTATTTGTTAGATTTGTTGGTAGTTAATTAATTCTCTTCAAATATCATTGTTTGCAACGGGGAAGCAACATCCCAGGCCAAGAATGTAAAAATCTCAGAGGTCTTTCACTTAGCAACATTGAATATATATATATATATATATATATATATATATATTGTAATAGTCAACTATTAGGGTTATTTAATTTTTGCCCACTTTGTTGTACTATTAAATGTAATCATCAAAATGATAGGCTTTATTTAAATGAAAAATTAATTAAAATTATAACAAACAAAATTTATTTATTAATTTGTGGCTTCTAAAATTTACAAACAATTACAATAAAATGAAAATCTCTTAATCTCTCAGGGTCTTTACTGGGTTTGACGATTTGTAGTGAAAATTATTGAGTGGTCTTATTAACAATACAGTTTAAAAATTTACTTCAAAATAATGTGCTGATAAATGAAAGTAAAGCTACAAGAAAACCGAACGAAATCTGACTTTACCCTTTTACTTAGCGTTTTCAGATTCTATTAAGGTTTTGGTTACTTACGTATTGTTCGGCTGGTACCATCATTCTTTTAGCGCTTCAAAAATACACTATATTGCAAAATTTTTACGCAGATTCTAAATTTTTCTCACAGATTCTACACTTATGAAGTTGAAATGCGATTACTAGGCTCCCAAGAACTCGGATGATCCTCTTAATTGGTCAGCTATCTGATGTCGTTTTCCCTGAGCACGAAAATGTTCAAGTTCTTTATAATGAAGCAAACCCTTGCTTCCGTTGGCTAATTGTTAGCACATCTACTCGGTCCAACTAACTGCTTGCTTACAGGAATCTTATTAGTTGCAGATTTTAGCCTTTTACCTCATTATTTATCGGTTTGGATTGAAAACTTCTAAGTAGATCGGTGAAGATTTACTTTTACAATGTCTCTCCTCTCGTGGTAGACTGAAGACTGCCCATACTTTTGCGCGCGTAATCGCCATTCCGAACCCTCAATAATAGGAACAGAGCTCGCCGCTCATTGTTGCTTTGCTCGCCCATCGCTATAATTCAAACTGCTCGCTAACAATTCAAATTATTTAAAAACAATTAATGGCTTAATTAATTGGCATTACAATATATATATATATATATATATATATATATATATATGTAAAACACTAATATAATTATTTTTCGATTACATATGACACGTATTATGAAGACAATAAATGAAGTAAATAAGTAAAATTGTTAACACTGTTTATCAGAGTTACCTGTCATATATAATATCACCAATTTTCTATATTTAATATGTCGGTATGATTAAGTATTTACATAATATAAATTTATTAAATATTTTCACAAAAATTATTACTTGTATTAAAATAAACATTTATTATGAAGATTTTTCTTTAAAAACCTATGTAAATTGGCTTTCATTTTCTATCGGAAGAATTGTTTTTCGCTACAGCTAAAATTGAATAATTAATTAATTAAATTGACAAACATTTTATTTCTGAATAGGACATGGAATCTCATTAATAAAACTTGTGATTATGTTCATTATTTGAGCTGATTGTAATGAATATCCAATATTACTCACCATTTTACGAGTACATATAATAGATATTTAATCATAAGAAAGATAGCCAAATACAATTTTCATCCAGACGTAAAGTTTTCATTTTAATAGATATTTCATGTGAAATGTAAACTATATATTTGGTTAAGAGTAAGTTTATAAGAAAGATAAATAATCTTCCGAAAACTATCTTACCAACATCAAAATTGAGATGTAAATTTACTTTTACTAGCAAAAGCATAAGTTTTCACTTAGTTCGTCTACACGTTGTGACCTGAAGAGGAATCACGTGGCGTTTAATATCGTGACAAGCCAAAAGTTGACAAATAAATTCTTTCTCTGGCTTATGACTGAGTCTTTATTAAATACTTTCTTATTGAAAGGAGATGTATTTAGCCAGAAAAATTGTAAAATTCAACTGAATACATATATTTTTTCACTGTAGACATTGTGATGTTTCATTCTAGTAATTAATTACATGAGTATCACGATAAGGCAGACAAAAAAGTATTTGGAATAACTAGTAACCGACCTCTAAGGAAAGTAGATTTGTGTGACAGATACAATTCAATTTTAGGACCGTAGTACTACATAAAATTTTACGTATTCATTCTGTGACTTTAAAATAGTTTATAAAATAAATTTATTTATTATTCGCATTTAAGATTATTTACACTTCCAGAATACAATACATCTGTTTATTATATTTAGCAAATTGCGAGCCACAGAATGAAAAATTACATTGATACATACTTACATACCTACATATACATATATATATTGTAATGCCAATTAATTAAGCCATTTTATAACAAGGAAAGGGAAATAGAATCGCGGGGGTTTCTTACGTAGCCTTGGCATTCATTCGCTGAAATTCCTCCGGTCCGCGACTGTTTTTTGAGCGTGACAGGCTACCTGAGGGTCAACCACGTGGTGGCCTCTCGCCTTTAGTATCATAGAAAGGTGTTCGAAAGGGTGATACGGAAGGGTAGCGGACGGTAGCCAAGTGTTAACTATATCCCCGGGCTGTAGTGTAAGGATCCTACCCGGCAGGGCAGACAGGAGAAAATCTGTATCAGGTAGCTAGGTAGATTGGTACTTGTCCCACGCCCTTCCGTTGACTGGAGCTGGATTTGATGCAGCGCTCCCTTCTCTGTGCCTCGACCAGTTTAGGAGGCAGCTGGCCAACTGTTCCAATGGGACTGTATGGCCAAGGTCTGCTAGCCAGTAGCACACTCAAAACAGACTGAGGGCCTCGGCTTGTGGGAAACTTTGTTTAGAAGCAGAGGTAGATGAAGGCGTCCCCGTATGTAGCTTTCTCCGTCTTTCGAAGAAGGTTCCACATGCGAAAGCTGAGAACAGTTCCCACAAGTTTTCTATTTCCTCGGTCCACGAACTACATTTCGGCGTCTTCAGAATCGATGTCGTCCTCGGGGCGGCGTATATTTCTCCGAAAAGCTGCGGAGAAGACTTATGTGCCTGCTTCTATGCTCCTCTTGATAGCGTGTCACTCTATAGAATTACAAATGACAAATGGATTCAAAAATACCTCACGACAGCTTTCCCCAGCGTTTTTATATTGCGCTATTCAATTCTCATACATATAGCCTCCTCGCCTGAATTTTAATATCACAGTAAAAAATTATTTTTACTGCACATTTGTAATATGTACTAAATAAGTACATTGCTTGCAATGTAAATCAAACGTTCTTAAAATTTTGAAACAAATATTTTTTTATATTAGAAAATAGATATAAATTACATCTGTAACAAAATTAAGCATAACTACATTAAAATATTAATTGTAATATACAAAACCTCTGTGAGTAACTACTATTACCTATTGCTACTCTTAATTCAGGATAGTTATTAAACTATATAGTATTACTTTAATACCTATAAATGTCATTCCATGATGGTAACTTATTCAAATTTATCTACTGATATTCTTTCAGTACAATAAACTATTTCTGTTTTATCTGGTCTCTTTTTATATTAATCTATTTCCGTTTGTATGAATAATATTTGGAAATACAACATTGTTCATAAATAGTTATCGTAGGATGTTTTTCACATGGGGATAAATAAAACAATAATGTTAATCATAATAAGATTAATAATGACTACGTAGTAAAATATTTTTAAGGTGGTTTTAAAGTATGAATGCATGGGGCTTTAGGACCTAACTTAACTGAGGCAAAACGATCTCGGCTTCACTTCCGATGTTCAAAAGTATGGGCTGTGAGAGGAATGAGTCGTCGTCCGGACGAGGTAGCCGTAGTGTTATTTTAGAATAGGAACTGAATCACCCTATCCGACATATGTGTCACAATAATTGGCTGGTCTTGATGTGTTTTGAGTGGGCTGAAGTTATTGAGTCGACGTGGAGAACGAAGATGTGATGATTCAGTTGCGGGCGATTCCCACAATTCGAAATCAGCGTTTGGATCATGGCTGGTCGTGTGAACATCAAGACGTTGCGAGGATGCGAGGGATAGTTATCATTTATATATTCAATTGCCGGTACGGAGCTGCTGGTTTATTCTGCTTGGGCTCGTGGCTCCGGTCGTGTGCCCTGGTCCGGTTTGAGTCACGTTACGCGGATAATGCACGTGATTTTCTTCGGGGTTTGATGTCTTCTGTGGCCGTTGGATAGCCACTGTCTGTTGGAGGTTCTGACACATCGATCGGGTTGGCACCAGGCGCATTCCGTCGAATGAGACTTCGCTTCAGGACTGTGGTGGTTTTATAATGTTATCCTAGACCTCTTTCGCGTGACGATGAGTGCAAATTTACTGTGGTCGTTCGTGATATCTGTCAGACAAAATAGTTGTTCAACGTTTCTGAATCAAAGAGGCGGATGGTCTGAGCAGAACTGCGGCACTAAGAGTCGCCAGTGGCTCGGCGTCCGCCATCGGTTCCGCAGCGACTGTTGCTGTGCGGGTTTGCTGATGCTTCGTCGTCCCCTTAATGGCTGGTAGTTTGGATCCGGTGGTCTGCGTGATTCTTTAATGCGGGTTCACCAATGTGGAATACGATGGTTTATGTATCAGGTGGATGAACAACTGATTAAGGATCTTATACACTTGGGTAGTAATTATGATCTAGTACGCTGGAGACGCTTGTATCTAGTCGTTTGGTAGGTTTAGTTTAGACTAAAGGAAGGTTGGGGGGGGGGGCGGAAAACGGACACGTCCGAATTGTTCGAGAAGTACTGAAAGACAATAAAAACGACACTAAATAAGCTTTATATCAAATTTAATCGAATCCCATTGAATTTTTCATCAGGATAATGCGCTGCTCTTCAATAATAATTTTATAATAAGACAAATAGCCAAATACAGACAAAAACACCATAAATACCACACAACGTTTCTGCAAATCTTGTTCCTTTCTTCGTGTGCAAATAAAACTAAAGAAACGTAACAGTCAACTGTATTGTGCAGTTGTGTCGCTCTATTCTCTTGTGTATTTTTACTTTTATTTGCACCTGAAGAAATGAACAAAGTTTCCAGAAACGTTTTGTGATATTTATATCATCACTTCTTTCGTCTGTATAGCTATTTTTCTTATTATTTATTTCAAAAATAATTTTCTTTAAACTATAAAATTCTGAGTAATTGTACAATCCTTACTTTTTAATGTTAAAATGCAGTTCGTAAAAAAATTAAGATTATTTCTCTTGCATTTTATTTTTAAAATGCTTACATTTTGTGAAATGTGTGATGCAACACACGTAAATATTAAGTCAAGTTACGCACTGCGCCTTCGGACATCTCTTAAGCTACAGGATCCAAGCTAGCCAAACTTCCTGAACGTGTTTGCGCGCAATTCGCAAACATGAACGTTAGTTCTTGTTTGAAGTTGTTACGACGAGAGTCGATACTTCAAAAGGATTTCAGTCGCTAGTGCTCATTCGACGTGGCAGAATTAATAGACATTTCTTTTTTCTTTCTGTCTTAATGAAGTTAGGTTAAACAACGTACGTCATACTTTATTTTAGAATAACAGGCTACATGAGAGTAATCCACGTGGTGGCAACACGCTTTTAATAGCATAGAAAGGGATTTGAAAGGTGGGATGCGGAAGAAGGTAGTCACGGGTTAAGTAAGACCCCGCATTATTATTTAAGGGTCCTACCCGGAATTCGTTTAAAAATGATGCAAGACAAACCCTTGAAAACCTGTATCAGGTAGGTTTGGGGTTTGGTACTTGTCCCACTTGTCTCCGTCTCTCCTAAAAGGTTCTGTCTGAATAGGCAACTCTCGAACACAAGTGATATTAATTTGGATTGGAGACCAAGGAAAGAGTATAATTAATTATTTGATTTATTGCTTTTCAAAGGAAATAATCTAACACTGCGTGAAAAATAAATGAATATTTTTTTCAAACATGCAACAGTATTGAATCAAAAACCACTCAATATTATAATATACATAATTTATATAACTTTAAGGTTTCAAAAATTTGGCTACCTTATTATTTTGGAGAACATATTTTATTTCAATCATCCTATCTTTTTGATGGCGAAAATGACTAGTACGTTTCGATATTTAATGTTAGCTTTTATATACCTTCCATTTTAATTTAACATCGTCTTAATATTTCAGGAACGTTGGAAAAATAGCTGTTATACGTAGTTTATATAAAATTTACCATTCATACTGCTGCATATTTTCAAATTATTATCAAGGCCGTCGTTTAAAAACATTTTCAGCCATTTCCTGGACTTGTAAAACATTTATTATACTCCTTTTGTATGGCAAGCGACAAAAAGTAACATAATTGAACGATGAATGTATGGTCATTTAATAATTATTTGCATTAAATAAACATATTATATTAAGTCTTCTGATACATTGTTGAAACAACCGATTGCAAATGAACATTCTCTCATACGCGTTTGTTCAGTACCGATTATTCCGATATCAGTTAGTGGAGCTGTTGTAATGGTGGCCTGATGGGGGGTATATAGCCGTAGGGCTGTGCTATTTATCAGCAAATGTCGCTCCTTTCGGCGATGACTTGTAAAGTGTCGGTAATTTTCTGGGAAATTATCACTTTCGCAGACGGTGCGCTACTTGGTTATTTACGGCGCCAGCAGCAAGCAATTAATGTAATGACGCTCGCTTGCACACTGCTGTGTGTATTTTGCAACGCTGCCAAATTTCCAGGTTCGGATATTGCGCGCAGCTTTAGTTCAAACATTTGTTTTACAACCTGAAGCGCCGATCTATAAATTACACTTCAACAAATCCTGTGGTAATAAGCTTCTTGGATTAAGAAGCTAACGTCAACTTTTCTTAATTATGGTGTGTTTACACTAAATGAACATCTTTTAAGATTAGTTACATGTGCACGCTGTCACTAAATCGGAATCATATTACCAGAGCCTGATCAAGCCTAAAAATAATAGTTTATAACTAATAGTTACAGATATTTTGGACGTACAAAGTTGTGACAAAGAGACCCAAGTAACGAATGTAGAAACGAGACTGAAAATAAAACTTTGTATTCACTTTTGTTATAAAGCTGAAAATATAGTAAACCTTAGAGTGTATAAACAATCCATATATATATATATATATATATATATAATATTATCATACTTTTTTCATTAGACAAAATTCCTTTTGTAAAATGATTTCATTATTTACTTAACTCATTAATTACTTAGGAACTACGAACGCACCGACGTTTGAAGAACAGCTAATGTATAAATATCCGACAATTAACAATTGTCTCTAAAAGCACTCAGTCTGATTAAAGTATGTAGGACTAGAATAATCAGGCTAAATTGCATTCAAGGTTAAAACATATTTCTAGGTATTTTTAAAAAGCTTCAATTTCATTTTCTGATATAGAAATTAAATATGTGTGTTTTAAAAAAATGTACCTTCAGATAGTTTTAATATTACAGCATTCCATAAATATTTTTAAAAAGTAAACAGATAAAGGGTTCATATCTACTGAAATCGCACTCTTCCTCTAGATATATATCGTTCTTTGAAAGAACATATTCTCTGATCAGTGATTACCTGTCTTCATAAACTCAAATTAAGAAAAAATTATATATAGTATTAAATAACAAATACATAAAATTTATGTAATCCACACTAAAGCTTTTAGTATAAACAATTAATTAGACATTTAATTCAAATGGATTCAAATTCAACATTAAGCGCGGAGAACTCATAGAATTCAAATTAATTACTTAGGAACTTCGAAAGCAACGTCGTTTGAAGAGAATTTGAAGAAGAACTAATGTATACCAAAAATATACGACCATTAAGAATTGTCTCTAAAGGCACTCCATTTGATTAAAGTATGTAGATATAGAATAATCAGCCTCAATTGCATTTCAAATAAGAAGAACTGATGTAATAATCTCTCTTACTTACTTACTTACTTGATTGTTTGTGATATTTAGAAACAAACAATATTTTAACAATGACTAAAGGAAAATTACAACATTGAAACACCAATGGATAGACTAAAACATTTTATATTGAGACAATATTTTTTTTCCTCACACAAAAATATAAGAGACACCATTTATGTATCTATATTTAGTGTATATTTACAGTGTACAACTATATACAGTATGTCTATATGTGTATCTACATCGTGAAAATATTAATTCAGTAATTGTAGGTGAGCCTGTGTTCAGCTCTATGTAACCGGGAGCTAACATTTACCTATCAGAGGCCCAGAGATCGATTTCTGGCTCGATCCAGATTTTTATATCCTAGTCCGTTCATTCAGTTGTATAGCCCTTACGGCTGAGCTTTGATTGAAACAATTTCTTCTTATTAAAGATGAAATAGAAACAATGCAGTCTTTGGTATTAATTTTATAAAACAGACGAAGTAATAAAGGTTTAATTATTAAAGGTTTTATTGCAGTTTTAATGATTAAAAACCTTAACAGTTGATATATTGAAATCTAAATTGAATTTATTCTATTTTTGTACTTAAAATTTTGATATTCTGAAAATAATATTACTTTTATGATTTTTTGTTTTTTTATTTATTGTTTACAGTCGCGTCAACATAGTCATTGTCGACTTTCCATACATACTACAAGAAATTCTTACATTTGATTCAAATTATGTATACATATTATTCTTAACCTAAGATTATTGATATTATATCTTGAATGCTGGTTTCCTTACTAAACTTTACAAGTTTACTTATTGCCGCTGCTGAGGTACATATCTCCCCTCTTGTGTATTCCGCAATTGTGTCTTCTAATCCTGTCGTGCTTTGGCAGTCGTAGAGGACATGTTGGATCGTCAGGGCAGGCTTGCATAAGTCTCACGTAGGATGCGGTGGCAAAGAAAACAGATAAAAGTGCGTGACGTTAAAGTGGATAGATATTATCCTAGCAATAACCATTTGCTGACTCCGTGACAGATTGGCAGCATAGGTTATTTCGACTTCGATATGAAAAGTTACTTCGTTTCTTCTTCTTCTTCTACAGTTGTTCCAATTGCATCTAGAATTATGGCATTTAGTGCAAATTGGACTGTTGTTTTTATTAAGCTGTTGGGATGCCTCCATCTTAGAACTGTTGTCAACCCATTCATTTCCCTCGATTACTCTGTGTGCCGGTATCCATCATATCTTTAACTGATTATTGCTTTTTAGAAATGTCTTAATGTCTTCTCTAATTTTATTGACGATACCATTCCATTTCTTGGTTTTGTTATTCTAAATAGAGCCAGAGAGTCAGTTAGGATTATTTTATTTGGTTCTTCCATGCATTGTATTGTTGCAATATATTCCCGCCGTAGTTATTGATGCGTTGCTATTTATGGATGCCGTCCTTGCAAACTCGTTCGAAACTATAGCACATTCAACTCCTTCGAATGTTATTGACGCACTTTGATATTATATTGTAGATAAATTTTATTCCAGCTCCTGTTAAATTTAACCTTGTTATTGTTCCATTGAAGCAGTCTGCCAGATGATTCCAAACCTGGTCGTAGCAATGCGTCCTGAAATGGAAATTTTCTTATAATCTTTAGTTGGTACAAGGAAAATGTAGTAAAGGTCATCTGAAAAATAACAAATGAAAACTTTTAAGTTTTTCATTTTTCCATTGTGATATAGTTTAATGTAAAGCGAATATGTTTCTGGCAGTTTATAACTTCGAAGCATGTTGTAGTATTATAAGAAACAAAGAATAAAACATTGTTAAAGGCCCGTAGAATCATTTATATGTCACTGTAGACTATTAGATTTCTGTTAGTCTCATAACTATGAGATTAGGGCATTGATTATAGTTCGGAGATTTCTTATTCTCCCGGTGATTCTAGGATATTAAAATATAAAGTATTACTTTATTTCCAGAGTCAGTATGCTGACATGTTTTGGTCATGACCGCGAAATTTTGCATAAGAGATACCTAAAGTTGGGAATTGGGTATCGGCGTGTATATTAATGAGTCAATATGAACAAATTTATATAAAATTCTTATAGCTGGATTGTATATTATAACTCGATAATTAAAATATTAAATACTTATTATTTTTAAATATTATAATAATTAATTTATTAATTTTATAGCATGTTATTTCAAGTAAATTGATGTATTTGCATTTAATGAAAAAAATCATAATCATAACATTCGTGGTTTACGCGAAGAGCCATGCAAAACGTGATGACATTTTTCTTGAGTATATTATTTCTAGACACTGAAACAAAATGCAATGCTTATAAAATTGTACGTAAAACTTATTTTACCTTGTTGTGGTGAAAAGTAAGAAGAAATAACCTATATGACATATGAGATATAATTTAAAAACTGACAGACAAATAGATTCAGTATATCGTATTATTTGATATTTTAAGAAGTAATAAAAATCTTGCTACAAGCAGAATTAAGTAATCAACTATAAGCCGAAAAATATAAATATATTGTTGTATGTTGTTACTTTACACTATAAATTTACACAATTGCATATTATATAATGGTATTTTTATATTTTATAGGCAGATAATCTATTTCTTTTAAGGTCTTGGTCATGATTTCCATTTCATTTCTACCGTAATTTAACATTAATAAACCAACAGAAATGCCTACCAAATCTGATATTGATAGGCTAACCGCATAATTATTGAAACTGTCGGTGCAGACCACAGATAATCTGGCCTGCAGCCATTACACCTATACGGAAGATTACATCTCCAATCCAGTTTCATCATAAACACAGGGCAACCGCGAGATCGGTGTCAATCACAATACAACTACACCCAACAAATTTTATATCAAATGAAATTATTGATTAAGCAAATAAAAACGCTTTTGAAGAATATATTTATATATTCCAAACAATTAAAAATAAAAGATAATATGGCAAATTCTAGGAACTTAATACTGTAAAGTATGTTACTATTCAAATATTTACTATTTCGTCTATACATAATATTCTTGAATCCCAATAATGCATATACTAAATACTACAAATACGTTCATGGTACGTATGTAACGTTCCAAAAAGCTTTAAGCTTGTGCGTGTAAATCTCAAATATAATATTTTCAAATATTAATTTTCTTTTTACATATTTATTTTGTAATAATAAAACTTTATAAGTGTAACTAATAATAAGTTTAATATATTATTATTATTTGCATTAAATTTTATAATTTTCCGTTACGTTTTATTTCTTAATTATTTCTGACAACACTTTATACTGTTTCGTTATCTTATTTGTGTGGTGTGTCGTTCTTACTGCCATGGCGTTCCTTGAAACACCTGACAAAAAACGTTTTGTGGTATTTATTGAGCATTTACTATTGTCTGTTATTTGACTACTTATCTAATTTTTATACTGTTTACGTTTTAGTGTTTATAATAAAATAGTAAAAATGATTAAATTTAAATAATTAAACAACTTTTTGTACTTTTAATACAGTGATATTTGAACATCATCAACGGCTTTTCTTTGGAGATTGAATATGCACATTCTTTGAGTATGAAAAATACTCAACTGAAATCAAAATCAGATTAGAAAGGTGAATAGAACTTTTTGCCTCACTTTGGTAAGATACTTCCAAGTTGTCGAATCACAATATGAAAATAGGCGAAAAATTCTTATTAAAATTGACGAAAACACAGACTCATGGAAAGAAAAACTCTAAACGTACTTTTATTAAAAAAAATAGTCCTTTTACGTATTCATTTTCTAATATTTTTTCATGTTTGGAGATTTATAATAATTATATATTTTAGAATCTCCTGTAGTTAGAATTGTAGGATAAAAATTGTACATTTATTTCGTACAAATTTTAGTATTTCTCAGTGAATATTTATTATTTATTCATATAGCCCACCAATAGTAAAATGGCAATTCGACTGCAATATAATTACGATAGTGAATCAATTATGCGTCTGTAATTTCAATAATAAATACGTCCAGCTAGCTATCCAACAACTCTCAACAATAACCATCGGATGCAAAGCGCAGTCATAAGTCTTTAATTTTTTATCCCTCATATATATATATTTACATTCAATGGAATCAAATATATTCATGAAAATAATATGTATATATATATATATATATATATGGTTGCATAAAAGTAACTACGCACTTCAGTTAAAATTTCAATTCATCATAAGTAGTTACTTTTGTGACACACTGTCTATTGGAGCGAGGTAGGGCTCTTTAATGTCAAGAGAAAAATTTAAGAGTAATTTTCGACAGCATTTTTTGAATTCGGAAAATATTTGCATGGTTTCATAAAATGATATTGGCTTCAGCTAGTCGGAAAAACAATCGGATCTCTTAATCTCAGGGTTTAACTATGGGCGTACTTATGCGAGTAAAAGATTACAGTTACCCTTCCTGTACCTGTAGCCACTGATCCACTAAATCCGTGTATCAGAAGGGCCCGCCGTCTGCACCAACGACAACATGATGAAGAATGATAGTCTTCACAGCAGCACCCCTGTGCGAGAAGTTTCTTTTCTATCGACCTTTTTGGTCGATCTTCCTGGACCACGAAATGTTATTGGCCCTGGAAATCACCCGTCTAACAATATTTTAAATGTATGGAGTCATCTCGTTCCGACTTCTCAGGCAAGGTTCCACACGTCGGGTAAAACCAGTTGTCTGTCTACTACATGCTTATTCTTACACTTCAGAAATTATCTACGCGAAAAATTGACGCCGTTGAAAAGTTCCAACTTGTTAAGTTCTCCACTCTTGATAATATCTTTAATGAAATGAAATTTAATAAAATCTATTAAATAATAACTGAAAACTGAAATATTTGTTCTCATTGCAATTCGTAATGTCTAGTTTAAACATTATAGTAGGCTACCAATTTAAACGTAGATTCATATTGGGCTAAGACATAAAAAGAAAGTCGTATGTTGTTTTGCCAATTACCATAGTATGCTAACAAAAACTAATTACATCTCACTCGCAACAATTAGAAATGTGTAAATTGTTTACTGGGTTTTGTTTTATATTACGTTAAACATACATTTCAAAGTCTGTTACTTTATTAGTTCTTCAAATGATTTATTCATGTCCCGCAAAAAAACAAATTAGTCGTTTGCGTTTAAAAACAATCGAATGATTACTGTGGAAGTAGTGGTGGCATGGCGTGGATGGGGTTATGAAGATATTTTAGCATTACGAATATTGTAATAAAGTGAGGTATGTTTTATACTTTGGTGATTGTGATTAGAAGAATTTAATACAGTTCAAGTTTTGAAGCCATATGGAGATATGGCATCAATTTTTAAATTAGAGTAGTTTTTATCAATGGCTAATAATATATATTTATTTATTTCATTTTAATTACACACATTCACTACAGATCACACGTGTACTTGCAGGTTGCAAAGGAGAAGATTGACTACGACTACAACATTAACTTTGTCCTTTCCAAAGTATTTTATCTTTACAGATATTCCCAGCGCCTCCAACTTAACTTCTAATTTACAATATTGACTTTAAAATAGTAAATAAATAAATTATCTATATGTTATATACAGCCTACATACATACAAACACCTAAACAGAATTCATGTGCAGAAACGTATTGGTTCATGACTATGAATTTTAAAATCTTTTAAAAAATAAGAAACCACAAGAAAATAAGGATTTTATTCGTGGTGTAAGTATGAAGATTCCATAGAAAATATTGAATTATTTTCAGGAACAGACGTGTACTGTATTGTTGTAAATAAAATCCATACTTGGTTGTTAGTCTGAGTCAAAATTTTTACAAAATATTATTATGGACAAACTGCATCCAAATTGGTCGTATATCGTTAGTATAACGTTTCGTACACATGAATTACATTTTCCCGGATCCCAAAGTGCTATCAAGATCGTTCATTTCGTGCACCATCTGTCGTGATCAGTCATGTTGGCCTCAATGTCTGTTGGCTGCCATAGCAACGCGTTTTGCAGCAATCACGGCGGAATGTTCTCATTTACAGTGAATCGAGCAGACCAAATCCTGGTGAATATGTAGTAGACGTCTAAGTGGATTCCGACACAAATCGAGTTTCGCTCTTACATAGAGACGGTAGAACCGTTTTGTCTATCGCCCCCAATGCCAAAATTGTCGTCCGTTTTGTTTTCATTTTACGCGGTCAGTATCCGCATAAAAAAGTATATAAATAATAAGATAGCTGTGCTAGAAGATGTCAGTGAACGTCATCGAAACGCCGAGAAGATTTTATTCATTCATTATTTATTAATAAATGATATAGGTATACTACCTCAAATTTTAGATATGGCACTAAACATTATCATAAATATTTAAAAATAGAATGCTGAGATAATAGTTAATAACTCTGGTATTGTAGTGCCAGATTTAATCTCATCATTTTCACAAACACTTCACAAATAAATGAAGAGATTCAACTAATTGAAATGAGAGTCATCAGTAAGTATTAAGTTTCTATGTTTCATTTTCATATATTAAATCGATTATGAGCAATCTAACGAATTAAAATCGTTAAATTTCCAATCAAAGTTTTAATTTTATAACATATGGTGCATTCTTTGATTTTATATACAAATAATAATAGTTATATCACTTTTCACTGTGTAGGGATTAAAATTTAACAAAGTAATTCATTATTATATTTCTAGCTCTTTTGTTATTTAAGCATGAGTCTGTTATTTGGAACCTCTATGTAGGCGCATCAAGGATTAAATAAAATTGGCAGAAACTGGTTTGTCCACCAGTCGTCATACTTTTGTGTAGATGGACGATGCTTACGTAAATTTTTCTACTTTCTGAATACATTTGTCAATGATTTATTAAGTTATCGCCGTACAGTACGCGTCTACTTGCCAGCCTCTTAGATAAGAAATCTTTCATTGGTCCACGAAATCACAAGATTCCCAATAAGTTGGTTACTTTTGGAGATGAAACGGGCCCCACTTCAATTTTTCGGCCAAACGGATTTTTTGTCAAATGTTGTTTCGATCGAGGTACGCTTCTTGTGACCGTCTCCAGTGATTACTGACCCATCCCTTTATCCTGCCACCACAGAACACTTATAAGAACTCGTAAACTCCTTTTTTTAGGGTAAAAAGAGGGTAATCCACATGGTGGCAACTCCCCTTTAATAGCATAGGAAGGGATCTGAAACGGGGGATGCGGAAGGGTAGACGAAAGTAGCCAAGGACTAACTAGTGCCCCCGGGCTATGGTTTAGGGATCCTACCCGGCAATTCGCCTAAAAGTGATGCAAGGAAAACCCTAGAAAAACCTGCATCAGGTAGGTCGGGCATTTGGTACTTGTGCCACGCCCTTCCGATGGCGGGAGAGGGGTTATCTGTGGGGTCGCAGATTTCCCCTCTCCGTGCCTTGACCAGTTTAGGAGGCAGCTGACCGACTATTCCAATCCTTTTTTTTTAGGGCAACAGGCTACATGAGGGTAATCCACTTTGGGCAATTCCCAACCGTCGGTAATATTTAATGCATTAAATAAAATATTTAGCTGCAGGTGTGGCGTTGTGCTATCGCTATCGCTATCGCAAAGTAGCGATCCACGTGGACCAGACTGGATCACAACTCAAAATTCCTTTACTTCCTAGAATTTTCGGTTATTAGAAAGTTCTGTGCCTGGAGTCAAACCTAATTGTATCAATACTGATCATCTCCTAGAAGAAGTTGTTTAGTTCACATCGAGCTTAGGTGCTGTACTTCACTTGAAACAAACGCCATCCGTCTGGGACTTGGGTTACTTTAATAACCGTGTTTTGGTCCGTTCTATAAGTAACAAAATTATCAAGTTGAGTTCTCTATCAATCGCGTGTACACTAATCCCCGCATCAGATAGATTTAAGGAGAGACACGTTAAGGCGATCTCAAAATCAACCGCAATGGATCAGATTGTTTATGAAGAGATACTCTTCGACGGCTGCTGAAATTTGATAACGACGTATTGTAGACATCATATAAAAGGTGTTGATGGTGAATGTCGCAAAAACCGACAAATAAACAACGAAAAATAAATTTAAAAAAAAAAGAACCATCGTGTGCAAACTTTCTCCACCCCGGCTGGAAACCTAGAACATTTTCTTCTGTATATTCATCGGGAAAAAATAAAAAATACTTTTTCCTTACTCGGTGCGATCCACATTAGAAACATAACGGACATATACAAACCACATATACCTAATTCATAAGAAAGCTCACTGACATAAAATGATAAATAAATGGTAGTGTTTCTATTTTTTCCTCATTTTAGTCGCTATGAAAATAACTCGATTTCGTCCTTACATTATCAGTACTAATGGAGTTTGGTATAAAATTACCAGAAATTAATGCTGCAATTAACGGCAGGGAAATGTTTAATTGAATTGATGTCTAAGTGTTGTTAGAACAGAAAAAATGGAATAAGGTGCGTTGGTAAAATTCTTCGTAATATATGGATTAAATCCGACGAAAATTCATTCCAGGATGGTAAATGTGTGTTTTGATTCCTTCACTTCAATTTTTACCTTTAATAAATGGCCTCCCGACTTGAAACGTGACCATAAAAGTATCCATGATTATTCAAGTGAAGAAGATCAGAAAGTTCTTCCACATACGAAATCATCGAAAAAGTTCACTATATAATTTTGGAAGATCATCGTTCGACGGCGCGTTTAATATTTAAGGCTATAAAGGATAAAACACGCCAACTACATTTTGGAAAAGGAATTGAACAGGAAAAATATATGCGGAAGATACACCCCGAACATATTCACTACGATACAAAAACGAATTTAGATGACAATTACTCAACAATGCTTGGCGCGTTGCACGAAAGTCAAGACTGACTTTATGCGTCGATATTCGTCTCTTAATGACTCATGTATCTAAATATACACACCAGAATAGAGAAAACAGTCCTTGCATTCAAAAGAAGCTAATTTTTCAGCACCGCTGATGATGCTATCGGCGGGAAAGGTCATCTTTTGAGATGCACAGGAACTCTGTTAATGGATTTTCATGAGGAAGGTAAACGAATCATTATGGAATTCTATTCTAAACTTCAATGAAACTAGGCGGAATATTCATGAAAACAGACATGCCTTGCAGAATAGTCATTTTCCATCAGGAAATTTTACTTACGCACAAAAACATCTTAGCAATGGGAAAATTGAGAAATATGAAATATTATTTGGAGGATCACCCTATTTATTTCCAAGATTTGACTTCTTCGGATTACTGCTGTTCGGAAAGCTTAAAATTTTCGTCGCCGGTCAACGTTTTCATCCAAACGAGAATAGATTGCAGCACAAGAAGAGTAATTTGTATTACTCCCAGCAGAACACTAACGAGACAAAATTATGTCACAGGAACACCACTGGATGAATTGCAGTATAATGTTATAAACGACTTGATAGCTTTAATTAATAGGAACTAAATAAAAAATTAATTAATATTTAAAAATTTTATTCTTGAAAGTACACATTATAAGCCCTGCTTTGCACGCCGAATTCAATCAATTTAACAAACATATATTTAAAATTTATTTTATTAATTCGTGGCGTTCTATGAAAGTACAGCTTTATATTTTTACAATCAACTACGTCGAATTTCTCTTTATCTCAGGGTCATCACTGGGTTTGATAGTAAGAACAAATACAATCTAATGAACTAAAACATTAACAATCCAAACTTATTGAAGTTAACGGAATACAATATTAAATACATGATATAAAAGAAAACGAATGAAAAGAAAAACGCGAACGAAATCTGACCATACCCTTTAATTATCGTTTACAGTTAATAATAATTGTTTTGTACTCACGACAGTGCTAATGGTACGAGTTCGGACTCTTGTAGCTTGAAGTCAACACCCACTAAACAGGCCATTATTCACTGATTCTACACTTTAGATTTCGAACACTCGTGGTTCGATCTCTGCTATCCTTGAACTTGGATTAGCCGCCCCTAAGTCAGCCCTTGAACGTAGGTCTCCTTGAAGTCTGTCAATGCGAAAATTAGTTCAGTTTGTGAAGCAAAACTTCTGCTTCTAAATTACGATTTTATGAGACTCTCCGTCAAAACTGTTTACTTGCGTTTTATGTAAACTATTATATCTCGCCGTTGGACTTCCTGGATATCCTTATTCATGCTTTTAGATTAAAAAACTTTACTCTGTTGTATCTCTCGCAGACTATTTTATGTATCCTTTCTCGACCCAGGCTTGACGTAGACTCGACGCAGACTGAGTTCTTTAAGAGCCCGGTCTCTAGTCTCCATTGTTAATAAAGAAAGACCCGCTGCGATTTTCGTCTTTAAGCACCCGTACCGCCAACAATTCAAGAATATTAAAAAATTAATAGCCTGTTTAATTGGTAATACAATATATTGCGTGTAATTATGTTGAAAACATCTGTTTTGATAACATAAATCTTCCTTTTCACTATCAGGTCGAGAACTTTTCATTACACCCTCGTTCCCTACTGCAATTCGCACTATATTCATAGTTCCTCCGTCGTGGTGTGAATACTACCAGATAGTATATTCCGACGAGCGTTATTTGAAATTTAATACGAACGGTAACAATATTCGACGCTATTCCTCCGCGTCATTTTATGATTAATTCGATTCGGTTTACGTTAGCTTTATTCGTCCATCACTTCGTCGTTGGGAACAGATTAATCAACAAAAGAGTGAATTGAAACAATTAGGCCTACTAGCTCTCTTTTTTCTAATAGCGATGGGATTAAAATAAACAAGAGTTGCCCAATATCATCCAAATGAAAATATTTACCGCTGTTCGACAAAGAGATTTATTTGATAAAGGTTTGCTGTAACAGACACTACATTCAGCTGGGGTGCATGATAATGTCACATCCACCATGTTTAGATTATTCCACTTCGTCAATCGCTTATCTATAAGGCTGCATAATACCAAATGGAGCTGTTTGAGCCAGGGTTTCTCCTGTCCTGAATGCTATTCGTCACAACGCTTCTTCATTTTCTACTTAGCCTTTCCGTTTGTTGACACCTTACCATATTTTCTGAAGGCAAATTTACTCCTCGTAAATAGTGGCTCTTGTCAGGAACTTCTTGGATGACTATGCGTTATAGTTTAAGTTGTCCTTAACGTTATTTTGATATATGGCCAAACTTTGCAAAAATTAACTTTCTTCTGTCACGGATGGGGTGTAAATGATAAAAAAAACAAGGAATCTTTTAAGGTAATTTATTAATTACGATAAAATTTTACAGGGACAAAATATATACAAATTGGACTGGTTTAGCTAGTCGGAGAAACAATCTGATCCTTAATTCTCAGGTAAACGATGGACTACGGTACCTCCGTAGGCGCGTCAAGGTTTGAGACACTTGGCCGTTACCTTTCGTGCATTTGTGACCGTCGTTGCATCAGTGGACCAGTCGCACTAGGCTTATACTACACTCAAAGAGTTCTCGGGATCAGGCGACGGCACGTTCCAGCTTTTCGTCCGTCTTTGGCGACGGTTCGTTGACGACTCTCTTCGCACTCTCTCCGGCATCCCCTTCACTGCAAGCAAAAATCTCAATATTCTCGAACCTGTATGGTCGATTTTTCCTGGACCAAGAAATATGATTCGTCCAGGCAATCACGTGTTCATTTAATTTTTATATTTCTGGAGATATTACTTTCCCACGGACACGATTCTCCAGGTAACACTACTACGTGCTTATGTTCCGATTGAAGGGATTATCTATCCGCCACGGTAGCGCCTCGTCAAATTCAAACTTTCCAGGCTCTCAACCCTCAATCATATCTAATTATATATATATATATATTGTAGTATTCAAGAATGAAAATACAATTAATACACAAAATCAAAATATACCACACGTTGAGGACGCCAATTTGTGGTATTTTACTAAATTAAGCAAATTTAAATATGATTAGCCTCACGTTGAGGCGCCAATTTAAATTATTTTATCTTCTAAATGAAATGATTTTAATAAATAAAAATTTTAGTTTAGTAAACAAACACATTAATTTATTAGATGCACAAAGAATTCAAGTTACAAAATTAGTTATTCATGAATTTTTTTTACAAAATTTACCATGTACAATCAAAAATTTTTACTCTCTCTCTCTCTCTCAGGGTCTTTAACTGGGCCTTTAAATACAGAAAAGTTATTTATGCGTCCCCACAGCAAACTCCTCTCCCGCTATCGGAAGGGCGTGGGACAAGTACCCAATGCCCGACCTACCCGATGCAGGTTTTTCTAAGGTTTTCCCTGCATTCCTTTAGGCGAATGCCGGGTAGGATCCTTAAAATACAGCCCGGGGGCCCTAGTTAACCCTTGGCTACCTTCCTCTACCCTTCCGCATCCCCCCTTTCAAATCCCTTCCTATGCTATTAAAGGGGAGTTGCCCTAAGTGGATTACCCTCATGTAGCCTATTGCCCTAAAAAAAAAATTATTTATTTTTTATAACTATCAGATTACTGTGACGCTATGCCAATACACAATATTTACAATATTCAAAAATCCGAAATCTGACGATTTTATCTTTAATTAAAGGCTTACAATAATAATTGAATGGATTTATGACTTACAGTTTCTCTGGTACTAAGAGAAATTTTAACTTTTTCAGAAACAGTTACACACTCCACATTCTAAAACAGACCATTTTTTTCTACACTTCACTGTTGGTTTAGCAAGTGTTGGCTATTTCTCGAAGACGACTTATTCTGCAAAAATACCAATTTGTGGTACCTTAACTAATTCCTCCACAAAGACTTTTCACAATTATTTGGCATTAACTGGAACACTCCGGTACCTTTGCGCAGCAATATCCGGGTAAATTGTGCACTCTGATTCTGTTTATCAACTTGACTTTTCAGTACTATGACGCCGTCTCGTCTCTTTCTATTACGACCGCTTTCTGCCGCCCTTCGTCACCAACTGACTATATGTTCCCTTTAGCGCGCTAACAGTCCTACATTGCTTTAGACCTGTTATTGTCAATTCTTGTGTGTAATTTCTCTGTTTTTGCCGCTAACAATTCAAGTCCAAAATGTTTTTAATTATTAATTATTAATTGCCTTTTTAATAACCACAATATATATATATATATATTTAAATTATAAAACTATCGCGTTACACTATTAATGGTTCACACTTCTAGGAATGTGGCACATATAACATTAGACACTACATCACCCTCCACATTTCGAAATTTGACTTTGCCCTAGTTCCTGGAAATACAGGGCTTACATAGCTTCATCTTCTCACGTTGCCACTTAAATTAATTTCATGATGGTGTCTCTCTTGGTAATGAATACACGCACGGTATTTTTTAATAAGAAACATACTGATTTTTATGGAGCAATAAAAATTAAAAATCTATTTTCGAATTTCCTGATCAGAATTTACGATGAACACATCTGTTTATCCTATCAGGTACAGTTTTAAAATACAGAATAAGCGGAATTTTCCCCTAAAGCAAAATATAACTGCTGTGCATAAAGTTTGGTAATCCAAACGGGAGGCGAGCCAAACAATTTTTCTCTTCACCAGCCACGAATGCAGTAAATTTTACTTGACTTCTCCGACAGCCTAAATTGATGAAAGCCTTTAGTCAGGATTTCACCTCGAATATTTTAATGGCTTCGTAGGCGCATCTTTGACGTATGTGTCCGTCCCATTGTGAAAGAATACTTCCACCATGAGTAGGTCTGCATTTAAAGCAATGGGCATAATTATGTTGTTGTTTTTTCAGTTTCACAGCAAAAAATTCTTATTCCATAGTCACTTATCGTATGTTCATTGGAATGATTCGTGAATATCAATTTATATTTTTAAGTTTTTGTAAAATTCGAGCATTTTATTGTAGTTCTATTTAAATTCAATCAAGAAAATATAACAAAAGTTTCTCGTAGATACTGAACAATTAAATATATATTATTTCAATGTCAGGTCACGTTGTCTGCTTGCGTGTTATCCGACATTATCATTCTCAACGCTCGAGCGGCAATTAAGATGACCTGTTGGATTAAAAGTTGGACGTTAATCTCTCTAGCAGCCCGTGCTACAATATTACAATGAAGAGACATTTTAATTATTAGTCCATAATTTTCTATAATATTACTTTATTTTTTATACATTAATTCTTTCCCCGACCTTACTCAATAAACATTACAGTAAAAAACCGCACACCTAGTTTTAAATGCTTTCCTCTTAACATACATTATTACATACAGCGAAATTCGCCAGATTAAATATTCAGCCTGAAATATCTTTACCCAGTTATCAGAAAATACCTTTCTATCTACACTGCTATATCATTCCTATATGAATGGAAACATTAAAGAAGTGCAATATAAATATCCTATAGTGTATAGTGTGGTATTTATATTACCCTTATGTCAGAATTGGCTATCTTTCTTATTCATTATTTTCAATCAGACGTAACTTTTTTTATTTACATTAAAGAATTGCCCCTGAAAATTTCGGAAGTGCAACATATAAGATCTTTATTCATTTGAAATTGATCTAAATGATACCAGAAAATTTCACGGTTATTTTTAGTTCGGATTGTGTCGATTGTTCGTGGTTTTGCTTGCCTGAAAGCACCGGAATCTCCCTTTCCGCCACATACTGAATGATTCAGGTCACGTCCGTCACAGGACTGTGTGTCATTAAAATTTCACTTGAAGGCTTCTATGTCTAGGCACTGTCACCGCGTCTCTAATTGGCAATCTACCAGTATGCTTGGGTTGGAAGCTTGTTTTTATTTGATTAACAATAGAAAATTATGAACTAATACTATTTGTTTATTAAGAAGAGATAACAACAATATTGTAACCTATGTTTGTCCCAAAATATGTTAATTTCTTCTATAAAAGTAGCATATTATCTATTATGTCCTTAGTTTCCCATTGTTTGCATTATGAAAAGTTTATTTTTTAAGCAACTAGATGATTTCCAAGCGGGGCTGGGTACTTATTCATCCCAATATTATGATATGTGTAAATGAATTAATTCGTCAGTAAACTCTCGATAAATTTGATTTGTATCGACACTAACATGCCCAGTATACGACATTTTTAAATCATCTCAACCCCCCTTACTCCCACCACCATCTCCATGTCGACATAAGCTGAACTTTTCCGGCATGGTGACTGTCAAAATTAAAACCAGTGACCCTTAATGCGAGGAATTCGACACAAATTTAATTTCGGACATAATGTATTAAACGCCTCATAACACCTTCCTCCCGGATGTGTCTACATCCCGGGCTACCTTTCTCTACCATTCCGCAGGTAGTCAGAGAAATATAACTGTTATAATATTTTTATCTTTATTAATCATTTCTAAGCATATTTATTTAACGAATCACTACCAGTTGGAACAGTTTCCATATTATAGATACAGATTGAAATTATAAATCCAGATAAGTTTCAGAAATGTTGTACAGCGGATCCACCCGATAGCCTGCGAGGGATTTTCTCTCGCAGGTAGAACCTTTTAGGAGAGATACGAAGGGGCTACCTTTGGGTATGCCTTTTCCTCTCCGTTTTTGAACTAAGGTTCCCACAAGCCGAGGCACCTGGGCCTGTTTTGAGAGGTGTATGTTCCGGGCTCACAGACCTTGGGAATACGGTAAGAGTTGTTCGCTATTCCCATTGGAATAGTCGGCCAGCTGCCTCCTAAACTGGTCGAGGCACGGAGAAGGGAAAGCTGCGTCCCCACAGCAAACTCCTCTCCCGCTATCGGAAGGGCGTGGGACAAGTACCCAATGTCTATGAGTCACAATCGCGGTATTTTTCCAATTTAATTTATTGACTTCTCTCTCTTCTATCAAGTATGAACGTCAACTTAACCGCAATATCACCGTTCATTTCAGTGATGCCATAACTTTTACGCCATTATCGGTGAATTTGAATTTAGACATTCCATGAAAAGGGAGTGATACTATTAATCTGAGTAATTCCGAAAACTATATAGTGGACACTAATATCGGTAGTTTTCGAAATATATCTTACTCCAAAAAGTTATTTACCAGATTGTAAGTTATATTTCTACCAAGTATAGTTAATAATGCGTTATGAACTAATATGGAGCATATATTCCTTTATTTGTATGTATGGTGACTCGAAAATTCCCCTTAGAAGCATGTAGGACTGAGTAGATCGTATTTCTATATCAGACAACGTATCATTGCCGTATTACAACACTTTCAAAACAGGTTATTCACGTGACCACTTTGTTTAAGTAATTTGTTAATCAGTGACTCAATACATTAATTTTATTAGAATTCAATTAATAATATAATAATACCAAAAAAACTTATTCAAATTTTACATTTTTTACCTTGAATCTTATCCATTTGTTTTTGTCTCCTTCAAATGATGGTTACCATTATAATCCACCACAACTCCGGTTCGGTGTGTATAAATTGCACGTACGAATGATGTTCTGGTAAACTCGCTCCATCATACAAATCTGTTGTGCAGCGACCATAACTTGTTCCATCAGGTCTTTCCGAGTCTCGTAAATCAAACTCTTCACACGATCCCACAGGAACGGTACGTTTCCAGACATGGGATCCAATTCCAAATATAATCTACTCAGTCCCGTCTACATGTTCTAACGGTTTGTAATGAGATTTTCGAACACCCTTTGTATGGTATTGCTCATGAAAGCGGTAAATTGAAATGGCATTATTACTTTCCCACGAAATTGAACTAAATACGGCTAAGTCCATTGTCTTAAATTGGTTCTAGTCTTTAACAATTTTCTTTTCATCTAGTAATTTTTAAACGAATAATTTTAATTGAAATTAAAAACATGGAAAACATAGTTAATTATTAGAACCGTTGATTGTATGGTAACGAATTAATGTATTTAACATCGTTATGCGCGAGAAGAACGTCATTCTATTGTGGTGTGTGACATCACCACGGGGTTTCATGATATTATTTCATCATGTATTTTATGATATGAGCCACGTGGCGTGATGAACGTGGAGATCACCTCTGGCGGAAGTTATCCGGTCTAGACTACGTGCTTAGAGGGGCTGTTGCCCTCGAAGGCCGGGTTGCGTTAAGCAACCAATAAAATGTTACCAACATGTTGATCTGTTTGTTGTGGTCGACCGCATGGAACAAATGCAGAAGGATATAAAATGTCAGCTTTGTAGACTCTGACAACAACTTTCACTTCCGCCTAGTCATTGCCGTAGATAGTTTGTGTCTTGCTTGTGCTTGAATTCTCGCCACACAGTTTATATTGGAGATCTGTGGAATTCTATAGACGCTGACCAATACGGGAATTGTAGGAGTGTATCCCACATCAACAGGAGGACGCAAATTATTTGAAGAGACCAATATAGTGGAAATTGTGGGAGTGTACCTGCTCTAATGCTTAATGGATGTCGTACTAACCGAGATGAAACCCAAAATGTATGTATAGACGCTGACTAAAAAACATATTCCTGCGTGATGGATACCCTAACGTCCTTTTAAAACATTTTTATTTATTGATTAAATTAAATAATAATAATAGCTGTAAGGTATTAAATTAAGTGTGTCAATTAAGACAGTTCTTTTATTACTTTATTGTAATTTCAATTCTAATGTTAATTAAATTAAAATAAAATTTAAAGAAACATTGTGTGTTAAAAAATAAATAAATAATACATATTGGCGCACAACGTGGGGTAAAACTATCATGCAGAAAAATGACAATATTAATTATTTATATTTCATGTGCATGTTGAGTTAGTTGCGTGTGAAACTCGTGAAAAGTTGATGCAGTGTTTAAATTATAATTTTAACTGTTTTCTGCGCCGCGTTTAACTTACAAAGCTTAATAATCATATTTAAGCTTGAGTAGATTTTTATATGCTCCTTCTATTTTTGTAGTAAATATTTTAATGTACTCCACAGTTGGGCCCCAAATTTATAACGTATATAACTTTTTTATTATATATATATATATATATATATATATATATATATTGTAATACTAATCAGAGGCCATTAATGATTTTAATATATGGATAGTTATGGTGGATTGTTAACGTATAGGCAAGCTTCGCTTTGAGCCGCGAGCGCTTTCTGGAAACAGACGGTCTAGTGTTAAAGTCGAGTGTGGAAGTCAAAATTTGAGAGGGGTACAACGAACAGCGTGGCCGGCGTATAGATCAAGTCGAGAAGGTTACTAGTTTTATAATTTGAGTATAAAGTTTTCGACAGTGAAATACATTGTAAATTTGCAAAGATTAACCTAATAATTAGCGCCACATTAAAATTTCCACGAGTACCGTCACCAGTTCCACATAGAGACAATTTTGTAACAATCTGTCTAACTAATAATCCGGAGGGAGCAGCGGTTCCAGTTCCCAGAGGAGAAACTCGAAAGCTACGATCGTGTATTGTACAATAAAGTGTAGATCAGTGATTTCATGGCCTGTTACTGTAAATTGTGAGCCCTAGCCCAAGAGAGTTAAGTCTGGTACCCGCAAATTATTTTGTAAGTACAAACAAATTTAATTTAGCTTTGGTAAACGATAATTAAAGGAAAGACATCAGATTTCGCTTTCCCGTTTTTGTTTTGATTGTTTAACTTCTTAGTTTGTAAGTTCTATGATTGTGTAACATAAATATAAATATAAAGGTTTTATTTTGAAGGCCCAAATAAATACTATACAAAATATTGTTTGTTAATTTGATTTGATTATTAAATTTGGTTTTGCCAACGTTAGGCAAAACAATTATCTGTTCATCGATTTAATAAAATTTCAAATTAATTGTTTAATAAATAATTAAATTTGGTTAATTCATCTTTTGTTTATTACACCGATTAAATTAATTCGTTTTTTAATCATTACAATATATGTATATATATATATATATATATATATATATATATATATATATATATTGTAATATTCAAATTAAAGGGGCTTTTATTTGAATGAAAGATGAATCAACTCTACAAACAAACAAATTTATTTTCAATACTTAAAACACAATTACACAATTTAAAAATTATCTCAGGGTCTTTACTGGGTTTGTTAATGGCGAATCATTTTATTTCTCAACTTAAACACAAATTCCAATTTAAAAGGCAAATAGATTTACTCGTCAATTAACAATGACGAAATTTACTTGTCAGCGAAATTAAACTAAAAAGATGGATTCTAATTAACAAATTTTATTAAAAGGAGGGAACGAAATCTGACGTCTATCTTTTAATCAGGTTTACATAATTATTTGTTTTATATTGTTACTCACGGCAGCATTCCAGGATACCTTGTAATTTACGAAACACTATGGCGGGGTTTTGGACTGCTTCTAAAAACTCACAAATTCTAGATAAAAAATCAGGAACCAGGATAATCTTCCTTTCGTCTCTCCCTCGATTGACTTCTGCTACTTCTGCTCGGCTATGTGCACCAAAAACTGTTTGTGTTTAGCAGGTTTCGTAGTTCTGCTCAAGTGAATATTTCGTCTTGAGCAAAATGTCCAGGGACCAATCAAAGCTGTTGATTGGTAATTCTCGCTGTTTCTCTGCAAATTTCCTTTGAATATTTGAAATTGTCTTGTCTATTTCAACTCGACCAATTTCTGTCGTGTCTGACTGCTCACTGCTTCTACTTAACTTTACTTTTTAAAAGAATATCTCGTCTATTCTAATACAACCTGTACTTGACCAAACCTTCCAGCCAACTGAACAACCGTCTCGCAATTTTGAGCGCGCATACCTCTTCCGACAAAGGAAACCGTGCTTGGCTACATTGTTGCTGTGTTCTGTACCGCCGTCAAGAATAGATTTCTCAAACAATTAATTTTTTTAATTTCTCAATTAATGTCTGAATTAATTGGCATTACATTATATATATATATATATATATATATATATCAGCGGATTCCTCGCAGACGTCACATTGCCTCCGCCACTTACAACTAATCTGCGTAACGTTACGTTAATTGAGAATTTGATGTATGTCACAAATAAGTTTTTCAGTATTTCGCATCACGAACTGTGTGTCACACCACTCAAGTCACATTATTTTTTCAAATCCCTTCCTATGCTACTAAAGGGGAGTTATCCTCACGTAGCCTGTTACTCTAAAAATATGTCACTAGTAATCCGGATGATCCCAAAAATTAATGATTAGTTACTGATATTTCTATTTTCGCCACATTTTATATGTCTACCGTTCAACGCCCAACCCTATAAGTGTTAGGCGTGTCTCGCACAAGCAGTTAAATGATTTTTAAATCATATGCGTAAAAAATTTGCTTAAAATTTTGCCCGAGAGTTTAAGAGATTTTAAAATACACATACAGCCTTACATTTATATCTTCATGTATGTCTTAAGTTAGTCTATAAATTGGCAATTTTCAAGGTTTGCTGATAAATAACATATAAAATAATGATTCTAAGTAATTATTTCAATTTTTGTTCCAGAAATATAAAAAAAACTTTAAACAATCATATATAAATATATAGACGAAAACGTTTACACTTAACATCATTAATACAGAACTAAACAGTAAGTGAATATTTTAGTAAAAGTACTCTAGGAAACAAACAAACGAAATTAATAAAAAAAATTGATGATTTAGCAGCGCGTGCACAATCACTACGAGATACGGCAATGCAAGCGATAAATAATACAAACGATAAATAAATTGTGGTTTACGTTAAAAGTTCTGTGCTATATTTGAAAATGTAATCTTATATTACAATTTTACATACAAAGATGTTAGCGTATAGTTAGTATACTGTTTTCTGCGATAGTATTTTGTAAATATCTATATCGAATCGGAAAATTTCTATAACTGAATCTGTTACACACCAACGCTTTATATTGAATGAAATTATTGTCAGTAAAATATGTGTAGAGTTTAAATCAACTAAATCGTTTCAAATTATTAGTTTATTTGTCTTTACAAGATTGAGTTAAATTTAATTTGACAATATTTCAGACGATTTCATATGATTTGTTATCAAAAATATTACATATGACATTTTAAAACCATCTATATAAACAGAACTTTCTTTTATCACTACTACATATTCGACAAATTTTCAGATTTCGTCTGCAATTGATGTGATTATATTTCAAAAATTCATCAGCGCTCTATAAATTATTTCAGGCGCGTAAAACCGTTCCCATGTTCAGTTACGCGAGTTTGGTCAGCGACTCATTTACTCGCTCACGGAAGGTCGAAATGCCATAGCATAGGGATTATTCCATTCGTCACTATTGTCAATGATCACAATTTTTCATTGCGCACGAATCTTTTCTTCCACAGAATATGAACGAAACATTACAAACATAAAATATGAGAACAAGTAAATTCCTTGCCTGTACCCAATTTAAGAAGTCATCTTGATATAAAAATTAATTTATCCCCCCCCAAATCATGCATAAAGTGCGATTTACGAAAAATATTATTAAAGACATGTTATGTCTCTATGTTTGAGAAGATGGGAAAGGAAAATATTAAGAAGGATTTCTGGAGCGGTGAACGAAGCAGGGAAATGGAGAATACGAAGAAATAGGGAACTGGAGGAACAATATGGGTATACAGACATTGTATTGCAAATAAAGGGGAACAGACTGAGATGGTTGGACCATGTAGAACGAATGGAAAAAGACAGGGTTGTCAAAAAGATCTACAAAAGAAATCCAGGTGGCAGTAGGGGCAAAGGGAGACCACGAAAACGATGGTTAGACAATGTGGAGGACGACTTACAAAAGATGGGTATTATAAGATGGAGGAAACGAGCAGAGAACCGGCAAGATTAGGCTATGATCGTTAGAGAGGCTAAGGTCCTACATGGACTGTAACGCCGAGGAGTAGAGTAGTAAATAATAGCTAAGATGTCATCGACATATTTAGTCAACAGTCTAGTTTCATTTAAGTCTTAAACTGAAATCATATTAATAAAAAGTACTGATTCTGGGCCCCCCCATTGCCATTCCAAATAACTGTTAATTAATATTTGTTAGTGTATCAAAAACAACCAGTTTCCGTACACTGTACATGTAGATCTGTTTTCCGTTAGTGTTGATGTATACCATGATGTGTTCAAAATTATTCTTTCGACTAGAGAGTTGTTACAGAGATACTGGACGTTGAAGCTCAACATGGCATGCCCATATCTTTCAATCTATTCTTTATCTGTAACACAATCATTACATCGTAATATTTTAGTCCCTCGGTCTGTCTAGAGAAGGATTAAAGCATTTAATAATTTTTAATAATAAAATCCACAATTGGGTAATTAATTCTAACTTTCTAACATTTCCTATTACATCCAAAGTAATTAGTAGTGTTCCATCAGAAAAATTATGAATAATTATATTACGTACTATTTACTCACGACAATCCATTAATATACAGAATATAAAGAAGCGCGTCTAATTTCCTCTTAGGAGAAACAATATACGTAACTACATCGCTTAGATACTTCTTTTAATTAAATTAATTTACTGAAATTTAATACAAACTAGCTGGGTGCCCGGCGTTGTCCCAGATGTCATTTATCCATAACCCCCGATTTTTCTCCAATTCAGGTAGCTTTTTTCGTTATTTTTATGTAATTCCACTCCACCCCCATCCTTCAGGGTGCTCCCCCCCAAGTCTGTTATGGTTTTAAAAGTTGTACCCCAGCCTACACCCTCCAAACCCAGCCCACACTCGCACGTTGGTCACAAATAAACTCAGCGACATCCATAAACACGATTTGGCTCGAATCTAGGTTGTTTACACGTTATTTTCTTGTATCTCCCTTCCCCTATTTCTAAACGTTTACATCTCTCATGGCAAATGGCGTTGAAATTTTATACACACAACATCGTAGAAATACTATCAATCTAATTAACCCCGAAAAATATTTATTCAACGCTAATATGCGTCTTCATTGAATGAATAAAAATTTCCACCCCCGCACCTGGAGGTTAAATATCCAATTGATTGTCATAATTAAACTCAGAAAAATCGATAAACCTGATTTTGGCTCCAATCTTGGTTGTATTTTTGTTATTTTCCTTTAACGCCTTTCACCCCAAGCCCTACGAGTGCTCCTTTGCCGTGCTGGAAGTGGTTGAAATTATACTAAGATAGCATAGATACAAACAATTCGATGTCTTTGACTCCTAAAAACATTTATCCGTCTCAAAAAGTTTGTTTGAGCTAGTTTAAATATTTCCACCCCCGTCCACCTCCACCCCTGGGGGTGGTAGACGTGTCTCACCCGGACAGTGTTTGTTTTCATGTCACAAAAAACAAGTGTACGAAATTTCGTGAAATTTTCTCTACGGTTGTAGATTTGTATGCGGTATATATAAATAAACAAAAATACAAACAAACACTGTGCTTTATTTATTACATAATAATCTACCCACTCATTCCATATTTAAACAAAATTTGTAACAGACCGACAGTTTCAAAATTGATTGTTTAAATACAGGGGAAGAGGTTTATACTGTTAAAAAAAGATAGGGACACGATTTAAGGATATTTTTTGCCAAACATTGATTGGGGCGATGGGAAAATATTTGCATGGATATTCATATTTGTTTTGGATCAGATGGCTGGAGAAACATTCGTATCAGGGTTTATCATGGACATCGATACCTCCCTAGGCGTGTCAACCTTTCGTGCACGCAGGATCAGTATCCCTCGCTGTCATCTGCTCAAGAAGACCTCGGTATCAGACGCTGACACGTTAAAGAATAAGTCCCTTTATGCGGACGGCTCGTATTAGAATGTCTCTAAACAGCACCTTGACTTTCGCAAGAACCTCGACCTTATTGACCCTTTTAATTGACCTTCCAGGACCAAGAAATATTATTGTTGTTGGAGACGTCGCGTTCTCACGGACCCCCTCCTCAGGTAAAATCCAGATGTCCGTCGCTACGTGCTTCTGCTCAGACTGCAAGGATTACATCCCCTATAAGCTGGCGCCGGATCAAGTTCTCAATCCTTGTTAATATCTTTTATAATTAAATGTAAAAAATACATTAACCAATCATAAAACGATCGCGCTACATTAATAAATCACTATTGCTAATATCTCAATAAACTTTTATCGCTTGCATTCAAGAATAAAATATTATGTTACCCAAAAACAAGCCTTATAGACAATATATTTTTGAATTTAAACCTTTCTCTAAAGAAAGGAACAAACGTATGGGCCTTTATTCGTATTAATATATCAACCGTATATAATCACTTGAGAATAATTTCATAGTAATTCTAAACTAACTTCTCCTCTATAATGATAAATATTTGTCGATGTTTTTAAATTATTTATACAACTAAACGATCGCAATTAATAAATACTTCTATCAGTTAACGAAACGGCAACGTTAACAAAATGGACGAAATATAGACATTTCATATAACGGAATGAAACTGTGAAGTGCAAAATTTTATTCAGCTAGTTCAGGAATAAAATTTGTTGTTAAGCAATGACATAACTACTTGGTTTGAACTAAAATGGGAAAGGAACGAAACTTAAACATTTAAATTTACTGTATCATCAAATTCGCTATTTTATTTATGTGAACAAAAATCTTGCAACTCGCCTGTCGAGACTCGGTATCATTTCTTTCTACTGATAATTGCGACCGTTCAGTTTGGTTGCTGGGGCGCGAGAGGGAGAGGGAGTGTGTGTGTGTGTATGAGAGGAGGGGGTTGAGGGAGAGAGAGAGAGACAGAGGCTGCTATCGGATACCGTGGAATCCGCAACCTCAGCGCTTCGCCGCCATGACTGCTCGCTTGCATAGTTCAAATCAGCCTAATTGTACGTCTTCCATACGAGACTAATCTACATTAAATTCTACCGCAGTTCAATAATTAAACATGTCGGCTCAATTATGTTTGGTAAATAAGTTCAAGATCTTAAAAATATAAGTATTTGTAGACTTAATTTTTCATCCACTTTTTTTAAAACTATATCGGAGTCGATAACTGCACGATAAACTTTGATAAATAAGCCATACATACGTTTAGCGTATGTCAAAAATCAATATTGGAATATTTAGATGAGTAATATGAATAGATGTAATTTGTGTCATGGCTATTTTTAAGGTGATGAAGACTAACCCCTAACGAGTTCTAGAGGGAATGAATAAACCTGTATATCGTAAGATGTTTATGATAATGAGTAACAGTAAAAATTCGTAAACATGTAAAACACAGAATTAATTGTTATTTATCAATTATATTCTGCATTATTTTTAGTAATTTTATGAGATATGAACAAAAATATAGATATTTTTACGGGTATCCTATTTGAAGCATTTAAATTATATACTTAAGATATTTCTGTATATTTTAAGAACTGATAGCCCTAAACCAGTAATCTCATCCGAAAATACTCGAAATGCACGAATTATTCGACGGAATATATTTTTGCGCAATCAGTCTCCCCAACACCTGTTGGGGAGTGGTGGGTTTTGGTTACCTTAGCAATGATTGGTTCAACTGATACCTGAGAGAAAATTTGCGTGGCGAGAGTTGATATAAGCGCTCACAAAAATGGCAGAAATGAACTTAAGTCGAACGGAGAGAGGGAAATTTAGTCTTATATCATCTAACGTTAGTCTATTACCAGTATTTTAAAGAGAAAAATAGACAGTCTTTCAGATATGGAAGCAACGTAGAGCGTATTTTCGGCAACGTGTCTGAGGTTATGAGAAGATCCTAAGGGAAAACGTCTGCAGAAGGAAAATGGAGTTATACTGTAAATGTCTTGCTCTATTATATTGTAACTATTGCACACTTTAAACTGATATTTCAGTACATTATTAAGACATAATAATATTAAAATTAATAATTGAATGACGTAAAATTTTGTTTAGAGTAACAGGCTACATGAGGGTAATCCACATGGTGGCAATTTCCTTTTAATAGCATAGGAAGGTATTTGAAAGGGGGGATGCGGAATGGTAAAGGAAGGTAACCAAGGGTTAACTAGGGCTCCCGGATTATGCTTTAAGAATCCTACCCGGAATTCGCGTAAAAGTGATTCAAGACAAACCCTAGAAAACCTGCACTAGGTGGATCTGGCACTTGTACTTGACCCACGCCCTTCTGATACCTGGAGCGAGGTTTTCTGTGAGGACGCAGCATTCCCTTCTGCGTGCCTCAACCAGTTTAGGAGACAGCTGGCCGAGTGTTCCAGGAGGAACTCTTACCGTATGCCCAAGGTCAGTGACCCCGGATCATACACCTCTCAAAACATGCCGAGGAAGGCATTAATTCTATCAAATATCTTCATTTATAGATCATTGAACAGCCCTAAGAATGTATATATATATTAAAAAGAATAATATTAAATTAGCCCCACGTTTATAAAGCCATTTATGTAATAAACAAAAAGTTTTAATTAAATTTTGAATGATAGTTGGCCCCACGTTGAAGACGTCAAATATATAATGATTAAAAAGTTGGTCTTAACTCATAACAATAATTAACAAAATTATTTTATATTTAAAGATTTATTGTTGATTATTACATATGATATGCCCTGCGTTACGCGCCGAATTCCGTCAATTTAACAAACAAAAATCTCAATTTTATTTTAATAATTAGTGGCGTTCTATGAAAATATAGCTTTATAATTTTACAATTAATTACCTTGAATTTCTCATTATCTCAGGGTCACCACTGGATTTGATAGGAAGAACAAATACAATGAACTAAAACATTAACAATCTTAACTCATTGAAGTTAACGGAATACAATATTAAATACAAAAGTAAAAGAAAACGAATGAAAAGAAAAACGCGAACGAAATCTGACTATACCCTTTACTTATCGTTTACAGTCATTAATAATTGTTTGTACTCACGACAGTGCTACTGGCACCAGTTTGGATTCTTCTTGCTTGAAGACAACACCCACTAAACAGGACGTTATACACTGATTCTACTTATTAGATTTTGAACACACGGGAGTTGCTCTGGATCTCTCCTATACTGGAACCTGGATCATCTCACCCTCAGCCAGTTGCCGGACGTAGATCTCCTCAAAGTCTCTCTATGCGAAATTAGTTCAGTTTGTGAAGCAAAACTTCTGCTTCCAAACTGCAATTTTATAAGTCTCTCCGTCAAACTGTTTACTTGCGTTTTATGTAAACTATTATATATCGCCGTTGGACCTCCTGGCTAACACTATTCATGCTTTTATGTTAGCAAATTTTACTGTTTTATTACTTCAAGAGGTCCTCTTATCTCTCGTATCTCCGTGCAGACTGACTGTTCTCCAAGCACGCGGTTTTTCAGTTTCCATTGTTAAACAAAGGAAATACCCGCCTTGATTGTCGCCTTTACGCATTCGTACGGCTAACAATTTAATTATTAAAAACAATTAATAGCCTGTTTAATTGGCATTAAAATATATAGTCCTCTTTCATTTTACCGCAAGTTTTCTCAGACTTTATTTATTGCACTCATGAATTAATAGATATTCTTCGAGAAATTGGCACAAAGTAATTTGTTTCTAAATTACCTAAACTTAAATAATATTTTGACATGAGATTAAAAAACAGGACGTGGTCGTTCCTAAAATGGTTAATCCAATTTCTTTCACTTTTAACACGTCTCAAATGAATAATAAAATTAAATATTAAAAACAACAATAATTTTTATTAATAATAGGCTGTTGTCTTTAATATTTAATTTAAAAATAAGCCAGTTTGTTATAATTGTTAATACTCCAAACTCTTTGCGAACTTGCCGAGACTGGCTTGTAGAATCTCCTTGCTTTCATGTGCGAAAAGAAGTGTGTCCAGATAAGTGTCGGTTTAAGTGTCTCAGCTTTTGTAATAATAACGAAACTATATCAAGACTGAACTCTTATGTCTCCGTAATTTCTTTAATGTAATACAGTTAACGATATTGAAATAATCGTCTTTTCAAGGAGTTATCTCACTGTATTTCCAGCATTGCGTAGGTAAATCACACTTACGCACGGTATCGCAGCCGGCGGCGAACTGCGTCTAACAAACACACCACGCGCGCCTTCAAAGGAGACCGGTAACAATGTTCAAACACCCTGCCACACAATCGGGCTCAGTAATCCTGTTAAACATATATATATATATATATATATATATATATATATATATATATATATATATTGTAATAATCAAATAAAAAGGTTTTTAATTAAATGAAAGATTATAATCTTTAACAAACTATAGATTTATTATCTGTTATTTAACACAATTACACAATTTAAAAAAATATCTCAGGGTCTCTACGGGGTTTAATTATGGAAAATCATTTTTATTTCTCAACTTAAACACAAATTACAATTTAAAAGAGAAAATATTTTCTCGTCAATTAACGATGACCAAATTTACTTGTCAACGAAATTAAACTAAAAAGATGGATTCTAATTACAATTTTTTTTATCAATAAGAAGAGAACAAAATCTGACGACTATCTTTTAATCAGGTTTACTTAATTAGTTGTTTTTATATTTTTACTCACGGCTGCATATATACCTTGTAATTGACGAAACACTATGGCGGGGTTTTGCACAGCTTCTAAAACTCACAGATTCTAAAATTTCTATTTTTAGATCAAAACTCGGGAACCAAGATGAAGCTCCTTTTCGTCTCTTCCTCGGTTGACTTCTGGTAATTCTGCCCGGCTATGTTCCCAAGACTCTTTGTGCTTTGCAGGTTTCGTATTTATGCTTGAGCAAAATGTTCAGGTACCAATCAACACTGTTGATTGGTACTTCTCGATGTTTCTCTGCAAATTTACTTTAAATATTTGAAATTGTCTTGTCTATTTCAACTCGACCAATTTCTGTCGTGTCTGACTGCCCACTGCTTCTACTTAACTTTACTTTTTAAAAGAATATCTCGTCTATTTTAATACGACCAGTACTTGACCAAACTTTCCAGCCAACTCTAACTTCTCAATATCTTCCTGCGACCAATTTTTCTGCTAATGCGACCTGAACTCTACCATATTATAATGTGAATTGAACTCTCTCGTAATTTTGAGCGCGCATTGCTTCTTCAGACAAAGTAAACAATACTTGGTTACATTGTTGCTGTGTTCTGTACCGCCGTCAAGAATAGGTTTCTCAAACAATTTATTTTATTAATTTCTCAAGTAATGTCTTAATTAATTGGCATTACAATATATTGTGCTGTACACAATTTTATTAAAGAAGCAAAGGAAGGAAGTTGAAATTAAACCAAAATTTTTAAAAGATAACAAAGATTAATTATTTGACAAATTTGGTTTTCGTTGAACTTTAATTTCTATTATTAAGTAATTTCCTCTGCTTTTATGAGAATCTAAAGTTCAGGGCTGCTTATGGGGCCTCTAGTAAATACAATGAAAATCAAAAATGAATTTAAATTTTCAATAACAATATTTTATACCTAAAAAACCTGTAGAAATCTGACAAAGTTATATCAATCTGGCGGTAAACGATATATTTACGTAAAGGTTTACAGTTTTTAGTGTTTTATTTTTACATACCATTTATTGAGAGCTTCTCTCTTTTGTGTACACCAGACTATTTTAATTTTTATAGAACACTACTTTCATTGACACGCCATGGCACTGATTTTATTACCGTCTCACTTTCCCATCTCTTTATACGCCTTTCTACTTTTCTGTCGTGCGTATTGTCACACTCAGTTTTCTGTGAAAAATCCCTTAAATAGGAAAAAATTATGATATTCAGCCCATACTTTTCTGAATTCGACCACCACAGAATCTCGGACGGACTACCATGGTAATGACATTCAAAACATACAGACTGTCAAACTGTCACTCAATCACTCATTATCCTAAGATCTGAGCGTCTTATATACGCTTTCTCGACAGCAATTTGTAGCACCCATTATAGTCTCTGGATTCTCGCGCCAAACAATGCTGTTATTTACAATGCTTGACCTCAAAGTTACGCCGCCAAAAATTAAATAAATAATTTAAATGAAGCATTTCAGTACACACACACACACACACACACACACACACACACACACACACATATATATATATATTGTAATGAACACATTATTTAAATGATTACTATAAACCTCATGTTGGAGCTCAAAATGTAGTAATACATTTTACAAAAGCGGGTCTCCAGTAATGATAGTTAATTTTAAATTTAAATGAAGACGAGGTTGAAGCACAAAATGTAATATTCAAATTAAATGAGATTTTATATAAGCAAATTTAAAGTTAAAATGATTGGATTTTAAATGAAAAATTAGACTTTATTATATAAAACAAAGCTAATGTATTAAAACAAATTATTATCACCATTGAAAACTATGTTACATGTTGGCAAAATGCCACAGCTTGATTTCAGGGCCGACTATCGGGCCTCCATTAAATAATGTTATGACAAAACAATTTAAAATTTACAAAGTGAAAAAATTCTTAACTTAAACAATTATTTAAGTATGAAATCTGACGATAAATATTATTTACATTATGTTTACAGGTAATAAATGTTCTTTTTAATTTACATTACCATTTTGATGTGCGAATGGAGGGCTCCATCTAACTCGACTATTGTATTACACTTCACAGACAGGCCATGTTTAACTGAATTTTATGTGGTTATAATTTCCACACACAACTCTTCCTGCTCTTTTTAGTTAATGACGTTGTTTTAAATCCTTGATGCTTGCATAAATATTTCCAATGGGCAAATATTTCAGATTGCTGCTTCGTAATTTATAAACCCGGGACTTTATTATATTACGTCTCTGCTGCCTTCCAGAACAAACTCTGCATTTCAAGTTCTGTCTCTGCCGATTTCCAACACACACTCAAGCTTTGAAGATTTATTCTACCCTCTACACCGACTCCTAACACACTCTCACAAATTTATCATTTGAACTCCCAAACCACACTGAAGTTCCGCGCGTCCAGCCATGCCTTCGCGACAATGCACACAGCAAGCATTATAGCCCCATATTATTGTACATAATTCTTATATTTGAGCCGCCGACAATGAAAGTCGTAAAATTTTGATCATTAAATAATTACATGTTTTTCTAATTATCACAATATATATGAAATGGTTCATTTAAATTATATATTATAATGGTTAAAATATCAATTAAAAAGTAATATAATAAAAGCAAAAGGTTACTAAAATGGAATATTAATTTAATATTTAGTAAAAACCTAACCAATGCTGGTTATAAAATGAAATTCATTTCTCGTTACATTCGACCCATAAATACTGCGGTGTTATTTACTTGAAATACATAAAAATCAGCTTATACAATATTTCTTACCAAATAATAATAAGAAAGATAGCCAAATACAGACAGAAGAAGTTATAATATAAATACCACACAACGTTTCTGAGATCCTTGTCCCATTCTTCAGGTGCTAAGATCTTAGAGCGACACAACTGCACTAGTCAGTTGAAAAAACTTTTAAATATTGAACCTACATTGGTTTTGTTTTAATTTTAATAATAAATTGTTATTCCATTTTATTAAACTTTTACTTTCATTATTGTCAACTGACTCGTGCAGTAGTGTCGTTCCAAGCTCTTCTTTGCGCTTGAAGAAAGACAACGATCCCTGAAAAGTTGTGTGGTATTTTTATTATCTTTTTTTTGTCTGTATTTGGCTTTCTTTCCTATTACTAATATTCAGTCGGACGTAAATTTTTCTTTTCTTACCAAATATAACTAATGTATTACTAATATATTAATATTAATTAAAAGTAGCGCTAGAATTTTTCGTTTCCACATATCCTGAAAGAAGTATCACGATAAATTAGATTTTACTATACACAATTAAAAGTGTATTTTGTTTTAACCTGTGACAGAATAAAGATAAATATGTAATAGTCGACATTTCAAGCGATCTTTAATACTAAAATTTCTTACTTAAGGATAACAGAAAAATCTTGTCTCCTAAATCCTCAGCAGCTTTTTCATGTGGTTTAAGTTTAGGACTCAATCAATTTCCATTATTAGTTTTCAGGCCGATCAACGCAGTATTCCGGAAAGTCGTTATCAAAATGACTGCCATCTAGGTCGAATTTCCGTATGTGTTGTTCGCTTAGTACTGATTGCCACGACAACCGTTAAATCCGCTACAATATTCTGAATGAAGCAGTTTCGGTCAGCATAGACATGCTTATATAATACGAACATTGCATTTAATATTCTCGATTAACAGTAAAAGAGCTTTACAAAGTGAAATAAATCCAGTTTGATTACGCCAGAAAATGCATTCGTACAAAGGCATATTCGTAATATGCTTTATATAAGAAAATATGTAAAGTGCATATTTTTACGGAAATAAATTGCTTTTTATATCATTAAAACTGCAATTTTAGGCAGTAAATAGAACTCTCTTTGCGGCAGTGCGACGCCAACAAGTTATTCCCAAGGGTGGAGGCGACGGTGGTAAAATTTGGCGCCACCCTGGCGCACCACAGACTAAAAGTCCTGACTACTGAATAGATAATGGTATTAAAATATGAGGTCACGGCGACCTCAGAGGAGGTCACTGACCTTTGACAATGAACGCCGACCTGTGAAGGCCATTGGACAACGGAAATTTCAAGAAAAAGGAAAATATAGGAGAGGAGAAGTAGGAGTTATTTTAAACACGAGGTTTTCGAATGGCCTAAGGACCAGAGCTTACAGTCATGGTTATTGATATTTTGTAAGCGGGTTTTGAGCGGACTGTTTTGTTTTAACAGAAGATATTAAATAGTTTTGGAAAAAGGCTATTTCGTGGACAGACATGGAATGTTTGGCGAGTATGGTAATAGTTCACGTAAGGAGTTTTAAATCAGATTCGAAGCCGATTTTGAGAATCACTGTTGAGAGATTTTTAAAAGCAATTTTTCGGAATGAACGATAGAATATTGTTGGCAAAACCAGTTTTTAGAGAGTTTTTACTAAAGGTAAAGTTCCTATAAAATTATTAAAGGGATTTTGACGTAGTTGATGAGCAGCTGTCGGAAAGGAAAGTCCACCCACACGAATTTCCTACAAAATCACCATCCCAAATACTACGGAGATCGCCATGGGATACCGTGGGACTAAAAATTACAAGGAAAAATGTGAAGAACTTAAAGTATATATATATACGCTACTCTGATATACTTCCCACAGATACCCAAAATAATTTACAGTCACACATTAAATTTTCATGCCTAAATAAACGTGTCATTAAAACTAAATTAAATTTATTAAATACAGAATTAAATATAAATTGAAAAATTTCAAAGTCAACCTGTCCGAAATATATATTAAAAAAACGAACGACTGGAATGAACAACAGTACCGTCGATTAGAGAGTTTTTCTAAACACATTCTATATTGATTTTATTAATAAATTGAAGACAATTCTCGTTCCATAGTGTAATTTTATTTTACATATTTAATACCAAAATTATTCGCTAAAACTTTACTGAATCGCGTTACAAGGATATTAATCACTTAGTCACTATAGTCTCAATTCATTTGTATCAATTTACACGACTGTTCTAGAAGAGCGAAACGTCCCAATTTCTGCAAAATTCTCAGTTTTATCAGAAGTTCGATGTACATTAAAAATACAGTAACTTATAATATTATATATATATATATATATATTGTAATTCCAATTAATACGGGCCATTAATTTTTAATCATTGGTTTTAATAAAATTTAGTTGTAGCGGAAGGAGCTTCCAAAGCGACAATGGAGGCAGGCTCTGTTGCTTTGTCGGAAAGTCAAAATGGCGTATGCGAGCTAAAACTGGAGAGCTCTAAGAGTTAGTTGGTGACTAGAATTTAATAGAGTTAGTTGGTGACGGGACATTTCGGAGGACGGAACAAATGATTATAGAGCAGAGACTAGCCGTTGTTTAATGTATCATTAAACAAAGTTGTGAATTTAAGACAAAGTAAAACCATTCACGGAAGTATTATCCCGTAAACATCTCTAACTTAGCAGTTTTTACGTATATCAGCAGCCAGGAAAGGAGTGCTGTTTTTACGTCTGTAGCCAGCCAGGTATAGTAAAGTTGCAGTTTAAGTCCCAAGCGGTAAAAAGACTATCAAATCTATGAATCACAGGATTCATATAAGGCAAGCTGTCACCAAATAGCTGACAAAAAAGAGGATCATCCGAGTTCCTGGGAGCCTATCAAGGTTGACTTAAAGAGTGTAAAATCTGTGAACCGATATTAGAATCAGTGTAAAAAATTTGCAATAGTGTACTCCCGAAAACAAAAAGGAATTCTGTAACCAGCTGGACAGATGTAAGCAACAAAATACAAAATTATGATTTATGTAAACGTAATTAAAGGGTAGAAGTCAGATTTCGTTCTATTTTATTTGTCAATTAGAGTTAAATTCTTCCTATTGACATATTGTCTGGGTGAATTATAAACTGTGTGTTAATAAGTTTTTTTTTAAATCAATTTGTTGTGTCCAGTATCAAACCCAGTGAAGGCCCTGAAATCTAAAATTTTAAATTGTAATTGTTTGTGAGTTAAAGCAACAAAGTGAAAATAAATAGTTAAATGTTTTAAATTCTTGTCGATCGAAGAGTGTGGGACAAGTGCCCAATGCCCGACCTACCCGATGCAGGTTTTTCTAGGGTTTTCCCTGCATTTCTTTAGGCGAATGTCGGGTAGGATCCTTAAACATAGCCCGGGGGCCCTAGTTAACCCTTGGCTACCTTCCTCTACCCTTCCGCATCCCCCCAATGTGGATCACCCTCATGTAGCCTGTTGCCCTAAAAAAAAAAAGGCACCTCGGCCATGAATCTGAAAGCCTGCGAGAGGATTCTCTCGCAGGTAACCTGCGAGGGATTTTCTCTCACAGGCAGAACCTTTTAGGAGAGATACGAAGGGGCTGCCTTTGGGTCTGCCTTTTCCTCTCCGTTTTTGAACTAAGGTTCCCACAAGCCGAGGCACCTCGGCCTGTTTTGAGAGGTATATGTTCCGGGGTCGCAGACCTTGGGCATACGGTAAGAGTTGCCCGCTATTCCCATTGGAATAGTCGGCCAGCTGCCTCCTAAACTGCTCGAGGTACGGAGAAGGGAATGCTGCGTCCCCACAGCAAACTCCTCTCCCGCTATCGGAAGGGCGTGGGACAAGTACCCAATGCCCGACCTACCCGATGCAGGTTTTTCTAAGGTTTTCCCTGTATTTCTTTAGGCGAATGCCGGGTAGGATCCTTAAAATATAGCCCAGGGGCCCTAGTTAACCCTTGGCTACCTTCCTCCACCTTTCCGCATCCCCCCTTTCAAATCTCTTCTTATGCTATTAAAGGGAGTTGCCCAAAGTGGATTACCCTCATGTAGCCTGTTGCAATTTCTTGTTAATAGGAATGTTATCAATTATCCGCAAGCCATAAAATCTGTATCTTTCATTAGCCTACGTTTTGAGATTTCAGAATTCTTTAAAATTATTATGTTGGCTTTTCATGTCTGATTAAAATTACAGTGCAGCAAAACTTTATTTACACAGACAAAGTATTAGATAGAAACAGCTACGCGTGTTTGGACAGAAAGCTAAACGAAGACTGACTCGAGGAAAGAAAACAACAATTCAGCGACAGTAGTGGCGCGTCTACCCAAAGATGGCGCGAGTTGCATTTTTATGTTTCTAAAACTGTCCTCTACTAACTGACGTAGAAAACTATATTTATGACTTTGAAGAGAAATGAACAAAGCAGTACCCACAACAGCACTTCGAACACAAAAGATTATATCACAGCCGTTTACGACTCGCGACTCCTACATTCCCTTGTACATTCCTTACAAAGTATGAGTCTTTATTGTAATAATTTATTTTTTATTAACTTCAAAACAAGGATTGATTGTGGAATAAGTGATAAATAGAATAGAAATCAAGAAAGCAAGGCTGCTCTGACGAACGAGCATGACATCTACGACTGCTCAAAGAACGACATAATTAGAGGAGCCACAATTGATAAATACACGAGAAGGAAGCGTCAATAAATAACCTTGTAAAGTTTAGTACGAAAATTGACATTCAAGATGTAATCTAATTAGACGATGAATCTAATGTTAAGAATAATATTTGTATAATATGAATCAAATGTAATAAGAATTCAACCGAGATTGGAGTCAAATCCAAGGTTATGGATGTCGCCGAATTCAATTATAGTATTCAATTGGCCATTTAACCCCACCGGAACGGGATGGGATGGGGTGAACATGGGTGGAACATTTCTAACATGTTAAACGATCTATATTTGTGTTAAATAATTAATTGTCGTGGTCAATGACAATGATAATATATCTACCGATGTTTATGTAAAATTTCAACCCCTTTCGGCATGAGAGGGAAGAACACTTAGGGGAGGGGGTGGAAACATTCAAACATGCTAAAACAGCCTATATTTAGGCAGATAAATATTGTTAGGTATCGAATAGATAGTGTTTCAACCGATGTTATCTGAGCATAGTTTCATTCCCTACAGAATAGGAAAGAAGCACTCTTTGGGGTGAGGTAAAACGGGACTTTCAAATAAATAACGCGAATAAATCCGAGTTTACTGTCAAATCCAGGGTTGTGGATGTCGCAGAGTTTAATTATGATATTCAATTGGCCATTTAAGAGCCAGAGACGAGGGTGGATTGGGTGGACGGGGGTGGAATTTTTGTAACATGTTAAATGGTCGATATTTTCATTAAATAATTAATTGACAAGGTCAATGACATTGATATTATATGTACCGATGTTGTTTGTAAAATATATCCCCTTTCGGTACTAGAGGGAAGCACATTTAGGGGAGGTGGTGGAAACATCAAATTTGCTAAAAGAGTCGATATTTTTGCAGATAAAATATTTTTAGGGATCGAAGAGACAGTGTTTCAACCGATGTTATTCCCAGATGATATTCAATTTCCCATTTAATCCCCTGGGGCGGGAATGGACGCGATGGTTTTTTCAAACATCGATATTAGCGTGGAATAAATAAATGTCAGGGCCATTGACGTTGATAGTATTTCCACCGATGTTGTTTGTAGGCATGATAGGGATGGGGGTTGAGGGGATTTACAAGAAAATAATGCGAAAACAGCCGAGATTCGAGTCAAATCGAAGATAATGGATGTAAATGAATTTATTTATGACAATCTGGGCAACGCGCGGATATCGGCTGGGTTGCAAAGAGTTGGGCGGAGGTGTACGTGGGATAGAAATTTTAAAACAAGTTGACCGGCCATTTTTGAGTCGATCAAATATATTTCGAGATCAATTAGATTGATAAAATTTCTCTACATTTTGTCCGTGTATAATTTCAACATCTATCGGGATTGGGAATAGAGCTCACCTTAAGGGTGGGGCTGGAGTGTAATAATATTATAAAGATGCAAAAACAATGGACATTGGTGTCGAGTCCTCGGTCATGGATGTCAATGAGTTAAATTATTACATTCAACTAACCGTTTAACTCCCCCAAGGAATGGTTGGCGGGGGCGTAAATTTTTTTAAACATGTTAAACGGTCGGTTTTTGTAGCGAATAATTATTTGACGGGTTAATGTCATTGATAATATTTCTACAGATTTTGCTTTTAATTTCAACCCCGTGACACACGTGAAAGATCACAATTAGGGGTGGGGGTGGAGGGGCGTTACTTGAAAATAACGTGAATAAATCCCAGATTGGAGATATAGATTATTGTATTTATGACAACGTGGGAAATTCTCGGGGGTTGACGGTGGTGTGCGGAGGTGTGAGGGGCTTGGCGGAGTTGGGCATGTTAACCAGCCGATTTTTCCATTGATAAATATATTTCGGCATCAATGAGATTCATAAAATTTATCTACATGTTCTCTGTCTATAATTTCAACCACTTTCGGGCTTTCGAGGGGTGCACCCTTAAGGGTAGGCGTGAAGTGGCATTACATATAAAGAAAGCAGAAGCTATCGAGATTCTCACCGAGTTTAATTACGATATTCAATTTTATTTTTTAATTCCCCGAAACTGGAGTGGTCGGGTGTGGAAATTTTCAAAAATATTAAACGGTCGATATTTGAGATAATTATTTCCTGGGGTTAATTGCTTTGATATTATTTATACCGATGATGTTTGTGTATAATTTGAACCCCTGTGAGGGGAGAAAGTTAAGGGGTTGGGTGGAGGTACGTTAAATAAAAATAACGCAAAAATAACCGAGATTTTGTAATCAATTCAGAGAGCATGAATGTCGCTGAGTCTAATTGTGACAATCTGGGTAACGCGACCGGTTTTGGTGGGTAGCTGGGGTAGAAATTTTCAGACAATGTAATCGGCGGATTTTTGCGTGGAATAATTTTTTTTATTATTATCGCACATTTGTGGGGGTTGTCATCTTCTAACACGTAAAAACGGCCGATATATTTGGTCAGTGACTTCAAACTCTCTTCGGCATGGGAGGTGATAACATTTAGGGATAGGGCTCGAGGAGCGTTACATAGAAATAGCGTAAAAGCAGCCGAAATTGGAGTCATATCGGGGGTTATAGATAAATGACATCTCGGCAACGCCGAGCACCCAGCTAGTAAATAAATAAATCATAGGTTGCGCCCTAGAATAACAAACATCAAATATTGAAGGCTACTCACTTTTAAAGGAGCAAATATATGGAAATTTGATAGCGTTGAGTTAAAAATCCGTATCTTCTCAGTACACATAATTTGTTAAAAATTGAAAATGTTTCCACATAATATACAGAGGAAATATAATTTGGTTAAAATCCGTTGAAGTTTATAATTAGGCATCATAGCTAATTTACTTAATCAAATCCACTTACATTATTTCCCTTGTTTACACTGGGACTCTGACCAAGTAAGCAAGATATATTTTCCTGCACTATATACTTACTGCGAAATTAGCTCAATGAATTTCTCTTGTCTCGTCTGTGAAACGCTTAACTGAATTTTGGTGTTATTGTATGCATTAATGGGTAAAACAACACTTTTCCTAACTTGTTTCGTGCAACAGAAAGTAAAAATGGGTGCCTAAATTAGATGATATCTAATTGTATCCATTAACACAATGTTCACCAGAGGTTGTTACTAATGCGGGGATGCGTGGGTGCCGATTGGCGGCTATGGCGGGAGATAAAGCACGATGCGGCCATTCGTGTTCTCGGCCATTTGCGTAAAACGGCCGCCGTATATTTTGCGCAAGACGCATACAAATTTACTCGGCACAGAGGCACGACATTGCTTGCCTTATCTGAGGCTGCGCACCAACTCGGATGCAGTTTTTTTTAAACCATACAAATGCATTTGGCTTTCTCTGCAGTTACAAAAAAGACTGTATGAAGCGTGTGCTGATAACACCAGAGTGAAAATATACATTTTGTCCAAGTTTTCCACATCAGAACCATTCCCATTGTCGTGATTGAGGTCGCGTTCGGCACAATTCTCTGATGCTATTTCGTCTTCCAATACCTTCCGTTCACCCCGTTATAAGCACCAAATATTTTATTAATTATATTTTAATCTAAAGTGATAGTTACTCATAGTCAAAATACATATCTAAATTACAACGTTATTTATTAATAATCAGTATTACTTTCTGTACCTATAAACGTGATTTATACACTAATAATCTAGTAATACAATTGAAACAGGACACAATTCGTCAATGTGTTAATAATTTAGGACGATTAACTATGAATATATATAGTTCCTGATAATAATGTATAACCCTTAACTATACCCTACGGGAGTAACATAAAAAATAATTTTTGGGTGGTTTTGTCTTCCAATCCCTTCCATTCGTCCATATATAATTACCTAATTATTATGAACGAATACATGTTGCTACAATTGATACTGAAAGCCTATGGTAGTTACGTAAGACCGAATGTCACAATTAAAATCTTCTAATAAATAAAATTGGATGTTTGTGAGTATGTATGAATGTGTATATTCCAAATACAAATTTAAACGCAAGGAGTAATTTCGACCACATTTTATTATCATGTTCTCTACTAACCGGAAACGAACAATGTGGGGGTAAGACACGACTATGACGTCTAGGGACGGGGGTGAACAGGTATGGATTTTTTTTAAAAAAAAACACAATTTATAGTCGCATTAACCTTTTGGTCATTAGCGACTTACATATGTAAGTTCTACATTTAAATTACTTTAAACAAATCAGTTTTAATAGTAAAGTCAATGAGGTTGTTTATTCCTGTTGATGAGTTGCAAATCTCCATGATTGAAGGGCGGCTATGGTTGATATTATCTCGCTGTATTTGGAGCAGAGAAAGAGGATATGAGGAATTGTTGTGGGCTCTTTGCATGAGCTGCATACCGGCTGCGGAGATCTGTAAATCAAGAACGAGTGAGTGAAACTGGAGTGCAATGTTCTTATTCTGGCTACAACAACCTGTTGCCTTCGAGATACTTATTTCGGGTGCGATATTTCTCTGATTCTGTTGACATTTCTGAGGATGACCGCATTCCTCTGGTTTCACAGATCTACTCCACTTTTCCTCCAGTTCCTTGTAGAGCCCTACTCTGCAGTCTCTGCTGGTGCAGATTGGCAGGTTACTGGATCTTCCTTGATGATCAGCTGCCATCTTCGCTTGGAGATCTGCCCTGTCGTGTCCTATTATGTCTTTATGGGCCGGTAGCCAGGCGATAGTTATCCGGTTTTATTTTTCTTGTATTTTCAATATATTCTCTCTAATTCGATTTAGTTGGTGTATAATTTCAACCTCTTTCGGAATGGGAAGGTAGCAGGTATAGGGGTGCGGGTGGATGAGCGTTACATAAAAATAATGCAAAAACAACCGAGATTCGAGTCCAATCCGCGTTTATGGTTATCTCTGATTTTAATAATAACATTCTATATTTTTAACCCTCAGTAACGAGGGTAGTAATTTTCGAACATGTTTATACGGCCGATATATTCGTCGAAAGAAACTTTTTCTGTGTCAATGAGTTCAGCCCCTTTCGCAATGCCAATGGGACATGGGCCCATAGGGATCGAGGTGCGTTACGTAATAATAACGCAAAAGCAACCGAAATTGGAGGCAAATAGGGGATTATGGATACACGACAACCTGGGAAACGTCGGGCACCCAGCTAGCGAATAGAATAAATGTCTAATTCGACGTATAACGAAATACGTTGTATTATAAAATTTTCAGTGATCCGGCTTCTGTTTCCGTGTATTTTCAATATATTCTCTCTAATTCGATTTATGCAACCATTTCTGTGCGCTGTACTGGTTATTCTGTGTATTGCGTCCATGGAGTCTGTTAAGATTATATCGTTGGCCTCCGGTGTTTCCAGACACAGCTCCGTGGCCATGAATATGGCGTATAACTATGCTGAAATTATCGATGCATTATGGTTTATAGCGATAGATTTGTCTTTGTCTGTCGTAACTATTGCGCACCCAACTCCATTTGAATTTTTGGACCCATTGGTATAAATGACTCTGGGAGAATTATATTTTTTGTAGCAACTTATAGAATTCAGATTTCCAGTTTGTGTTGTGTTGGTTGTTTACTTAAAACTTATGTAGCGATATATCGATTGGCAGTTCGTTAAGCGTCCATGGGGGTATGCTTGCCGAGGTGTTGTGGTCCATCTCTGGAAGAGTCATTCCTTCCTTTCCTAATATATGGAAATTTTAAAACATGCAAAAACGGCCGACACTCTCCCAATATTGTTTGTGTATAATTTCAATCCTTTTCGTCATGGGAGATGACAATCCTTAGAAATGTGGGTGGAGGGGTGTTACACAAAAATAACTAGAAACTCACCAATATTTGTGTCGAATCCGTGGTTATAGGAAGCGCTGAGTTTAATTATTACACTCGACATGTTGTAGCTCAACCATTATTAGTGAATGTTGTGGGATAAATAATGTTCCGCGTAAAATCTTACTCTCCTGGAGCAAATTCTACCAAACTTTATGCACATGTGACTTACGATATAGGAACAAATACACCGGTATTATTTTCTGACTATTTAGGCACTTGGAATATTTCTGTATGTTTTAGGGCACCCAGAGTCTTTCCAGGTGCTGGAAGTACTTAAGATACTGGGAGTGTTTTAGATTCTTTTTAAGTGCCGAAGTAATTTTGAATATCTTAGGCTGTCGGTATTATTTTACGCCCACTCTTTCTCAAGGTACCAAGAGTATTTTTTCTTTTTAGGGTAACAGTAATATTAAAGACTTTATTAAGCTTCCGTTAATATAATATATATATATATATACATATATATACACTCTCAACTTAAGGAAAGTAATTTTTGGTGCAAAATAAAACATTAGAATAACAATATTATTATTATATACTTCACTAATTAAACGGAAAAAAATAAAAAGTAGGAATGTTTATAATTTTTAATACATAAATATCAAAGTCAAGTTAAATTACTTTTGAAAATATAAAACTGTCTGTGTTATACATAGACTAATTTGAGAAAATAAGTATCCAATTAACAGACAAAATTGAGTGATAAAATAAATACCAACACTTAACGTATTTGCTACTGTTGGTGCAATTGTTAGGTTATTAAAAATCACAAGGATTGCAGACACGTTGTGTGTTACTTATTTTGTCACTCAATTTTAACTATTAATTGTTTATTTTTGTCTTATTAAGATATTTTATTATAATGGCACAAACGATAATTATTTACATTAATTGATGAAGGTAACATGCCCTATCATGGTTAATGTATCGAGAACTCAACTAGGTAAGAGTATATTTAAATAAATATTTTCTCCAATAATTGCACTTTTCTTTGGATACATAATTTTGTTTTCGTGGTCGGCTTATGAAAATATGATTTTTTGCTCATATGTTGTACGTATAGTAAGATGGTTCATATTACGTGAGCAATTTAGAGTACAATCGAGACATTTATTTTATTTGACTAAGTTTTCTTATTATAATTCTCCTTACGGTGATTTAGGCCGCGTTCGGGAAACGTCATGTGTCATTTATGAATTATCAATCGGGTAAACGTCTATCAGGATAATTTGCTGTCGGAAAACGTCAATCGGGATATTGTTGTCGGGGAAACGTGTATCGGGCAAGTGTGTGTCGGGATTTTGAACTCGAACCGTTTCTCGTAACTAAATGTGTCGTAATAAACTTTAAAATCTACGGTAAATGTGGCACACACATTACCGAAATATGATGCGATAAAAAAGGTGTCTTAACACTTCCTATGCGAATAAAATAGATAATTTACGTCTTTCATAGCTTACTTGATAGTATAAGGTTTAGGCTTGCTTTTTAACTTTTTTTTAGGATAAAAATAGCTCATGCATTGTATTGAAAAATATTCCGAAATATATTATTTTATTCGAATAAGAACAGGAAAGACAGTGTAATGAATGTTTGTATCATCTTGGAGTGCGTTCTAATTGATTCTCTTTTGGAGAATAATTCTTGAAGGGAAATTAAATACATATGACGGGGTTTGATACAGATGGAATGCAAGATTTTGAGATATCATATATGTCAATACATCCACTATTCATTAATTTGGTACCTGTATAAAATAATCTAGAGCTATTTATGTACATAAAATTTAGGATAGGACTTCACAAGTTTGTTAAGATAAAATTAGTTCAAAATTTCTGAGAATATTTGTCTTTATGATTATGTAAATTCATTTCATGTCTTATTTTACGTTAAAAGAACATTACTAAAATAAGTAACTGTCATGTTGTATATACATGTGTGTTATTTATATAATCACTTATTTTGTCTGTAGTTGATTATTTTATCTTATTATTAATTTGCAATACAGACGTATTGTATTTTTCATTTCCGTAATTAAATGGGAACATTATATTTTTATCTATTGTGTTATACTGACTTCATACACAGCTGTGTTAGATATTATGGTTTGAGTACGATCTCTTTAATAAGTAACTATAGTCCTTAATGGAAACATGCAGGTCTTTTAATCGTTTTCAAATATTTATAATTGCCAGTCCCGTTTTGCGCCATTCGGGCGTACATAATTCACGATAACAGTGACTGTTGTAGGTTTCGTATTGCCACATCCGGCCTCTGCGAACGAATTGTGGTTTACAAAAGGAGTTTGAGATATTAATAACCGAATATCACATACTGATCGGAATTCAATGCTGGGATTAATTTTTTTTATCATTAAATACAATATATTTCTCTTCGTTGGTCGCCAAAAATATTCAGGCCAGTGGATTTTGGTTAGGACTTTGTCAATAAGACCATAATATGAGTAATTACCTCACTTTTTTAGATTATCCCATTTGTGTTAAAGAAGTAGATAATGTAACCTCTGGTACATACTCTATAAACCTCGGTTTACACTTTATTATTCTTCCTGACTGAAATCTACATACCAACTATTTTTTTTATTACACATTGGTGCCTTTTCTGCAACATTTTTATTTTTAGAATGAAAGAATGCTATTAGTATCCAATAAAATAATAGTCAAAGTAAACATATTCACTTCAACGGTTCCATATACTCACACTAGGATCACTGATCCAAAATAGTTTATGTAATTTTTTTTCTAATTTTTTGGGCTAGACTTCTGATAAAATCAGTAGATTTTTGACCGTTACGTATTTAAACATTTGTGTTTACAACTTCTACGAATATTTTGTAATGATAAATTTCAGCCCTAGTATTGGGCGTCAAATAAATTGTTATAACCTGTATACCACATTGGTTAATCAACGAAATTAAAATATTTATTGTAAGTTGTAGAATAAAAAAAAGGTTGGGCGTCACGATAAATATTTAATTGTTATATATAAATTAACACAGTTTTACTGACTTTTTAATACGAAAAATATACCCCCCCCCTACTCTCTCTCTTCAGGGCTACTTTTATAAAACCAGAGCTGTATAACATAATGATTGAATTATTAATAGTTTTTTTAAAAAAACAAAGTTACATTGTTTTTTTACATTGTTTCCTAGTTTCCTTGAAACATGGCCCGCAGTATTTTCCGAACTTGTTCGTGAATTTCAAGATCCGTAACCGAGTCATCAACCTAGTTACTAAAATATAATCCATTTCTGATTCGTCTTATGATATTTCAATGTCGTCTGGTATGACATTTGTGTCATAATTATGTTCTTATATAAGAAGATTTTCATCTGCATCTTGACGATTATTCAGGTTATATAATTTTTTACTCATTTTCCACAATTGTTCACAAACAGTAAAACGAAAAGTTGCAATAAAAATACATATATAATATACACTTATGACAATAAAAATGTAAGTATCAAAAGAGAAATATTTTGAACCAAATCTTATGATTTTTATGAAAAATATATTACTACTTCGTACTATTGCGGTAAGGAGATGAAAAATATTGACGGGAGTGGTCGCAGTAGGTCCCTTCATCCAAATACACGCTACTTCATTATTCAAACGTCATTTTTCGAGAAACTACGGTTTATTTTGGGGTAGAATATTGTAAACACATTCCTCTGAGTTGTCATAAAAGTTCATCCCTGCATCTGACTTGTCTTCAGAGATAGCATAGAAATTAAATTGCGTATACCCCTCGACCTAGCGGATGGTTAAATATTATCTAAAGACAACCTCTATATATCTCTCACTTCAAAGAGTCTCTACCTAGCATCGACCATCTCTGCCAATATATAATATAAAATTATATGTTATTATTTCTGTTCATTACAAGTTACTATTCGTAATATGGATTAATTTTTTACTTGCACATTGGAAACTCCGCGCTGTATAATTTAGCCATCTTAAAATAAATTAAAAGTATGAGTTTTGCGTTAAAGTTGGCGCCTATTTTCTGCGAGTAGTACGAGCGTCCGTCGACGCACGGCGCTGGTAATGGGCATCGTTGCCGTTGGCAGACCTGCAAGCGTCGTCAGCTGTTCTCAGTAAGCCGGAGCCCGGCGACGCGACTGTGTCTCTGCTTGTTTTTCGGTGCTTATCTTAAACCCCCATCCCCAGCCCCCACGAATTTTACACAAGCCACGGAATATAAAACAGTCTTTCTAAGACACACGTCGTGAAGTTATTTACGGCTCTTTCCACCAGGCGTTAGAACAACTCCAGGAAAAGGGATATATCCTGGCGGGTAAACAATCTGAGCGTCTCGTTATAGATATGTAAGCGATGAAAGGTGCTGTGATATAACTGACGTGCGTGGAGTGTTGTGATGGAAGGGGGAACCGACGACGAAGAAGCCCCGTAGACAGGAGCGTGAGGCGACGCTGACGGAAAGACTTTTGACAACATGTTACCATCTGGCCATGCAGGACTGGAGGAAGTGGGCTATGGTTTGGCTGGCAAGGCTGCAATCCGAGGACCGAAATGGTGAGCCAAGTTCACCGCTATACAATACCAAGGAGCGTCGTTTAACCCTCACCCTTCCCAAACATTGATTTTTTCATTTCATCTTCTAATCTTACACAACTCTGTAGCAATGAGAGATACATATGATCAATGATGAAGATGGCTTGAAATACGCTGATTTTTATATATGTTTGATAGTTGAAAAGCTGATATATTATTAAAAATAATATTTCCCACAATTTCGCTTATTCCCAAATTTCATGCTGGAATAACCAAAAATGAATCATTTTCGAAGTATCTGCAGTTGAAATGAATTTATACTCAATTAATATTAAAATATCGGTATGCGAAATATAACTGATTTCAACTAATCAGGCCATGATAATATATAGTAATTTGTAATTACACCTTACAGAAAATTTACTTTCTTTATAGTATTAAATCTAATATCAAATTGATAATGACAGCATTTTCCGATACAATTTGAAAAATTGGAGAAGATTTGAGGCATTCTATATTACTGATACATTTGTACATTTGTTTTATTAAATATTCGTACATAATCTCAGCTTTGAAAACAAATTGTGTAAAAATTGTTTCGTAAATTAATAATTTTAATAGTGGACTTGTCACAATTATGATTTATGAATATTTTCCATATATTAATATTTGTATTATTTTGGGAAATATATAGTTTTCGCTAATGTAAAAGAGGTTTTGCAAACTTGAGTTTAACATACTCTATCTGGGCGAAGATGCTGAAATTTTGTTTTTTTCTCACACGGCTTGAAACTTTTTTCAAATTGAATAGTTTGAAAAATAGAAACTGAATTATATATTCGACTCTGAGCAGCACTAATTTGTGTAATTGTAATCAGGAAAATTCTTTCTCAGAAAAAAAAGTCATTGGTGAAAAAGTAATATTGCATAATGAAACGATACTTTACCAAAACTCTATTATTTATATTATACGGTTTTATGAATCACGTATCTACATATTGGTATATATCCTGAGAGTATGGAGATACTTCACACTTCAAAGAATTTATGCTTTGATTTCATAAAGAATATAATTGGTACTCTTCTGTTGGTCTTAGGTACATTAAAAGTATATTGAGTTGTAATATAAACAATATTTGCAATTAACATCGTCCGTTAATGTGACTACATACTTTTCATTTAAAGACACTACGATTTGAGACTTAAACCTAAAAAGTGTGCCTATCAAAATATCTTTCAGCTATAAGGACAATGGATTAGTTGATTTAAAACTTATTAAGACCTCAAATTGAACAGTTTCAAATTCAGCAATTTATTATTTTGTTATAAGATATATTATTTTCGAAGTTAAATTAACATTTTTAGAATATTTTATATGCATACATCTCACGGAAATATTTTGTTCAGAAAATGTGTCAAACATAATGCAGTTATTAGACGCCATGAATTGTGTGTTGAATCTTTTTGAGAGGGCGACAGTTCATTAAACTAAGAAAAAAAATCAATGTGTAATAACTTTCCGCTTCATAACGTATTTCAATAAAGACATATTTTTATATTGAAAGAAGAGGTTTTAGATAATTTATATAATATATCGATAAAGATATTATACATCTATCTATACATTTTAAAAATAAAACTGTGTAGCAAAATGTATTAATGGTTTTAAAAAATTCATGATTACATTTTCTTACACAGTTTTGCGTTACAAAATTGTGCGTAAATGGTGTATGACTCTAAAATTAAATACTATGTACTATTTTTGTGTACAAATTGCCGAAGTTTGTATAGTTTATAATTCATAAAGAAATATAGTTGGACATACACTATTTATCTAAACCATCAAAGAATTAGTTTCAACATCTTCTAAGTTTTAGTGAAAAGTCCTTTATTTGTTTGATGCACTTGAACTATTGATTTCAAGCGTTTTAACAGATTTATTTTTTCTCAATTGGGCAACTGCGAAAAAATTATACATGTTTGAAAGGCTTTAAATCATTTTTGGTATAAAAACGGTAATAGTCTATTTATGTTCACTTTTTAATCTAGTCTAATTTATAATTGATTATTATTAGTATCTTACTTGATATATTTTCCATTTAATAAAAGTATACAAATAGGACTCATCACTGCACACTGCTTTAAGGGCAACTGTGGTTGCTTGAATCGAAATTACAGCCGAAACCAAAATAAGAATACTGCATAAATTTACACCCGTTCAGGACTTTGAGATTAAGCTTCTATATAATTCAAGTTTATTTCTGAACTACCTTTTTAACGCCACCAGGCAGAATATTGTTCCCGCCTCCCTCCTAAATGTGTCACGTGTCAGCTACTTGTTGCAACACGGAAATCCCATTAATGTTTGCATCTCGTCTTCCCAGGGGTCCCTAGTGAAATATGTCCGTGGCCTGAATTTTCCCTATAACGTTCCCTTCTGCTACTTCTGCAGAAAGGTTCGAATTTAGAATTTTTTTAACATTTAAATCAATCCATGGCTTCCAATGTATCCGTTTTAAACGAAGGTATACCCGTTTCTAGAAAACGAACAAGTAGCTATTCATTACTCATTAAATAATTATTTATATTTTCAAACCATACATAGACTAAGCGAAATTTACATCAATATACAATATACAAAATTTGCTAATATACAAAGGTTTGTAATAATGTAACGGCTTAGAGGGAATTATAAGGAACTCTCCTGTGCTTATTTAATAAAATAGTAGTTTCACATTAATATTTATTCCTGATTCTTAAAATTTTTTTTCGCTATACTACTGTTAACAGTTTTTAATTCTTAATCACACAATGTTTTTATACAAAATGTCCAAAAAAAATTCCGTTTTTCTAAATTATCCAAATTAACAATGAATTAGTTTCTTCTTCGTTGTATTGCACATAGATCGGAAATTAATATTTTATGGGGGTCTACACAATTATTTAAAAATATAATCGAAGTCACGGACTTTGCTTAGTATAACACGTTTGTGATATTCTTTGCTTACAGCAAATCCCGCTTGCCTTGGATTACCTTCTACAGAACGCAGTTTAAAATTGCGTATTTAGAGTGAGCGAATCCCAGCAGCGTCTGGTGAAGGGAAAGTCCTGTTAATAATGCTTTTCTCTCATAATTACAATTATCTTTGTATTAATATATTTTGATTATGCTGATGTTTATATGTTTGCAATGAAAATGTAAAAGTGTGGACGAATTTCAACTAAATATGGTACACATATTATTTAAGCCCCGGGAAGAAAAAAACAGTGAGAATTGCACACAACTATAACCCTTGTGGGTTGGTCGCAAGGAATTTCAGTTAAAGGCCACTAAAATAACTGTGTATTCGCATTAGTATCCTCAACGTCACGACGTATTGTTTTTGGATAAATTAGGATATATAGCCAGGACGTATTTATTATTATCGGATTACAGCTGTTAAATTAATGCATTATCGTAAGGATAGTACACAAATTGACATTTTTTTACTATTATACATGATGCGAATGTGTAAACACTTATTATTTTCATGAGTAGATTAATCTCCAACGAGAAAAAACCACATAAAAATGTGTAGATACGAGATTAAAAAAGAATTATGAACACCCATTGCTTTTGATACACATTGTGGAACAAGCCTATTTAATTAGTAGTGCAAATATATTCTGACCTACGCACTCCACGGTATTCTACATTATTGGTGGTATATCTAAAATCATTTATTTGAAATGGTAAAGTGACAGTGTTTTTTTGGGGAAAATGTACGTTTAGAGATGGGATGTGCCAGAGTCTTGAGTGCAGTCGCTATTCGAAACGCAATCCTGTAAATACAGTAGAGACATTCAACGGCCTTCGACATATTTCGGAAGCAAACTCCTCTCCCGCTATCGAAAGGCGTGGGACAAGTACCCAATGCCCGACCTACCCGATGCAGGTTTTTCTAGGGTTTTCCCTCCATTTCTTTAGGCGAATGCCGGGTAGGATCCTTAAAATAAAGCCCGGGTGTCCCTAGTTAACCCTTGGCTACCTTCCTCTACCCTTCATTATTCCCCCTTTCTAATCCCTTCGTATGCTATTAAAGGAGAGTTGCCCAACGTGGATTACCCTCATGTAGCACGTTGCCCTAAAAAAATCAACGGCCTTCGACATATTTCAGAAGCACATGGGAAATATATTCAATCCAGCATAGTAATATGGTTTAGACTCAAATTATGGTCAAATACATTTAAATACTGTGCGTTATCCACCACGGAGCATACCTATTCAATTATAAGTAAGATTTGAAAATTCAAATTAGTTGACACCAATTCAAAATTTGAAATATGTAATAAACAAATTAGAAACATTCTTAGATTGGTATCATTTAATACACAGGACTATGCTCTGAATTCCGAATCACGCTCTCAAATTCATTCGTATGCTATTAAGTGGGAGTTGCAATCACTTGAATTATCCTCATGCTGCCTGTCAGCACCTACCACCCCCCACCCCCCACCCAAAAAATAAAAATAAAGAAGGCTTCTTAAGATAATCTGTTGTCATCTCTCGAAGATGGAACCTTTCTGGAGAGACGGAGGGTGGGGTGTTTCCTTCAGGGTGCCGTCTTCACTCTCTGTTTTCAAAATAAAGTTCCCAATAACCGAGGCCCCTCGGTCTGTTTTGAGAGGTATATGTTCCGGGATCACAGACCTTGGCATATAGTTAGTTGTTTGCTGTTCCTATAAGAACAGTCGGCCAGCTGCCCCCTAAACAGGCCGATACACGGAGAAAACTTTACCAGTGCGCACGAGCCCATCGAAGTGGGACATTCGTGGAGCTCCGTCGTAACACTCGCTGCTGCGTGGCCCCTCACCGTCTACGCACCATCTCGACGCCCACACTACACCACACGGCCAGGCCGGATCCGAACGCTGACCCTCCGATAGTTCCAAGGAGTGATGAGGCCCTCTCTCACACCCGTAGCTGTATTGCTTCACGCGATTCTCTCCGCCACGGCCATTCGTCTTTGTTGGGCAATTTCCCTGCGATCAGGTGATACAGCGCTGAGACACATCGTCGGAGCCGCATGGAATTTCACCAGCACTCGAGACAATTTTGGAATTGGCGTATTGTCCTCTCCGTTAAGTTTATAGGTACTCTATGGGTGGTATTTCACCAACCATTTAAAATATTCCAGACAGCAATAGACCCCTTCCTCTATTTTCATTTCACAGTAGCTGATCGCAGGCCAAAACTTTTTCACATCGTCTCAGAGCCAGTTTCTACTCAACCCGGAGTCCTTCACGAATTAGTGGTTGAAAGAGAACTTTCATACGAGTTAGCTATAAATATATATTAACTGTACGCATTTTATTGAGTTATTAACCAGCGTTCCTACACGATAAACCACACATAACACTTGTATGCCATTTACGGATAAAAGTATAAAATTTTAAACCTAAGTGTGATTGAAAATGTTTAAAATATTTATTTTAAGCTTAATTGGAACCAGAATGCGACCAATTGTAAGCTAAAAGTTTTCCCTAACGAGTACTCTATTAAATGAGACTAGTGGATGTGTATGGTTGTTTTTACGTAATTACATATTTTAAGTCAGTAATATATTCAGAAAAAATAGGTACTTAAAATTTACTATTAAAGATTAAATAAATTAAATATTAAATAATGGTTAATTAAAATTTACTATTAAAGATACACACAAACAATATACAGATTTAGAACCACCGAACTATGATAATGTATCTCAATACTATAAAACACAAAAAGTCTGTCTTAAAAGTATACAAATTAGATAACGAATGAGCGAAATAACAAACAAAATAAAGTAATAAAATAAATTCTTCACTTAATAAATATTTCCTGAAATACTGCACATGAAAATCAATTATAATACCAAATATTAAGCAGGTAATTGAATGTAACAGTAGACTTACATTTGAATAAGTTTTAAGAAGTATAGTCTTTGTCTTAATAGCTTTCCATTCCAAATTCATCACTATCTTTAGTATTTAAATTTACTTTGTTTGATAAATGTTATACATTCAGGTCGATAGGTAACTGTTATCAAATTTATATGTATTTGTAAACATATAATGTATAGACCACAACTTTTTCTGTAACTGACACACAACTTTTAAGTAGATTACTTTTTATTCTTGCATTAAATGAACCCATATCTACTTTATTTATAGATTTATTATAATAAAAAATTTAAAAAACCGCGAATAACATAATGAATTGACCTTAAAGGGTAATTATAAACCATTGATTGTACGACTCTCTGCAAGAATTCATAAATTTTATCTGACACATTATTCTAATACCACTGTTTGCGGTAACAACGACTTTATTTTAACATGCGTAGTTACCCCAAAATATAGTTCCATAAGACATTAATCAGTGGAAATATACTTTATTTATTTTTTATCGTTCCGATGAATACAAACGCCGCTTATCGTTATTTACATAGAGCGGTTAGTTTTACAGTTTTTGTACTCCTGTAATTTGATATATATATATATAAAGTTTACTGTATATGTTTGGTGAGCTGAGTACAATTATTTAGGTCTTGACATGTTTTTTCTATTTAAATTTATAATCTAATGAAAGACAGGTATTATCTACTTTCTAATAAATTAGTAATATACCTTTCTTTCCTTTATTATCAAAATCTTCTCTGTTACTTTCTTAGAGAGGAATCACCTTAGCATATTTTAACCTGTTACGAATAGTTGAATGACTAGAAGCGAAACATAAAATTTGGCGGATGGTACCTGATGCATTTTTTAATCCATAACTAGAAATTACCAATGTATCCTCAAGAGTGTATTTTCTTTTGTCACTTAAAAATATTTTTTAAACACCTATGGACATGCTAATTTAAAGTAAGGTCATCAGTATATTTGCTTTAAGAACTTAATTATTCTTTTCTATGATATAGTTTTACTTCTGCCTAATTCCTCACATATTGAGAGAAAGTAATTTCTAAAGTTATTTGAGTTTTCCACAATATTTATGGCTGGAGTATTCAAAGAAATATTTATCTGATCAATTTATCAATATTTTATTTACAGACATTTTTATATCCCAAATTATTTTCCTTTATCTAACTTTTGAAAAAGTGTATTTATTTGCTGTTTTTATAACCCAAGTAAAAATTGTATATTAACGTTTCTGATGGTTCCGTACTGTTATACCTTGACTGATGCTTACTTTTAAAAGTAACTCTATCTTATGTTTTGCTGAAATCTAATGCCTTTTGCAATTCAACTATTTATTTTACGAGCTGAGTTTACTTTTGTTATCTTTTTTACTGCCAGGTTTGTTTCAAAATGCAAAATTAATATATTCAGAAAATCATCGAAATTTGTGTTTTATTGAGTAACTGTGCTGCCGTACCACGCCTCTCCCCTTAGTTCCTTTTTTTTCAATGTTATGTTGTCTAATGCGCTTATTTTCAATACTATTTGATGTAATAGAAATTTAGTTCTTTTATTACCTTCTGTTAGCTTTTGAGAATCATAATCTGACATTATTGGCACAATGCTTAGACATTTTTCATTCTAGTTTAAGAATCCATTACAGTCGGTATAGAATTTTGGATAAGTTTAATACCGGTTTTAAAAGATATGAAGTGATAATATCTTTTTAATATTTTCTGCGATTGTCAATTTATAAGTGTATATTGTGGTCTCCACAGGTTATATAACTTTTAAGTTACTTTAAAAAAATCTTACAATATTAACTCTACTTCATGTAATAAAATGAGACAATTTCACGGTGGCGATCTGTATGATTTAAGGACAGTTAAGTTGATGATTTATAGCTGGTAAAGATTGATTGGAAACATAGTGTCTTGCCCAATATTTTATAGTTTATTCGTCCAAACTCAATAAGCTCCGATCAGAGTCGTAAAAATATTTTTAGAAATACCTGGCCACGGATCAAATCTTAACACATGTGTTTGAAATCGGTTTTGTGTAATTGATATCACCAAGAAAATTAATTAATAAATAATATAAAACAAGACTCTTCAAATTTGTGCACTTTTTAAAAGCGTAATAATAGTATATACTAGGCTGCGGACTAATATCGTGGATAATAAAATCATACACGTAGTTAACCAGTGCTCATCAATAGAGAAGTGAACAGTTCGGTGTCTCATCCATTTAAAACATAATTCTGTCTGTATTTAAATAAATGTAAGAATCTTTTTTATATATCTTGTACTGATGAATATGTTTTCGCTGCAAGGAACCCATGACGACGAATGCATATTTTTCAGTTTGGTTTTCATCTTATAAATATTTAGTCGCATCAGACGAATAAATATACACAAACGGAATAACTAAACCAATTGTAGACTTATTGTTTTGGAATTAAATTTTCTTCTTTTTGCATTATTTATAGTTACATTGTATTATAATTCTATCGTACGACAAATAATCTAGTTGACAGAAATATTACAGTCTTATAAAACATTTAAAAACACATTTAAATGTTTTATAAATTAATCATCGTATTGCTTTTCTTTGAGAATGAGCGCTTAAACTACCATTATTTCTTTCTGGAATATTTATCCGTATTTTCCGTTTTGAAACTATAGAGCCAAGCATTACAACTATGTTTGCACTGTGTAAAATAAATGAAGCACGTCCGTAATGGGTTAGAATTAAAGAACCATGTTTAATATTTTTCAATAAAATAATATTTTTGATTAAATATTGAAATCAATTGAATAAATTATTTAAATAATATTGGACTGTTGCAGACATTATTTAAAAAATAGTACATAGGAACAGTACCTGATAATATTACAGGAGAGTATTCAAAGATTGTATAATTTATTGAATTGTAAGAATAAGAAAGTTACACACAAATGCGTTAGGATTTTTTGCGTATGAATATTTAGTTAAAATTGGTATGCAATTCACACAATATAGTCCTAACAAACCATATATTTCACGTTGCCTTAGCTGAGAAGTAAACTCCTATTTCATACGAATAACATCATCAGTATTCAGTATCTCATCACGGCATATTGTCACAAATTTACATATGCAAGACGAATCTTCTTTCTTTGAATAAAATGAATCGATTGCTCGTTTACGAAGAATATTTTACGAATTTATTAACGACGAATTAATGTAAGCAATAATCTAAGCTACTCTAATGGATTACTCTCAGTGTTCAAAATTATTGTTGAAAAATAGAGAAAACGTCCCTTATCAGAAAATAAAGCATGAGGAGGGAGCGAGAGGGTTGGTTTGATGGAATGGGTAAGGTTGTGGAGAAGCTACGCGCGGAATTCTAATAAACCAGGGCACACAATATTTCCCTCAGGCCTCTGGAAACTCGTCCAAGCCCGTAAGACCCGCAGCTTCACGTGAACACGTGCTGGGCGTTGTCTCGAATTCTTACTGCGAACTCGAACACGAGTCACACCTCAAAAATAAAATAAACAATCCAGGAAAATGATAATTTATAAAAATGGAATTATTTACTGCAAAAGTTAAAAGGACCAATAAATATTGTTTTCCCACTCTCTGGCACTAGCGCGTTCACATACGAGCACGCACGCACATTGGCAATTTGTGCAAAGAAAATGACTTCTCCGTCGTCGTTCTAGTGACGATTGTAAACAGCTGACCAGAAGATCCTTCTGTCCATACAATAGATAAGCTGTACGTTAATTCAAAACGAAGAATATTAAGTTTTTTTCTGTTCAATCTTAACCATTGTGAGGTTGTGCAGGATCTCTCCAGGCTGATTGTACTTTAGAGAAAGGCCGACGTAGTGATCTGTGCGAGTAGTACTTTGGAATATGAAAGTATTATTGGCATGGTCATCTCATCTCTCTGGGAATGCAGTTGTTTTATCTGCGGATAATTCGACAGACACTAAAAGGAGGATTATTTTAGTCTGTGTTGGCGAGCATGTCTACAAAGTATATATATGCATATATATATATATATATATATATATATATATATATATATATATATTGTAATGATTAGCCTTTATTACTAAATATATATAAACTTTATTACATGAAAATACAAAAATACATTAAAAAAATATTATTGGACGCCAGCAGATTTAAATTGGTCAGCAAAAAAAAAATTATTATTAGCTCCGGCTTGGTTATAAAATCCTCCTTCTCAACAGGGTAATGTGGGCGACTCGGTAGCTATTCAAGAACAGAGCCTATTTCCGCACTGTGTAAAAAAATTCAACTTTTGAAGGTACTTTACAGAAATGGTGATCCTCACTTTAACTTGTGGCGTCAGCCGACCTGCAGTGGATCACTGGTCTTGTAGTAAGTTCTTCGGCCTCCCCGCGATGGAAGTCTCTCCAAAACCTTTTGTTGGCTACCGCTCGCCATATTCTCCACCCTCTCACCTTTCTCACTCCACTTTCAGTCCTCACTCTGTCTGTCTGCCTGAGTCTGTCCACTTACACCCGGGTTCGGAGTATTTACTCGTACTCCGCCCCCCCCCCCCCAAACGATGCAAAAAAAGTGACATGTACCCGCGATTTCTTTTGGCCTCTCGGGCAGGCACACGTGCACGTTTAATGTATTCCTTTACAGGCCCGCGGACACAAGGGCGGGCACTTAAGGTTGTTATTCACTACAATATATATATATATATATATATATATTTATATTGTAATAATTAATAAAAAATCTTTAATAAGAAGAAATTCTTATACAAAAAAATTAATTAAAAGTTTGAATACTAGTTAGCCACACTTTGAAGACGCCAATTTATGTTATAATTAAAAAGGTGTTCTAAATTAATAGGATTAATTAACAAAATTATTATGAACTTAAAAATTTATTGTTGATAATTACGCATTATAATCCCTGATTTACACGCCGAATTCCATTAATTTAACAAAAAAATATTTATATTTTATTTTATTAATTCGTAGCATTCTATGAAAATACAGCTTTATATTTTTACAATCAACTACGTCGAATTTCTCTTTATCTCAGGGTCACCACTGGGTTTGATCGGAAGAACAAATACAATGAACTAAAATATTAACAATCCAAACTCATTGAAGTTAACGGAATACAAAATTAAGTACAAAAGTAAAAGAAAACGAATGAAAAGAAAAACGCGAACGAAATCTGACTATACCCTTTAATTATCGTTTACAGTCATTAATAATTGTTTTGTACTCACGACAGTGCTTCTGGTACTAGTTCGGACTCTTGTAGCTTGAAGACAACACCCACCAAACAGGCAATTATACAATGATTCTACTAATTAAATTATGCACACACGGTAGTTGCTCTGAATTTCTGCTATCCTGGAACCTGGATTATCTCACCCTCAGCCAGTTGCCGGACGTAGGTCTTCTCAAAGTCTCTCTATGCGAAAATTAGTTCAGTTTGTGAAGCAAAACTTCTGCTTCCAAATTGCGATTTTTATGAGTCTCTCCGTAAAACTGTTTACTTGCCTTTTATGTAAACTATTTTATCTCGCTGTTGGACTTCCTGGATAGCCCTATTCATGCTTTTAGATTAGCAAACTTTACTGTGTTGTATCTCTCGCAGACTCTTTTATGGATCATTTTTTGACGCAGACTCGACGCACACTTTTCTATTTCGCTCCTCGCCGCAGACTAAGTTCTCTAAGCGCGCGGTCTCCAGTCTCCATTGTTAACAAAGAAAGACCCGCTGCGATTGTCGTCTTTAAGGACCCGTACCGCCAACAATTAAATTATATTAAAAACAATTATTAGCCTGCTTAATTGGTATTACAATATACTCACGACGAGTTCGAACCCTGGTTCAACAGTTTCAATCGCTACCCTGAAATTATAACAGGCACCTACAATTCATAGTTTTAGATTGGTAGAGATATCAATAGACGAGGGGAGGGTCCTAGATATCGTCCCTTCGTTAAATATGGTTCTGAACATCGGTTCGATCCCGACATTCACAGAAACTGAAATTCATCCATCATAACTATGGAAATTATTTTTGAATGCGGGATCACGTCATGGCTAGTTTGTGATCAGCACACAAACTGTAATCTGCAAGCGGACATCTTTGAAGTTACAATTCTGGGGACAGAAAGTCTAAAGAAAAGGCACAATCATCTATGCCGAACATTAGATCCTTAGACCGCGATTCCTTTATTAATATGACAGAGGAACACATCACGTTATCGGAATATATTGTAAGTATAACATCTCAACTAATGTAGATTGCCGGACGCGTCTTTGATAAAGTGCATGAAGGTGAACCGTCAACAATGTTCGCTGGTGGAACGACGAGGTCGAGGTGTTCATAAGTGCCACCGTACACAACGAACTTGAGGACAACCCAGCCACGAGTGACTGAAGTCACAGCATTGAGACGAGTGAGGGTATTATGTAAAAGTGATCAAGACCAAGAAACGCTTCAGATGGTAGGAACATCCTCGAGAGTCCTACGACGACCCATTGTGGAACCCCGACGACACCGACATGTTGCTTTCGAGTTATGCGTTAGAATAGTAGCTAAAATTTTTCAATATAAACATAGTTTAACACTAATTACCGATCGGATAGACGTAGCTTTAATTTAGGGAGCAGAATTGTTAAAGATGTGCAGTAATATTAGGGACTCAAAGCCCCGAAGCCCAGATTGCGTAAATAACAGGTCTAGACATTTCCTTGAAGTTGAAAACGCCTGCCTTCGAGATGGGATATTCTCGATGGAATGGAAACAGAAGATGTTAGTTCTACTGCGGAAAGGCAACAACACGCGTGAACATCCAATCAGCAAATTTTACTGCTAGATTCGATAGGGAAAAAATTGGAGAAGATTTTCTGCTACGATGTGGACGAATTCAGTGATGTAGACCAAGGACTTCCGGAAACCCAGTATGTTTACCGAAAGACGAGATGAACGGTCAATGCTTTCAGCTCCGTCATTGATACAGCTCGAGAGGCTATCGAAGCCAATAGATAGGAGAATCCAAGAAGTACTGTGCTATCATAAAGCTGGAGGTGACATCTCGAAGAACTGGAACTGCATTATGGACGAATTAGCTCAAAGAGCGTAAATCAGTAAAATAACCGCATGTTACTTCTGTGATGATTCCCTGATGTGCTGTATTACACCGCACTTAAAACCTACATCACCAGCGGTTTTCAACAAGCTCAGATACTGCTGAGAACCTTGTTTGATTTTGTACTCCAGGCTCCACATACCCACAGATGTTAAAACTGTTGGTTGGGCCTTGGTATCGAAATACGTCGACAGGGTTACGTAGTTACAAAACAAAACTGTTGCCGCTATTGGCAAGTAGCCCACAACGGTTGGCAGGCAATTAGAGAAGCAATAAAAGATGCAGTTATCGTAACTATTAGAAAAGTGAAGGAGGCCGCTCCTCAATGTTGGATAAAGCGAGATCCATTCGCAACCATATTTATGGTACCTTGGAATTCAGATTGATGTCAGACTGCGATTTGATGATTATCTAAGACTTAGTGAGAAGGTGGTGTGCATGAGCCGTAACCGAATCAATTTCAGAATCGAAGTTTCCGAACAATTTTCTAAATTCAAATAATGGTCGCCATTGGAAATTGGAATCACTACTGCTCTTGCTACTCATACAATCACTTCTCTTAATAAGTTGTTAAAAAGCAACCTAGTGACAATGATCATTGTAGTTATTGAAACCCCGATATATTTGTTTGAAATTCCACATAGTTGACGAAAAACATATCACCGTGAAAAAAAATTGAGGTGAATTTATTTATAAAATATGAATTCTTTATTTATTCTTCCAAATAAATTTCATCCCGTTCAAAGTAATCCCCGATCCAGTCCTCGAAACAGTCTGAAACAGTCTTTTTCCGGTATAGCCTTCAAGACCTTCTTCGATTCGGTTTTTATCTCCTCAATCGTGTCAAAACGGCGTCCCCGCATTGGCCTTTTGAGTTTGCTGAATAGCCAGAAGTCACACGGAGCCAAATCAGGCGAATACGGTAGTTGCGGAACAATATGAGTCGAGTTTTTGGCAAATAAGTTGCGAAGAACCAAAGCAGTATGGCATGGTGCATTATCGTGATGAAGGAACCAAGAGTTGTTCGCCCATAATTCCGGCCGTTTCAGACGAATAGCTTCAAGCAAACGACGCATAACGCTCAAATAATATTCTTTGTTGACAGTTTGGCCCGGCGGAAGGAATTCATAGTGCACCAAACCACGATAATCAAAGAAAACTGTCAACATGACCTTGATTTTCGATCGACTTAGCCGTGGTCTTTTCGGTCTTGCTTCACCTTTTGCACGATATTCGCTGGATTGGTCGTTCGTTTCAGGGTCGTATGCGTAAATCCAAGTTTCGTCACCAGTGGTCCTGATAGTCAGACAGCAAAATTTCACACACATCAACGCGACGCTTTTTTTTCGAAAAAGTTGAGCGATTTTGACGCCCATCGAGACTTGACGCGTTTGAGAAACAAAAAATTCTTGAAAACGGTTTGGGCTGAGCCAAATGATAATCCAACACTATCAGCGAGATCTCTAATTGTCCATCGACGATTTTTAAGCACCAAATCTTTGATTTTTGGGCGTGGTGCTCGTCGGTAGACGTTGATGGTCGTCCAGAGCGCGGTTCGTCTTCGACGAGTTCTCGGCCACTTATAAACGTTTTCTTGTTCCATAGTTTGATCACCAAAGGTCTTCCGTAACATTTTCAAAGTGTCTGAAAATGAAATATTCGTTCCGCAAACAAAATTTGATGCAAGTTCTTTGCTCAACAAAATCACCCATTGCAAAAATCGAAAAATTCACTTTTGGTTGTTTACAAAAACACGTATAACTCTGAGATAATTAAACCTTTTATTAAACAGACGCTTGGCAAATATTATAGGCAGTCCTACCAATCTAGGAAAAAAAATTACCTGCCTTCCTAATACCCGGGTGTTTTAAATGACAATTTCACCCTACTTTTTGTTCACAGTGGTATTATGTCAAAACGCTCGTACCAACCATATGATACATTACTAAGTAATTCCATGATATTATTTGTATCTTATATATACAAAGGACTTTTATAGAACACTTGACATTTTAATAGGAAGATCCATTAAGTAACAAATATTTACAATGTATTATGAATAAACTGTGTGTGTTTGTCTCTTATATCATTTATGAAGTAGATAATTATATACTTGATATAACGAATGTTCGTATCCATTAGGCTAATGCAATGACTTTTTACTCGTACTTGGACATGTTTCATGTCCTGAAGATGAATTGTGTCCATGTTGCACCTAACGAACTTTAATATTTTCGTATGTATGCACTGGAATAGATACAGATACCTAGGTTTCCGAATTTTTGTGACTCGCGAATGCAGCGACAATAGTTGCTAAAAAGTAACTTATTGCCAGGCAAAAATAATATTTATTCCGAAAATGACACCATCCACAATTTAATGAGACCGAAATATATTGTAATATAAATTTATTAATAGTTGTTACGCCACGTACAACCGAGCTGCTTGAAATTAATTACGCCACATAAACTCTAACAGCTGATCTGAAATTTATATAAATTTTTGAGGTTATGCATTCGATCAAGGTTTAGAATAGTTGGAAATTTATTAACAGTATAAACAGTTGGAAACCCTAGATTTTCGCAGCGAAGATAATGAACTAAATTCTTTCTGGATTCCGGCCGGGTAAGTTATTCGAAAGCACGCGACGTTTCAATGAGACTGCCTAAGCCATAAACCATCAACGAAGTATCTGGAATATGATGACGTGGAATGCCTCTGAAACGTCGCGTGTTTTCGCTGAACTTACCCAGATAGTATCACTTTAGTTTTTGATAATATGGCGTCTACACAACAACACAAATAATTTGTATTCTACGTTCGCGAAGTGTGAATTCATAGTAACCGTTCAGCGAGAGTTTAGTAAAAGATATGGTGTTGATCCTCTTACAGCGCAGAGCAGAAGATTTCAAGCAATTTCAACGTAAAGGTTGTCTTTATAAAAGCAAATCTTCGAGCCGTCCCCGCGTGTCCGACCCTTCCGCTAGAATTTCACACATATCTCCCCCAAAAAAACCAATCGTCGTACCACAATAAAGCTGAAAAAACCCTCAACGGCTGCCTGGTGTGTTTTTCATGAAAACTTACGTATAATGTGCAGGATTCAAAGATTGCAAGCGCTTCATCATGGTTTTTTTAGGGTATGGTGGCAACTCCCCTTAATAGCATACGAAGGGTTTGAAAATGGGGCATGCTGAAGGGTAGAGGAAGGCAGCCAAAGGTTAACTAGGGCCCTCGGGCTATGGTTTAAGGATCATACCTGGCATTCGCCATAAAGTGATGCAGGGAAAACCCTCGAAAAACCTCCATCAGGTAGGTCGGGGATTTGGTACTTGTCCCACGCCCTTCCGATAGCGGGAGAGGACTTTGCTGTGGGGACGCAGCTTTCCCTTCTCCGTGCCTTGACCAGTTTAAGAGGCAGCTGGCCGACTGTTCCAATGGGAACAGTGAAGAACTCTTACAGTATGCCCAAAGTCTGTGACCCCGGAAGATACACCTCTCAAAACAGGTCGACGTGGCTCGGCATGTGGGAATCTTAGTTTAAAAAACCAGAGAGATGTGAAGGCTTCCCCAAAGGTAGCCCCCACCAGAGCTCTCTGGGAAGGATCACCTACGAGAGAATTCCCTCGCAGGCTTCTCCTTTTCATCAAGGTGAGATGGAGGATATTTTTAAAAATTTTGATTTTTAAATTGCCTGAGAACTGTTGTTGGCTCTCGCAGGTAGAACCGTTTAAGAGAGACGGTGAGGCCTACCTTTGGGGATGCCTCTCCCTCTCTCCATTTTTTAACTAAGATTCCTACAAGCCGAGGCACCTTGGCCTGTTTGAGTAGTGTATGTTCCGGGGTCGCAGACCTTGTGCATCCGGTATCCCATTGGAATAGTCGTCCAGATGCCTCATAAATTGCACAAGGCTCAAGGAAAAAACTAGGGGTATACTGCATCCCCACTGAAACCCCTCTCCCGTCATCGGAAGGGCGTAGGATAAGTACCAAATGCCCGCACGTACCTGATGCAGGTTTTCTACGAGTTGTCTTGCATCACTTTTAGGCGAATGCCGGGTAGGATCCTTGAAGTATAGCACGGGGGCCCTAGTTAAGCTTGGCTATTTTCATCTACCCTTCCACATGCCCCTTTTAAAATCCCTTCCTATGCTATTTAAGGGGAGTTTCCACTATGTGGATTACCCTCATGTAGCCAGTTACGCTAAAAAAATTAAATTGCCAGGTATAATCCTTAAAACTACAGCCCGGAGGCATTAGTTAACCCTTGCCTACCTTGATCTTCCCTTCCCCATCTCTCCTTTCATTCCTATGCTATATTCATTCTCAAGAATGAATTTCCGGTTGTAAGAAAATATTATTCTATTGATGTAAGAAAATATTGCGCTTTCTTAGGATTTAAAATTAACATTTATAATTGTCTCAAGTGCTTGGGAACATATCATCATGTCCATATAACAATGTGATCAACATAACTCAAATTTTTTCAAACATTTGTCTTTCAGAGGATACCGTCAATATTTCTAATTAATGCAGCGCCGCAATTTTTCAATACAAAACCGGATTCGTTATAATACGTAACGCTAATCTGCGTGTAATAATCCTACATATTGTTGGTCATTATGATGAACGGTCAGTTGCCAATATGAGTTGGCAAGATCGGTTCCGGTGAACCATCGGGCTCCTTTAAATCTTTGTAGAACATAAGCCATTAGTATGAATGATTACTTAATTTAGTTTTCTAGCATCCAACAATAAACTAAGACTTCTGTTTTTAGGTATACTATGGGACTTCTATAATGTGTTTGTTATTTAACAATAATACTTTGTTGTTAAATTTGTTAAATTCACATACATGTATCTGGGCGTGGTTATTGAGGAATAGGATATAGTTTTGGCTTAAAGGGTTTCAAATTGGATGGATCGATTTAAAAAAATAGCCTGTAATGAGAGATTTTAAGCTTCTCCATTGGTAATTTTCTCAATTTATTATTTCCGTCAACCTCTTCATACTTCTGAGATACTTACATCCAATATAGCATTCAATTCTTATGCATGTATTGTAAATAATTATTTTTGTGGGCTGGGTTTTTACGTTAAATCAAAAAAATATTTGACCATTAAAGAATTTTTATATAAGTTTATTACAGTTAAGCATGAAAAACTCTTAACTCAGGCACCTGTGGTTTTTACATAGAAGATATCTGCTGGCCGTACCAAATACGTACTGCTATTCTGTGTTGTGTTGCTTGCTGTAGCTCTCGTACCGACGTCTCCGTATCTCACAGTCGGCAGAACGGGTTAAGTGCAGTGATGACTTTAGTCAGGACCACTGCAAGGCGTTGACTCAGGGGTTGACCACTTGCTAAGGCGTCGGCCTCCAGAATTGATTGCTGGCAAGCTGTCGTACAAAATTGTGTGGCTTCGATGAACTCTTCACTAACAAATTGTGGCCCCTTTCTCACGACGATTCTGCCTCGGACTATATCAGAGACAACAACTTGGGAAAGTTTACAGCAGAACTCATGAGAGTTGTAGATCGATGACACTTAAAACGTATACACGTAACGCAATACGGAGCCTCTCATAATCACATCCACCAGCTGCGGTGAGCGCAGAACTGTCCAGTTTCAAAAGCTTATCTTCGTTCCCTCCATTATAGCCTCCCAATCTTTTACTTTTTTTCATTATTAGAAAATTTCAGTTTCACTGATTCTTTCATTGTCGCAAGAGTTATAGCACGCAGTTGCAGTTCCGTAGTCAACAATGGCCAACTATTCTGTCATGTTGAGGCCAACAATCGAGACAGAACACGAAAATTACTTGGATGGAAATATTTATCTCCTCAACCCCCACGCACATGCACGATTTGAATTCTCCAAACCACAGCAAACAACACTTTCGAGACAAAGCAAAACTAAACTACAATACACGCGTTACATAATATAGCACGATTATCGCAGCACATTATCTCTTCTCGTATGGTCCGTACTTTTTCTTTACCCATGTCCCCAAGATTTTCTTCTCCTTAAAAACATTTTATTTTGCTCCTCAAAAGGCAAATTGATAACAGACATCTGTTCTCGAAGAAATTCGTGTATCAATTGGTCTAGAATAAAACCAATATGTTCAAACTTTCGTTCCAATATTCAGAAGCTCAATAATGTTTTCGTTTTAATTGGCTTCGATTTCATCCTCGTAATGGTAATTAATTTCACTTTTGAAACGGAAAAAAATGTATACCCTCTTTTAATTAACTTTTTCCACAATTGATTTGATATTACAGTAACCTGGCTTCCAGTAAAAATAAAACAGTTAATGTTACTGCACGAATTCCAACCTTGATGATTGGGCATAATATACACTCGATTTTGGTGACATCACGGTTACATAAATTCGCATTCAGGAAAAGACGGAGAAGGTCCCCTTTCAAGTCCCTTCTTATGCTATTAAAGGAGAGTTACCACCATATATCTGGATTACCCTCATGTAGCCTGTTAGCCTGAACAAAAATAGACGGAGAAGGAAATACAGCAAACCCCTTTCCCGCCATCGGAAGGACGTGATGCAGGTTTTCTAGGCTTTGTGCTACATGACTTTTAGGCGAATGCCAGGTAGGTTCCGTAAGTCGTAGTAATCCTTGGCTACCTTCTTCTAACATTTCGCAACCCCTTTCTAATCCCTTACTATGCTATTAAAGGAAAGTTTTCTACACGATGATTACGCTCAGGTATGTTACGTGAAGGGCACATGTATAAATTATCCTCTGCTAGAAACATTCAGAGACGCGATTATGAGGGAACTTCTCATGTCCTCTAATGTCTCCCGTCTATCATCTTATGAATTTCGTTGATTTCTTCCACGTTTCCTATCTTTTAATTTCATATTTTTATATTATTTTTGAAGTTCTTTAACCGTTGAGATCTTCTTGTCCTGAATTTCCAAAGCCACTTTAATTCTATCCTCTAATTTACTTTCTTGGTTGATAGTTCGTTCTTCTATTTTCTCCAGCTTATGACTAAATTTTAAAGTTTTAATATCAATTCTTGAAGATAAATATTGAAAGTTCTGCTTAATTTGTTCAGCATCGAAGTCGTGCATATTGTGTGAGAGGAGGGGAGGCAGCGCGGAATAAACACATACACCACAACTATCTAATTCGGTCAAGCTCTGGCGGCTTACTTATATTATTTTTCAGTGCACCGGGATGGGATTGCTCTTGCACAAAGTGACACTAAGCTGGAACGTCAAGAAACGTGACGCGTACTATAGCGACTCCTGCTCAATTAACTCCGTTTGAGAATTAATTCGCTTTGTTACTTGATTCCTTTGCGCTATTCGCTGATTCAATTAGTACTGTTAAATTATGTAACTTAAATTCAAAATTCAAAACGTGGAGTGGTTATTGGTAAAGGGAATGTTTTAGTAGCATTAGAATTTGGGAGCTTTTCGGGAAAACCAAGTGAGTTAGGGTGGGCGATAAGACTACTTGCGTCGGTTTCCCCTAGATTTTCCATATTCCCTCCCGGTTCCAATTCCTTTTATGACGATCTGGAATAAATAATGGAGTTTTAAAATTATGTGCGGACATAGTGAAAATCGTAGCATTAATAAAAACTTTTAATAATTCAGACTAATAAAATAACTTATGATTATTATATGGTTTCATAATCAACCATTTTTTACTCACTATGTTAACTTACGAAATTCAGGTCACACTGATTGTGCGATAGTATGTAAATAAACCAATCGTATCTGGGATAGCTCTTCAGTCTGTAATCAATTGTAACATTTACTTACGGAACAGAAAAAACCCTTGCCAGACGAATTTCACAAATAAACACTCGTTTTTAAATCAAGCTTCGTTATTTCGGGATAAATCTATACAATAGTCTTCCGGACAAAATAATAACTTAAACTATACAAAATTTATTTATAAAGAATAGTAAATACATGTTCATTAATGGAGCATATTACTCGCTGAAAGAGTTCGTAGATAGGAAAGACAGCTTAGATCCTCTTTAATAAATTAGTTTGCTGGTATCTATCAAGTTGGCTATTATTTTACGATTGTAACCTTGTAGTATTTAACTGCAGACTTATTTTCTTTTTCATGTTCGACGGGAATCAAAGTAATATTTTCTGCTGGAAACTCCGGCGAATTAAAATTTAATTAATATACTTATCATTTCTTTAATTCCTATTATATTATTATCTTTAACGATGATTTAAGTTATTTATTTTTTTGTAAAGTACAATGTTTGCTTTTAAAACTTTGTAATTCTAATATTTTTTTATTTTCTTGTATTCTTATATAATGATGTATCCTATTTCCTCGACCGAGGACTAAAGGATTGAATAATAAATCTAAACTATAAATAATAAAACAATGTTTCTCGGCGTAAAGAATGAATAAAATCTTCTCGGGCTTCTAACTGAGTGAAAAATTGTTTGCGCGACGTTTCGATGATGTTCACTGTCATCGTCTTTTAGTAAACTTTTCTAGACATGACTTTGATAGAAAATGATAACAGTAAACGTCATTATAATGTCGCGTATACAATTTTTCACTCTGTTAGAAGCCCGAGAAGATTTTATTCACACTATATAATATTTCATTATCATAAAAAATTCAATTACATGAAACAATACCTATTAAAACTCAATGTACCGGTTCGATGGCCCGGGATTAAATTCGAACGGATGTGGCACCCTCGCTTCGGTACCACGTAACTGATGGCAGTGTTCTCTGCAAGCGAAGCTCAATACAACTAGGGGGTAGGCAAACACGTGTACTATTAGCTTACTGGGTGCATTATTGCCCTTAAGTGTCTCACCCAATTTTGCGCGCGATACGTGTATTCACTTCGCATATATGTATTTATATTGGTCCGCTAACGAACGGAGGCACGACATTGGTCAATAATATACCCTGTTTGATATTAAGGAATTCATTTCATTTCGAAATACTAGTTGCAATCCATTGATATTGACTTCACATATGAAAGGTGTAGTTATTAATAAGGGCCAAATCCTTTCACCATTATCTATTTTATCTATCTATACACACACACACACACACACACACATATATATATATATATATATAACAATGATTTAATTCAAACAAAGTCTCACGTTGAGGTTTCAATTTTGTAGTACTTACTTTAAAATGATCGGATGTTTAAATTAAAAATAAATCAAAATTTAAAGTATACAAACAGGTTAATTTATTAAAGCAAATATTGAAATTACATTACATATTAATAATTGACAATATGCCACGGCTATATCTCAGGGCCATACACCGGGCTTTCAATAAAGATATTTATATAATATAATAAAGATATTTATATAAAAGAATTATATAAAAGAATTAAATTTACAAAGTTATTAAGGCGTTAATATAAACAGTCAGTAAAAAAAATACAAAATATGGGATATGATAGATAGATAGATTTATTCACCATTTAGCCCTCTAAAGACGAAATAGGATTCGTCACAAATGTACAGTAGATAAATTACATATAAACATATATGTCTAGTCACTACAATCATACACACTATCATTAGGAAACACGCACACGACACTAATCACTTCCTGGTATTTATCTCCTGTCGCTAGGTACGGAGGGATGTCGTCATAGATATTTACTAAAACAGAAAGCAGAGGCAGGAAAACAGAACCAAAAGGGGAAAACAGGACAAACTATTTACATATTTATAGCATATTCTGTAGGCAAGGCACCTCAACGAATGTGAGACCGATTCGTGTACGGAGTAATAAGTTTCATTTACAAGGAAAGTTTTACAATCCTTGACGAATTAGTTGTAGTTGTTGATGTTCTTTACATGATCAGGAAGGCTGTTAAATAGTGCGATACCGGAATAATGGACGCTAGACTCGTAGAGACTGAGACTGAGAACTGAACGGTTCATCCATTGTTGTCCCCGTTACTTGCAAAAAGTTCATGTTGCGTTTAACAAATTTTAGTATTTCTAATATGTAAGCGCTAGGTAGAGTCAGAATATGAAGTCTTTTGAACAGCATCTGAACCTGATATAATTCTAATGTCTCGTTTTTGCAGTTTGAAAACATCCACACTACGAGAACAATTGCCCCAGTTGGCAACACCGTTACATATATGTGAATGAAAGTAGGCAAAATAGACTAGTGAAGCAGTTTTGGTATCAACTTGTCTCAATGAGTAACAAACATATGAAATCTGACGATGAAATATCATTTACAGGCGGGTTTACAGTTGTGCAGTTTTACCTTAAAATTTTTTGTAGCAAGAAATGGACTCGTTCACACACACACAATTATTAACACTTTAAAGACAGGTCATTATACACTGAATTTAATAGGCAACAATTTAGCTTGCCAAATAGACTCAGTTGACTTGCTTCGCTGTTCCTTCAATCGAAATCCTACTACCACACTCCAAAGTTTGTTATCTGCTGGATGCAATAACCTGGGGCTCCCAATAATCGAAGAAAAATGTCTAACTCATGAATGTAAGCTAGACTCCGAACTATTCCGCCTCATGTAAAGTAATAGTCGGCGTTGTATCGTTGCAGTTATTCGATCATAGACTCGAAAACCGAAGAAAGCTCAGGATATTATAGCTGTTAGACTATATACAGCCACACACTTTCTGAATTTATGTCCTTTCTATTCAGTTATCTACCATACACTCTGGAGCACTGTTTCCCACAAACTGGAGCTCTGCGTCTCGCATACGAACTTCGACAATCCCAGAAAACATGCATTACTGCCACATATTCTTGTATACAACTAGTGTGTTCTTACGCTGCCGACAATACGAGTCCAAAATTTGTTCATTAATCAATTATTTCCTTTGAATTACCAATATATATATATATATTTATATATATATATATATATATATATTGTAATAATCAACTAATAGCCTTGAATTAAATTTAATATTAATCAAAAGGATAGGCGTTAATTAAATGAATGATTAAACAAGAAGTTACAAATAAAATATAATTTATTTTCAAATTGTGGCTTCAAGAATCAAAACAATTACAATTAAAATTTTAATATCTCAGGCTCTTTACTGGGTTTGATGATTAGGACACGATAAAAGTAGAATTTGACTAATTAACAATTCAAAATATTATTTGCTTAAAATTAAAACAATAAGTCGATCAATGAAAGAAAACTAGAAGAAAGCGAACGAACTAACGAAATCTGACTCTATCCTTTAATTAGCGTTTACAATATTATCATAGTTTTTGTTTTTGTTACATACTGTTCGGCTGGTACCAGCATTCTCTTTAGCTTCAGAAGTACACTATTGAAACATTTTACACTGATTCTAAATGTCGACTCACAGATTATACACTATTTGAATCGAAATGGAATTTATTAGCTCCCAGGACCTCGGACGATCCTCCTAATTATCTGTTATCTGATGTCTGCTTGCCTTACAGGAATATTACGAGTTGCTAATTTATTAGTATCTTACTGATTTGGATTTAAGCTGCAATGTAGCTCAGTAAAGATTTGTTTTAAATTTTAATTCTCTCGTGGCTGGTCCTAAATGTAGACTCTGGTATTCCGCTCCTTGCTGCTGACCGAAACTAACTTTACTTTTAAATACTTTAGATCGTCTCGACTATGTTTCTGACACGACCACTTGCTGTCCTTTCTGGCTGCTGAGTCAAAACTTCATCCGTCCACATCAATCTTTCGGCACCAACTAACTATCCGAGTGCCTCTCGAGTTCTAGCACGCATTTCCATTTCGGCATTTTCTCAAAGAAACAGAGGTCAGTGCTTTTGTCGCTTTTTGTCGCTCAAAATACCGCTAACAATTTATTCGCTAACAATTTAATTTCTAATACAAACAATTAATGGCCTAATTAATTGGCATTACAATACATAAATTTAAAGATATTATCGTGTCTATTTAATTGACGAATATTCTGGTTTCTTGCAAACTAATTGATACTATAAGTCTACCTTTTCTTTATGTGTTCTAAAAACTTCTTCTGTCAATCAATTACAACATAAGAACGCCATGGTTTTCAATATCGTCGACAGTGCGATTTTATTGTCCTATAAAATATTTCTATCTGAAACTTTAATTAGCTGATACAAATTGCGTGGTTTATAAAATTTCATTTCGCCGATTTTGTTGCTATTTATATAGGCCAAACAAATCGGGCCTTGATAACTCGACTAAAACATCATCGTGCTAACACAGACTTTCAAATGATAAGCACTCAGTCATATTTTAACTGAAGATCACAGATTTGATTGCGACAGTACATAAATACTGGACATTAAGGCAGGTATCATGCAAGGCTAATTTCCGAAATTACACATATGAAATTAATATTCAGAGAGATACTATCTCGTTGAGCTGTACCTATGATACTATAGAATATTCATAACCACTTTGAAAATATTTAAACTTATATAATTTGATTGATTTGTCTTAGTTCAGAAGTTATTAGAATGCCTGACGTGTTCTGTAGTGTCAGAGAAAGCGTTGCGTTTTTAAATTTTTTACTTGATTTTGTCTGTATATGCCCAAATTGAAATTTCACTTATAAAAATTTATATTTTTGCGTATGAAAATATTACATTTTATGAAAAGCAATACACAACGATTGTCGTTCTACTGACTTCATATAAAGGATGTTTTAAAGGCCTCAAGTAATTAAATATTAAAAAATAATTTTAATTAATCACTGGATGTACTTAACGAATTTGGTGTACTTCGCAGAAAAAATAAATACTATGGCCACCGAACTGTTATGACAGAGCTTGGAAAGTGGAGTAGTGATATAATAAAACACAACTGTAGAAACGGCGTAACTGAATAATTGTAAGACTTTTAAATATGCAATTTCATAATCTTGTTCCTGGAACTTCGAAAATTGCCTACAATTACACTTTGAGAAAGACATTTAAAAATAATTATAATATCATTTACATCTAATTTGAGAGTACTTGAGACTGAATTGAATTGATAATCACGTCAAGGCAGGCAGACCGCATGGCAACAGAATTAAGACAATGGTTAGTGGTAATAATGTAAGACTATTTTGGTTTCCTTGTATTTTATAAGTTAACATATCGCACAGAAACACTAATATATGTTTCAAACTTTATTTATTTTCATATATCGTGACAGTTTGTTGGTGAACAATCTTGAGGAATTCCGATTGCGGTGGCAGTGGTTGGGACATGGGAAACTCTGTTATAAGAATAATCTCTCTTTATTTCCTGTTATAAGTTTATTATTTTTTTATAATATTGTTTATTTTATAGCTGCATCAACTGCTAAGGGAATTAACCGTTTTGCCTCATGTTGCATTTAAATTTGTTGGAAAACTAATTAGTAGGAATTTTCAGTATGGAAACACACACGCTCAAAACATCAATGCCATCGCTGGGATTCGAACCTGGGACATTTTTTTACCACCTACTATACACGATGTCGGCTTTTAAGTTTTTTAAAGAATTATTTTGATGCATAATGTATCAACGCTCCACAGCCCTGACTCAGACTTTCGTCAGTAGGCTAGTATGGGAGAAACGATCAATACATTCTCAGATATCTATTAAAAATTCTCGGTAGTTCAAATGTTTATTGCTGCATAAAGAATAGGTGACGCATTGTTGACAGTTGCACGTTACGTCCTCAGTACGGATACAGTGTCACACGAGGACTTTATTTCCGTACCTCCAAGGATTGATTTATGTCATATGACATTTGTGACTGATAGCTGAGTTATACAAAAGATACGGGAGTTTTTCGTTCCTGTCAACAGCAAAGTAATATTATTCCATTTACATGAAAAGTACCAAAATGCAGTCGTGGAGTATTAATCTGCGTTCTTGCTAATGGATGCGTTAATATACAGTTGCGAATATTACATACTCGCTAACGTAACATTTTTATTTCATTATGAAGGTTATTTCTCTTGATGTTGTTTTCCTATTCAACTCTATTCCCAATTTATTTAGTCATTAACAGTTTCAAAAACAGATGGTCCATTTTCAGTCAATATACTAAAAGTCAACTTCATAAAATTTTATGCATTATAAATCTAATCAAGTTTAATCTGGTTCACTATCATCAAATCAAAGGTTCTCCCATGGAAATCCCCCTGAGTCCTTTTTTGCTGAGATAGTCATGAGAGACTTAGAAAATTCTTGTCTTTCTCTACTTCCTGTCCAACCTCTTTGTTACATCAGATATGTAGCTGACATTTTTTTGTATTGCTAATACCTCTCAAATCAACCTAATAGTCAATAATTATCATCCCAACCTACAATTCACCCATGAACTTGATGTTACCGTATGCATTCACAATACTTCCATTCTCACATATTGTTTCAGAAAACCTACATAGTCTGAACGTGTACTCAATTATCTTTCTGATCATCCTCCAAACCAAAATATAGCTATGGTATACAATCTTGTAGACAGAGCTATATTACTTTCTAACTCCAAGTTCCATCAACACAACTTAAATATTGTCCGAAACATTTTAATCTCCAATGACTACCCTTTAAATTTTATTATTAAACACACAAACAGCAGACTGAACAAAATCCAATATCCTACTGTCAATCGCCACCAAACACCTCAAGCCAATTTTTTTCTCGTACTCCCTTATTACAAATTTCTACATCACAAATTTGTTCAAATATTCAAATAATATGAAATATCCATCATTTACAGATCCTCTAATACCCTTTCCTACTTGATAAAAAACCACAAGGACCCACATGACACCTACAGAAAACATTGTGTTGTTTACAAAATCTCTTGCTCTAATTTTAATTCCTGCTACATAGGGCAAACAAAACGTTCCCTTAATACACATATCAAAGAACATATGTCTAATAACAAACTTCCCAATGATAAACAATCTGCAGGATCCAAACAAATAAACAGGTCTAAACATACATTTGATTGGCAAAATGCTGAGATTTTAGACATTGACACCAGGTACAATTCCAGACTCATTTCAGAGATGCTTAACATTAAATCCAACATCACAGCTATTAATGTACAAACAGACACTATGAAACTCAATAATTGCTATGATCCCTTATTCTTACGCTAAAAATTCTGTTTTCCCAGTTTTCGTTGCTCCCTTATTGTTACGCCAATCCTTCGGCTCTGCCATTGTCGTTGTGTTTTCGTCGCTTATGAGTGTTGTCAACTGACCAGTGCAGTTGTGTTTCTCTAGGCTCTTCTCAGCACCTGACGAAAGGTACAAGGATCCCAGAAACGTTGTGTGTATTATCTTTTTTTTGTCTGTATTGGCTATCTTTCTTATTCATAATTTTCATTATGTATCTGTCCGATCACTTTTCCAATGTGTCTTATTCCTGAAACACAATATTTCAGGATATTTCTTCTCTAAAGCTTGCATTATCATTTTTCAACATTTTTATTTTTGGGGCAGTTCCAACTTCAAGATGGATTTTATAACACAATCCTCAAGTGGCGAAAATAATATTTAATAATTATTGCGCAATTTCTTCAGAGAGGTTATAATATCCATTTTCCCCTCTAGATAAACCTAGAGCACACAGATACAGATATATCTTTTTTTTTAACTTTATTTATAAGGTTCTGCAAGTAAAATGCAATTCACTACTATGATATAATAAGAAATCATATGGCTAAGAGTATTTGGAGAGAGGGTTATGTGAATATTTCACACCTCTCTCTGATTGCATTGGGTTAAGGCATTTACAGGTTGACAATTATTTCTGTATGTCTTGTGGAAGCTTTCGTTTGAGTCTTTTATGGGTGTTTTTGGTCCTAGATTTAATTTATTTGCACTTTTACACTTCACTATATTTTTGAAAAAGTTACTGCTTAGGCTGTGGATGTACTTTGTTATAACTGGAACCTTTAATTCTTGGTGTATTTGACTGTTTCGTATGAACCACGGGCTGTTAATTGCAATACGTATCACTTTATTCTGCATGGTTTGAAGTTTCTTGAGCGAACTTGTAGGTGCGTTGTTCCAAGCTGGGCAGGCGTATGTAAGAATGGGTCGCAGAATCGATTTATAAATTAGGAGCGAGGATTCAACTCGAAGATGAGATTTTCGGTTGATAACGGGGTAGAGCAGAGAGAGTCTTGCGTAACAATCATTTAGTTTTTTATGGATGTGGTATCCTCAGTTGAGTTTTGCATCTAGGAGGACCCCTAGATAATTTATCGCTGAGTCCTTTAGATTCCATATTATTTCACTATTGTGCAGTCGGAGTGTCAATATTTGAGTGTAGCGCTTCAGTGTGAACATCTTTGCTTGGCATTTGGTAGTGTTAATTTTTATTTTCCATTTTTTATAACAATCACACGTTACATTTACTGATTCTATGGTTTTTATTATGTAGTCCGGAATGTTCAATTTAAACATTTTATAGAAGAGTCCTTCCAGGCAAACTTTGACAAAGCTCTTTCCAAATCTAGAAAGACTGCTGCAGTATATTTTATCTCTTCAAATCCTTTTTCTGTTATTCTGATGAGTTGGTGAGTAGTCGAGTGTGACTCTCTGAACCCAAAATGATGAGATAAGGTAACTCATATCCACGAAGCTTGCTCCTGGTATTTAATGTATCTATTAATTGCATTAATTTCAAGAAACGTTTAGAGAGTAACGCAATGACAGACTGGTGGTTTTTCCTTCAGACGCAGAATTATGCACAATCACGAACTGACTTCAACTACCTGTTCGTCGACGAGAGTATATTCAATAAAAGAATATTTTACTCACAGAATGTTCTAGTAATAGAATATTCGAGAAGGAAAAATAAATAACCTCGGTCTGTTCTGAGAGGTGTATGTTCCGGGGTCACAGACCTTGGGCATATGGTAAGAGTTGTTCGGTATTCCCATTGGAATAGTCGGCCAGCTGCCTCCTAAACTGGTCGAGGCACGGAGAAGGGAATGCTGCGTCCCCACAGAAAACTCCTATCCCACTATCGGAAGGGCGTGTGTCAAGTTCCCAATGCCCGACCTACCTGATGCAGGTTTTTCTAGGGTTTTCCCTGCATTTCTTCAGGCGAATGCCGGGTATGATCCTTAAAATATAGCCCGGGGGCCCTAGTAATCCTTGGCTAATGTCCTCTACCCTTCCGCATCCCCCCTTTCAAATCCCTTCCTATGCTATTAAAGGGGAGTTGCCTAACGTGGATTACCCTCATGTAGCCTGTTGCCCTAAAAAAACAAAAGAAACGTATTAAAAGAGAGCTCTGCCGGAGGCTAACTTTGGGGATGTCTTCACATCTCTCTGGTTTTTTGAACTAAGGTTCCCACACGCCAAGGCACCTCGGCCTGTTTTGTGAGATGTATGTTCCGGGGTCGCTGACTTTGGGCATACAGTAAGAGTTGTCCGCTATTCCTATTGGAATATTCGGGCAGCTGCCTCCTAAACTGGTCGAGGCACGGAGAGGGGAATGCTGCGTCCCCACAGCAAACCCCTCTTCCGCCATCGGAAGGGCTGGGACAAGTACACAAGTACCTACTGCCCGACCTACCTAATTCATTTTTCTAGGGTTTGCCCTGCATTACTTTTAGGCGAATGCCGGGTAGAATCCTTAAACTATAGCCCTGGGACCCTAGTTAATCCTTGGCTACCTTGCATCCCCCCTTTCAAATCCCTTCCTATGCTATTAAATGGGAGTTGCCACCATGTGGATTACCCTCATGTAGCCTGTTACCTAAAAAAAAAACACGTATTAAATCAAAATTTTGAAAGCAGTTGGAACACGCATAGAATTATTATTACTATTAAATGGCTTTAAACTATTAAATGGCATTATATAGGTTCTCCAGGTTGGATGAGATATGTTCCAGTGTAACTCTCGTAATTATTACGTCGAATTATTTATGACCAAGTTAAATATACAAGGTGCTTCAAAAAAAATTATCCGATTTGACATGTATATATTCTGAAAAAATATAAAATCAATTGTATGGAAAATACATTAATGTTTTTGTATAACTGATATGTGCACAATCTATACCCCCCCTCCCCTCTAGAGATGTATAACATACGTCTCTGCGACACTTTAATTCGTCCCACACGCTTGCGAGCATGTCTTAATTTACTGCTTTAAGCGCTGTTGTCCACCTTTGTTGCTGGAGGCACATAAATAACAGTTTTTAATAAACCTGCCCCCCCCCCCCACATGAAAAAATTACATGCTGTGAAGTCCCGTAACTTTGGAGGCCATTGATGTAAGGCTGAATCATATTGTGCAGTACTGTCGATTTATTGTCGAGTGAGCCAATTTAAAAAATTTTGCACGTACAGACTTCTGTGTGATGGTGCCTCGTCCTGCTGCAACTGCCTTGTAACTCACGGAAAATTAAGTTTTCAAAAATTTTTGACATTCTATTTCGGTAACAATTCTCAGTAAAGAGAAACGGACCATACGACCTTCTCCGTGAAATCGCCAATTAAATTTTGGAGAAGCTCCCTCAATTTCCTGTAGGTGCTCTGTACCGAATATTCTCACATTATGGCGATTTAACTTCCAATTTAAATGGAAATTAGGCCCGTCACTAAACACTAGCGTTGATACAAATGGTAATATTCTGCCATATTGTAAAGGAGGAACTAACAGAACTCTACAGGTCGCTCTAAGAACGTCATATAACTGCGGAAAATTTTAGGTACTTATAATTATTATTCTATGTTAAGATCTAATTGTGCCGTGGTTGCACATTATTTATATGAAGTGCTCGAGGAAGAACAGACAATGTCGACGGACAGTTACCAACAACAAATCATTTAATAAGCTGTAACAACAATATAAAACATTCTTAAGAATTTAGCATCCCGATTTAAACAAAACATTCATCCTTCAAAGTGATTGATACAAGATACTTCCTATGCCGTACTGACTACAAAGAGATTTCTGCATCTTGACACACTAATTCAATTTCTTTGCCTTCCTGCTTAGCTTCGAATGAAAACATTTTCTCTGTTCTTGAAAGAAAAGATAGTTCTTGTGGCATTGGTCAGTCGAACCATAAGTGGACCTGAAATCAGATACACGTTTATCAAAACAGAAACTCGGGTAATTGCGTAGGTATTCCAAAAACGTACTTATTCGTACTATTATTACTTTTCAGCCCCAGTGTGCCATACTTCAAATGTCAGGTTGCTTCGATGGACTATATAGTTTCATCAATTTTCATTTACTTTTAAAGTATTGTGAGGAAGCAAAGAATTCTCTACCAGAATCTGCGTGTTTTTTTAAAATCTGCGCCTTTCCGCATAAATGAAGTGTCTTTTCCTATGGAATTGGCCACGCTGAACATGTATTCGTTGTTTTTAGGTCGTTAATTTCAACTGCTTAGGAGTTACATCTGTTTTTCGTTTTTTTCGAAAATATGCGTGTTTTTTCGAAATCTGCGCCTTTACGCGTAAATGAGGTGTCTTTTCCTATGAAATCGGCCACGCTGAACACAAATTAATAATACAGCATTTGCATGAGTTTGGGATTAATAAATTACTAAATGTTTTCCATTGACCCGCGAACGCCTTCAATGTGACATCGAAATATATAAAAGAAAGTTTTAAAATAGACACCAAAATGGAATGTCAAACTTCTGTGGACTTAAATATGAAATTAAAGAGGCAGTTCTCAGAAAATTTGAATGAACAATGTTATCCCGGAATTACAAATCCAAGTCCATAGTAGGTTTTCCCACTTCGATGCAAGGAATATCAGTTAAATCATTCAAAATTTCGTTATATGGAATAAATTTTAAAAGGAGAATACGCCAACATAATGCTAAATTTGAAGTGTGTCAAGAAAACAAGTTTTGTAATCTGAAATTTACAGACGCTAAGAAAAATATTATTCCTTCTAGGTCTAGGAAATCGCGGCCTCGAGATATGTGGATGGATGTTTGCCGAAAGCACGGGGAAACAAACATATTCTCTTCAGCGTCGACGTATTCTCTAAATAGGTTGGATTTATCCAAAACCCAAATGCATCGAAGTGTTTACAGACGTTCATAAATTCTCTCTATCGCTAGAAGTTATGAACTAATTTTAAATAAAGACTGTGGTACCCAGTGAAAAATGGAGGCGAGGATTATGGAATGTGTGGAATAAAATGCCTAAGTATTCGTTATTCATAATCGAAACGATGTGAATGAATAATAACAGTGATATCTCGATTATGTTATGTGTATGGTACAGAATTTTTTTAGCATCCCGAATACCGGTTTGTTGATATCATAGCTTAATTATATTTACGATTATACCATGAAACCGTCTTATCTTAGAAGCTAATAAGGCGATAAACGTAATATTCGACAAAAATAGGCCGCTGACTAGTTCGACCAGAATGCTATAGATTTACTCCGGGCTTTCAAGACCTTCAACGAAAACCGTTTCTTAAATACTTCTAATTATGTGACGGTACCTGTATAATTAATGAAATTATTTAGCTTAATACTGCAGTTCTGAAAGATGAACTGGATCAATTAACTGGAATTTTTAACTTCTATAACTTGAAACATTTGCAAGTAAATCAATAATATGATAATAATATAATATAATAATGGCCATGGAACATATTGATTCATCCAACAACAAAAAACATATAATTCTTACCGATTCCTGATTGCTATTCAAGAAATCACTAAAAAAGATACATCATCAGAATTACCACTGTTAATCCAAGAAATATACCACAAAATTCATAAGTATGTAGTATGTAGTATGTAGTATGGCTACATCAAGGTATCCATGGGAACAATATTGGAGACCTGAAGGCCAAGCTTGCCACACATCCACGCACAAAGCCATCCCCCAGACCAACAAACACCTATAAAGATGTGTGGAAAAGTGGCCAAAGTAAACTCCAACACCAGTGGAACAACAAATGGAGAGGAATTTAAGTTAGCAATATTCACCAAAAAATCAAAGAATTTCAAGCAATAAAAATCGACCCCACAGCCACCCGAAGAGACCAGGTAGTAATATCAAGAATCAGAACTGATGACACACTTCCACATAATCAAAAATAGCCCTCCACCTTATTGTGAGCTATGCAAGTCCCCAATAGTTATTAAACATATAATATGTGAATGTTCAAAATACGGTCAAGAAAGAAAACAGCTACTGGACAATAAAAACATCAGTGAAGTGCTTCACTCAACAGAATACCAAAGACTAATAATTAAATACCTGAAAATGATTCATCTTTACTGTGAAATATAAAGATCCTATAATAATTAATGTAAAATAAATAAGTGTATTAAGTAGTCGCTAATGACCTAGAAGTTGATACGACTTCAAATAAAATAAATTAAAAAGTATCTATAATATATTAGTGAAACCGAGAAATATGTGCGGCAAAGGCCTTGTCCAATATGTAACGGCCTCTTGTGACGGTAATTTATTTTTGTTGAGTAAACATTTTAAATAACGTAAAATTAGATTCTTCAATTGCTGCGCGGGCGCAGTGACAGAAAGACTAAAATAAATGTAAAATTTATTTTATTAGTTGATATTTGACGTAAGTTTAAATTAAATAGGTTTCGTTAATTTTTACTGTTATGTGACGTGAAATTTTATTTTGATGAACACAGCAGTTTTGTATCCGTGTTAAAGGGAGCTTGATAACAATAGTTCATTACTATTAGGTCATGGAGAATGGTAACTAAACTGTAGATATGTTAAGAAGGCAGCTGATAAGATATGGAAAATACTCGTACTGAGCGAGAATTCGTCAGGGTTAGAGGACCTGCGAACTTAGCAGTGGTCCCGGGGTTCGATTCCCGGTTTACTAGAAATATTTTCAATCATTATTTAGGAATGAAATAATTAAAGATAATTGAATATTCAATTTTCGCATTACTAAAAGTAGTTAAATTTTATATTTTATTTATCGAGACTTGACCATGATGCGTAAAAAATTTAAAACTCAATTGAAATTGGTGCATTGCTAACTTTTCAAAAGAAAATTAATTGTTTTTGAATTGCCGTTGCGTGTTTAATAACTATTGTCTCTTATAATTGTATTTATGATAGTAAAATATTTAAAGTGTATGAGTATGAATCTTGTCTGGATAATTTTTCTTTCTAAATTGCAGCATAACGCCTTATAAATTTATTACACTGATGAGTCGATCGAAATTAAAATTTATTTTCCGATTTCTCAGATTCGATAGATTTCTTTTAATATATATACATGCACAACAATTCCTCCCTCGATTCCATGTAATTTAATTATAATAAACTCAAATCATAATAATGTATTGATATTACAATTGCTTAAGATATACACGTCTGTGTTAAATGTTTAGAAGAATATTATTTTTGGTATAATTTCGCAATAAAATATCAAAACTTTTATTTGTTGACGAATATCATAATTGAACTTTCAGTACATCTGTAACGTGCATAACCTCCAGTGTTAAGCGTTTTCTTTAATTCACACGTTTGCTAAAATTTCTTACGGATTCAGGTATAATCCGATTATGTGGCTGTTTAACATTGGAAACCTATAACTGTTTTGGATTATTTTTGTCTATAAATTACTTGTCTAAATTGAGAAAACAGATTTTGTTTTCTAAGAGATAGTTTATGAATTCAAAATGAATTATATTTCTTTCTACAAATTTTAGGTAATTGTAATAACCATCAGAATTATATAAACAATTTGAAAATAACGATTATGATTATTTTATTTTAAATTGAATTGTTTGATATTGTAGAAGCAAAAAATAATTGTATCCACGCAAAACAAATTAACCGCCGGGTAAAAACTCAGATTTAAATGTTAACGGCATAACAGATTGGAAACAATAGATTTTTAAATGATGTATTTATTGCTTTAAAATTAATAATAATTTTATACATATTGATTAAATATTTTCTGGAATAAATATATAATTTAAAAGTTTCATATATGAACTGTGTTATGTTTTATAAGTGATAATACAAAATTATGTCACGTTTGAGGGTGCATGAACATAGATTGTGGAGTTAGGGCAATTAGTAGTTACCGGTTTATTCTGTCAAGTGTTACAGAATACCTGAATTCCGAGATAAATTTCGATTCCCTTACTAGTACATGAGATCATTACATTCCTCAGGTTGCAAAAATGCCCTTGTAGCCGTTTTAAAAACATGATACAATTAAAAGTGATAAATTAACAGTTTCCTTGGCTATTATACAGAAACTTCTATATCTTCCATTAGAACTCCACAACCTTGTCTCTCGCAACAGTCTCTGACCTGCATCGATCTCGTTTGCTCTACAACGTTCTGCATTTTCTTCCAACTTGTTTCCCTCCTTCTCTTCTTCCGCGGAATGGGCTGTTAAAATTTTCCTTCCCTTTCGCCGATAATTTGTACTCTACCTTTGACTGTAGGTAATTGCTTTACTCTTTTCTTGTTAAGTCACTTTCCGTCTGAATATTCCCTTAACCCAACTACGTGTATTCCAAGGCTGTCTGAGTTCTCTCTTTCGAAATATAGATTATACTAGTAAGATTTTAAAACGAAAAAAATTAAAACAATTAGCAGCTTAAAAATCGCAATATGCAACATTAACAATGCAAGTAGCTCACGATGCTTTCACAATCAAATAATTTAATTTTTCCAAGAAGATATTGTGACGACAATTCAATACTAATAATAATCAGGGATTTATTTAGCAAAAAAAAATGCTACTCAGTTCTAAATTATTAACATTTTTACAAATTTACATTTAGTAAACTTAGGTGTTTAAATTTGTTAATAGAATCACATTGCCTAATTTGTATTACAAACTGGTTAAATTCTTTTATTCCTTTAATAAATATCCTGGTTTGTTTTTAATCTAACCTAGCCCTAGTTGTATCTAATTCTACCTTACTTCTAATCTTTGTACGGATTTCTATATACTTATATGCTAAATAATTATCGAAATAGGATGGAAACAAATTGTTTATACATTTATAAAAAAAAATATCATGGTATTAAACTTGAAAAAATCACTGAAGCGCAGCCAATTCATTTCTCTTAACATTCGTTTTACAGTAACTCTTTTATTCATACACAAAATAATTCTTAACGCCCTACTTTGCAACTTTTTAAGTCTGTCAATAGGCATTAGTATTGGCTCAGCGTTATTGCTGAAAGTAGGATAGCAAACTAAAAATTAGTTTGAAGATGTAATTGATATATTTTATTTATGAATGTTATTCTAGAACTAACTACTTTAATGTTTCATCGAAAATTATGCACCGAAAAATGTTTCTTTCTCATTCTGCAGGTAAAAAAGAAAGATAATAGTCATGGAAGTACCTTATGATTAGCAGAAACTTGACGATTTTAGGATAAACAAACACTTATTCGTTGCAGAAAAATAGCCTCCAGTTTCATGATTTTTAATAGCATAGAATTATTTTCCTTAGATGCACAGGAGACGAAAATCGTTGAGATCTGGAAATGGTTTTACTTGGTAATAGTCCTATAAATAATAGCTTAATGTAAAATGTTAAATTTATTGTATTTTATACTACTTGATTTCACGGCATTTCCCAGGTACTTATTTTAATTATAAAAGAAAATACAATTGATTCAACACTTATAATTTTGGCCATTTAGGATATTTATTAATTATACCTTATTTACCCCGCTGCATTCCGACAGTGACACAATACTTAACATACTCATTAGTTTATGTTGTCGCGTTTTTCATTGCCTAGATTGCGAAGAGAAAGCTGAGAAAGGAGCAGCATATAATATGGATATGGATGTGAATAGGTCAAGCAAGAAGAGTTGCGAAACAAGAGAAACGTGACTAATACAAACGTGAAATAAAGAAGGCAGAGTTAAGAGAATTAAGACAACGAACGTTTCGAACAGTAAACGAAAATCTATTCTTATTCAGGGTACAACGATATTTACTGCGCATGAATGATAGTTTGTACTCACTTGTGGATTTTGTATCTACTTGGTTCAGCCCAGTCCTAGGGAATGTTTAAGCAATCATTCGAGTTATTTCCTCGGAGCCGTTATAGAACAATTTTCCATAGAATGCTCAGGAACGAAAATCGTTGAGATATGGAAAGAGTTTTACATGGTATTGCTCCTATAATTACTATCTTAATGTAAAATGTTATGTGCCCTCTTTGGCAAATATTACATTTATTTTTTATTTGAATATATATATATATATATTGTAATGAATAGACGGATATTAATTAAACAAAATTTAATGATTTATTAAACAATTAATTTGCATTTTTATTAAATAGATAAATCGGTTATAAAACGATTTATTTTATTTTAAAGTGAAGAATCGAGAAATAATTACACCATTCTTTAAACTTTACAATACAATTTACTTTATTCAATAGAAATTTATAACATTTTATATGAGATTAATTATATTTAACGTTTAAATGTTTAGAGATTTTATAACTATTTTCTCAGGGCCATTTATCTGGGCCTGCTAAGTAAAGAAACATTTATATTTATAGAATTTACGTTACACAATCATAGAATTTACAAACTAAAAGTTATACAATCAAAAAAAAACGAGAAAGCGAAATCTGAAGAATACCTTTAATTATCGTTTACAAAAACTTATTTAAATTGGATTCTAATTACAAATATTTTGCTGCTACCAGACTAAGATCTCTTGGGCTCAGGACACAATTTATTTGGTTAATAAAGTGAGCTATCGGCATTATTATGCCATTATCACTGTTAGAAATACATATGTGATTACAAGCATATGCAAGAAACACGTCAATAAAACATTATAAGTCGTGATGCACTATAATAGTAAAGACACACTTTAATAAAATAATTGTATCAAAGCGGTCACGTGTTCGTCGTGCATGCTGTTGGTTTGTAGTTACCAAGCGTCTGATTCAATTTGGATAATGTATACTATACTGAGAGTCGAAGGCTATCGATCTATAATCGACTCGTTTAAAATAATTCTAGTGTGTTCGCATAAAATATTTGAAATCTCAATTCTAATCCTGTCGTGAGTTTTACACATGACGCAGATGGCAGCGAAAGCCATAGAAACGTTGTGTTTCGATTCTACACTGACCTGGTCGGAAACCAGAGAACTATTTATGCACAGTCTCCACTGAGAAAACCCACGGTCTCTTTTAGCGAAATAATAAAAATCCGAGGTTTTACTATATATCGGTCAACTTAATAGTATATGTATTTTATAAGGAACTAGCTGGGTGCCCGGCGTTGCCCGTGATGTCATTTATCTATAACCATCCATAAGACTCCAATTTTGGTTACTTTTGCGCTATTTTTATGTAAAGCCCCTCGAACCCTATCCCTAAATGTGCTCACCTCCCATGCCGAAGAGGAATGAAGTCATTGACTAAATATATCGGCCGTTTTTACATGTTAGAAATTGACCACCCCCACAAATATGCGATAATGAAAACGAATGTATTCCACGCAAAAATCGGCCGATTACATTGTCTGAAAATTAATTCCCCCGCCCAACACCTCCCAAACCCGTCGCGTTACCCCCCCAGGGTTGTCACAATTAGATTCAGCGACATTCATAGTCTCAGAATTGATTCGATTCTCGGTTGTTTTTCAGGATTTTATTTAACGTACCTCCACCCCACCCCTAAGCTTGCGCTCCTCACAGGGGTTAAATTATACACAATCAACATCGGTATAAATACTATCAAAGTAATTAATCCCAGGAAATAATTATCGCAAATATCGACCGTTTAACATGTTTGAAATTTTTCACCCCCGACCACTCCCGCTTCGGGGACTTAAACGGTCAAGTTTAATAACGTAATTAAACTCAGTGACAATCCTGATAGTTTCTGGTTTCTTTTTATCTAATGATACTTCCACGCCAACCCTTAAGGGTGCACCCTTTCGAGTCCGAAAGGGGTTGAAATTATACACAGAGAACCTGTAGGGAAATTTTATTAATCTAATTCATCCCGAAATATATTTAATTGACGAAAAAACAGCCGGTCAACTCATCCCAACCCAGCCGATTCCCGCGCGTTGTCCAGATTGTCATAAATAAATTCAGGGACATCCATTACCTTCGATTTGACTCGAATCTCGGTTGTTTTCCCGTTATTTTCAAGGAAATCCCCTCCAGCACCACCCCTATCATGCCTACAAACAACATCGGTAGAAATACTATCAACGTCAATGGTCCCGGTATTTATTTATTCCACGCTAATATCGATGATTTAACATGTTAGAAAATTTCCATCCCATCCACTCCCGCCCATTGGGGCTAAATGGCCAATTTGATGCTATAATTGAACTGGACGACATCCATAACCTTGGATTTGACTCCAATCTCGGTTGTATTCGCGTTATTTTATTGCAGCGTTCCTCCACCCAACACCTAAAAGTGCTCTACTGATAATCCCGACCCGCTTCTGGGGGTGGTAGACGCGTCTCATCCCAAAGTCGGTAGAAACACTATTAATATCTGTGACCCCTAAAAATATTTATCCGACTGAAATATCAACTATTTTAGCGTGTTTAAATATTTCAACCACCGTCAGCCCCCGCTTCTGGAGGTGGTAGACGCGTCTCACCCCGACAGTGTTGTTTTCCTGGTCGCAAAGAACCCGTGTACGAAATTTGGTGAAATTTTCTCCAGCGGTGTAGATTTGTATAACGAACATACAAATATACAAACATACAAATATACAAACATACAAATATACAAACATACAAACATACATACATACATACACTCATCTTTATTTATAAAATTAAACGTCGTTATTAATGGAAACACCCTCGGTTAAAATAGTATGGACAACACCACCCCTAAATCTGCTACTTTCCCGTGGTGGAAAGGGTTGAATTTTTACTCATATCACATCGGTAAAAACACTATAAATCTAGTTTACCCATAAACACATAACATTTTGGCAGATTTAGAATAATAGACATTTGTCACCCCCAGCCCTAAGCAAGCTCACCACTAATGTCTAAAGGGATTTATATTTCCAACAACATCCGTAGAAATAGTATTCACGTTATTCTCCTCCAAGAACGCGCAAGAACTGACTATTTATCTTCCCTTCCAACCCCCACCCTTTCGGGTTAAATGGGCAATTGAAAATATTTATCCGAAGTAAACTCACTGGCATCCATAACTTTCGATTTGACTCCAAACTCGGTTTTATTCGCGTTATTTTTCTGTAAAGCAAATCCACCCCAAACCCTAAGGGTGCCCTTTTCCCAGGGCGTAGGAGATGAATATTATATTCAGATAACATCGGTAGAAACACAATCAATATCTTTGACCCCGAAAATATTTATCCAAATCTAATACCTGCTGTTTTAGCATGTTTAAGTATTTCAACCCCCGTCCAGCCCCGCTTCTGGGGTTGGTAGACGCGTCTCACCCCGACAGTGTTGCTTTCCTGGTCGCAAAGAACCCGTGTTCGAAATTTGGTGAAATTTGCTCCAGCGGTGTAGATTTGTATTCTCCACCCCAAACGCTAGGGGTGCTCTTTCCCCAGGGTGTAGAGGTTGAAAATTATATTTAGATATCATCAGTGGAAAGACTATAAATATCTTTGACCCCTAAAAATATTTATCCGACTGAAATATCGACTGTTTTAGCATGTTCAAATATTTCCACCCCCGTCCACCCCCGCTTCTGGGTGTGGTAGTCGCGTTTCACCCCGACAGTGTTGTTTTCCTGGTCGCAAAGAACACGTGTACGAAATTTGGTGAAATTTGATCCACCGGTATAGATTTGTATTCTCCACCCCAAACCCTAAGGGTGCCCTTTTCCCAGGGTGTAGGGGATGAAAATTATATTCAGAAAACATCGGTAGAAACACCATCAATATCTTGGACCCCTAAAAATTATTATGCGACTAAAATATCGGCTGTTTTAGCATGTTTAAATATTTCAACCCCCGTGCATCCCCGCTTCTGGGGGTGGTAGACATGTCTCATCCCGACAGTGTTTGTTTCCTGGTCGTAAAGAACACGTGTACGAAATTTGGTGAAATTTTCTCTACCGGTGTAGATTTGTATAACGAACATACAAACATACAAACAAACATACAAACATACAAACAAACATACATACACTCTTTTTTATTTATAAGATTGTATAGGGGTAAGTTAAATATAGAAAAATGAACCTGAAAAATTTCACAAATAATCACATTTAATAATAGTTCATTTTAATAAACTTAATTAAATGAAACAGTGGTTATCAAAAACAATGGTGATTTAAAAACACCTGAATGTGGTTAGTTAACTCTTGTTTGGAAAGAAATCGTTTTTCAGATGCCTTGGTTAACTTTACAGAAATTGAAACAAAATTTGGAAAATCAGTAAAAGATCTCCAAATTAAAATATTAAATTATGTATAAATATTTGTTCAAGATTATTAAATTTCAATTTTCATTATTTCGTTAAATTTAAAAAATTCTTCACTGCTGTGATAAGTACAGACAAATTCTATCTCGCATATTTCCAAATCTACCGTGGCGAAAGTCGAATAATATATATATATATATATATATATATATATATATATATTGTTACATCTGTCACCGATAGTGACACACTAAAAATAAATTACTTCTGATGGTGATTCTGGGTATTCCACTACATAAAGAAGTGTGTGCAAGAGAGCCACTATATACAAAAAAATTGTTATATTTCAAATATGATACAACACATTTTTAAGAACAATTGTGTAACAGATTCTTTATAAAGATAAATATGGTCCCTTGGGAGCATCAGTCTTCTCACTGACTATGCACGTGGGAGCTCATTAGTTAGATAAACAGTATCACTAGCAGAGGTTAGCCTTCAGACACTGCAAACAGATCTGTGGGTTCAATGAACGATTTGATGCAGTACTGGATTTCTTAAAGTTGCACCGCCGTTAATTGTGAAGTCGAAAGTTTCCGCATATCTAATTGGAATTGTTACTTTTATTGTTACAAAAAAATTTATTTGAGGAGTTATGATATAAATAATTTAAACTATATATATATATGTGTGTGTGTGAGAGAGAGAGAGAGAGAGAGAGGAAGAAAGAGGGAGAAAGAGAGAGAGAGATGTGACATGTTAAAAGAATTGGTATGGAAATGAAAGAGACAAAGTTTGTGGGTTACTTGAAATTGAAGCTGGGCTTCGCCATTCCGGGAAAGGGGAAGTTCTTCAGGAAGGAAAAACATCCCATGCGCCGGCCGGCAGTGGAGTGTGGAGTTTTAACTAAAGCACGGAAAGCTGTTACCCATAAATAATAGACAACCCACCGCGCCACTTTCTGTCTCAGGGGAAGGTCACGACAAAAGGAATAGTTCTGTAGGTACCCGCACATGCATAAACAAATATATAAACAAATACATACCCTCGGATATATATATATATATATTGTAATAATGAAAATACAATTAATCAATAATTAATTTGCCCCACGTTGAGGGTGCCAAAATGTAATAAATAGAAGACTATTATTGAATTAGATTAATTGCCTTACATTGGTGACGACAATATGTAATGAATAAGCAGATTAACAAATTAGTTAAATTATTAATGGATTAATTTTATTTTATTAAATTTATTCGAAAAGGATTCAAAATAATTTACCAAATTTTAAACTTCACAAAACAATTAATTAATTCCAAGTAAAAAATAGCATTTGTTGACGTGATATATATATATATATATATATATGTACACACATAATCCCGCATGACTACTCCTGCGCGAGCACACATGCGAATACATGCACACATTCTACATAACACATATATACTTATAAACACTCACATGTAGGCCTACTCATGCAATTAAAGATGTCAATTAGGGAAAGAATATTTTAGAGAATACTGAGTCCAGGGTATTTGCCTAGACTGTAGGACAAATTGGTATCAGTAATCAAGAATCAGGATGAGGCGAGGTAGTTAAAGTGACCAGAAGGTGTATTGATGCAAAAACAAGTTGCTAGCCATTTTACGATTTTTATTTTAATTATTTGTCTTGCATCCTCTAAATGTCGAACAATGGTGTGGTGTTAGTCAATACACTCCTTGACACTCAGTCGTCTTCATAAATTTAGAATATATTTCGTTAATCTCTATTTCTACTATTTATTGAGAAAAACTATCTGCAAACTCGATGTCATGGTAACGCAATGTGGTTTGGCGCATTTTACTTGAAATTCTGAATACTTCCATTAATATTTGTTATGGATTTTAAGGTCGAACGATGATATTGTATTTCAGATTTTTTTGTTTTTGGCAATAACAAAAATTTATAATAATTAAATAAAGGAGCTTCATACTCGCTAGCGCACAATGTCAGACAATAAACTTCGCCAGGTAAAAATATTGCGTCACAATGGAGCGGGTTTGAAATTTAAGATGTATAACCTTCGCTTAAATATTATAAGTCAATATAAAGTTAACACAGTGTTGTCCCTGCATATTAAAAGGAAAAAAAAACATGGTGGATTGGTATAATATTAAAATTCTTCATAAAGTAAAACATAATTTTTAAAAGAAAACTTGTTAAAGGGATGTACAGGGTGGTCCACTCCATTGTCTCTAATTTCAATTGTATGTGACGAGTAAACGCTTGAAGATAGAAACATACAACAAAGTTTATATGAAAGGAAAGTTCACCGAGTTTTTTGATATGCACGTCACCATATCTCTAACTGAGCTCCAGCAGTCCCCGTGACGATATCAAGGTGATTAAAAAATTCTTGCCTAGTACGTTGGAACATGTCTTCTGAAATTCTCTGAATAGCCTCATTGATGCGAATATCATGAAGGTCTATGACCAAGGTGGCGTGAATTTTATCTTTGACGAGGCCGCAGAGAAAGAAATCGAGCGGTGTTAAATCGGGAGATCTCAGGGACCACATCATCCCTCTATCAATCCAACTGCTAGGGAATATGTTGTACAAAGTCATACTAACTTCATTGAACCAGTGTACATGACTGACAAATTCTTGGATAGGGATGTTTAACTTCAGTTATTCAATTTATGGAAAAAGACAATTGCTCCAGCATGTCAGACAGTTTTCTCGGCGAAGAAAAACGGTCCATTGACTTTCTTCTGTTAAAAAAATTCACCAATCATTCAACTTGGGACTATCATGAACATGATCTTGTGTAGTCTGAGGATTCTGCAAACCCAAGATCCCCTCATTGTGCCGATTGGCCAATCTGATGCATGGAAAGTGGCACCGTCCGACAATAAATTTCTGGACATGACATCAGGATCAGCGCCGAGATGTTCTAGCATCGTTTTGACGAATTCCGCTCGTTTGGCCCTGTCATTCGGCTCAAGATCTTACAGTAACTGAACTTTTCATGCGTACGTTATTTACAATTCTATGCAATGTTGACTTCGGTATTTGAAGTACCCGCGAAGCTCTTTATGACTTCCGGGGCCTTCACTCATAAGCGGCTCGAACATAGCTAAAAGTGTATCGTGCTACTATATGCTTTTAGGATTTGGCAATAGACTCCATGAAACTCCGTATGAACTCTAATAATTGATTTAAAATCAGCATACCATAAATCAGTTTGTGCTCTCATCTGCGGTGTCGCCATTTTTAAAAATGAATGACGAAATCGTGTCTTTGTACCATCTACCAACAGGGTTCTAAAGTTGTTGAATTTTACTTTCATATGAACTTTGTTGTAAATTTTTATCTTCAACCATTTACCAGTCACATCATATTTAAATTAGGGCCACTCGAGCGGACCACCCTGTGTACACATCAAAGTCTAGAAAAAATTGAATGAATAAAAGAAATGAAGTGCGAGTGACTGGTACTACCTTTCTATGTTATGCAATAGTATGATATACGAGGGCGAAGATGAATGTGCCTCATTTTCCAAAATAAGGTACCTGCAGGTATTTCAAATATTCTACGTATCATACAGTATTTTTCAACATAGTCCCCACACAGGTTGAGACATTTGTCCAGTCACAGAACTAAATTTGAGATTCCCCTTTGGTAGAATTCTTCTGGCTGGCTGTGGAACCATCGTCGGACTTCATCGTTGTATGTGTATCGCTGACCTGCCAGGGAGTCCATTCTGTCCAGACCTCGCTCCTGGCGATTTCCACGTTTTCCGACCGCTGAACTAGGTTGAAAATTTCTATTGCGAGGGTCCAGAAAGAGATTTTACTTTATTGTAGTAATTTTTAATATTTTAATAATACGTTTAACAGAATTTATTTCTTTAATTTGAAACTTCCATCCAAATACAACTAAAAAATTAAATTTCAACAGTTCTGCACATTAAATTTATAAATTCAAGACATCCAAAGTATTTTGTTATTTATTTTATGACTTAATTTGTCTCTTACTTGTTTATTTAATTACTATTTTTTTTTTCACTTGACACAGACAATTTATATTTTATAGCTATTTTTTCCCTTAAAGTTCGTAGTTTGATAGAGTGAAAGAGTTGAACACATTGATTACTTACACCATGCATAAATTAATTGAATTAAAGTATTTCGCATTTATATTAAATCATCTTACGGTTTTGGCGACATTCTTTACCTTTCTTGCGTGAATTCCGTAACCTGTTGCTCCCCAATAAGGCTGCAATCACCACCTCGGTCTGCTCATCCCCGCAGTCTCTAATTAGGCTTCGAATATCCTTCGGAAGACGCAAAATGTACCAGATACTCCAACTCTATGAACTGCAGTGTTTTCGGAACACGTGACTCAACGTGCCGGTATAAAATAATTTATGATCTTAAACGGTCAAATATAGTTAATGGCAGTCTCTCGTTTCTTCCTTCGCGTCTGAACGTCGATTCTTCAACGCATTTACTCCGATGTATGTACCAGCATCCAGCGCCAGCCACAATAACTTTACTGCCAATCATATAATTAGTATCGACCGGGACCCGAACCGCTGGGACAATCAACACATAATTCGTTACATCGTTCTTATTTCGCATCAATTGGATTTTTTATTTCGACTGTTATAAAAAACCAGCGCCAAATAATACGTCATTAATTAAAATTAATTAAACCATATTAATAACAGCAAATATTTAATTTAAGCCCTTTCCAGACAGAATCAATTCACTACAATTCTCCAATTTTAGCCATTTTACAGTATGCAAACGGGCACTTTTTCAATTGGTATGTTTTAATTAACAGGACGGCCAACTACATTAGAAGAATGTATGAATAAATCTTATTTAATTGGCATTTCATACACCTGTTACCCTGATATATTTTACTTTGTCCTTTCGTATATGACCTACAAACCAATCACATGCCTTATCGTTGACTTCACATCAATATTTACATCAGACGCATGACGTCATCGCCAGCTGTTTTCTTAGTTCATTGACCTGCCGTAGCGGTCCAAACAGTTCTATGCCATCAAATTTACAATAATATTAGCATTTACCAAACTATACATAGTTTACTATCTGAAAAAAATTTTCCCATTTGAAAACATGACTAACTAAATTGAAAAAATTAGAAATTATTTACACACATACTAACGCTATTATTTGTGGATTCTCCGGTATGCTGCAATTGTATTCGTTGCTGTATACTTCAATTACAAAAAAATACCCAACTTTTTTATTTTGTAGATTAATATTCTATTAAATAAAATAATAGATTTTATTTCAACTTTTCGTCATTTCGAGGTAAGGTCTCGCCATTGTGATTATTTACACAATTTTATTATACTTTAATAAACCAAATCACGCAAAGTAATCTACCTTTCAAATTACTAAAGCCTCGCTTAAAATATTCGTTAATAACTTCTATATTCTCACCAATACCCTCGTAAGTTTCTTTATAAATCGCTGATGCAACCTCATCATATTTCTTCATTACTCAATAAACTTCTAGACACAAATTTCTGTACACCGTCACACTCATATTCACCATTTAATGTCGAATAAACAATAAATATTTACGCCCGCATTAACACCTTATCATTTCCACTGATCATTACGTTTTTAGTTTATCCCAGATTCTCTCAATCCCAGTACAACTTATACACTCAATAACATAAATGTATCTTCATTAAAATTATCTATGATGTAATATGACGTACCAACTAAAACTTAGATATCGAAATACGGAATTTTACTTCTACAAAAGTCGCGGAAATGTACAGGTTAAGGAGGATCAGATAGAAGGAAAATCCAGTGTCGTATCTTCTACAGTGTCGAAAGGAAGACTCCTAGGAAAGGAACACAGGAAAGTCAATAACGTGGGGTTCTTGGTAGTTATGTACCTTCCAGAGAAATGAACATAAAACAGAAAGCCCTAAGAAGTTAAAGATTAGGTTTAATATAAAAGAAGAAGACTGTGTATAGAGTGCCCAGGAGCGTCCCTCACTCCAAGATGGTCGAAGCAAGAGTTAAGACTGAAAGTGACTCCTAAGATGGAGGGAAAAACTCCTGTAAAGTGAAAACCCACTTGCAGCAGGCGAGGAACGAATCAAAACTTCGGATCAAACCACGTGATCTGTAAAGAGCCCCTCCAAACCCGGTTCAAACAGCGTTTCGACCGAGTCAGCAACGTAACCGGAACCCACCAATTTTCAGGAATACTGCGTCCCCACAGCAAACTCCGCTCTACATAAGAAGAGCGTGGGACAAGTACCCAATGCCCGACCAACCTGATACAGGTTTTCCTAAGGTTTGTCCTGCATTACTTTTAGGCGAATGCCGGGTAGGATCCTTAAACCATAGCCTGGGGGCCCTAGTTAAACCTTGGCTACCTTCCTCTACCCTTCTGCATCCCCCCTTTCAAATCCCTTCCTATGTTATTAATGTGGATTTGCCACCATGTGGATTACCCTCATGTAGCCCTAAAAAATAATAATAAAAAACACTTTGATAAAATTAAATCATATTTGACTATTTAACTTTTAAATCAACTCATATTTTATAACTTCTTATTTCTTATAACAATAGAGATGTACATGTTAAACTTGAATCTTTTTAAACTTTGCTTTATTAACCCTACTTATCATTTTTATATATTTATCTTCTGTTCCAAAATAATTATCCCCCCGTGTCGAATCGTACAGCGGCATAATAACTTCACAAAAACTAAACACTAACAGTATTCTAATTTAAAAATCAAACTCTACCATCCAATAAACTAATTCGTATTAATATGCACAAACTTCTGCAAAATAATTATGTCAAACTTGAGCATCAACCAACTTTATTTGCATTTTGGGTTATACATACTCGGAATACACCCCGCTACGCACTGTTTAATATGTAAAACAGTAACTAAATTACTCTTAAAAGTTTCTTTTAATCGCGCCGTCTGAGTGACATTTTTAATTTATCCTTCCCTTGTCCTTCCACAATAATATGTTTTTCTCTAATAGTTTTTTTTCTTTCTACCTTAATTTAAACTCCATTTTCACCTTGATTTACTTTATTTGTTAAGATCATGCCTACGTTTTCCAACTCTTCCTCGCTTATTTTTTTAAATCTGTTTTATAATCCCAAGATACGTATTCCTAATTTGATTATCACTGCTTCATTCTTTATTAACCCCTTTCTCATTTCAGTTCTAACCTCTGTAATTATATTATTCATCGTTCACTCATTATCAATCATGACAGTTGAGATCTCTTCTTTAAACTCCGTGCGGTATTCGCTAATTTATCTTATACTGTGATTTATAATCCTCTAAACGTTCATACTGTCCCACACTTTTTCTTCCAAACTTTAGTTCTTCTCATTGAATTCTTTTAAAAGATCCATCTTCTGCATATTCAACACCTGTTGTTCTTATAATATGTATTTTTGTTCTATATTTGAAATACTTACTTTTAAACTCAATCCCGAAAATAGTACAAAATTAATTTAAGAGGGCAAAAAGCAACATTTAATGTTCTTAATTAATTATTTTTAAAACGAAGAAGGAATTTTTGTGCTACATAAACCATATTATTACATCCATTTTTTTTCCATTTTTTAAACTTCTTTTGGAAAAATTTCATTATTTTATTATTACTTTGCACGTCTTTATTTAAATTTTGAATACTTTTCTCCAAATTTCTATTATTACTTTGGAATTATTATTTATTACTTTGTAATGTCTTTCACATTTTTAAAAATATAACTATTTTGCTTTAACATCTAAAATTGTATTTCAAATATTTCATCTTCAGCCTCTCTTTAATTTTTGTTAGCCTACTGTAACTTTTTCCAAGGATTCACCTTATGAATATGGAGTTTGATTCTGTACACAGCCTATACCAATTTCTGACAACTCACTATAATTTTAATCACTCATTCATATAATTTTTCCTAATCTTAATAACATAAAATTATAAACTTTACATTCTGGAATGGTATGTAGCAAAAAGAACTTTAATTACTTTAAACAATCTATTACTTCAAAATATCTATATTTTCACACTAAGAATAATATTTGTACCTCAATTTCCAAATTCAACGCTTTCTCTTAAATTCAATACCCCAAACACGTACAAAATTAATTTAACGGAGAAAAAAGCAACTTATTTTTTGATTATTTTTTATTTCGATAATCCAAGTAGAAATTTATGTGTTATATAAACCATAGTTTTGATCGATTGAGTATTATTTGACTGTTTATAATATATTCAGGAATTAAAATCTTTTAAACAGTCTTCAGTAATATTTATTTATTCAATTATAAATCTTTCCACACCAATAATACACTAAGTTTTTATAAATTTCAGAATTTTGTTGGTATTGATAAACATTTAGCCTATTTGGTAATTAACAAGTGGACCAGTATTTTGATTCATCACATTATACAATTCATTAATGTTTCTTATGTAATTCAAAATCGCAGTATGAATATGACACATATACCGTAAGATTTCTAATTGGAGAAATAAATATTACTAGGGACTGTGTAAAACGTTTTTATTTCTTTAAATGCAATACATATATTTTGTGTATAAGCATTTTCTTCCATTAAATTTAATATCAGTGATTTAGTTCCCACGAGTGTGTGCAGTCACAGACACTTCTTGTCTGCAAGAAGAATTCCTGATATGAATCCCACTTATCAATTTATTAGTTAAGCTAAAATTATTGGTCGATCTACGGGAAAGGCACTCAAAATCAAAATCTCCTACAGGCTCAGTTTTTACAGTCAGTTACTCTTAAACCGAAAAATCCCAGCTGGGTGCAACTTGTAACACGCAGGTTTTCATTTTCAGTAAATGATTAACTTAGTATTTTAGTAATAAGGTAAAATATCCAAATGACAGACAAAATAATGTGAGAATACTATTTATTGTTGAAGGGAGTTAGCTGATACACTCTCAACCACAGTTATTCATTTTGTCTGATGTCACGAACAGATAAGTCATAACTATTAGATTTTCGTATCAATTACGTAAATCAGGAAATATTACGTATTTTGAACAAGTTTTAATTTAACGTCTGTTTGAATTAATAAAACAATTGATGACCTTATACAAAAACTTTTTATTTATATTGTAACGGCGTTTCGATACATTTGGTATCTTCTTCAGGTATTTTCCACAGAGGAGGTATTTACAAATTAATTCAGCCTTGCTACAATCATTTTAGCGTTAAGTGAATTGTGTGCCTCGGACCCTCTTTCAAAACAGTGGGAATTTAATAACTTAATCGTTCTGTTGTGCTAGTTTCCTATATTAATTTGGTAAGATGTTTGTTGTTTTGTGTATTTTAGTTTGCCTTTGTTTGCTTTGTACAATTATACTATAAATCTAATCATTTGTAAATATCTCCTCTGTAGGAATACAATATAAATAAAAAGTGTCTGAATAGTGTCATCAATTGTTTTATTTATTTTAAACAAGTTTGAAAATACCTACAATTTAATAACGTTCCGGAATGAAAAATACTTTATTAATAATTCGATGACCTATAATAGATTCTCAGAGTAATGTTGGGCGCCGGTATTAAATTTTGAGTATAGATAGATAGATTTATTCACCATTAGCCCTCTAATAAGGAAATAGGATTCGTCACAAATGGACAGTAGATAAATTACATATAAACAGAATTAATATTAATAGGTTACACACACACACACACACATCATATCTTTTCACATTTGTCTAGTCACCACAATCATACACACAATCTTTAAGAAGCATGCACACAACACTTATCACTTCCTGGTAATCATGTCGCTAGGAAAAGAGGGATGTCGTCATGGATATTTACTAAAACAGAACGCAGAAGCAGGAGAACAGAACCAAAATGGGAAAACTTGACAAACTATTTACATATTTATAGCATATACAGCAATTTTGTAGGCAAGGCAGTTCAGCGAATGTGAGACCGATTCAAAAATTCGTGTACGAAGTAATAAGTTCCATTTACAAGAAAAGTTTTACACTCCTTGACGAATGAGTTGTAGTTGTTGATGTACTTTACTTGTTCTGGAAGGCTGTTAAATAGTGCGATACCGGAATTTTGAACGCTTGACTAGTAGAGACTGAGGCTGAGAACTGAAGGTTCTTCCATGGTTGTCCCCGTTACTTGCGTTTAACAAATTTTAGTACTTCTAATATGTAAGCGCTAGGTAGAGTCAGATTATGAAGTCTTTTGAACAGCGGTCTGCAGCTTTCTCTAGCATCTGAACCTGATATAATTCTAATGGCTCGTTTTTGCAGTTTGAAAACATCCACATTACGAGAACAATTGCCCCAGTTGGCAATACCGTAACACATATGTGAATGAAAGTAGTCAAAATAGACTAGTGAAGCAGTTATGGTATCAACTTGTTGCATCAATAGTCTCAATGTAACAAACAGAACTAAGTTTGCTCACAATGTGCAAGTTCAATTTTAATTTACTGTCGCCCTGCAAGCCGAGGAAAGTCGCATGATCTGAGAACTTATCCGTTACGATGTTGTTGGTTTCTGTTGTAAAACGAACTAACTTAGTTTTCTGTACATTGAGCGTTATTTTATTGGCGGCGAACCAAGTATTTAGGTTTCCGGATACAATCTCAATCTTCGCATTGAGATTATTTAAATCAATGTGCGTAATTATCACATTAGTGTCATCTGCGTATAAGACAGATTCTAAAGGTTCCATATATTCTCGGAGATCATTAATATACAAAATAAAATCCAGTGGACCTAATATTGAGCCCTGAGGCACGCCACAAGAAATGCCTTCCCATTCTGACAAGTACACATCACCAGCATTGTTTTTTAAGGCTACCTTCTGTTTATCTCATTCTATGTTATATTACAAAACAGTATGACTTTCTCTTTGCAAAGTTGTTATAAGCTATAGTGAACGAGTTGAAAACAGAGTCTACTTCCATTGTGCATAAAATTGATGGGATTAAACTATTTCACGTTGATATTAAATGAGCAGCTCGACTTACGGTTTTGGTGACATTTATTTCCTTTCTGGCATTATAAAAAATGTTGCAATCACTACCTTTGTTATCTCATCCTCGCGATCTCCAATAATACCAAAGTTCGGTATACGTAAAATACATCCGATAACTTACGCTAGTACCTTCCGTCTTTTCTGAACCTTCGGACTTATAAAACCAGCCTGGTCTACGTGCTGGTATAGAAAAAAATATTGATTACAAAACGGTGAAATATAGTTAATGGCAGTCTCTTGTTTCTTTTTTCACGTCTGACTGGCGATTCTTCAATTATTTCGATCTCTAGTCCAGCATTCCGCATAAAAAAATTCAGTCATTCATACAATTTGTATCGACAGGGATCTCAGCCGCTGGGCGAATCACATAATTCGTTATTTCGTTCACGTTTTTCCTCTTTTGTTATTTCACAACAATAGGAATTTTAATACGTACCGTTACTAATAACCAGCGTCCATATTTATTATTAATTAACATTTTTAAATCAATTTAATCACAACAAATACTTAATGTAATCCGTTTCTAGCACGCTTAATTTATTACTGCATATATATATATAAATTTACCAGTACGAGAAACTTGAATAATAAATTTTTTTTATATTAAATTTATGGTCACTACTTGAATTATATTTTACTACCAATGATTCAATTCTCCTTTCTTTGATGTAAGTAAATTAATGAAATGAAAAAGTTTACGTTTAAATGAAAATTCATAAGTAAGTCAAACACAGACAAAATAAGTGATATAAATACCACACATGACTTCTGGGATAACTTATGTAGTCTGTATTTGGCCATCTTTCTTATTATTAAGAATTCTTCTTATCTGTGTATTATTTTTGTGTTTCTGTGGTACAAAGAAATGATTTCGTCAACTCATTCACGTGCTTCACATTTTTATAAATTTAATTTTTATTTAAAACAAGGGAACTAATGCAATTTATTAAGGTATCTGCAAAATGAAACCAGTACTTCGGTTTGTAGAATATTTTATTTCAATTTATGGCTTAACCTTGACATCTGTTGTTTGTTGAATATTTTATGTTCACTTCTATTCATCTTGTGTGCATTTGTGTTTGTATTAGTTATAAACCTGAACACGAGGAGTAATTTAAGCCTATGTTCTCATGGTACTCAATATCTGGAAACTAACACTATCCTAAGAATTAGAGTGAAATCTAGAATATTTAGAAATGCGCTAAAACCAATACTTATATTAAAAAAATGTTTTTTTTTTGGTTTACCGTAACTATTAGTTTCACAATCGATGTATATATTAAATAATTTAAATCCATGAACGCATGGGAAGTGAAAAGCACTACAGGGGCTGGTAGTTGACGATGGTGAGATAATTAAAGCTACAACAACCGATATTGGTGTCGAATTAAGAGTTGTAGGACAATCTGAGTTCAATATTTACATACAGAAATAATAAGTATAAATTGAAAAACACGGTTCCTCTGACATTGCAGAACTAATCAAGTGTACAAAGGATTGAATACGTTCATATATTTTGGTACAAAGTTTTACAATGTCACATAAAAAGTTGTGTTTTACATTTTTTAATATATTCTGTCCGTATATGTCCATTTCACTTATCAATTAAACACATAAAAATATCCATTATTCTAAATTTGTCCAAATGGATCGAGAATTGGCAGTTTTTGTGTTTGCTGAGTTGGATAGTGTCGGTTATCTTGATGGTCTTAGAGCAGTACAGCTCCAATAAGCATGAATGGGTGGAAGGAAAAACGGTACAAAGTGGCCCGTATTATTGTAGACTCGATAGTCCTCAATGTCTTTGAGATGATCAATGACATTTTCGATGCCGATTGAATCAAATATTTGTGTAGTATTATTTCCTTTTCCAGGTTAATATCGTAAATAAATATACTGGCAACGACCATCTTTCTATCGTCTACATAATAAAAAAAGGATTTATGTTTACGTGTACGCATGTATTTACGTTAAACTTTAAACGCGTGGTCAAAGTGCATCGAAACTTGGTATAGATATTCTTAGAAACACGATAAACAGTACTGTGGGGGTTGCGAAACCCTCAGCATAAATGTGGAAATAATTAAATTGAAATTTGTGTTATACTACTGCACACCAATAGACCATGACGTCACGCAAGAGAGAGGCGTTACTACGCGACGAACAAAGGAAATAGTTCCTTTCCCCGTAATTAAATAATCAGAAATATTTTTATTGAATACAGAGTATAATTTTATCCATAAATACTCCATCGAATGAGAATAAAAGCAATAGGACATACTTTACGATCCTTGCGGATAATGTAAGTTAATTTTCGTGCCATATTATGACTCCAATATGGCGACCGTTTGATTACATTGTGAATGTAGCTTTACAATTTCATGAATTTAATCTTTCGTAATGTCTGAAGACTGAGGGTCAATTATATCCGGCAATACTCAACGTGTATATTTAAGTATTTTATTCGTAAAGAAATACGAAGGTACGTTTGGTGGGATTGATGTAATAAAATTGAATGTATTTTATAGCTGTTCAATTAATGTACTATTGGTCGAAAGTATATACGGAACTAGGAACAGTTAGATTAAGGTAAAATCACTTCTCGACTAAAGATTAGTATAGAATTAAATATCATTTCTGGTTCATATAAGTAAGTACACGGGCAACGCCGGGTCCCCAGCTTGTTTATGTATAAAGTATATCAATTTATCAAATATACACCAAAATACCATAATATTATGACAAAATCATTTCATTAAATACATTCAGAATTAAATTATGTAATAAATATAAAAGTGTACCTATATATAATTGATCTTTTTTACATTTCCGTATACTTTATATCGAATTCAGTTTTTAAAATATGTTAATTTATTAATTTTTGTGTAAAACGTTTTAATAACTATGTTGAATATTTAATATGTTGAATAATTTATATATGCCAATTTTTATATCACTACACGTTTCCGACAAATACACTATCATGTCAAAAGTTCAATTTTCGTTCATTGACTTTCTCGCTTTAAAACGGGTAGTAGATACATATATTATTCGACATTGTGCATCTCCTTTTGGCCAACATTTTGTGACTGTGTGTTTCCCAACGTATCGTGCGCGGATTAAATTTATTTCAATGTCTTATTTTTAGTCCGACAATCTGCCTTAAGCAGATTCCAAGTATTCTTAATTTTTTCTCTGATACATTCTGAAATTTTCTTGCTTTGTTACAGATAAATTATTTCAGATTTAAATTAAATTTGTGTGGTTCTTTTATATTTAACTGTGTTCCCTGGTCTAGTAACACAAGGACGACCATACATCCATAGTTTTGTGGTCATTTATATCATAATACTCATGTGAATTTTTTCAACTAGTTCAAAACTGATTCTGAAGATGAATATTTACTGTTCGCCAGAACCGTCGCCGCTGTACGACAACAACCATTATCACGAGGAATGTCTGCGCTGCAACTCGTGCGGCCTGAACCTAACGGGCCCCAACCAGAAGCGAGCTCGACGCTTCAAAAATCAAATCCTGTGCGATTTGCACTTCGCAGACGTGGCTCTTATGGAGTGCTCCGACTTCATGCAGCAGCTCCGCTCCTTCAAGCCTCAGAGCCTCGGGTGCGCCGTCGCCCGTCGCAAGAGTTCAACCACGCTCATCTTCCCTCTGCCCCCGCAGGCCTGCTCTGGTACGTCTATTTAACTTCACTATAGCAACAAACATATGATAACGCTTTGCACTTCTATACGAATTGTTATAGCTCCACTCCGCTACCTTACTTAGCATATTATAATTTATGATATAATGATAAATTATGTTATTATATAATGTAAATGGATATAATCGCAGTTTTTCTCTCATGATTTGGGCGATAATATGTAGCGATAATGATTTGATTTGACTTGTCCAGCTCTCTCATAATACTTCAAAAATAAGGTGCCAAATAATTTTTGATAAAGAAATTACCAAAACTTAAAACGTTTTCTTTAATTTATTCTTCGAGACATGAGTTTACATATATCTCAGAGCTTGATTTAGACCATATAATACACGAGGCTTCAAGTACACGTTCTGTACTACACACATTTTACGCTATCCGTGTCTCGCACCGAGCGAGAACGTGTTTCGAGAGCTAAAGTATCAGCAGCGAACCGATCCCTGCAAAGTCGTATCGTGGACTGCATTTACAAACTCAAACAATACTACTTGCGCTCTAGCCCCGATTGTTGATTCCCGCCGTCTAAATAGAGCTTAACAATTAAAACTTACTTAATAACATATCCAAATTACTCATGTATTAACGTAAAAGCCCGTTGATATGTTACAATATATATATATATATATATATATATTGTAATAATTAATAAGAGAGTAAATGAATTAAATTAATAATTTATGTAATAATTAAAAGGATGGTCTTAATTAAAAGAATTAAATAACAAATTATTAAGATTTAAAATTTTATTCTTTAAAATTGTAATCCCTACTTTATACGCCGAATTTCATCAAGTAAACAAACAAATATTTAATTTCAATTTTGCAATTCGTGGCGTTCTACGAAAAATACAACTTTATATTTTACAATCAAATACGTCGAAATTCTTTTTATCTCCGGGTCATTACTAGGTTTGATAGTAAGAACAATGCAATTTAATAAACTAACATTAAGAATTCAAAGCTAACTTAATACAATATGAAAATAAACTAAATGAAAAGAAAAACGAACGAAATCTGACTTTTACCTTCAAGTCTCGTTTACAGATTTTAGATAATTGTTTTGTACTCACGATTGTCTTTCTGGTACCAGATCTTATTCTTTGAGCTTGTGGACAACACCCACTAAAATGACCATTATTCACTGAATCTACACATTAGATTTTCAATATACACGGTCGATGTTTTCGTGCCTCCTGGAACTTTGGATCAGCCGCCCCTCAGTCAGCCCTCGGACATAGGTCTCCTTGGTGCCTCTATGCGAAATTTAGTTCAGTCTGTGTGAAGCAAAACCTTTTGCTTCCAACTTTGCGATTATTAGTTGAGTCTCTCCGTTAAAACTGTTTACTCGCGTTTTATTTAAACTAATAGATCTCTCAGTTGGGCTTTTTGGAACTCGCTATTCATACTTTTAGATCAGCATCTTCGCTCTTCCGTAACCTTAGCCGGACTGCCTTCCGTACGAGCGCGCGGTTTTTCAACTATTATTGCCGATTAAGAGCCGTGATTGTCGTTTTCAAAACTAGTGCCGCTAACAATCCAATGATATTATAAATTAATAGCCTCTTTAATTGGTATTACAATATATATATATATATATATATATATATATATATATAGAGAGAGAGAGAGAGAGAGAGAGAGAGAGAGAGAGAGATTTAAAAGAATGATATGCTTACGTCCCACGATGTGGCGACAAAATGTAATGAAAAACTATGTAGCCTCACGATTCGACTACCAGCTCAGTCCAATCGAATGCTCAATTACTGTAGGGCATCAGATAATTTTTTTAATGAAGAAATTATCCAAATATTTTCAACAAAACAACAAATTTATTGATAACTTCGAGACATGAGATATTTACATAATTTGTATAACGTGGCTTCCAATGATATGACACTTCCTAAACTAATAGTTAATTAATCCCGCTTGCGCCTTGCAAGTTGACTTGAGATTCTAACCTCGCTGGAGACTGGCTTTTTCGCGAGCTACCCTAGATCTTCTCGCTACGATATCACAATTCAGGACTATCATTTTCACACCGTGAGCTCCCCTTCCTAGACTAAGCTCCATTCACTTTGACCTCCCACTGGAGACTAATCAACCTTTCTCGTAGAGCTCCCATAGGAGACTAAAACTTTTAGAAGCGTACGCTAAAAGCACGACAAACCACAATAAAAAGCCGACCAAAATAAATGCAGCACGACAAAAGGCCCAACACATAAACAGAAGAAGGAGAATTAATAACATGTAGTTTGTTTCCCGTCGCATTTCCCACAAATGGGAAAAGTTTAGAATGCACGAAGGACTCTACGTCATCACATGCTGCTTCTATCGCTAGGTCGTCTGCACGTTCGTTCCGGGAAACAAACTTGACTTTTCTGCCTCAATCTTTTATATAACGTGTTAGTGTTTGAAGTCACTGCTCGAGTTGTTGAGAGGTTGATCGCCCTGATGACTATTGCCGTACTGGATGGCAATACTAAAGTCATCTCTTGTTTCATTACCCCAGTATAAGGGCCAGATTATTTCTACCTTCAAGTAATATTGACACATCTAACAGCCAATAGCCTTAGCTCAAGGATTCAGAGTCGGATTACAGAAATGTAGGTTCCGGTTACAAATCTAAGTGACTTCGCAGTGTTAAGTTCAAAGATGTTGAAACTTTACTTCTAGAATGGTTCAACAATATTCACGCTTCCAATGTTTCTAAAATTCAGTTAAAATCAAAGAATATTGAAAAAAATTGCGATTCAAAGTTTCAGTTGATCTACTGGTTGATTATACCGCTTTGAAAAGTGATTTGTGTTAAAGCAAATAAAATTGATGAAGGAAGATGCGAACTTCTCGATGCATGAAGTTGACCAAGTGAGACAAAAGTATGCATTTTGTGATGTTAAGATTATGGACGAAAATTATCAGTTTTACCATTTTTCCCCAAGTTGTACCCTCGGAATAAAAGGAGACACGTAGTAAACATTTTTAACTGTTGTCCTTGTATGTAATTCAGAAGCAGTATACGAGGAATGTTTGATAAGTCTGATAAAAATGTAACAAAAAGAAATAGTTTTTAGAAAATTTACTTTATTTCTCAACATTGTCTCCTTCCTTGATTATACACGGGGACCAGAGAGTTTCAAATTTTTTAAAACCAATCACAAAAATACGATTTGTCAGACTCTGCAAAATATACTTCTTCATCAGATGAAAATTTTTTCCCGCCAAGACAAATTTTCAAGTTTTGTATCAAGAAGAAGTTTTGGTTAGGTCAGGTGAATAGGGTGGATGAGAAACCAATTATGATCCCAGCTGGTAAACTTTCTCCATTGAGACTCCTGCTGTTAACGCTGGCTTAGTGTCCTGGTGAAACATCACTTTCTTGCACGCCAATCTTTGTCGTTTCTCCATCAGAACCTGTTTCAAACGATTCAACAGAGCAGCATAATAGAGTCCAATTAGGGCTCTGTTCTTTTCCAAAAATATTATACGATGAGAATCCCAAAAGACATCACCTTTCCTGCTGACAAAACGATCGTCACCTTTTTCTGTGGTTATTTTCTCAGCTTTTGTCCATTGTTGTTTGGTTTCTGGACTGTAGTGATTAATCCAAGTTTCATTAACGGCTACAAATATACGCAAAAAGTCTTGAGGATTACGCCTAAACATCGCCAGAGACTGCGTTTAAACGTTTTTCAGAATCTGTTTTTGGTCCAATGTTAACAGTCGCGGCACCCATCACGTCCAAAGCTTTATCGCGCCCAGTTTTTAATCGAGGATGAAATGCACTCGCTCAGTGGAGAAACCTATGGCGTCAGCTACCTCACGCACTTTTAGTCTGCGATCTTCCATAAGATATTGTTTTCCTCATTTGTGACGTCAATTTGGTTGGCCGGAGCAAGTTTCATCTTCTGTGCTTCTGCGACCTCGTTTAAACTGATTAAACCTGAAGTAAATAGTGTTCAATGCTGGTGCAGAGTCCTCAGGAACAATTTTTTTTTTTTTTAGGGTAACAGGCTACATGAGGGTAATCCAAATGGTGGCAACTCCCCTTTAATAGCATAGGAAGAGATTTGAAAGGGGGTATGCGGAAGGGTAGAGGAAGGTAGCCAAAGGTTAACTAGGGCCCCCGGGCTATATTTTAAGGATCCTACCCGGCATTCGCCTAAAAGTAATGCAGGACAAACCCTAGAAAACCTGCATCGGGATGGTCGGGCATTGGGTACTTGTCCCACGCCCTTCCGTTAGCGGGAGAGGAGTTTGCTGTGGAGACGCAGAATTCCCTTCTCCGTGCCTCGACCAGTTTAGGAGGGTGCTGGCCGACCATTCCAATGGGAATAGAGGACAACTCTTATCGTATGCCCAAGGTCTGTGACCCCGGAACACACACCTTGATACTGTTTTTTGCAGCTCTGCAACACTTCAAATAAAAGTGTTTAATGACAGCACGAAATTCGTTTTTCCCTTAGTCTCCGCCTGACTACAGCCTTTGGATCAAGGAATTATTTCTCTTGTGACGTGATCATATCACAAACAACTTGTGCGAGCTGATATTCGCGTTGTTGAAAAAGAGATGAGCACGCCAATTTGGATTGTGCTTGATGCAATAAAAGCCATCGCCGCATCCTGGGAATCCGTGTCGACAAACACACACAGAACTGTTTTAGTAAAGCGTGGCGGCATGAAGACGATAATACTATTGACAACGATATCACTTCACCTGACGCATGGAATCTTCTGCCAAGACGTAGCGATCTCTCAAGTTAGTTTTGAGGAGTTTATTAATGCGGATGACGTGTTTGCTCCAATGGAATCTGATGTAAAAACACTTGTGTCTGAGGTGCAAGAAATGTCATAATATCATTCCGCGTACCCGCCCGGAAGTTTTTCACGCCTTGGTCATTAAAGAACGTTTTACTGCAACATCCGAAGTGACCGCAATTTTTACAGTAGCCATGCGTACAGTTGTCGTGAAGTTACCTGGCAATTTTCGTACCCATTTACGAAGGCGCAATATACGATATTTTTTCAGTATAAAATAATATGCGAGTTCTTTTTCCAAATTACAGAACAGTAATTAACGGTCAAAGTGTTCCTGATGTTATTAGTTCGACTCATGTACCTGGTAATTCGGCAAACATTTTTAATCTTCCGATAATAGTAGAGAATGTAGTGTTTTCTTTAACGACATAAATAATGTGCTGTAGCACGTATGCTCTTATGTATGGTATATGGTTAATGTGTACAAAAACTGTGTTCCAAAAATAAAATATCGAGTTCCCGGATAACACGAATTTTTTTAACACGAACTCCTAATTTTACGGTCCCTTGGAATTCGTGTTAACGAGGTTTTACTGTAATTAACATTTCATAATTTGCCCAAATATTTTTCGTACATACTTTCTGATTTCCTCTATTACTGAACCATTCAACTAAACGAAAATATTGGATTCAGTCTTTGAGATTAATCCAATATAGATCTAATTATTTTAGTAACACGACTTCAGGAAGTTGCTTGCATGAGTGGCATTCGCGTGCTTCTAAAAATCTGCGTGCCTGTTTTACAAACAGCAAGCCCCGATGGAGATATACTTATTAACGGCTTTAGTTTAGATTATTGTATTTTATTTACATTATGTACTAATGTCATAAAAAGTTAGTGAAAACATTTCATCAATGTCATTCCGAACGTAACATAAATGTAAAGAAGACTAATGGACACACAAGAACAGCGTTACTTTGAATTGGAATTAATTTCTTGAAGATTTTAAATAGAGCCTAAACATTATTTAAGTATGTGCTACAAAATATAAAAAAATTGCAAATTAAATTATTCAAAAGTTATTGCGATTCATGGATTATTATTAACATTTTCACCAATAATGTTTTGTTAACACAGAACATATTGATAATACTACCTAGCTTTCGAAAGCGATATGGGAAACACTTATTTATTCGTTATTTATGTTCACTTCTAAAATAAATTTTATTTTATTAACACGTAGATCTCTAGTGTTTATTATATATAAACTCATATATTACAAAGAGAAGTAATAAAATAGAGGAAAGGCCTCTGGAAATTTCGTGAATATTTGGAATATATTCTCTAATTCTATACGATCTTACATATTTTTAAATAACATAGGAAAACATAATTATTAAATATTTTCTAGATCTATGTAATGAAAATTATTCAATAATATTAATATTAAAGAAAATATTGTGGAAAAAGACTAGTGATTTCTTTGGTAGAGTGCAAGCAGTTAATGTCTCATATAAATTCTACGTTTCCTGGAGAACTCTATTTTGAACCCTGGTCAAAGTTTATAAACTTTACAGTCACTGCCATCGTCATCAAAGAAGTGATACCTAGCCCGTGTTGTCACAATTGCTTGCTTGGTTACATCAATGTGAAAAATCTCGTATCAAAAAGTGCGCTTGTTTACGAAGATTACATTTTTTCCTGACATTTTTTTACCGTTGAGACGATATAATTAGTGCCAATATAATTAGTTTCTTTTTGTTTCAAGTTCATGAAAACTACATTCTAAAACAATAGAATTCACAGGAAGCTTTTGCTGAACTATTTTGAAACTAAGCAAGAAATAAAATTAAACTGAAAAATATACGTCTGATTTGAAAATTAATAATCAGAAAAATATCCAAATACAGAAAAAATAAGTGATGATTTAAATACCCCACTTTACAAAAGACACAGTGTAGTATTTATATAATCTCTTCTTTTGTATTCGCTATTTTTCATCGTTAACTGTAACTAAGGTGAAAATGATATGCTTGAAGACACACAGTAATTAATTTTTGTAATTCGGTTAAATTTACAAATCTGCAGGAGTGTAAAGGACACTAATAATTATTTTACCGTTACAGGAATATATTATACTTAGGTCATACAGAATTTATGTTGAAATATGTTTCCTTAGTCCTTGGCTCTAGAGCCTTTTGATAGCCTTGAGTTACCAGGACGACTGCTAAACTATTCTCTTACAGAACAATTTTCTCGATTTAGGAGTGGCAGGTGGTCAACGGTTTACAGAACAAAATTAAAAAATTTAGGTCAGAATGAACATTAGTAATGAGAAAGGTAGTTAATTACTGGCGAAATAAATGATAATATAAATATCACACAACGTTTCTGGACTCCTTGTCCCTTTATTCTTCTAAAGCTTAAGTTTTTTCAACTGTCCAGTGCAGTTGTGTCGCTCTAGTCTCTTCTGAGCGCCTGACAAGGATCATAGAAACGTTGTGTGGTATTTATATTATCACTTATTTTGTCTGTATTTGGCTGTCTTTCTTATTATGGTTTACAGAATAATACAAATAAATATTAATTTACGACAAAGCGCAACTTTATCAGTTTCTTTGTATGGGACGATAATAAACTGGACTGTAATTTTGTGCTTGTTAACATGCATTTTTTAAAATCATTTAATACCATGAGATACAGCAGTAAATATGGAGATGATGCAGTTTTTACAATGATTAGAATTTACGAATTATTTATTTATCACACAGTTTGGCGACTTAGCAGGTTATCTCATTCACCAACGATCAGATCTTATATCCAGAATGACAACGCGATGACCAGGTCTGTGTCAAAAATCAGATCCCTCACGGAAGGATAGCAATGTGGAAGAGACAATCCCCTTTATGAGTCTCACACGGGCTGCATTCTCACTTTTAATTCAGCCTCTACTGGACTGTACTTAACCCTATATGTAGCACATATGCAACATAACTTTTAGTATCACCACAGATGCGTCTTTTGGTTTTTAACAGAGCTAATTTGTGATACAGATACAAAACAACATCCACTTAAGAAAATGTGAAACTTTTGGCATCCGTGGACAGGTTAAAACATTTTTTTTTTAGCTTTCTGTGAGTTAAACCCTTAAGCCAGATTTTTTTCTACCTATCGGTCAACCTCATAATATTTTAGTTCATTTGTTTTTTATTTCCTTTTCATGAAATCAAATTTAAGCGACATTCTCAGGGTATTATAATTGCACTAGAATAATAATTTTACAATTAAAGTGTTTTATTAATAAATCAGACCAAATTATAATTGTTGAATTTATGCAACATTATGAGCCAAATTGACTTTGGTCACGTTTAATATTCTTTTGGTTGTTTTTTCCGTATTTTATTAACGGAAATATATCTTTAAAAATTTAGTTTTAAAAAATACAGAATATCATGCACCTACACCAGGGCTGCATATAAAATACATAGGAGTCTTACATTTGCTATGTAATCTCTCACTCACTCTTATAAATGACGATATGTATATTTCACTTGGGACGTCTCTTTACAATTTACCAAACTAAATTGCCCGTATCGTGGGTGTCCTGCCTTTTCACTGACTCCTTATATATATACAAGCCTTCTGGAACCTCTTGTCCTATACTGTCTCACCGCCAACTCATTTTCCCGTCTATTTGCTTTTTTCCCCCTGACAAATGGCTCCTAGTTCCCTTACCTTCTCACGGGAGAAGTTCGAGTCAAGGCAAAAACAATTTCTGGAAGATCTTTTATAATATTGAGATAGTACCGTTAATAATTTTGGTTCATTAATACTTTTATTTCATGTCATCGATCGTTCTATTTATTTATGGTTTCCTATTTTTTTTGGCATATTTGTTAATGCTACACAAGCAAGCACTTGGTCAATCAATTTTTTCAAAGCAGTTTTACTTTTCAAAATAGTAACCTGAAAAAATAATACATTACAACCAACTGAGTTCGTGAAATTTAAGTATTATATAAAGCATTCTCTTTCAATCGGGTAAAGACAAATAAAGTGAATAGATCTGACAGATTCAGCTAATTTGTACTTTTAAGAAGTTTTAATTAGTAACATGAATCACAATAAAATAATATATTTGATAAAGTAACTATATATTCCAAGCTTAATAATAGTTTCTTAGAAAAATACAAATATCTTGCACACAACAGTAGAATACCGGTATTATTTCTATATCAATTACGTAGCATATTAAAAAATTGATTCATTGATTTCATTGCTCTCCCATACTTAAACCGTCTAGGACAGTGTTTCCCAACGTGGGGTCACCCATAGGGGTCCAATTCTAAAATAAGCCCGTCTAAAATTAGAAAACCACTACCTATGGTTTAACTTATACAAAAGGAAAAATTGTTGGTATCTCAATTTGAAATAAACAACTGGTAAGTTTGGTGCTTTCCATGGAACCACACTTGAAATATTGGAATAATACAAACTACAATGTACTCTGAGGGTATTGTTTACTATATTTAGTGAAGGAATAGTACGTACTGTATTGATATGACATGCGCTAAGTGCATGACTACTGTAGCTCCAACTCCGCGTATTACTTGAAAAAATAACTGAATTTCATACGAAATCTCGAATGAGCGATAAGTTTAACGATCTCAGAATAATATAAATTATTACTTTGTTTAGGCTCTGAATTATTACTATAGCAGAACAGTTATACGAAAGTTGAAATAAGCCACCTTTAGGAAATAATTCAAGTGTTGAATATAAAAAATATGTATATGTTACATATGGGGCATTAGAAAGACTTAGGTGGGACATTAAAAAAAAAGTTGGGAAACACTGGTCTAGGGGATGATACAAAAGTTATTCAGTTGATCATTTAGCATATCATCATACAAAAACTCTGTATGGAGATTTTTTTGCGACCAAAAAGTTCCAACCCTTAGATCAATTCTTTTTAAATCCTTTGAAAACGTCTTGGAGATATCAGTTATCCGAATTTCAAATGAAAAATAGAGGCGCTATATTGAAATATCAGTTACCAAGAATTTTGAAGAAAACATTACACTCTATACAGTAAAACATTGCTACGAATATTTTAACTGGATTCCAAAAAGTGAGTTTTTCCTTTGGATAAGCATCAAGTTCTTAAATGGCACCCCCTTACCCCCAAATAAAAAGCCACTGTTGAATAAAAACGACCTTGTTCCTGCAAAAAGTAGTTCCCTGTACACACAACTTGGAACTCACTCGATTTATCAGTATACTCTACTCTGTATAAACGTTCTTAAATGAAGATTAATACATAAATATAGTAAACAAAATAATATTAATAATACAAAAATAACCTTCTTGAAATGAGTCGTATTTTAAGATTGAATTTTCGGCAAGTGTTTTTGAGTACAACACTTTCAGAAACAATTAGGGGATGATACAAAAGTTATTCAGTTGATCATTTAGCATATCATCATACAAAAACTCTGTATGGAGATTTTTTTGCGACCAAAAAGTTCCAACCCTTGGATCAATTCTTTTTAAATCCTTTGAAAACGTCTTGGAGATATCAGTTATCCGAATTTCAAATGAAAAATAGAGGCGCTATATTGAAATATCAGTTACCAAGAATTTTGAAGAAAACATTACACTCTATACAGTAAAACATTGCTACGAATATTTTAACTGGATTCCAAAAAGTGAGTTTTTCCTTTGGATAAGCATCAAGTTCTTAAATGGCACCCCCTTACCCCCAAATAAAAAGCCACTGTTGAATAAAAACGACCTTGTTCCTGCAAAAAGTAGTTCCCTGTACACACAACTTGGAACTCACTCGATTTATCAGTATACTCTACTCTGTATAAACGTTCTTAAATGAAGATTAATACATAAATATAGTAAACAAAATAATATTAATAATACAAAAATAACCTTCTTGAAATGAGTCGTATTTTAAGATTGAATTTTCGGCAAGTGTTTTTGAGTACAACACTTTCAGAAACAATTAGGGGATGATACAAAAGTTATTCAGTTGATCATTTAGCATATCATCATACAAAAACTCTGTATGGAGATTTTTTTGCGACCAAAAAGTTCCAACCCTTGGATCAATTCTTTTTAAATCCTTTGAAAACGTCTTGGAGATATCAGTTATCCGAATTTCAAATGAAAAATAGAGGCGCTATATTGAAATATCAGTTACCAAGAATTTTGAAGAAAACATTACACTCTATACAGTAAAACATTGCTACGAATATTTTAACTGGATTCCAAAAAGTGAGTTTTTCCTTTGGATAAGCATCAAGTTCTTAAATGGCACCCCCTTACCCCCAAATAAAAAGCCACTGTTGAATAAAAACGACCTTGTTCCTGCAAAAAGTAGTTCCCTGTACACACAACTTGGAACTCACTCGATTTATCAGTATACTCTACTCTGTATAAACGTTCTTAAATGAAGATTAATACATAAATATAGTAAACAAAATAATATTAATAATACAAAAATAACCTTCTTGAAATGAGTCGTATTTTAAGATTGAATTTTCGGCAAGTGTTTTTGAGTACAACACTTTCAGAAACAATTAGGGGATGATACAAAAGTTATTCAGTTGATCATTTAGCATATCATCATACAAAAACTCTGTATGGAGATTTTTTTGCGACCAAAAAGTTCCAACCCTTGGATCAATTCTTTTTAAATCCTTTGAAAACGTCTTGGAGATATCAGTTATCCGAATTTCAAATGAAAAATAGAGGCGCTATATTGAAATATCAGTTACCAAGAATTTTGAAGAAAACATTACACTCTATACAGTAAAACATTGCTACGAATATTTTAACTGGATTCCAAAAAGTGAGTTTTTCCTTTGGATAAGCATCAAGTTCTTAAATGGCACCCCCTTACCCCCAAATAAAAAGCCATTGTTGAATAAAAACGACCTTGTTCCTGCAAAAAGTAGTTCCCTGTACACACAACTTGGAACTCACTCGATTTATCAGTATACTCTACTCTGTATAAACGTTCTTAAATGAAGATTAATACATAAATATAGTAAACAAAATAATATTAATAATACAAAAATAACCTTCTTGAAATGAGTCGTATTTTAAGATTGAATTTTCGGCAAGTGTTTTTGAGTACAACACTTTCAGAAACAATTACTAGTGAACTTGTTATTTTTACATACAAAAGTAAAAGTTTCAAAATTAAGGTGAAAACGAAATATACAATTTTTTAAATGAAAATTTGCCTTTTAAAAGAACAGAATATTATATTATTTCTCCGTTGTATCGTTTAATTACCAAAATTGCAGCTTTTTAATGAATTTTTATGAGTTATGGACACCACTTGAGATTGATAATTCACCAAATGTGTACTTTTATGTCTTGCACTGTCCAAAGTAACAGGAATTTTAATATATTTTATAAACATGTATTCTGTGAATTGAAAAAACTAATAAATATAAAACAACAGCCAATTTTAAGTTAGAAAAAAATTATTAATTATCAACGTTTCGTCACTTAATTTGTGACCTCATCAGGTTCAAGAAATTCTTAGAAAAACATTAAGCTGGAGCCAGTCGAGTAGATTCTCGTCCTTCAGACATTTCGCTCAGGGCATTCAGCATAGAATTAACTGTCCATCAATTTTTTTTGAAGCTTGAACCTGATGAGGATGATTAAGAGATTCAACGTTGTTAATTTAATAAATGATTTTTTCTGACTTAAAATCGACTTGTGTTTATTTAGTTTTACCATATTTTGTACTGAACTTTGATCACTGCAATGATTTACCCGAGATTGGCTACTAACGGTTGAATCCAGAAGCCCCGCAACAGCGCCTGCGTCCATGTAGCACGGGCAAGTCCGCAGGCGACCAGTACAGAGTTGTCGCCTATCCTGTGTTATGGTAAAACTAGGGATCGGAACTAACTGTGTTCAATTCGCGTTGGCCGGAGACTAAGACCTTTAGTGAAAGTATTAATATTTCGTGCGAAATCGTTCGATATATTAATCGTTGAAGAATACTAAAAGGAAATTATGATAGAAAAATGTAAGTAATTTTCATCTATTTCCCAGTGTACGCATTTACTGCAAACTAAATAAAAACTACATAAATTAATATCTTGGACCTTATGACGCAGTAGATACTTTTCGTGTTTACGGGATGAGATACGAAGGTTACTTGAGATTCACAAGAATCTGCGCGACAGCATTCAAGTGTGGTTCAAAATTTGTTTCCCTCTACAATTACTAATAATTTGACAAATTGATTCAATAAACTAATTCAACACATACAAACTATGCAAAACCGTTTAATATGTAACTGTACATCATATATATATATATTGCGGTAATCATTTTTAATTATATTAACAAGGCAGGTAATTGAAATTAATTCCAAATTATTTTTAAAAGATAACACATTATTTATTGGACAAATCTGATTATCGTTGAATTTACATTTATATTTTTTTTAAGTAAATACCTCAACTTTTATTAAGAATCTAAATTTCAGGGCCTCTTATCGGGCTTCTAATAAAGACAGTGATTTACAATTTTTTACCAAATTACAAAATAAAAAAAATGATTTAAATTAACAATATTTTTTTTACCAATAACAAAAAATATTAGAAATTTGAAAAGTTATAGAAATATGGCGGTAAACGATATTTACGTAAAGTTTTACAGAATAAAGTTTATTTTTTTACACACCATTTATTTAGAGGTTCTCTGGTTTGTGCACACGTGATAATTTAATTTTTATAGAACACTAATTTCATAGACAAGCCATAACACTGATTTTATTATCGTCTCACTTTCCAACACTTTGGGCGCCTTTCTGCTTCGCTGTCATACGTATTGTCACGGTCAGTTTGCTGTGGAGAATCCACAATAGAATCCACAAAAGAAAAAAAAATTATGATAGTCAGCCCATACTTTGCTGAATTCGACCCCCACAGACTCTCGCCCGGACTTCCATGGTCTGGTCCTCCAAAACACACACACACACACACACACACACACACACACACTGCTCTCTGAATATCTGAGCGACTTTCGACGCTTAAGTTCTGAGCGTCTTATATACCTTTTAGACAATACACCGTAGCAACCATTATAGTCTTTGCATTCTCGCGCCAAACAATGCTGTTCTTTACAATGATCTGGCCTCAAAGTTACGTCGCCAATAACTAAAGAAACAATTTATTAATATTTAATTACATATTTGTAATCTCTACTATATATTTTGCGAGTGTAATTGAAAATCTTATGAAGACACCGATAGCAGCCTGCACTAACGGTAGTGTGGGATTCCCACACAATAAAAACACTAATCTTTTCTACGACAGCTCCTCGAGGAACTACCGTCAGGCATCACTTCTGGAGGAGTACCTCAGCCATATGACCCTCCTTATAACTAATTAACTAATGAACGCATTATGGTTCTATTCGAACCTATATTACCCTATTTCGAACTTAAGATTACTCGTAATTATCTATATATATATTTATTTAAAGTATAATACACTATACATAAAATTTACTTCATTGATAATTAGCGTTAGCTCTTTGTCGGTTCACTTTTCCTTAGTTCCTGCATTATTCGTACCCCAAAGCAACTTACTTTTATCCCACTGTTCAGGGCATTCGAGCATCACTTGAACGATGTTATCGGGTGTCACTGTCGCTCCGGTTTCCGTTGAATAATACTTCTCTCTACTCTTTGAACCTTCCACAGGAAAGAACACATGTTTGATTATCTCACTCTCTCCACACGTAGGGCATTCTTGGGAGGCATCAATTGCGAAGCTGTAGAAATATATATTTAACGAGGGTAGGGGAAAAATCTTAAAAAAGACACCGGTAGTAGTCCGCACTACTTACCCACTGAAAAACACCTCCCTTTCCATTGATGACCAGTTATTGCTTCCTACGGAAGTGCAGTTAAGTATTACTCCGTAAGAAGCGGTCTTAGCTGTGGCTCTTCCTCCTATTATGGACTACTCTCCTTTTCAAATCTGCGTAGCTCCTTTATAACCATAGCGGCGTGTTTTCTAATCGCCTTCCACTTGTCTGCTGACTCCAGCATCACAGAAACCAGATTTTCAGGTGTTATTTCAATCTTTACTTCGTCTCGAAGAATAATTCTCAGATTTTCAGAACGAGGGCATTTGAAAAAAGCGTGTTGAACGTCTTCCTTCTCCATACCACAGTTCAAGGACATGGGGCTGTCCACTATCTTGAACCTATAGAAATATTTACGAAAACATTCATGCCCTGTCATGAGTAGAGTTAGATAATAATCTAACTCTCCATGTTTTCACCTTTTCCATGTAGGGATGTCAGGAATGAGACGGTGTGTCCGTCGTCCCTTTGTGGACTCTATCCACTGACGTTGACACTCGCTTCCTGTGTTTTTTATTCCTTTCTCATTTCTTGCGGCATTCCTCAGCCAAGATGTCCAGTGGCGCCATTCCTGCTAGAACACAAGCTGCATCATCGGAAACGGTATGAAAGGAACATATAACTCTCAACGCCGCAGCCTTACGAAAACTTACCCTGACCCTTGTGGCGTCCGCCCATATGGGAGCGCCATAGAGCCAGTAAAAGTCGTCGATTTTCTCTGGGTCCACCAGTGTTCGGCATTAACCTCGTGATGGCAGCGCTGCTTTCTCACTCGCCTTTTCGAGATGACGCTAAATGTTAATTTGTTATCAACTCCCAGATAGCGTATGCGATGGTTGTGACGTAATGGCACATCCGTCACTGACTAGGGTGATAGTCTCCCTAACCTTTCTGCTCAAGATGAGCATCTTATGCCCAGCAAGCAGGAGGCCTACTGAGGACATCTATTCAGATATTGTCCTCACGGTCGTGTTACGTGGGCCACCTGGGCGAGGTGTTTGGCCTCCACAACCACCGTAATGTTATCTGCAAAACCCACGATCTTAACTCCCTCTGACATGTTGAGTCGAAGAACCCCATAGTACATCACAGTCCACAGGATGGGGCCGACGACTGAGCCCTGTTGTACTCCTCCTGTGTTGTTGTCATATCTACGACCTTCTTTCGTGTCGTAGATTAAGGTTCTATCACTAAGGTAGTTCCCAATAATTCTCGTAATGTACGACGGAACCTCCATTCAATTGAGTGTGTCAATAATGCAATATCTACGACCTTCTTTCGTGTCGTAGATTAAGGTTCTATCACTAAGGTAGTTCCCAATAATTCTCGTAATGTACGACGGAACCTCCATTCAATTGAGTGTGTCAATAATGCAGCTCCACCAGATTTAAATGCATTCTTTAAATCTAAGTTCACTACAGCACAGTATTTCTTTGAACCCTTTTCTACCTCTTACGCATTATGGCGTGCTGAGCCGTGTCCACGACTAATCTTATCGCGTTAATTGTTGACCATGTTTTTTGTAAAACCATATTGCATATTAGAAGTCTAACGTGGACTCCAGTCAATCATAGATGATCCTCTCTAAAATCTTTCCTGCTGTGTCCAGCATACATAGCGGACGATATGATGAGGGTTCACCTGGCGGTTTATTAGGCTTCGGGAGAAGTACTAATCTCTGTTTCTTCCAGCTTTATGCGACGATCCCTTCTTGAAGACAGGCACTATAGGTTTCTAGGAATATCTCCAGGCGGGCGCTTAAAGCAGTTTCTAACGCCAAGTTCGGAATTCCATCAGGACCAGGTTCTTTGTTATTACCAATTCTAACACAGGCTTTGAGCAACTCTTCCCTAGTAATTGGCTCAACTGTGCTATCTTCTATATATATATTTGTGCGTGTGTGTGTCTGCGTGTGTGTGCGTCTGCGCGCGTGTGTGTGTGAGTGAGCTTGCATTAGTAAGTGCAATTGCGTCGTTTCATAAACATCTGGTAATTGAAGCATGAACGATTGTTTTAAATTCTATACACATACGAGTACACTCGTCAATCACACATACAACCACTCCCTTTGACGGCTGCAGCCTGAAAAACAGTTCTGTAAGGCTGGCATTGATATGAAAAACATAAGGAGAATAGAACACAGAAGTCGTTTATGTGGCTCGTGGTTGGAATTCTTTAAAAAAACGCTAGTATTTTCTGTTCTATAATCTCACAATTATAATTAGCTTCTAGGGATATACTAAAAAATGTAAACAGACTAAACCCTGTTCATTGCCCTAGCAGGAATGCCTTTCAGTCCAATAATCAAGAATGAGCCGAAATGCTTCGGAATACGTTAAGCTGGAGCCAGTCGAACGGGATTGGAGGTATTATTGTGTAGATTCTCGTCCATCAGACAAAGAGGAAGCTATTAGCCAAGCTGAATGCGACCGGAGGAGCGAGGACATTATCAGCCAATGACACCAAAATAACGAGACAGACAAAACCTTCAGTCAATTTATACACACCAAAAACTACAACAGATGGGCTGGCACTCCCGGAAATTATATCCTTCCGAAGGTATTCATTAATCATTTATTGACCAAACAGTAATTTGCATAGAAAATTCACGAAACGTCAGAGAACTGGAAATGATTGCGAAATCTCGGAATTGTATTAGTATGCTGTAGCCTGTTGGAATAACTGTTCCTTTGAAATGCTCCAAATTCACTTAATGTTTCTATATAATAAAATTAGAGAAATAAATATATATACTTAATAATAAATATATATACTTAAGTTGATAGCAATTGTTACTTTTAAAAGACCTGTAACAGGTCATAGATACTAAGAAGAATACAAGAATAGTGTTCAATTCAAGAAATATTATTTTCCGTTTATTTCGGAATGCATATTTTCAACAAATAAAATTTTAACGATCTACTAATGTGACACTATTTTGTACAGTGTTTATAAAACTGATTGTTTACATTCGGGATATTATGTGTGGAAAATATGGTCTTTAACTAAGATTTCGAATGATCTTTTGCTTGGACAATAATTCATACATTACGAAATAAACAAATAAATTATATTCGGTGCTCAATATATACCGGCGTTACCGTTTTTTTATATTGAACCGGAAAAGGTATTAATTCGACTCTAATCTCTTGGACCACACGTGACGTAACTGACATTGTAAGCGTTATTTTCTTAGAAAATTCACGGCGATGGGAACCCTTTCGCCGACCTAAATCATTGGAGGGTTAAACTTCAACTTTACGTTGATGTGGACGCACGGTAACTCAACACCATCAGGAAGTGTCGTGGTAACATAAATACGCCTGATACTTGACGAGTTTCTTAATGGAAACAAGATTACTCCCGGTATAATACAGAAGTCAAGAATATTCTCGATATACACGTTAATAGGTTTTTTTCTTGACATTTTATGGTCGCGTCAACCTAAATGTTATTGGCGTCCTTCTACATTTTTAAATGACAGGGTACATGATATTGTCTTTATTTCTAGAGCAAAGACTATGATTACATTCAGTTACTTATTAGATTAGGTGATCAATTTGGGCACTGGATTTAAACGCTAGTAATGAAGTGATTTCTTTTGGATCAGTGCAGAAATCTTTAGTAGGGCACTGGGCTTGTCTTTTTTTTTCGGTTTTCCTCGTATTTGCTGCATTCAAACAGTTCGTGTTGTATGTTGAGGGATTGGTTGCAAGAACTACATATGGGTTGGGCTGCTCTACAGAAAAGATGAGGATGAGAGATATTGGTATGGAGGGATCTTATCCTGAAAATTTTTAACTGATGATTTTTGTGGAAGTTTTTGGAAGGTATCAGCTCAGATGATGAGGTTATTTCCTTAAGGAAGAGTCCATAGTTTTCAATACGCCTCCTTGCTTGCCATGAGTACTGCGTATATCTCCGCTGTCGTTATGGAAGCTGAAGAGTTGATATGGACTAAGTTTCTATGATTAAGGTATACTTACGCGGTTGGCGTTTTTGTTTCTGTTTTTGAGGCATCAGTATACAGCTGGGCAGGATTTCCATATTTCTCGATCGTGGCGTGGAGATAGTTGTTTGCCTTTTTTGGGAGTTTTTTTTAGAAATTTGGCTGAGTGAGATGTTAATGGGAAGTTCCGTTAATTTCAATGGGGGAGTATTCGAGGTGGAGGTGTTGTCAATGTTAGGGATGATTGAATTTAGGTTAAAGAGGTTCTTGCTGGCAGATGCGTAAAAGGATGCGTATTTTGGTGTTGAATCTGTAATGAGAATAAGGTGGGATTGGTTGGGTTCTAATGTTAGAATGTGGCTTGCAGGGAGTTCAATGCAATTTATATTATATTTAATTTTCTTCTGATTTGCAGTGGGATTTCATTGAATTCATTCTAGTCTTACGATACGGATGGTTTTGATGCATCCATTGGCCAGAGGACGTTGTTCTGGAAAGTGTTGAGTTTATATAGAATAGTTTTTGGTGCCGTGCCGTAGATGTGAGCACCATAGTCAATAATTGTTGTTACTGTATCTTTGTAGGTTATACTGGGAATATTATGCCAGTTTAGAGCTGCTATTATCTTTTAGTGCACGACTCGTCTTTTGTTTTCGGTAAAGAGGTAATTTATGTGATCTGAGAACGTTATTCTGGTATCATTTTTATTTGTTTTTCATATTTGATTATATGATTACCGAATTTTAAGGTGTGAGGGTTTAGATTTTAGTAAATAATTTTACTCTTAAAGTAAAGAATTCTACTCTTCCGGAAGTCAAAAATACTCCCGGGTACCCTAACACCCTTAAGGGATCATAAAACACACGCTGTAAGTTAATTGTAGCAAACCAATTTATTTATTTAACTGGCAAGAGAATCCTCTCGCAGGTAAACCTTCCAAGAGAGCTCTGGCGGGGGCTACCTTTAGGGATGCCTTCACAATACTCTGTTTTTTTTTTGAACTAAGGTTCCCACATGCCGAGGCACTTCGGTCTGTTTTGAGAGGTGTTTCCGGGGTCGCAGTACCTTGGGCATACGGTAAGAGTTGTCCGCTACTCCTATTGGAATAGTCGGTCAGCTACCTCCTAAACCGGTCAAGGCACGGAGAGGGGAAGGCTGCGACCCCACAGATAACCCTCTCTCCCGCCATCGGAAAGGCGAAGGGCAAGTACCAAATTCCCGACCTACCTGAAGCAGGTTTTTCTGTGGTTTTCCCTGCATTACTTTTAGGCGAATTGCCGGGTAGGATCCTTAAAAGAATGCCCTGGGGCCCTAGTTAACCCTTGGCTACCTTCCTCTACCCTTCCGCATCCGCCCTTTCAAATTATTTTCCTATGCTATAAGAGTGGATTTCCCTATACATAGCCTGTCTACACCTCAAAAAAAAATTCTCTGCAGGTTGAACTTTGTAGAACAGCCGGAGGGGGCTACCTTTGGGGATACATTCTCCTTTCTCCGTTTTTGAACTAAGGCACCTCGGCCTGTTTTGAGAAGTGTATGTTCTTGGGTCACAGAACTTGCGCATGCGGTAAGAGTTGTTCGCTATTCCCATTGGAATAGTCGGCCAGCTACCTTCTAAACTGGTCGATGCACGGAGAAGGTAATTCTGCGTCCCCACAGCAAACACCTCTCCCGCAACCGGAATGGCGTGAGGCAAGAACCAAATGTCCGACCTACCTGATGCAGCTTTTGTAGGGTTTGTCCTGCATCACTTTTAGGCGAATGACGGGTGGGATCCCGTAACTATTGTGCCGGGGCCCTAGTTAACCCTTGGCTACCTTCCTCTACCATTCTGGATTCCCCCCTTTAAATCCCTTCCTATGCTATTAAAGGGGAGTTGCCACCACGTTGATTACCCTCATGTAGTCTGTTACTTTAAAAAAATGAGAAGTATTTCCTCCATAATTCGATCTCCACTATGCCAAGGTATTTTTAATGTCAGTATTCTACTCAACGAACTCCAAAACCTTGTAGTCAACGCATTCTTGTGTGACGCCTTTCCTAAACGCATCTCTATGTGCTGTACTTGATTGTAACCGATACGGTAAATATCATAAAAAACTCATCACACCCATAACGTCGAATCGGACAACAATACTTGATCTTCCTTTCCGCATCCCCCCTTTCAGTCCAATCCCTATAACAATGGAGTGGTCCAACTTTGGGGAAGTGCACGTAACAACAACATAGAAATAATGCAAAGGTTTCAAATAATCGTAGTTGGGATTAATAGTTAATGAATTGTGGTACGTTCCTAAAGCAAATATTCAAAAGGATTTATTCAGTTTAGGAGGCAGCTGGCCGACTATTCCAATTATAATAGCGGACTGTAAACTAGTGTAAACTAAGAAATATTGAAATTTAGCCTAGAATATAGTGACATATTACACAGATTATCCTAACAAATTAGTTAACAATTTAACGAATCCAACAGAACAATTAAATCGTTCAAAAAAAATTTAAACCTACCGATGTCCCGGGAAGGTTCAAGTAAATTAGTATGATCATTAAAAATTGTGTATAATGTAATAATTAAGTTACATGGATTATCTAATGGAACTTAACTACAAGTCTGTCGGTGGTCCAAGATCTTTATCGATGCAAAGATCCCTACTGTATATCGGAAATGTGGGCGGGTGTTTATTTCCAGAATTAATTTCATTAGGGAGGATGACCTCTTACTCATTAAGCTCCGTAGACGTCAATTTCCTGTACAGGTCGCTTTTGCAATAACAATCAACTAAACCCAGGGAGAGTCGGAGTCAATTTTCACCAACTGTTTTATTCTCTCAGTCACGTGTACAGGTTGCCCCGTAACTTTGCAATTACAAAACTAATGTCGACAAATCCGTAAAATAAATTATTATAAGCCTTTACATAAATTATTTAGTATTTGGAGACAAATATACTTTAGTTTGACTGTCTCCTGTATAGCAGGGATCACTGCCCTAGTTTTAATACTGAATAGTCGTAATTATGACGAGAGCCAGTATCGGACGTGATCAATGTTACAGAAGATATGGAAATGCTGATACTTTTCGTTGAATAGCCACATTTTTTACATAAACCTCGCAATCGTACAGCAGAAAATTCATTGCATCATCATTTACAAATAAGCCAATTCATTTTGAAAGATCATAAACTTGAATTGTAAATTATAGTTTTGGTTATTTTCCCAGAGAAGACACTAATTTGTTCATGTCTTTAAACTAAGCTGACAATTATTCATTTCATAAATATTAAATTTCCGATTAAACTTGAGTCTGGATGTAACAAATACAACTTTCAACACACACTCGTTCCAGTCAGACCTAGGCAAAGCCGACAGCTCCAAGGTAAAGTCAAGAATTTGTGACATATTTAAAACCAGCAGGGGGAAGAATGACGCGTGGTGAAATTTACTACAATAAATTGGCACATTTCTTACCATACCGTCTTTGCCAGAGACAAGATAAGACCTGGAAATAGATCAAAATATATAAAAATAATTGTCAACTTTAATAATCCAGACAACACACCATGCCTGGTCAGTCCGTACTTTTATCTGGATGAGACATCGAGGCAATGGTTCAAGAACTTTGAAGACGAACTATTCCGCTGGGATGTTTCGAGGCAGAAAGTAAGGAAGTATTTGGTAACTCCGAATTATATGTGGGACAAGCTACAGAGGAACTAAAGACCCGACCTTATAAAAGTGGTGAGAACATCCACGCGCTATTGAAAAGCGTATAGGGATTGTGCAATGATCAACCCAAAAATAGAAGAATACGAGATATTTGCACATTTAATAAGAAATCTCACATTATTACTTGTATTAGGCCATACTACTTATAGACGTTTGCAAACAATCGGTAGGTGCACCATTTTATTGAACATCACCAATCGTTCTCATTCTCTGGAGTTCACCGTCTTGCCCACGGCGCATATCGGATGACGATTTTGATCCTTAATCGAGGCGAATGAAGAACAGGGACACCGCACAGATACGACGGCGGAATTACCGTTGAATACACCTACATTCGTTTCTCATGACTGCTCACGAGATTGAAATATTGACTCAAAGTTCAATATAATGTAAAGCCCATACCGGCGCCGATCAATGAACATAACGCGCTATATAAAGTTCCCCCTTCAAGTGTCAGATTGTCGAGAGCGATTCGCGGCTTATCGATCTGTCACTAAAAATAAACGAATTCGCGTTGGTTTCCATATCTGCTAAACCAACTACCTGTAGATCAAGTTCCGGATCTTAAAATTATCAAATACATATATGTATTTCGATACAATCATAAATACATACATTTGCCTGAATTTCTTAAATATAAAAGCTGAAAATGCAAAGTGCCTGAAGAACTTGGGTATATATCAAGAACTATTTTTGCCATGAGTTGACGCTCTGAATATACCAGGGTGCTGAGTCAGTGAGCCGTGGTATGCTATCACCATCCAACATCCGTCTGGCATTCACGTTAAGTTGTAAACTCGGTTGGGCGTGTCACGACTGTGAACGTACCACACAGGTCTACCATCCACGCCTGGTGGTGCGTGACACAGTTGGTCACACGGCTGACATCTGTCATACACGTTAGGTGTAGTAACACAACTGGTTATACGGCTCAGCTCACGTCTAGACGACTGATACACGTCGAAAACCTTGGCTGCATTAGGTTTCAGGACTCAATTTTATCTTTTGTTTCCAATATCGGTGTAACCATGAACATAATCAGGCTGCGAGACCCTGACTTTTGTGACACCTACATCCTATCCCCAATCGTGGCAAAGAAAAAATAGGTTCCCCTTATTAATCTAGCAAAAATTTTCCTGAGTAATTGATATTAACAATAAATAAGTAAATATGTCCCAGTACGTATGTTAAACAAACAAATAAAGATGGATTCTCTTCTTCGAATGACTGAAAAAATTGATTAATGACAAGTATATCACACAGAGAGAGATACACACGCACATATATATGTGACGATTTTACTTTCCATATACCAATCCATTCATATATATATATATGTATATATATATATATATATATATATATATATATATATATTGTAAAGAATTATTTTTGTAGGCTGGGTTTTTTAAGTTAATCAAAATAAATATTTGACCAATAAAGAAATTTTATATAAGTTTATTAAAGTTAAACATGAAAACTCTTATCTCAGGCACCTTTGTTTTTTACATAGAAGAGATCTGCTGCCCGTACCAAATGCGTACTCCTATTCTATGTTGTGTTGCCTGCTGTAGCTCTCGTACCGACGTACTGGCGTCAACTCAGGGGTTGATCACTGGCTAAGGCGTCGGCCTCCGAGATTGAATGCTGGCAAGCCGTCGTACTAAATTGTGTGGTGCTATTCTGTGAACTCTTCACTAACAAATTGTGGCCCCTTTCTCACGACGATTCTGCCTCGAACTATATCAGAGACAACAACTTTACGGAGCCTCTCTTAATCTCATCCACCAGCTTCGGTGAGCGCAGAACAACTGTCCAGTTTCAAAAGCTTATCTCCTCCCTTATACCCTCCCATTCTTTTACTTTTTTCATTGTTAGAAAACTTCGTCGAAATGATTCTTCCATTGTCACAAGATTTATAGCACGCAGCTGCAGTTCCGTAGTCAACAATGGCTAACCATTCTGTCATCTTGAGGCCAACAATCGAGACAGGACACGAAATTACTTGGATGGAAATATTTATCTCCTCCACCCCCACGCACGTGCACGGTTTCAAATTCTCAAGACAACAACAAACAACACTTCCGAGACAAAGAAAAACTTAAACCTAAATCCACGCGTTACAATATATATTGTGAAATGATACTGTGATTTTAATGTAAAATTAATTGGTTCGTGTTAAAACATTTATTAACACGATATTTTTTTATATACAATATTTCAATTGTTCTAAATTCAGATGTTAATTATAATCAAAATTGAAGATTATAGCTCAGTTTGTAGATATAAAAACACTTTTTCATCAGGGAGTTGAGTAGGGGTGGTGTAAATATCTCTAGAAATTGCAGGCTGAAGTCTACTGCAATAAAACTTCGTTATTTGATCTGGAACTCTTTTACCTTTACTGTTCTCCGTTTGCCGTACAGCAAGCTGGTCAGATCTCCAAAACTGTTCATGAACTCTCTCGGGTTAACGTAATAAACGTAGCCGCGTGCAGGAACTAGGCAGGATCTCCACAGCTCATCAGGAACTCTGACGTGATAGCTTGTCTTGAGCTTCAGCTCGTATCCGACAGTCAGAATCTTTGCTCCCATTCCCCCGATTGTCGCTTCCGATTATTAAGTAGCGCTTCCCATTACAGTAATTAAAACCAAGAATTTAACAGTAAAACTGATGCAAAATAAAGAGTTTTTAATCACCACAGAACAAATAAGTGGACAAATGCTCAATTTAGTTAGGAGTTAATACGTAAATAAATGTTTATAATTATATTGCAAGTGTTTGAATAAAAAACTTCCTTCATTCTTGTAGATCCGACAACACCAAAAAAACACAAAACCAATAACCAAATCAAATTCACTTCGTTACAATATATATATTTACTTACGAAATACCAATAGATTTATATATATATATATAAATATATATATGTAATATCCTTACCTTTAATCACTTTTTTCAGTCATTCGAAGAGGAGAAGCTACTTTCATTTGTATGTTGAATTGGCACAAATTTCCTTATTTATTGTAATTAAAAATTACTTAGGGAAACGTTTGCTAGATTAATAGATGTGGGTGTATTGGTCTAATTGTTTTGCCATGATTTGCATGATTGTACACTATGTATTAATCATTAGGCACACACCACATATAACCCTTCAATATACCAACAGACCATGAATATAATAAAGGAGGTAGTTAAATTTAAAGCCAAGCCTTTCGTTATTAAAGAATGACAATCATTAATTTGGTTATGCATAATTTAGGGTGGAAATTACATGATCCTTGAAAGAAATAAGTATAATTTTCTTTTTTCTTCTTCTGGCTACCAAAGTTTGAAAACTTAAATTCAGATTAACGAAGGCCACAAAACAAACTCAGTGAAATTAAACTAAAAGTTGCCACACAACCATGACAAGAAATAAAATTTTGTTAGAATTACTGTGGTTTCTCAGAAACAGAAAAAACAAGATCTCTCACAGAGACCATCAGAAGTCTCAGTCTCCTTTCTGTCGGCCTTTTTTATTGTTTCTGGACCGTTTGATACATGAGTTATACAGCAACTTAAACCAACTGGCAATATAATGAACTAAAATATTATATTAAGAATACGTGGAGGATTTAACTTTATAGATGCCACGAGTTTAGCATTTTTTAATTCATTAGTATGTGGTAATTAAACACAGTTGTCCCAAATTAAATCATATTCAAATATAATGTTTTTAAAAAAATCATACGTATAAGTTGACGTGAAGTTATAATTAAACATTGTCACATCCCAGCTTCAAAAATTCGTACACACCTGTGTCCGTTTAGAAATAAAGCAAATATTTTACTTGAGGTAAGTTAACTCTTCAAAGAAAGTGTGACAAGCATATATAAAGTTTTTATGTTATTAGTCAATTATTGTTTTCGATTCAATATTGAATTCGCCCATGTAAGTCCATAAACATACAGGAATGTTGCACTCAATTAACTTTCAATCCACAGACGAACAAAGTATTTATGATATTACTCTCATATGAATTAATTCGATCTTGATGCATAATCGTAATTTTATTTCTTAATGTGATCTAAATATATCATCATAGTGAAGTATACAGTTTAGAAATAATACAGCTCTACCATTAGTAAGTATGTAAAGTCCTACAAATTAATAAGAGTCCCTAAAATAATTTATTTGAAATATGTAGACTTCTCGTATTATTTGTCTACATCGCGAATAATATATTATTTTAATTCTTATATTGTTTATGTGCTTTTTTGTTTGAATACTCGACTAAAATAGAACACATTTTCTACCTGTTGTGGAAATACGGAATCAATATAGGTATTTTACGCTTTCTGTTTATTAGTCCTGTAAGCAAATGACAGAATATAATGAGGGACGATGTATCCTCATTTTGTAAAGATCGTTAGCTCCCATTATCGCCCCTTGTGTCAGCATTTTCATTCACTTGCCTCAAGGGTTAGTTATTGATTCTTGTCGAGTGCATAGCCTTGGATATCTGATAGTATAACATAGCTACCATCAACGGAACAATAAAATTCTTACTAATTTATACACCACCGTTAGTTATAAGAATAACGTATAAATTACGGGAAAATCGTAACTGAATATTACAACACTTTGAATACTCCAAAACAATTCATTTCGACCCATTTTTGCTCTAAATATCTGATCACCATTCAACTACAGCATCCAAAAAAATACTTCATTACTTAGATGTTGTTTAAATAAACAAAAATTATTAACTAATTTTTTTTATCCTCACAAGCTAAAATCATTCCGCTGAAAGCTCTCTCGTATTTCAATCCAATGTACAACGCGAATTATATTTCATGGTCGTACTCAGCTGCGTTCCCTTGGGACCCTTAGCACTTATTTTTGCATTCATAAGACGCTCTTTGTGTGTCATGGTGACACGTGGGTTGTTTGGTGGGGGAAGCGGGGGAGGTGTGGTTAGAGATGAGAGCTTTCCAATACTGAAAACAACCCTTCGGTATGTTATCTTACCTGCAGCCTCTGTTAGTTCATGTAACAGACAGTATCCAATCCTCCTAACAACGTAAATAATAGATCCTTATAATATGAAGTCCTCCAAATACATTTTGTATTAACCACTTTTCATGGATTCGTTCTCTATCTCAGAATAGATGGTTAAGAATTATTCTTAGCAACCTGTAATTCGTTTAAAAGCTAATGTAAAATGTTTTAATTTGAATACATAAACTATTTTTAAGAATAAACTGACACGTTGATTTAAATTTACATAATTTGAGATTAATGTTATTTTGGTACGTACGAAATTTTAAACGCATGGCAAAAACTTATTAACATACATTGTAAGTAAAGATTCAGAGAGGCCTTCCTGGCACATCTTGGATCCATGAATAGGTAATAATAGTATGAGAGTTAATCGAGAGATTTGAAGATTTCGTAGATATAAAACAAAAACTTAATTGAATTCAGTTTATAATTTATAAAAGATTCTAATTGATAGTCCTGCGTTGCCGGGATGCATGTACTATCATGGATAATGCGAGAATTAAACTCAGCGACTCCTATAACCTCGAAATCGACACCAATCTTGTTTTTGTATTACTTTTTATGTAAACCCCTTTCACCACCACCCATACCGTAAGGTTGCTTTACTCCCTTGCCTTTTGCAGTTGAAATGAGATATTTAATATTTCTAGTATGACACTATCAAATAAAGCGACCCCGAAAACGTTTTATTCCACGCTAATCATGGCCGTTTAGGAATGATTTAAAATCCACTCTCTCTACCCCGAACCCTAGAGGCGGTAGGTGTGTTTTAACCCCTCAGTGTTTGTTCCTGCATCGTTATAAAACAAGTGTATAAATTTTGTTAGAAATTGCTCTACGCATTTTATGATTGTTTACGGAAATTAGTTTCACCCTCTTCCACTCCCCTTCATAGCGGCTGAGCTACATCTTAACCAGTATGGTCAATGCCAGAATTAAACTCAGTGACTTCCATAACCACAGATTCAACAACAGTCTCAGGTGTTTACTAATTACTTTTATGTAAAGGCCTTTCACCCTCAACCTTCCCCACTCCGACAACTAGGGGCTGAACTACAACTTATCTGAAATAGTGAAAGTCAGAATTAAACTCGCTAACTTCTATAATCCTGAATAATACTCCAATATCGGTTGTTTCGCGTTATTTTAATGTAATTGCTATCCACTCCCTCCGTTATTGGTTCTTTAGGGGATTTGAAATTAAACACTAAAACATGTGGAAACTATTAATCGCATTGACCCAGAAAAGTAATTAATCGACGTCAATAACGTACATTTTAACGTGTTTAAACATTTCACTCCCGTTCACCCCTTGAAAGTTTCTAAAACCCGACAGAAACCTTTGCGGTGATGCGCTTAACAGCTCACCAAAGTTTCATTTCAATCGGATGAATGGTTTAGGAGCACACAGGGAACACACAGACACAGACATTCATTTTTATATATAGAGACAAGTAGATTATGACCACTAACAGACAATTTATTCAAAAAATTGATAGTTTAAAATAACAATTTACATATATGCACCTTATTTCTAACTCTTCTGAGAAATATGATTTTATAATAACACAATTTTTTATAACTATTACACCAGATCAAAATGACAATAAACAACTGAGAAAACAAATTTTTCATCACTCCAAAGTTCAAAAATTAAACATGCTAATAAACAAGTTCAAAGATATCAGTTATAATCGACAGCCTTGCACTAAGGTCGCAGCCTAAATGCAAAGTGAATCATAGTCTCATTTTTTCAATTCGTCACTGGGACACGTCAAATAGTTTACGTCCTCCGGGAACATTGTCCTGTTAACAGGAACTGGACACAACGCAAACAGTGCTACTCAATCGAAACCTATTTTGAAAGACGAATAAAAAAACCAACGTTATATTTCTGTCCCTACTGAAAAAGGGGACAAGCAAGATATTAACAACTGTTACCATATTTTATCATCTAAACAGTTTCCAAAATCAATTTATATTAAAATTTAGGCTAAGAAAATAATTTATTATAAATAAAACAATTGATGACCTTATACAAACACTTTTTATTTATATTCTAACGACGTTTCGATACTTACTTTATCTTCTTCAGGTAAATTTATATAATAAACTAGCACAACAAAACTATTAACAAGTTATTAAACTCACACAGTTTTGAAAAAGGGTGCGAGGCACACAATTTACTTATGGCTAACAAAATTATAGCAAGACTCCTTTATTATATTACTTTGGAAAATACCAGAAGAATATACAATTAGGTAGCGAAACGTCCTTACAATATAAATAAAACATAAAAAGTGTATATTTAAGGTCATCAATTGTTTTATTAATTCATAAACAGAGGTTAAATGAAAACTTTTAATGTATTATACGTATTACTTTCTTTTGTGAAGTGTTTTCAGTTGTTTTAATGTGTAGCATTTCCGATAATAACATTTTTATTATTTTTGTTCAATGTCAGGAATTAAACAACAAATCTGTTAATGTATCGGTTGTGACAGCATTATGATTGAAAGTTTTGTGTTTATTTTTATGTAATTTTAACGTTGTATCAATTCATATTTAGCTTGTCCTTCGTAACTTTTATTTCAATTATGTTCACTAAAATTAATTTTATATATTACATTATATTGTTTTACCTTTTGTCTGCACCTTTTATATGAATTTATTAAGCATATTATTAATTTTAATTGATCTTAAAATCAAAATATATAAAGTTGAACTTTTCACTAACTTTACCATAATATGACAATACAATAAATTGTTTAAGTATCGCCTTAGATTCTTTCAAACGAGAATTCGCTATTCCTGTGTAAAAATATGCAATAGTATTCCAAATTATATAAAACACAGAATTTCTAAATATTACATTGTGATCATTCGTTAATTAATGGAGGTTTTTTTCCAGATAAAAAGTTTCTCAAGGGGACTACGTGAATACTTGTAATATACCAATAGTTTGCTGGAAATCGCAAATAGTTAAGTAAATATTGAATTCACAGAAGAATTTCTGTTGGAAAATAACAGAAGATCCGTGCGGAATTACACATACAATTTTATATACTTCTATTACATCATTAATACTAAGTAATTAATCTTTGCTTTTCCAATGAATCGATAATGCTCATCCATGACTATAGTATCGTGTCTTTTTAAAGTGTTAGCACTATAAATTCATTATGATATAGTGAATAATATTAATTTAATATGTATGTATGATTTTGAAAGTATTTATTGACGTGTCGTTTACCCTTTCTCGGCCAATAAATAAAAATAAATTAAGGATGACGACGAAGACTTATTGACCTCCTTGAAGGAATAGGAAAAATAGATTAAGTATTATAAATTAGATGGAAAACGAAAGTTTAATTCAGGTAATATCTTTGGAATAACTCATGAAATCCCTATTCGTTTTTATCCGCAACGCGACTAATGGAATGAAAGTGAAAAATTGCTGATGATTGCAATATTCAAGAGAAAAATTAATGAACAATTTATATTTTTGTATCTACGTCTAATGTTTATTATTATATACATCAAAATGTAGTTTCCGAACACCAAAGAACTCATGAATAGTTATATATATTATATATAATCATCCAACACATTACGAAAAATTGCAGTATTTAGCCTGATTGCTTAAGTCAAGCATTTTAAAATTTCAAGTATGAAATTCCAATTTAGAAAATATCCGAATTGTAAAGAATATTTTAGTTAATAACGAACTTTTTAAGTAGGCCTAAACACTATCCAAACGACTACATAAAATATAAATATATTTGAATATATAAAAAAAATTAACTATAGTAAAAATATTAAATCAGTGCTTTACAATTTATTGTATTGTAAAAGTAGAGGTTAAAATATTTTTTAAAAATCATTTAACAAATTTTAATTAAATAGTCTCGTTATCCATGTATTTCATTTTTATTAGATCATTCTTAGTTAATATTATTAAGAATAGTTTGTCAACTATAAATGACAAATGATGGAGAAAGTTAAGTAAAATTTTATTCGGGTATGCGTTTATGAGCATAGAATTAAGAGGCATGGAGAGGTGCGGAGTTTGTCGACAATTTAGCTGAGAATATTTTGTCACAGAACTCTATTATGGGTTTCTGCGAATTGTGTTCTCTTATTGAAGAAAACGTAATATATATATTTTTTGGGTGTAGACAGGTTATGTATAAGGTAATCCACATAGTGGCAACTCCCCTATTATATCATAGGAAAGGGATTTAAAAGGGGGGATGCGGAAGGGTGGAGGAAGGTAGCCAAGGGTAACTAGGACCCCCGGGCTGTAGTTTAAGGATCCTACCCGGCATTCGCCTAAAAGTAATGCAGGACAAACCCTATAAAAACCTGCGTCAGGTAGGTGGGGCCTTTGGTACTTGTCCCACGCCCTTCCGATAGCGGGAGAGGAGTTTTCTGTGGGGACGCAGCATTCCCTTCTCCGTGCCTCGACCAGTTTAGGAGGCAGCTGGCCGACTATTCCAATAGGAATAGCGGACAACTCTTACCGTTTGCCCAAGGTCTGAGACCCACGAACATACACGTATCAGAACAGGCCGAGATGCCTCCCATTGTGGGAACCTTAGTTCCAAAACGGAGAGGAAGAGGCATCCTATTTTTTTATTTTAGGGCAACAGGCTACATGAGGGTAATCCACTTTTGGCAACTCCCCTTTAATAGCATAGGAAGGGATTTGAAAGGGGGGATGCGGAAGGGTAGAGGAAGGTAGCCAAGGGTTAACTATGGCCCCCGGGCTATATTTTAAGTATCCTACCCGGCATTCGCCTAAAGAAATGCAGAGAAAACCTTAGAAAAACCTGCATCGGGTAGGTCGGGCATTGGGTACTTGTCCCACGCCCTTCCGATAGCGGGAGAGGAGTTTGCTGTGGGGACGCAGCATTCCCTTCTCCGTGCCTCGACCAGTTTAGGAGGCAGCTGGTCGACTATTCCAATGGGAATAGCGAACAACTCTTACCGTATGCCCAAGGTCTGCGACCCCGGAACATACACCTCTCAAAACAGGCCGAGGTGCCTCGGCTTGTGGGAACCTTAGTTCAAAAACGGAGAGGAAAAGGCATAACCAAAGGCAGCCCCTTCGTATCTCTCCTAAAAGGTTCTGCCTGAGAGAGAACATCCCTCTCAGGCCTTCTCAGAGGACGGTATCCCCCAAAGGTTAGCCCCTTCGTATCTCTCCTACAAGGTTCTACCTGCGAGAGAGTATCCCTCGCAGGTACTACCTGCGAGAGAATAGCCCTCGCAGGTCTGCATGACGTTATATATTTATAATTCAAGATTATAAATTTGATGATGAATACTAATGACAGTGCGAGGAAGTAGCCATTTCAGCTGGAATGCAAATGGAAATATAATGCAGAAGAGTAATTATTATATTTATATTTTTTACGAGTCATTGTTCTGATTTACTTTTATTTTTTTATTTTAGAGTAACAGGTTACATGAGGGTAGTCCACGTGGTGGTACCTCCCCTTTAATAGCGTAGGAAGGGATTTGAAAGGGGGGGGATGCAGAAGGGTAGAGGAAAGTAGCCAAGGGTTAACTAGGGATCCCGGACTGTAGTTTAAGGATCCTACGTGGCATTCGAAATTTTCTTACAAGTGATGGAGGAAAAATCCTAGAAAACCTGCATCAGGTGGGTTCGGGCATTTGGTACTTATCCTACGCTCTTCCGATGACGGGTGAGAAGTTTCCATGGTGACGCAGCAAATCCTCTTTGTGCCTTGACCAGCTTAGGGCGCAGCTGACCGACTATTCCAATTGGAATAGTGGACAACTCGTACCGTATGCCCAAGGTCTGCAACCCCGGAACATACACCTCTCAAAAAGGCCGAGGTGCCTCGGTTTGTGGGAACTTTAGCTCAAATACAGAAAAAAGGCCTTCCCAAAGGTAGTCCTCTACGTCTCTCTTAAAAGGTTCTGCCTGCGAGACTTAGAAACCACTCTCAAAGGCTTCCTTCTACTGTCGGTCTTTTTTTTTAGAGGAACAGGCTGCAAAAGGGTAATCCACGTGGTGGCAATTCCCCATTAATAGCATAGGAAAGGATATGAAAGGGGGAATGGGGGAGGATAGAGGAATGTAGCCAAGGGTTACCTAGAGCCCTCGGGGAATAGTTTAGGGATCCTACCCGTCATTCGCTTAAAAGCTATTAAAGTCAAAACTCAACGAAAGAAAAAAAAACTTTTCGTATATTTCTTAGAGTACAAAATTAATTTATATGGTCCTCTAGTTTGTTTCATTATTTTACTATGTTCGAAGAATAAAATATACAATAACTTATTTTTCTCTAAGAAGCTCACTTCCAGCGTATTAACGGCCTGCTTTATTTTTCACGTAAACTCACGGCTAATTCGCTTCCTTCTCTGTTTTATATCAACGAACTGATGTCACTCCAGATCCGCGTTCAAAACAATAAAGGTAGCTCTACGCGAATCTGCGAGGTGAACAATCCAATCCTCCCTCGCATCCCGCATCCCACTCACCAGCCACTTAACCCCAGGGGAAATCTCCACGATACAAGCTGGACAAATATTAATCTCGACCTTTGCCGTAAACTCGTTTTATCAATTTAAAGTATATGGCCTATTTGCCAATTTTTCACTGAAAAACATCTATTATTTGCGATACCGTTTGTGTGTGATTTTTTTAGCTTGATAAGTGCAAATTTTAAGTTTTGATGATTTTCTTAAATAATGAGCTATGCGGCGGCAGGTCAAATCCGCATTAATAAGAGTATCCGGGCAGTTTTTTTAATACAACTTAGTTGAAATTTTGCAGAAAACGACGTAATTGACAGAATTGCACTAAAATTCTCGGGTTATAACGGAAATGTGAATTAAATATCTGTTTATTAATAAATTATCTCGAAAAGAAATATACTTTGCTAGTATTAATTGCCTCGAATATTATTAGGGTATTATGTTGATCACTTGGTTCAATGTTCAATGTTAGTTATGGTTTGCGATTAATTTATTCCTCTTAGTATGTTTTTTGTAATTCTCATTACTGAAAGTAAGACAATAGTAGGTAGAAAGAAACACATTTTTGCGTTGATGTTCAGATATTTCATAAACAGTCTCTAAGTTTTTAATTTTATTAAATAATCGGTTAGTAGCTTTCAACTGATTTGTCATTATCATCCTACATGAACAATCAAACGTTATTATTTATATAAAACATCGAGTCAAGTAAACATTGCAAAAACATCAGCATAACATATCTTCCTGTCACTATAATCAAAGTCATATTAACTGTAAAAATTATTGGTAGATATAGGTACTTAGTCATTAATATAAAACTATATTGTTTATTCATAAACGTCCGTTCTTCAACTGCCCCATTAAGTTGTTCAGTGCGTATTACAATCTATACATTATCGATTTATCATGTGTAATAAATACGATTAAATAATTAATTATTCAATTTAAATAAGCCCACATTGCAGCACATTTCTAATAATACAATTTAATTAGATTTTAAATGAATATAATTAATAGTCGAAAATATAGGATTTTAAAGGAAAAATCAGAATTTAAAATATAAAACAAACTTAATTTATTAAAATAAATTCTTATCACCATTGAAAATTATGTTACAAGTTGGTAAAGTGCCACGTCTTAATTTCAGGGCCGACTATGGGGCCTCCAATAAAGAATGTTACGACAAGACAATTAAAAACTTACAAAGTGACAAGTTCTTAACTTAAACAATTAGTGAAATATGAAATCTAACGATACATATTATTTTCATTAGGTTTACAGTTAATAAATTTTCTTTTTAGTTTACATTACCATTTTGTTGTTCGAAAGGGGCTCGATCTCAATCGATTATTGTTAAACACTTCACAGACAGGCCATGTTTCAGTGAATTTAATTTGGTTGTAATTTTCAAACACTACACTTCCTGCTCTTTGCAGTTGATAACGTTGTTTAAAACTTTGATGCTTGCATAAATATGCCAATGAACAAATACTTCAGATTGTCGCCTCGTAATTAATAAACCCGGGACTTTAAAATATTACGTCTCTGCTGGCCCTATACACTTGCTTGAATATAGGCACAGGAACTTTTAATCAGGTTTGCGTTCCTGGTCCAAGCAATTCTCACTTACAAGTTCTGACAAAATCACTCTGCAGCTTTCGAGAAACTACTCTCTGTTCTCTCTCCGTCGATTCCCAACACAATCTCTTTCTGCTCTCTGACTATTCTGTACGTCTCCCAAAAAGACATTCCTTCTGAATATCCGAGTTTTCTGTCTACCTTCTGCTTTGCCACCCAATAACACAGAAGTTCTGTGCGTCTAACCATGCCTTCGTGACAATGCCCACAGAAAGTAAGCAATAGGTCCCATATTATATATATATATGATTATACATGCACGCACACCTGCATGCATACATATACACATCTGGATTCATATATATAAAAAAACTTTTAATTGGTTACATTATATTTTATTATTATTTTTGGATGTTCTACTTTTCAAAATTTTTAGTATCCCTCCATACTGTTTTCTATTTCTAAACCTTCGTTTCTATTATTAACAATCTTATTTCTGTTTAAGTTAATATAAATTTCTTCCGCTATTCTAAGTTTTATTTTATGAATATTATTATTATGTAGTATTTTAATATTATTAAAATCGAATTTATGGTTAGTTAATTTGGTGTGTTGAAAGCTTAAAACCGATTATTTAATGAAAGTATAAACTTGGAGACTGTTTATTATTATTTCTGCACATCAACGGCAACAGTCCTCTCTAACACTTACATATTTTATTAACAGTGTGGAAAATAATCCCTGTTATAATATAGACCTAAAAAAAATTACGTATATATTGAGGATACTCACATAATTTTTGTTAAAAAAAATATAGTCAACAGACAGAAAAGCCGTGTAGTCGTATCGTAACCATGTAATCGTTGCAACAAGCAACATACATTTAATATAGTTTGTTTATATATTCGCAATGACAGAAAATAACTTAAAATTCACACATCCCAGTCGTCACGTTCAGTTCTAATCTAAAGTCACCTCCACCATGTCCGTATTCTCATTCTTCTTGCGTTCATATTAAACTCATCGATCCACCTCGACCTCTTACACTTCGCCCTGGTTTCACAACTAACATTTTTTGGTGGATCATGAATCATCCATTCTTTTAAAATTACATATTCATGCACGTATGTTCCAAGATAATTATGTATCCTTTAATAGGATTTCATAATTTATAATTATACCTATTTTTTACTTTTACTTACTTTGACCGCAAATTCGTCGTAGTATTTTTATTTCAAAAGCATACAGGAATAGTTCATTGATAAGTACAAAACGTCTCTGTGAAACGAATGCAAATAAGATAAATAAATAAACAAATAATAGAAAAAAGGACGTTTCTGCAATCCTTGTTACTTTCATCAAAATAGAACAGCCGCAAGACCTACACACCTCACAAACCAAGTGACGAACTCAAAAATAGTTCATTTATCTGTGACGTTATTCACCTCTAAGTGACATTTCTCTCCATTACATTTATTAACAAAGGTGCTGAAACGGTTCATGGCAATGGACTGGCGATGGCGTATATTATCCATATTCCTCCAAGAAAGTAAATAATTAACCACCTTCTGTCCGTCACTCGTAGTGTATAACGACACTCTACAGTTGCAGTGCTAATAGCGGGTAATGTTTAAAAACATATCCCTGATATAAAGGGTTATCGAATGGTATTACTTTATATATTATATGAATCTATCTGCACAACGTGATTTTTAGACTGCATAATTTGTTCAAGCGACCTTTATGGCCAGGGATTGTATTTTACGTTTATTTTGTTGGCGCAAATTATCATGGACTTAGCGGAAGGGATTAGAAGGCTGTTCTGAGTGCGGAAATACGGGTCTCAACATCATCTCAGTCCAAACAAGAGAAACAATTAGCAGAAGGCTTTAAGTCTGGCCACTTTGTATTCGTATTTGTATTTAATAAAAATATATGATTTTTAAATAATTTATTTACAAAATTACTCAGATTAAATTTTAGTATTGAAATAAAATTACACGAAATTTAAAGTATGCATGCAGGTGTTCGTGCATGTATAATATATATATATATATATATATATATATATATAATATGGGGCCTATAATGCTTGCTTTCTGTGGGCATTGTCGCGAGGGCATGGTTACACGTGCAGAACTTCAGTGTGTTTTTGGGAGAACGCGGACGTATAATTAAAAGTAAATGTAATATATAATGCAACAATCGCGCTTAAACGACAATGGTGTTCAGATACTTGAAAGTGTTGGAAATGCTTATAGAACGAGGTGTCTATCCTGTTGCCTGCTGTAGTCACTTTTTCGTGGATCCCTCCGGAACTTGTTCGGGACCATGACTGGGTGATCGTAAAGGCGAAAGCTGAAGTTGTCGTATTCAGTTTTACTGCTGGTTGACGGGCTGATCGACGAAGTTCTTCCTCTGTGGTGGCTGAAAAGACCTAGCAACGTCTTTTGTTACCTAAATATGGTTATTGAAAATTTGAAATGTAAATGCGCGGAGACACCTTCCTACAAGCACTTGTTCTGCCAGACTCTTCTCCCAGACTTCTTAGGTTCTTAGTCTTTCCTTTTCAAACATCTGTTAGGTCCCTTCCATATACAATAGTAGGCCTGGGCAAACTGACCAACCTCGAATATGCGTCTTGTCTGCACGCATCGCCAAAATTTAGAAGAGAAAAACTTTTTGCTTGCCAGAAAATGAAATTACTCAACGTTGAAATATAACGTAGAAAATAGATCACACGACTGTGTGACCCAGCACACACTGGGTCGAGTATGGTATTATCAAAACTTAATTATCAATGAAATTTGTAAAGGTGTGGGTGATTATGAAAAGGGGTTTGAGTTTAAACCTTAACCCTTTAGTGAATAACTTTTTTGTATTGTTTTCAAATAAATTTTTAAGATATATTTTTGTGAATACAATACGGAAAATATAAACAAAAAAATATCAAACATGACTAAAGTCTATTTGGCTCATGATGTTGCACATATTCAAAATAAATATAATTAGATCTGATTTATCAATAATTAACATTAATTGGATAATTATTATTTCTGTGCAAAGAATGATACATAAAATTTTCTTTCTTAAAAAAAACATAAAAAACCACAGAAAATAAATATTTTGGAGCTGACGAGCGCGTAGAAAAATCTTGATTTAGGAGTTAAATCACTGAAAGCTAGAAAAGGCATGTTCTCGGATGCTAAAAATTTCACAGTTCCTTAATTGCATTGTTGTTTCATTTAAATCTCAAATTATCTCTCCTCGAAACCAACAGACGCCACTGGGATGATACTAAAAGTATTTCTATATTTGCTACGCTATTCACTATAGGGTTAAATCTTACTGAAAGTATTAGTCTTGTTTCTATCGTATCTGAGGTAATCTGAGCAAATATTAACATTTTTATTCAGTATCATTCAGTCTCCAGTATTGTTATTCAAAGTTCTTCGTTCATTAGTCTCGAGCTAAAGAACGAGGTCACAGCGCGCGCATTGCTGCCTCGCATATTTTAAACTCCAACCCCTACCATTCCCACCCCAAGAAGTGTTAGAGGTCTCACGCCACAGTGAATATGTGTACCAAGTTGTGTTGAAAATTTTCACGCGCTTCATAGTGTATACGGAATACATTAAAACACATATGCATCCAATTTTATCGATCGTTCGGGTACATAATTAAACGTAACTGAAAAATAATTAGATACTGTTCTCTTGGTCAACACGTGATTTAACCGTCATTATTTGGTTCATTTACACTTTCATGACTAATTTCCCGGCCTACTTTGGGAGTTAACTTGAAATGAACTGTGTTTTGACTCACGGTGCCTTAACCGAGTTTAATTTACACCCGATGCATTAAAACATACTCTCCTTACGTTAAGGGTCCCAAAAATATTTACGGTTCCTTAAGGAATTAAAAACTATGGCCGGTTCCTTAAAGATGTTAAGAATATTCTCCCAACAAAAAGTGAGCTCAGAAACATTTTCAGTCCCAAAATACTATCGTTTCTTATAGGGATCAAAAATATTTCTTGTACCATAAGGAACTTAAAAATTCTGCAAGAGTTAAAAATACTTATCCGGCATTGGGTAGAGAAGCGTTACATAAAAATAACGTGAAATCAACAGAGATTCGAGTCAAATTATGGATATATGCAAACCCAGACAGTTTTTTTAAGGTAATCAATTCAAATCAAATAAATTTCAAATCCCTAATCTCATAGAAAGTCTAACTATTGCGATACAACTGGAAATGTTAACGTACTACACTTGTTTAAGTACTAATAATAACGCATGTTAAATGTTCATAATATTAAGATGTTTATTATTTTTAAATAATTTATTAATACCTGGGTGTTTGGCGTTGCCCGGGTTGTCATATATCCATAATCTATTGGAATTTAAAGATTATAATCCTTGAAACCTGTGCCCATTAAATAAACAAGAGATTCATGAAATAAAATACTGAAAAATAATGTTGATGCCAGTAATAAATTATGACTTGGACGCAAAAAGTACTTAAAAATCACTTTAAATATTTCGAGAATATTTTAATAAGCTGTCTTAATATTCCAAACCATCATTCAGCGGTTTCAGAATAAAATTCCGCAAATGTGTAGATTGGCGGAGCTGTTGACTCTAGAAGTAGCTCTAATGATTCGACTCCACCGAGAAATTGATGAAGCTCTCCGGGAAGTTTGCAGGCGTAACAGCAACGCATATTTTATTCCTCTAGATGTCATTCCATGACGTGCTCTCCCCGGCTAAAGTTGGCGTCATTTATTTACCGCACTTCGCTGCTGACAGATGGGCAGTTGGACATCGAAAATCCCTCACCCCGAACGTTCATCCGCTAGTGACAGCCTCACGAGGTAGAATACAAAATTTCATTTTGGAATTCCGACATAAAAACAATGGCGATCTCCATTAACGATTCTGAAAGTCGTTTTAACGATTTGTACCACCAGTAATTCCTATATTTCAATCGTCCGTATAAAGTAAAACATTGTTAACTCTGTACTAACTTTCCATACAATCTGTTCAGTCCATTAAATGTCGTGCTATACTTTAAAGCGTAACTAATTTATAATTCGAAGTATTTTTTATAATTAACTAATTCATACCATTATTTCGATATTACTGGACCATTTAAAACGCACTAAATAACTTAATGCTGGTTCTTACGGAAGAATAATAAAAACATTTAGGATAATGAAAATAATTATTAAATGAAAAATCGTTATTATTAATCACGTACGTATATACTACAAAGTCATTCTCTACAGTTTTATATTTACTATCCGTAATAATTTTCAGTAATTTAATGTTGAGCTATATTTCTATGCAATTTCTTAAAAATGCAACATAATTCTCAAATAAGAAATTTGATAGTCGAAACTGTTATTAATCTGAAATTATTAAAGTATATTGAGTTGTAGCCTTTTACATAAATAAATTGTCTTTTAATCATTGAAGTAAAAACAAATATTATTTATATAATAAAAAAGGATGTATGACTGTATGTATGTACGTATTTACGTTAATTTCTATACAAATTTAAACGCGTGGTCAGATTGCAACAAAAATTGGTGCACTTATTCTTCAAAACACGAGAAACGGTACTTTTGAGTTGAGAAACCCCCTAGCATAAATGTTAAAAGAATTATAATTAAAAAACGTAATCATTAAGTGTTAAATTACTGCGTGCCAATATTCCATGAATTCACAGCACACGGGACAGAGAGACGTTACTACGCGACTGCGCAATAACAAAATAGTAACTTGATTTGTAAAGCATAAATATTTTGATTGATTAAAATTTTTAATTATGATCATCAATACCAGATCGAGTGATAATATCCTTAGGGGTAGGGGTGGAGGGGCGTTACAAAAATAATGCGAAAACAACCGAGAGTCTAATCAGGGATTATGATTTTTATAATTTGACTACATAAAAAAAATTATGCTAAAAAATGAAATTGTCAACTGCTAGAACACAGTTTTAAATCACTCGTTTATGTACAATCTGTGGGATTTATTCCGTTCGACTTTCAAAAACATTTTTACAATCGCATATAAGTTATTGAAAGAATATTACACTGTTATTTAATATGATATCCATTTAATTCGACAGAATGTTTCTAAAAAGCACTTAAGAAATTGTCAATTCATGTACCTTTACCTTGGTTAGGATATTTTATGAGTTTTGTTTTAGAGTAACAGGGTAATCCTCGTGATGGCAACTGCGGAAGGGTAGGGGAAGGTAGTGAAGTGTTAACTAGGGCCCCTGGGCTATGGTTTAAGAATCCTACCGAACATTCATCTAAAAGTTATACAGAATAAAGCCTATAAACCTGCATCAGGTAGGTCGGGCATTTAGTAAATGTCCCACGTCTTTCCGATGGCCGGAGAGGGGTTTGCTGTTGGGGTCACAGCATTCCCTTCTCACTTAGTGCCTTCATCAGTTTAGGAGGCATCTATTCCAATGGGAACAAGAGGACAAGTCTTACCGTATGCCCAAGGTTTGTGATCCCGGAACATACGCCTCTCAAAACAGGCCGAGGTGCTTCTGATTGTGGGAACCTGAGTTCAAAAAAGAGAAAAAAAGGCATTCCCAAAGGAAGACCTCTCCGATTCTCCAGAATTGCCGTGTCAATTCAATATTTGTTGTCCAACATTTTAATAAATTTATCACATGTCATGTAGAATCGAAATGAGAGAGATTCCCATTCGTTAAGTGTGTAACATCCCAAACTGCCATCATGTAACACTCCACCTCTGTGAACATGTAACATTCCAGCAGTTGGAAATGGGAAGTCCAGATAGATCGTTCACCAACCGAGCTATACCTCCGTTAGCTCACCTGGCTACCGATCTAGAGGATAAAGGAAGAATTAAGAACAGGAAATAGGAAAGTCAATAACGTGAGGGTTCGGGTTCAACTAATTGAACCTAGGCGTAGTGGTTGGTGTTTCGCTGCACTTCAGTCAAATAAGAGTTGATGAAGAATAAAGAGATTTAATAGTTAGAAATAAAATAAAGTAAGACAAACTGGCGGATAGCACCAGGAGCCACCAACCCGTCTGGAGGTTGGATCACGACTGTCGTTCCCAAGAAGCTCTGAACAATTCGAAGACTCCTTTCCCCCTCCCTGATGATTTTAAGTCTCCAATGAGAACTCTTACAGGGTGGAATGATTTCTGCTGCCGTGTGCATGTCTGCATAAGGCACTTAAAATGCTGACTTCATTTGAGGCAGCGTTTTCACATCTGCCTAGGCGGAAGGGGTGAAGATTTATGTTGTTGTGGTGCGTTACTCACTATATCTAAAGTGATGTCTTTAACTGCATCAGCGTTCTTTCAGCTGCGCCCTCTTAGGTCCGCTATGCTGAAGAGACGTTATGATAAGAGGGCACGTGTAGACTATTATATTACAAGTGGAATACATATATGTTTATTTGTTCTTTCATAAATAATATATGTAATCACCATGCGCTAAACGTGTAATAGATCTTAACTCCAAATGGAGCTACATAATTCCGTTTGTAATATATTGTTAACATTTTCACATAATGTGGTGCCCTACTTTTCTTTATGACTTCTTTTTATCTTTTTAATTTTGATTTTTAGTTTTTAAATGGTTCCCCACATTATTAATTGGGGATTAAGCGATTGAAATTATTTAAAGAGATTAAAACATATTAAATTTTGTAGAAATAACTTTTTTGTCATTATGTGCATCATCTAAATGTTGCACTCCTGATAGTGGCCTGGTCTGATCTCGGGTTAGATTAATGTCCTAAAAATTATATCTACTGCAAAATCGCCGAAAATACCGCGCCACGTAAGAAAAATTGTGAAAGTCTTACTGAGCGATGCATTAAGAATTCTGGGGGCCGCCATTCTGGTCCTCCAGGGCATTGCATGTGTCGATGCCACGACCCTTGAGGTGAATACCGCTGCTGGTGTCACGCCTGTGTCATGCCTGGTTATAGAAATTTTCTCTACGGTGTCTCATCTCACTCAAATTTTCATGTTCTGAGCAATTATTCCCACATGAGCAAACTCCGTAAAATAAACTTTTAGGCCGTGTTGAAAATTACACATCGAATCTCTGGGGCCGACCAAATTTTTGCTGTCAAAGATCGTTCATTGATTACGAGAATACTTCTCATAAACAATGTCATGAGAAAGACACTAACGCTTCTCCTTCCTTCCTCTGTGGACGGATGGAATCTTGAGGGCTCCAATCATCAAATGGTTTTTCTTAAATCTCGCGGCTTAAATGGCTACAATTTTAACAATTTTCTTTCATTTTGTACTTTGAAAACTACTTGGTGGGGTGGTTTAATTTATGCTAAAACACGCACAGCTGCGTCAAAGGAGTATTTTACACCTCTTTGTTATCCTAGATTTTGCACTTCTGATGTTAATTGCCTGTTTTCTTATTACCTTGGAACATTTCCGGGAGACCTGCCCTAACACAATTATCCTCACGCGGAACCTTCCCTTCCCTGAGCAGAATTGAATATTTCCATGCCATTAGCAATATGCTAAAATCAACTTTGATACAATGCCGCTATTCAAATACGAGGGCTGTCTGATGTGTACGACAAAAATGTAACAAAACTATTTTTTTTTCTAGAAAACTTACTTTTTTACTCAAAATACTCTCCTTCCCCGGAAATATACTTGGCGCAATGAGATCCAATTTTTTCAACCCTTCATAAAAATAGGTTTTGTCAAACTGCAAAATACACCGCCATGACCTCGATCACTTCCTCATTTGAAGAAAATTTCTTCCCACCAAGACAAGTTCGGAAACAAGAAAAAGTCACTTGGTGCTAGGTCTGGTGAATAGATTGAGAGAGAAACCAATTCGAATCCTTACTCGTACACCTTCGCCATTGAGACTGCTGCAGTGTGCGTTGGCGCATTGTCCTGATGAAACAACACTTTCTTGGTCGTCTCTCAATCAGTAGCCGATCCAACAGAGCAGCGTAATAGAGCCCATTTATGGTTGTGCCCTTTTCCAATAAATCTATGAATATTATACCCTGAGAATCCAAAATGACAGTGGCCTTCACCTTACAAGCTGCCAAAACGGTCTTCATTTTTTCGGTGCATTTTAACCAGCCTTTGTCCATTATTTTGATTGTTTTTTTGTCTCTGGAATGTAGTAACGGATCCAAGTTTCATCGACGGTTACTAATCTACTCAAAAAGTCTAATGGGTTACGCCTCAACATTGCTAGATTCTGTTTTGAAACGTTTTTCCGAATCCGCTTTTGGACCAATGCGGCACCCATCACGCGGTAATCTTTTTCATGACCATTTTTTCATGGAGGATGAAATTGCACACAGTTGAGAAGTCTACGTCATCAGCTGCCCCATGAACTTTTAGTCTGCGGCCACACATCATAATATTGTGAAATTTTTCCACGTTTTCCTGAGTGGAGACCTCAATTGGGAGGCCGGAGCGAGTTTTATCTTCTGTGATTCTGTGACCTCGTTTAAAATCATTAATCCATGAGTAAATGGTTTTCAAAGCTGGTGCAGAGTCCGCAATAACTTAATCCAATTCGGTTTTGATTTGTGCAGCTGTCAAACCCTTCAAATGAAAGTGTGTATTGACAACGCGAAATTCGTTATTTTTCATTGTTTCCAACTGACTACACACCTAACACTACAGAAGGCTGTCAACAATATACTATGACTGGCATATGTTTAAAACTTTTAGAAATGTCTTTGACAGGATTATGTTCACAACAATGGTGAGAAAGTAAAAAATTTATTGCTCGTTTATAAAAATTTACCATACTTATAGAATAACCCTCGTATTTTTACGTAGGCTCTATTAAATATTTAATGCGAAACGCACAACACATTTTTTTAGGTGTAGACAGGCCACGTAATTCACATAGTGGCAACTCCCCTCTTATAGCGTTTGAAAGGGGGGATGCGGAAGGGTAGAGGTAGGTAGCCAAGGGTCAACTAGGGCCCCCGGGCTATGGTTTAAGGATCCTACCCGGCAATTCGCATAAAAGTGGTGCAGGGAAAACCCTAGAAATACCTGCATCAGGTAGGTCGAGAATTTGGTACTTGTCCCACGCCCTTTCGATGGCGGAAGAGGAATTTGCTGTGGGGTCGCAGCTTTCCCCACTCCGTGCCTTGACTGGTTTAGGAGGCAGCTGGCCGACTATTACAATAGGAATAGCAGACAAGTCTTACCGTATGCCCAAGGTCTGCACAACACATGTGTTTATACAGAACTTTGTTGTCAATAGAACTTGTTTTGGCTACACGTCCTCACGGGTTGATGGCGTTGGAGCCGTTCGTATAATGTTTGCAGTTGAATCGTGCCAATTAATATTCAAATTAATTATGAAACACGTCAAATTTCACTGCTTTTTTCTGGGAAGAAATAAATTTTCCCTTGCTATCTGTGCAGAGGGACGGAAACTGATTGCGTTCCAGGGATGAAAATTTTTCTTGAATCACTTTGGAGATAAGAATGCAAAAAAAAATAGATTTGAGCTGTTAGATAAGTTTTACTAACTTAAACATCTATATTAAACATAGTAAACATAATAAACTAAGTAAATGATACTTTTTGTTCAAGCTTCTAGCATTCAAAGTTCTCACATTTATTGGAACGTGCCTGGAATTTTTCATTTGCGATTCATCAAAACTAGTACTGCTTGCGTTGTCTTGCACATAAATGCTTTTATTAGGATAATTAATTAGGGAGATTTATCCGCTGGTTTGGCTAACATAAGAGCTATTACGTGGGTAAGATGTATCGATATTTTGTTGAGGAATTATTGGTTTGTGAAAAGTGCTTGCTTTGTGTTAATGAGGACTGCCTGAGCTTAAGGACGCCCTGACTGTACAAGTTTCCCCGTAAATTCGGATTAGACTATATTGGCTGAGACTACGAACTCTACAGAACAGATCCAGAGAGTAAGAAGGAGGATACTATTGAAACAGCCCTCGAAATCGGCAACGATGGCCACAATTTAGTTTCAAGAGACAAAGATACATGACCACGTGAATAATTATTTGGACAGCTGGATCCTGGAAGTGGTAGAGGTAAGAAAAGAATGAAACCTGATGAACAGTTACAAAGGGCTCAACCTCAGCAAGGCCTGGGAACCGCAAATAGTCAGAAAACAAGCAGAGACTCACGTCTGAACAACGTTCACATCGCTAATACGGCCTGGTGTCGGTCATATATTATAGTTACATAATATTATTTCTTATTTACGACCAGTTTTATAGCTGTGATCATAAATATTGTTATGATCTACAACGATGCAAAGAAGAACTTCAAATCATCAGTCGACGATGAAAGTCTGACTTCTGTTCACTCTAAGCTTGAACACCAAGCCTGGTGTTCACAACGTTTGGTGTTCTACCTTACAGTGAGCAGATATCAGAGAAACACACCAGCAGCAGCTACACATTAAAATAGAAGACATTTTACTTCAGCAAGTAAGTGCATCGATCGAAGCACATTGTTTATAAATCGTATGAAAGTGTGGAAAGAACCACCGTTACGAAACGCGCATATCCAGCGCTCTGTTGTGCCTATAAATTGTAAAAAATTATTTTTTAAATACCTTTATTATATATTTACTTCTGATTATCTCAGTGTACTGTATCAAAGCTAATGCTTTCACATAATCAGAATACTTTTGCTATCAACTCTTCCGTTAAACATTGAAGCAAATGGTGGGTGTACATAAAGTGAAATTGGCAGTTTTAAAAGTTATTTACGTTATAAATAATTAACAATCAATATTGTGCCATTGATATTAGGGTGAATAGTGCTCCTATTTTCCAACTTATTGCTTAATCTATAGACGTATGTACGAACCATACTTGAAAAATATCTAATAATATATTGAAAAGTAATATGGCTTCAAAAGTTCATTTGTTAGTGGGAAGTGCGAATGTTTCCTACTGAAGCTGAAATCTCTACTGGTGTTCCATTAAGAGCTTTGTCTCTGTCACTGAACATTGATTTGTATCGATAGCTTTTGCTTAGTCATCTTATAGGAAATCTATGGAGTAAAACTTATTAATGACTTACATACCTCGTTTACAGTCATGACTCCGTTTAAAATAGATTTAAAAATAATAATTTTTTTAGGGTAACAGGCTACTTGAGGATAATCCATATGGTGGCAACTCTCCTTTAATAGCATAGGAAGGGATCTAAAAGAGGGGATGCGGAAGGGTATAGGAAGGTAGCCAAGGGTTAACTAGGGCCCCCGGGCTATAGTTTAAGGATCCTACCCGGCATTCGCCTAAAAGTAATGCAGGACAAACCCTATAAAAACCTGCATCAGGTAGGTCGGGCATAAATTAACTGTATATATGAAACTGAAATATAAAACGTCTGTGAAAAGAGTATACCAATCGATGTGTACTTTTTATTTTAGCGCTTATTATTGTCTGTAATTTGGATATTTATTTATGCAATTAGTGTAACTGTATATGTGTTTTATTTGTCCCTTTTCTTTGAGAACTTGATTATCGTGAACTTCACTGTGTCAGATCGGGACGTTAACTTCCGCCCTTGTGCAAATAAGAAAGACACTTCTCACTTTAGGTTTCGGTTTTGTACTTACGTTTATTATTTATTCTTAGTGTTTTTCTCACAACATGCAATTAGATACGGCAATTTTTAATAAACAAAATTGACCAGTAATATTGTATAAATATAGTTTCCCTTTCACTTCAGCTGAGATCTAATGAATTAATATGACAGGTAAAATGTATAATTATCTCGCAAAGTTTTATCGGTAGTGTAAAACATGCTTATTATCCGTGTAGGCAAAACAAAATCACAACGAAAGCCCCTGATATTTGTTTCGATTATGTTACCAAAATGTATTTGTATTTCTTTAATGGAGTTTTAACTCTCTGGTATAATAATGAAAATTCGAAGAGGTAGATATATAATTGAAAATTATTACTTAAAATTCGGTTTACCACTTAATTACTTAATATTATATTTTAAAAAGTGCTGCTAATTTTTGATTAAAGTAATTAAATTTACTTATTGCATTGCCCTTGTGGGGTATTTTTTTTTAATTCCGGGAATTTTTGTAATTTTTTTTGTACTACAAAAGTTTCCTCCGTTGACTTCGGGTAGAAAGTTCGGTATACAGTTGACGCTGCATTTATTACTTAGTCACCTCTCGCTTGAGTTGCCCGCTTTTAATAATAAGCTAATTATCTCCGCCTCAATCATCTTCCGAGGCAGCTCCAAAACTTCTACATCTGCTCACCTTTCAAAAGCATTTTACTAGTTTTCCTCTTCGTAAACTATGTATCTAACTTACTAACTGTTGTAAGTAAACTTTATCTCTATCTCTCATCTCCGTTATTACCTTTCTCCCTCCCTCACATTCTATTACCTTATCGTTACCGATTCATGCATATATTTTTAAAACTTTGTGTCCACCCTTCGAGATAAACATATTTGGTAGAGATCTTATTATGCGTCTGTCCGGATAAAACCCAGAGGGTTCTCCTTAGAAATAAACTTGGGTTCAGTCGTCTCCATATAAAAATATCAAGTTAACAACACATCTGATGTCAACGCTTTTTCTTACATTTACCATAATTATTATTAACTAAATGTTCACGAAAGAAACAGGTCGCTCGAAACATTAACGTGAACGTCAGTAGCTTTTATGTCGATATTTATCTCTTTCGCCGACATGAGTTTTTACACGAATATCCAGGTGTTATAGACATAAAGCTTATACAAACTCAAGCCAAAGGCAATGGTTAAGGTTAATCAAGGTAAATGTATGGTGAAATGTCGACCAGATCGAGAATCGAACCTTCCGCTTACCGGGCGGATGCTCTAACCAACTGAGCCAATCTTGTCGACTCCCGATCCGGTGCGACATTCCTCCATTCGTCAGATCATGCGGATACATCCAAGCACCTTCATGGCCTTATTCCCAGGACCAGATTCCCGGTTTGGTCGAAATTTCTCCATCCATATTGCCTTTGGCTTCAGCTTGTATAAGCAGCCTGTCTATAACTTTGAATTAAACAAACACCTATACTCAATTTACATTAAAAATCCACCCTTCATCTGATCATGGGAATAAGGCCACAAACGTGCTTGGATGTGTAAATTGTAGGTAAACCGCATGAGGTCTGAGGGATTGGGGAATGTCGCACAGAATCGTGAGTCGACGGGATTGGCTCAGTTGGTTAGAGGATTTCCCCAGTAAACGGAAGGTCCCAGGTTCGATTACAAGTCTGGTCGATATTTCTTCATCCATATACCTTGATTAACCTTAAATATTCACATGTTTACAATGGAAATAATTCTGTGAATTAAATTCAAGAAAATATAAATTAGAGAAATTTTATTGCATATATTGAGTTATATTCATCATAAGAGAAGCTGAAATCCAAATCCTAATTGATTGGATCATGAACTATCCCTCCCCCCCCCCCCAGAAAAAAAATAATACTCCCAATTTTTATATATTTTAATATAAAACTACCATTTAATGGTAATGTCTTCCTTTTGAAAACTATTTTTCCACTTTATGTAGCGAAAACTGTGATTCTTAATGTTCCTTTTAATTCTACGTATTTAAAATCAAATCAAATAAATTGGTTAGTTCTTAACACTTTATGTATTTAATTGTATACCAATCAGATAATAGTTACTAGTCATTTTTAATTTTACATCTAAACTATGCATGTAACATAATTACTACTCCGTTTTCAATTATTCAAGTAAGGAAGAACGATTACTTTGTGAAAATCACGACAAGTCGCCAGACATCGGTGACGGCTCCGATATGAGACTAGTATAAATTCTATAACTGATTGCTTTTTTTTGTGAACTCGATGCCAGCGTACTTGAACTACGAAAAGTTCGTTTAAAATCAGGAGTGTAGCTGTGGTAAAATAGTGTACGAGTGGCAATTAACAAACATTAAATTTTGACCCTGATTCTGACTTATAAATGGCATGCAACAGTCTGTATCAAGTGCTCGTCCTCATTTGTGGTATTCAATACGGAAAATTATAGGTAAAACGTCCTGAAGAAAAATTTAACAATGAAGCCATAATTACCATGTTCATGGCCGTTCTGATCTGATCCGGCGGTCAGCGTCACCTCACATCTCAGAAGTCCCGTCTTAGAATCGGCAAAGGAATTAATGTTTGTATTCATCCTGGCCAAGAAAATCCCGGATAAAGACTAAGTATTATTGGTACACCGGTAATGTGACACGCCATAATTAAATGCTTGACAGTTGTCTGAAGAGGACAAGGTTACCTAAAAGCTGAAGAGCCAATGAACGTATACAATGAATATATATATATATATATATATATATATATATATATATATATTGTAATAAACAATTTTAATTATTGAATCGGCTCACGTTGAAGACGCCAAATTTGTAATATGAAAATTTATTTATTTTAGTGGTTGAATTTATTCTTATTATTTGAATCACAGGATGTTAAATGATTACAGGATTTAGATCTTAGAAAACAATTGATTTGTTTAAATTAATAGTAACAAAATTTTCTTGTTGTGATTATTTTACATTAATGCTTTCACTATTATACAAACTCCTTTACTTTTACCTCAGGGTCGTTAATTGGGCCTTTTAAACAAATAACAATACCTTTTCCTACTATCAAAAAAATTAACAAACAAAATTTACAGCATTAAAACTTGATTAAAATTAAAACAACAAAAATGAAATTGAATCCGAAATCTGACGATCTATCCTTATTTGACGTTTACATACCAATAAATTTATAAAGTTTCTCTCTACTTACAGTTTGTACCGGTACCAGGCATTTGTTTAGATTCTATGATGTACTTTACACTATTTACACGTAACAGGCCATCGTTACACTGAATTTAATTTGTTTTAAATCACTTTCCAAAGCTTTTGTATCATCCACCAGACACAATTGTTGCGTAAAATACTGCGGACCTTTGCTTCAAGACCCTCTCTCTCTCTCTCTCCAGCCAAGATTGTAGCTCTGTTTCTGATTACGGGCAAACCAGAATGTTGTTCATTCCATCTCCAAAGTTCTAACGATACGTGCTGACCAATTGATTATCAGCCTCCTGAATCACAGTCTCATCATTCTGCTCCGAGTAACTCTCTCCGTTAAAATGTTAGTGACCAACTCTACTCGACGAAATTTTTGGACTGTCTTTATTTGATGAAATTCAATGTCCAACTGTAAAAGGCCCGCCTGTAAATGTTCATACCCATTGTTGTGTTTGTGATCACGCCGACAACAATTTATTTCAATTTTTTAATTATTAATTCTCTAATTGCATTTAATTATTATTACAATATATATATATATATATATATATATATATATAAATTGCTTTAATATTTTCCGTTATGGGATTTTTTCAATTTGTGATAGATTTTAATATCTGTTAGTTGACTTTGACTTAGGCTTTCGGTACAGATGGAAAGCTAGTTTTTGTTATTATTTTTAATAGTTTTTATTATTATATTCATATTCTTGTGTCCTATGTTTTTAATTCTAAACAATACAATGACTCCTAATATTTTTTAATTTTTTAAATTGTGCATTTTTAACTGACCTTAGAAAAAATCAGATATGTATTATATGGCTAAAACTTGCAATCACACTGGTAATGTTAGTGAAATAATACGCAAAGTATTTTTGATCCTTAACATATGAATATACCTTGGCAACGACAAAGCCCACCTGTACATGTTCTCACCCATTGTTGTGTCTGTGTTCTCGCCGATAACAATTTATTTTAATTGTTTAATTATTAATTCTCTAACTGCCTTTAATTATTATTACAATATATATGAGTGGTTACCCAAGCATTTTTTTTGTTTCGCTTTACTTAAAGACATGGTGCCGTGAATTCACGAAAATATTAGTCCCTTTAATTACCAAATTCTTACTGAAACAAATCATTGACACTTAGCCGTAGAATTGTATAAAATTACAAATTTTGTTTTTAAATTACTTCAATTGTATAAAACTCTATTCTTAATAGCACGACGATCGTAAAACACCTTGAAGGGTTTTAATAAGTCATGGAAGTTTGACAAATCTATTACTGTTGTCTGTGTCACACAAACAAACACACACATTCCTTCTTAAAAGATCTACACAACCAGAAAATGTCACTAGTTCGTTAAATAAGTCCATCATTATGAGTTGAATATTTAACATAACAATGAGTATTTAGTTGCATCGAATTCCACTTAAAATTCAACACTTACACCACAAAATCTATTGATAACGTAAAAATAAATATTCTTGGTCACATTCCAATATGGAATGCGAATGACCCCAACCTCAAACTCCTGCGTTATTAATCCCATCAGTTCCAAAACTAGCATCAAATATTCATTGCGCCCACCTCCTGTGGTGTAGTAGTCACAGTCGTTGCGTAGCAACACAGAGGTCCCGGCTTCGAATCCCGACGAGTGCACATTGTCTGTCTGTTTCCATACTGATAAACTTCCAGTCGTTAGTTCCCCAAGTAATAAATGCAACAAAGTACAAAGTTGTTAATAACCTGAGCAGTTAATTTGACTATAAATAAATATAATATATGAAAAAAATGATTGCAAGTATGATACAAGAGACTTGCACTACCCATAATTCTCTTCGAACTACAACACGTTTCCGAAACACAACCAACAAAAATTCAGTTGCGCATTTAATCCCTTTCTAATTCCGAAACGTGGCATTGACAAAAAAAAGGAGAGCTGTGTCCATCAGAAATAACGAAAACAAGAAAAACGCAAAACCACCAGGTCAAAACACGCAGAGCACTGGGATTACAAACGTAATTTTAAAATGATTGGTTATGCAATTTTCTACGCGGCACAACACAGTTTAAAACGAAAAATGAAAGAAACCAACCAAGCTTCTATTTAGCATATATTTTTTTCATTCTTCAATTCGTTAACGTCATTTTATTTGTCCTGAGATATTTTAACGTAAGCACTACTTCACCCTTCCTGCAAATCGTTCCTGGTAAGAAGTTGCAAATGTCATCCCTTGCGGCCATAACAAACAAAAGGCCGTTCGCTTTCTCTCCGATCTTATAAAATTACTGGTCAGTCAGTTACTAGAAGCCTAATTAGCTGCTAAATTTAGTACGTTTATTTCACTGAGGTCTGTCGGTTCATTATAGACGGACCAACTGAGTGTTATCCGGACATTTACCCCTCATCAATATCATGTAACAGCACGGAAGCAGCCAGCCCCGGTGAGCAACAGGGTTAGGATTCTCTCTCTGGCGGTGGAACCGAAGTGGTTGTCGCAGCCTAGAGAAGTATGTCCCAACCTTTCTTTTATCATGCCCCACCTAAGTATTTTTTATGCCCCCCTATGTTACATATTCTAATTTTTTATATTAAAATAATTGAATTATTTCCTAATTAAGCCTATTTTAATCTTGTGTATCACGGTTCTTCTATAGTGATAATTCTGTGCATTAACAAAGTAATAATTTATTTTATTCTGAGATCGCAAAACATCGCCCATTCGAGCTTTTGACGGAAATTAAGTTATTATTTCATTTAACACGCAGAATTTGGGCTAGACTACAGTAGAAAACCACTTAGCGCATGCCATAGCAATCGTCCAACACATTACATACTATTCTTTCACTAGGCATAGTCAACAATACTGTTTGAGTTCATCGTAGTTTATGTTACTCCAATCTTTCAACCGTAGCTCTTTGTAAAATACTAAAATTACCAAATTGAGATACCATCAATTTTTCATTTTGTATAATTTAAATCATAGCTAGCGATTTTAAAATTCTATACATTCTAATCTTCGAATTTCCCCCATAAACATTCAAATTGCCCCCTGTGGGGCGTGGGACCCAAGTTGGGAAACACTGCTCTAGAGAAAAAGCAGTTGATGCAGTTGTAGAAAGATCAAGGGGGTCCTACCACGGCCATGTCCATTCATCACGTGGTTCAGTCACATACGTATGGACAACGTAAGATCGCGTTTGGTTGTCGTGTTACGTTACTCCTTTGTCTTGAAAATTTTCTGCCTTACCGTTGTAATCACGTTAAACATAGGTTACATATCACCGCGCTTGTTTGTCATGTGTTCTCGTTTTAAGATCTTCATTTTATTGTTTTTAGATTAACCGTAACAAAATATATGTTCCATTGTCTCAGCTTATTAAGCTCATAATTGCCTTTGACTCCCACTACATTGTCCGTCGGATTCAGTTATTTAATTTTCCTTTGCACGCGAAGCGCGGAAGTGCAAAGGAGGGCTGTTTCGTGCGCCCAAGCACTTATTTTTAACCCTTTCATTTCCCTGCCGACGGAAAGGTTTTCACTGTTAGAAACGTTGAGACTACCTTTCCTTTCCTCAGCTTATAACACGTCTTGCACGTTTTCGTCTGCCTACTTTGCACTTTTCTAACACAGACAATAGAATACACGAATAATGTCTACAAGTATTATCACACCAGTGTCAATAAATTTGATGCAATATGGTAATACATTCCGATTTATGAGCTCTTGTTTTTTTATGTCTTTATAAGTTCCGTCTTTCATTATAATATAATACCAAGACAGAAGTCAAATAACAACACACACCTCACAGTTCATACGAAGGAGATAGTCATTTCCAGATGAGTGCATTATAACGACAGTCACTATTAGTCTAGTGATCTGATGAACACGTTCGCTTGGCAGAAGGTAAGTGAATCTGTGGTACGGTACTGACTCGTTATTTTAAGCGTCTCTCTCTCTCTCTCTCTCTCTCTCTCTCTCTCTCTATATATATATATATATATATATATATATATATATATATATATATCTACACAAAAGTTGGGAAGCTGAGAGAGACCAAATGTAGAAACAAACGTACACACTTCAGATGTTACTGTGGAACGACGAAACGCTTGACGCCGTTCAGTGTTACTTTGCTGGTATTGTGTTACTTGAATATCGCCGAGGTCTGCGCAGTGGTTAGTCATGTACTTTGTGCCCAGAAGATATGGCGTGGTGTCGTCCGGCCATATAAGTTGCACTGTTCACCGAAGCGTCCGTAATACTCATATCGGTATCACCAAGTTCTTTAAGTAAAATATTTTGTACTTATATTTTTTCCATTATCATTTCTGGGGATGTCCAACTACTTGTAAATTTAATTCATGCTCAACCCGTTTTTTTTGGAACAAAAGTAGAGAAAAACATAAATACAGATTACAAAATAGAAATTCATGGAAAGAAGTCTTCAGAGGATTATGAAATGGATATGAAAAATGATAAAGAAAGAACGGAATATGAATGGTACAATACAACAACTATATTAATTTTGCTAAAACTAATTTTAACAGCTTGGAAATTCTTGTAGTTCCAAAATATGTATTTATTAAGCACACATATTGCCAGTTTTGTTTTCCCATATATTAAATGTAAGACAAATGCCTTTTTACTGAGTCCGTGTGAGTTAAAAAGTAATATTCATCGCGTTTCTTACGTTATTTTCTGAAATTCCTCCACTTTACTTCTAAACCCAGTTATAGACAACGTATCCGTCCATTTCAAGAACAAATTTATGTAAAACTTTACAATATCAATTAATGATGTAAGTTTATAAATATGTGAAAAATACTCCATGTTTTACACAATCTACAAACTTTAGAGCTCTCGAGACGCGATAAGTTGAACTCTGTTTGGATTGACATCGAGTGTCCACTAAACAGTCGGATCTTGATATTCATTTTTCTTAAAATTTTAGAATTCATCTAAAAGATTCGAAAGTAGAGATAAAAGATATTGTTGAGGTTGAATTTTTATTGTATGTTTTCTTTTATGTCTGACGTTTTTCAAATATATTTTATTATAATAAATAAATATATATGCGAATATATGTGGGACCGACAACCGGCTGTATGTGATGAAGCTAGCGAGGAACTGTGGCCGGCTAAAATGTAATTTAAACTGTTGTTACCCGACAACAGTTTAAACTACATTTTAGCCGGTCACTGCTCCAAGCTTCATATACAGCAGGATGTCGGTCCAACTTTCCTTTAAGTTTTTTTTAATTATATTCTTATGGGTATTGAAAATTTCGATGATTTTCTTACACGGATAGAAAAATACATTCACAGCCACAACACATGATACAGGTGATGTATTCGTCTATACAAATGTTGCAAATTACAATCGCAAAAAAACGTAAGTTACAATTATCTGATATTTATTTATTATAATAAAATATATTTGCAAAACGTCAGACGTAAAAGAAAACATACAATAAAAATTCAACCATCACTATTAATTTCATCCCTACATTAAAACTTTTCAGATGGATTTTAAAATTTTAAGAAAAATAAATAATCAATTAGACTGTTTAGTGGCCGCTCAATGTCATTACAAACAGACTTTTAATTATCGCGACTCGTGAGATCTAAAATTTTGTAGAATGTGTAAAATATGGCGGATTTTTCACAGAACCATAAACTTACATCCTTAATTGATATTGTAAAGTTTTTATAAATTTGTTCTTGAAAGGGACGGGTACTTTGTCTATAACTGGGTTGAGAAGTACACCTAGAAGTAGATGAGTATGTGGAGGAATTTCAGAAAATAACGTAAGAAATGCGATGATGATTACTTTTTCACTCACACGAACTCAGTAAAATGGTCTAATATTTATTATAATAGAAAACAAAACTGGCAAAATGTGTGCTAAATAAATGTATTTTTTGAAACAACCAGAATTCCCAAGCTGTTAAAATTAGTTTTAACAAAATCAATATAGGTATTGTATTGCACTCTACATATTCCGTTATTTCTTTATCTTTCCATATTTTCATATCAATTTCTTAATTATCTGCAGAATTTCTATTCTGTAATCTGTATTTATGTAATTCTCTACTTTTGTTCCGCAAATCGAGTCGATCAAGAATTGAATTTATAAGTAGTTGTACATCCTGAAGCCACGTACGACAAACGACTTATTTAGCTCATTGAAAAGTGTAGAATAACACCGCTATTGTTCGCAACGTTACTTTATCCAAGCTCACACCCCTCGCGGGAACTAACCGCCATCGGTCTTCTAATTTAAAACAGACCATAGGAAGCAGAATTTATTTTATCAATATTAAAATATTTCTTATTACAATACTGTTATTACATGAGCTTTAATTGATGTAGAAAATAACGTAGAAAGTAACGTCGTCATATATGCCATATTTGCAAGGAATAGATAGATTTATTTAATTGTGTTGGGCAAAGCCCGCTGCATATTTTTTTCCCTACTTTCGGACTTTTCAGATGGATTCTAAAATTTTAAGAAAAATAAATATCAAGATCCGACTCTTTAGTGGGCACTCTATGTCAATTCCAAACAGAGTTTCAATTATCGCGTCTCGAGAGCTCTAAAGTTTGTAGAATGTGTAATATACGGAGTATTTTTCACATAATTATGAACTTACTTCCTTAATTGATATTGTAAAGTTTTACATAAATTTGATCTTGAACTGGACGGATACGTTGTCTATAACTGGGTTCAGAAGTAAAGTGGAGCAATTTCAGAATATAACGTAAGAAACGCGGACTCAGTAAAATGGCATTTGTCTTACATTTAATATATGGGAAAACAAAACTGGCAATATGTGTGCTTAATAAATATATATTTTGGAACTACAAGAATTTCCAAGCTGTTAAAATTAGTTTTTTCAAAATCAATATAGTTGTTGTATTGTACCATCCATATTCCGTTCTTTCTTTATCATCCAATTTTCATAAACTGTATTTATATAATTCTCTAATTTCCAAAATTGTCCCCCAAAGGATTCAATCAAGATTTCAATTAATAAGAAGTTGTTCATCCTGCGTCATGATAATGGAAAAAATATAAGTACAAAATATTTTCCTTAAAGAACGCATATGATGAACCAGGAAAAAAGTAAACTAGACGAAACGGGTCGGGTAGATGTAAAACGCTCCATAAGTTAATCACCGTTTAGGCTGACGCGCTTGGACGACAGCCAGGACTCTGCTGTAGGAGAACCTGGCCCCCTGGACGACTGTCGGCTGCAGGGTGAACGACAACGATAAGTAGTGTGAAACGTCTCATAAGTTTTTAAACCTTTCTGTAGTCAATCTGATGTCGTTTAGTCGATTGTCGGGTTCGGGTAAATGTGAAACGAGCCTTAGGGGAGGAGCTGGAAGGTGTCCCTTGTTCTTATTTTGGGTCACCATTCTACGGACGAAGTGTTAAAGGTGATAAATACTTCCAAGAAATGAGTAATATTAAGCTTAACTTATTCAAGAAGAATATTACCTTATTTCTCGCTTTGCTCGCATTCAAGGATGTGTGATAACCGAATGTTAGAAAAATAGAACGAAGCGGACAAAGGAAACTATATCTATTGCTCGTTCGGATTTCTGTGGCTTTTGTTTATGGGGGAACCCCACGCCATCCGCACACTAAATTCAGCTAGATTAACCAAATTCGGGTGTTTTTGTGACACAGATCAGAGTAATTGATACGACGAATCCCCGTGGCTTATTCAAAACCTTCAAGGTGTTTTATATGTGATGGGTTTTCTGTACTCAGATGTTATTAATTTACGGTCTCTTTTCTCAACCAGTACTTCAAGAAAATTTAATCTATTATTGTTTTTAATTTCCGTGGTAAAAGTAAGCTTGGAATGGAACAGGTTGATAGTAATTATATAAATTTCAAGATCCTTCGTTCCATATTCCCAGTACGTTACAATGTCATCAACATAACGACGATAAAATTTAGAAATGGTGGTTGGTGGCTTTAGCATGTAATGTTCAAAATATTGTAGAAAATATTGACCAGGGGAAGATCCCAACGGACGACCAATAATCTGTTTGAATTTTTTTTTGTAAATATGAATTTTTAATATGATTTGTGAATAGCTCATTAAAGTGTTGGTGGGAAGGTAGGGCGAATCAGGGATAAAATATATCGCAGCCGAGAAGTTCGCGTGTTATTCGGAGTGTCATCCACGGACCATTAGTGAAAAGGTTTACATCAGAGCTCACTAGTACGTCCGCTGGAGTAAGTGGTATTTATTTAAGGATTAAGAAAATATCTTCGACTTTTTATATTGAAAAGAAATTTTGAGAATTAAGGTGTCGCAAGAGGATGGATGACGAAGCCCCTCTCTACAGCTGGCAATGGTTTTATGGATTTGTCGATATCCATGTAAGTGTTATGCAGTCAATTTCCGTTTAAATATTTTCGGAATTTCTTGTGAATAAACTTATAGGAGACGATAAATTCTACCCTTTCTCGGATTATGTATGGTCTTTGATTAGATGAGTCGTCTGTAATAAGACGATAAAACTTGGTTTTTGTAATATTGCGTACCCATGATGACTGTAGTATTGCCTTTGTCAACAAGATGAATTATTTTAACTCGGTCTCGTCTTAGGGATTTGAGATCTTTGCCCAATCGCGGTTTATATTGACAGGTTGTTTATGCTTTTTAATGGCCTAATCGACTCTAGCATCAGCGACATTATCGTGAGACTTAGTAAAGGTCAAGCACGATAAACAGAGGGAATCATGTCAATTTTATAATTATGTCTTGGATGAATCCTATAGCTTAAGAATTTCCCAATTTGAATATTTTATACTGAAGATAAATACCTGGAAGATACTCTCAAGATCGTATTTCTATTTTAGGAGGGTGCGAACCTGACAGGTATTTAGTATTACTGAGTATTGAATAAGAATTTAGACAAAAAAGTGATAATATAAATAACACACAACGTTTCTGGAATCCTTTTTCCTTTCGTCAGGTGCGAAGAAGAGCCGAAAGCGACGCAACTGCACATGTCAGTTAAAAAAACTAAAAAGCGACGAAAACGCAACGAAAATTGGAAAGAGTATTAGTGGATCTAGAAATGATGGATATTTGATATTCTTTGAATATTTGGATAAATTTGTGATGTTGAAATTTGTAATAATAGAGCTCGAGAAAAAATTTGGCTTGAGGTGTTCGATTGACAGTAGGATATTGGATTTTTTCCCCCACTTGATTAAAAACCACAAGGACCCACTTGACACCTACAGCAAACATTGTGTTGTTTACAAAATCTCTTGCTCTAATTGTAATTCCTGCTACATAGAGCCAACAAAATGTTCCCTTAATACACTTATCAAAGAAAATATGTCTAATATCAAACTTCCCAATGATAAACAATCTGCAGCATCCAAACATATAAACAGGTCTAAACATACATTTGATTGGCAAAATGCTAAGATTTTAGACATTGACACCAGGTACAATTCCAGACTCATTTCAGAGATGCTTAACATTCAATCCAACATCACAGCTATTAATGTACAAACAGACACTATGAAAATCAATAATTGCTATGATCCCTTATTCTTACGCTAAACCTTCTGTTTTCCCATTTGTGGTTGCTCCCTTATTGTTACGCCAATCCTTCGGCTCTGCCATTGTCGTTGTGTTTTCGTCGCTTTTGAGTGTTGTCAACTGACCAGTGCAGTTGTGTTTCTCTAGGCTCTTCTCAGCACCTGACGAAAGGTACAAGGATCCCAGAAACGTTGTGTGTATTATCTTTTTTTTGTCTGTATTGGCTATCTTTCTTATTCATAATTTTCATTATGTCTCAGTCCGATCACTTTTCCAATGTGTCTTATTCCTGAAACACAATATTTCAGGATATTTCTTCTCTAAACCTTGCATTGTCATATTTCAACATTTTTATTTTTGGGGCAGTTCCAACTTCAAGATGGATTTTATAACACAATCCTCAAGTGGCGAAAATAATATTTAATAATTATTGCGCAATTTATTCAGAGTGGTTATAATATACATTTTCCCTTCTAGATAAACCTAGAGCACACAGATACAGATATATCATTTTTTTTAACTTTATTTATAAGGTTCTGCAAGTAAAATGCAATTCACTACTATGATATAATAAGAAATCATATGGCTAAGAGTATTTGGAGAGAGGGTTATGTGAATATTTCACACCTCTGTCTGATTGCATTGGGTTAAGGCATTTACAGGTTGACGATTATTTCTGTATGTCTTGTGAAAGCTTTCGTTTGAGTCTTTTATGGGTGTTTTTGGTCATAGATTTAATTTCTTTGCACTTTTACACTTCACTATATTTTTGAAAAAGTTACTGCTTACTGTGGATGTAGTTTGTCAACTGACAAGTATAGTTGTGTCGCTCTAGGTTCTTTTTCGCACCTGGCGAAAGGAACAATGATCCCAGAAACGTTGTGTGGCGTTTATATTATCAGTTTTATGTTTGAATTGGCTTATTTATTATTACAATCAGACGTAAAAATTTTTCATTTCTGTGTATTCCTGACAAAGAATCAAATTTATTTTGTTAGTGCGTATTGAAGTCGAGGGAGTTTATATACTCATAACAAAAGGATTATAGAATGTTTGTGAATGGTGATTTTCATTTGGTGAAATCTTTCGAAGCTTTTCTGAGATAGAAGATTACATATCTAATAAAAGATTTGCGTTTTTGGGGAATTTCCAGACGATTGTTTTTGCATGATGAATATGGCAGAATTTAATTTAATATCTGTATAAATAATTTTTTTGCTTGAATGTCTACAGAGAAAAATGAGGTTCTTCTCATGTTTATAGAGCTTAATTTGGGTCCGTTTGTAATCAGGAAGAAAGTTATTACAGTCTGACCAGTTATTATAATTAAGTGTTCTGTCAAACGCAGGTCCATTGATGAAAGTTCTGCTTGAAGAACCTCTCCTATACTTGGCAAATTATACCAGCGGTGGTTTCTTGTTTCCTTCTGCCGTCTGATGATGACAGTGACGGACCCGTTTCGTTAGTCTACCGCATCGGTTGCTTTATCTGGCTTACAATTTACGACAATAGTGTGATTAAACTGGTAGTCATTAATCGAGTATTTTATTCTGTGTTAGCAAAGAGTAAACTGGAGACAAGGACTAAAACTGCAAGAAATGATAAAATCTGAGGAAACATTTCGAACAGTCTTCACATGGAAAAATAAAAGGTTAAAAATATAAGCTGGTCACATGAGTTCGAGCATTCTTAAACGAAGTAAAAGTACTAAATTCCGATTATTTCAGAGACCCGGATATCGAGACTGTTGGCAACTGTCAGGAAATTTAGAACTGGACCTTTCATTTATAAGATCGGGGAGAAAGAGGTTATGTTTGCTCCGCAAGGGAAGGAACTTTAATCTGTTTGCCCGTAACGATGTGCGGGAATGCTGAGGAATTTTTTTAAAAAATAAAGGTTTATAATGATCGCGTTAACAACTTGGTCATTGGCGACCCATAAATAATTTACAATCTTTTTCGCAGACGACATCGCCATCTCCTACCAAACCTCCTCTCTCACCTCCAATATCCAACCTCTTCAGTCAGCGCTCAGCCACCTAGAACACTGGTCCAAACAATGGCAAATCAGCATAAATCCCACCAAATCAGTAACCGTCCCATTCACACTATCCAAAAATCCTCCTCCGCACATTCCCCTCTATCTAAACAACTCTGAAATACCCACAAAAACAGAAACCACCTACCTAGGACTACTCTGCGATTCAAAACTCTCTTGGAAACCCCTCATTAAACACCTCCTCTCTAAAATTAACCTTAAATTCAGAACTTTATATCCTCTCCTAAACAGAAAATCCCCACTCGCCCTCAGCACAAAACGCCTAGTATATCTCTCCACAATTCAACCCACCTGGTCCTACGCCTCATCCATATGGGGAGCAACAGCCAAAGCCCATTCAGCCAAAATCCAAACCAAACAAAACATAATCCTTCGCACCATCACTAACTCTCCCTGGTACCTCAGAAATTCCATCATCCACCACAACATTAAACTTCCCCAAGTCAACTCAATAATCACCAAATCCGTTACCTCATTAATCAAAAGCACCTTCAATCATCCCAACACCACGATCAAGCAATTCCATTGCTACCCTCCCCCACCCCCACACGCACGTCGCCTCAAGAGAAAACGCCCTATCGACCTCATCCTTCCCCCAGAACACTGGTACCTCCTAACACACACCATGCTCATACCCGCAGACCCCACCCACCCATTCAATCCATCCCATCATATTCAACAACACCAGCGATCCCTTATAACTCAACAATGTATGCCCCTCAGACACCCAAAGTAAAATACAAGAAAAATTTGCAAAATTAAGTTAATTGCTGAATTAATTAAGTGCCAAGTTCCCAGGTTAATTATGTACATAATTTTAATTGTATATACTCTAATATTTTATGTAACAACAAATAATCGTAAGATAAAAGTTTTGTCTAATAAATCAAAAAATAAAATAAAATAAAATAAATTACAATTATGCTTGTTTACGTAAGTATGCTGCTGTTTACTTTAAAATATCAGAGGAGAAATGAGTCGTCTAAAATGAACGCCGTCCACCTGCGTTATTTAGTTCACTATACTTGAATCCAACATACCGCCCCTTAAGCTAATCTTCTTTAGCGTATAGCTAAAGCCAGACCGACTAAACTATGCGTGTTGCTCTGATTTCCTGAATATTTTGAAGGTGTTGGATAAACTCATGCATGCTAACTAATAAAAACTTCAGAAGTTTCCAACAGGGTAATTTCATTATGTCTGAATGAATGCCTCTGCCATCACCTTCTGGGTATTAACGTCGTTTCAGTTGTGAAAGCGGCGAACCTAACTTCTTACTTGTTTATGCAGCATATCCCCGTTGACGTGGGGTGGCGTCATGTGACGTCACTCGTGACGGGGGGCTACGGTATTAGCTTCTCTATGGTAAAAGTTCAACTGGTAGAGGATTCTCATCAACGGGTGGCCGCGCAACGATTCTCTTGGAATGCTCGAACGTTTAGCGAACTGACTAGTTTCCTTTTCTCGCGTAACTGATTAATAAATGACGCCCAAGCAACGCTGAACGGGAAGCCTTTGTCTAAATTTTTAGATGCCTTCGAGGATTACACTGCTCCAATACGACACAACGTGCTCAAGTATTTTAGTTTTAATTATTGATTATTATTTTAACTAACCAGCTACTCAAGAAATGTCAGTTCTCGAGGAATTTCAGCAAAACTTTGCATACATTGGAGTTAAAATATGAAAAATAATATATTGGGGGTAAGGCTCTCCTAGATTCATATGTGAATATAAATCAGTAGAATCTTCTAGAAGATTGGTGTCGGTAGCATCATTCTGGAATATTTTAGGTTATCAAAGTCTGTAGAATCTTCTAGAAGATTGGTGTCGGTAGCATCATTCTGGAATATTTTAGGTTATCAAAGTCTGTAGAATCTTCTAGAAGATTGGTGTCGGTAGCATCATTCTGGAATATTTTAGGTTATCAAAGTCTGTAGAATCTTCTACAAGATTGGTGTCGGTAGCATCATTCTGGAATATTTTAGGTTATTAAAGTCTGTAGAATCTTCTAGAAGATTGGTGTCGGTAGCATCATTCTGGAATATTTTAGCTTATCAAAGTCTGCAGAATATTTTAGAATGCTACGGTAAATTTTTGTAATCATCGCAGTTATAATAGATGCAGTGTATCCAGAAATTTTCCAAAACTACTAAATATTTTAACTGATTGAGTTAGTCAGTCGCTCTTTCTGAAACAAATATGAACAATCAAATACTTAACGGAATACAACTATCGATTTTATAGTGAATGCCGATGAGGTCGTTAATTTCCCGCCATAATTCATAAACTCGTTTTAACCGGTTTGATTCTCATCTCTTAAATTGTAATCCCCAATTATTTCACTACTGATCATTGAGCCGACTAAACTTTGCAGTGAACACTGGGCTGCGTGTAAATAAGAAGTAGGTCCATGTCCTGTGGCGACTATTGTGACAGAAAAGTAAGAGTGTGAAACAGACCTGTATCACTCATTCCATTGGAAATCTCTTTTGATGAACATTCTATATGATGAGTATATTTAAAAATGTGAAGTGTATTTGAGTTCGCCATGTTACTAGTGCGGACTACTTTGGTATGCTTGCTCACGGATGGCCTTTACCTAGGAAATTTTTATTCTTTTACTTAGAGGTAGAACTGAAAAATGCTGTTTATAATTATCCACCATTTGAATTACAATTATATTGGTGTGATCTGGTAAAGGATTTTCCATTATAATTCCTCTTCAATTTAAGCAAATAGAGGAGTGAAGTTCTTAACGTTCAAAAATGGAATTAATTAAAAAACGGATGAACGATGAATTAAGGGAACGTTTTGTTTGCCCTATGTAGCAGGAATTACAATTAGAGCAAGAGATTTTGTAAACAACACAATGTTTGTTGTAGGTGTCAAGTGGGTCCTTCTGGTTTTTAATTAAGTAGGAAAGAGTATTAAGTATCTGTAAATGATGGATATTTGAATATTCTTTGAAAATTTGGATACATTTGTGATGTTAAAATTTGTAATAAGGGAGTACGAGAAAAAATTTGGCTTGAGGTGTTTGGGGACGAGTGACAGTAGAATATTGGATTTTGTTCAATCTGCTGTTTATGTGTTTAATAATAAAATTTAAAGGGTACTCATTGGAGACTAAAATGTTTCGGATAATATTTAAGTTGTGTTGATGGAACTTTTTATTAAACCTGATTGATTCTTATGTTATTATAATGGGTAAATTAGACTAAAATTTGACTCAATTTGTCTTGTATATAATTATTATATTTAATAGCTCTATTATACTTTAAGGCACTTACCCTTAGTTTGTGTGTCTGCTATCGGGATATTTTTTATTGTAGATAATAAATATATACATGATGTGTAAGCACTTCTTATACTTTTATGTACTTGCATGTAAGGTAATTAGTTGTTGTGGTGTTGGAATAAATATGCAAACAGACACTATAAAACTCAGCAATTGCTACAATCCCTTATTGTTAGACTAACCCTTCTTCTTTCCCATTGTCGGTTCGTATTCTTCGATTTTAAGATTTGACAAGTGGTACTTCCTTTGCTACCAGCCGTAGCATGTTTCCACGGTCCAATTCTTGGAACGGCTTACCTGCGGTGGGCGGAAGTACTAGGGAATACAATAATGCATTCCATACATAGCTAATTTATTAAAACTATAAATACGTACAATTATATAAATTTTTCCAGACTAGCCAGTTATGAAATCCAGGGATTGATGTGGCAAACTAGACCCGAGAAACGAATTTTATACAAAGTTTTTTTTAAGGTAAATGGCTACATGAGAGTAATCCACATGGTGGCAACTCCCCTTTAATAGCATAGGAAGGGATCTGAAAGGGGGGATGCGGAAGGATAGAGGTAGCCAAGGGTTAACTAGGGCCCCGGGCTATAGAATTAAGGATCCTACCCGGCATTCGCCTAAATGTAATGCAGGGAAAAACCTGCATCAGGTAGGTCGGGCATTGGGTACTAATCCCACGCCCTTCCGATAGGAGAGAAGAGTTTGCTGTGGGGACGCAGCATTCCCTTCTCCGTACCTCGACTAGTTTAGGAGGCAGCTGGCCGACTATTCCAATGGGAATATTGGACAACTCTTACCGTATGCCCAAGGTCTGTGACCCCGGAACATACACCTCTCAGAACAGGCCGAGGTGCCTCGGCTTGTGGGAACCTTAGTTCAAAAACGGAGAAGAAAAGGCATCCCCAAGGTAGCATCTTCGTGTCTCTCCTACAAGGTTCTACCTGAGAGAGAATATCCCTCGTAGGTACTGCCTGCCAGAGAATAGCCCTCGCAGGGCTTGAGGTTTTATACAAAGTGTTCTACGCAACCATGATAAATGTGCGATATTGGTTACCCGACTGGGGGTCTCAGCAACACAGTGACGTCCCTCGCAAATAGTCATCGACTTGGTGCCTTCGGTGGAGTCTTGCTGATCAATTCATGAAAAACCAAGAGCAACTGCTCACTGCCACCTCTCCAGTCAGAATGCTCTCCAGGCATCCACTTCTCGCGACCTGTGTCTCCAACTGGGTCCATTTAATTTGTTATGGACGAATCACAGGTCCTAGACAATCTTCCGTAGAAAATTTCAACAGCTGCTGTTGCGGACGGGAAAACCACCCGATGGAGGTACCGTTATAATCCCCCGCCGGACTTGCACCAAACGGTACTTTCTGCTGATGTAAGAACCAGAAAAAACATGGTTGCTCACGCGATTAAACAAACTGACTAAAATATCAGTATAAATCAATTAAAGAAACGTCTATCCTCAACAACGCGCTATAGACAACTAAATTGTGCAGTTGTGTCGCTCTAGGCCTGTGTTTCCCAACGTGGGGCCCACGCCCTACATGAGGGTAGTTTGATTGTTCAGGGGTGAAATTTGAAAATCAGCTCGTTTAGAATTTAAAAACCGCCAGCTATGATTTAACTTGTACGAAAAAAATTGTTGGCATCTCAATTTGAATTAATAATTTGGTGAGTTTTGTACTGTCTATAGATCCACTCTTAAAAGGTTGCAATTTACGTGGAGAGCATTGTTTAGTCAGTGGGATTTGGCGGCCTGGGGTGGAGACCAAAAATTCTGAAATTTTCCTGCCCTCAAAAACCACCACCACACTACACCACTGTGTTTACTATGTCTAGTGAACGAATTGTATGTACTGTATTAGACGATTTCTGTGCTATGCACAATTGGCAATCAAAGTGGATGTCTACTGTAGTCTAGTGCGAACTCCACATGTTAAATGATATAGGACCTTAATTTCATACAAAAACTCGAATGGACATTTGGATTGGCATAGCGATCTCAGATTAAAATAAATAACTACTTTGTTTATGTACAGAATTATTATTATTCAAGAACCACAATACATAAGTTGCACTTAGCATTCTTTAGGGAATAATTCAATTTTCAATATAAAAAATATGTATGTGTTTGGAAGACTTAGGTAAAAAATGGCTGGGAAACACTGCTCTGTTTTTTGGTTTTCTTGGGAACTAAATAAAGGGACAAGGTTTCCAGAAACGTTGTGTGGTGCTTATTATATCATCACTTATTTTTCATATTTTTGGCTATTTTTATGATTATTAATTTTCAAAAGAGAAGTAAATTTTTCAATTTAAATTTTCCTGGCAGTTAAAAATTAGCCGGGCACTGTTTGTAAATCAGATATTGAATAATAATCGACGAACGTATTAAACTGTATGTTAAAATATTATTATGACTATGATTACATTCGATTAGTACAAAAATATTATCAAAATCATCCACATTATATTTGTCTCATCTGTATATAAATGGATTACGCACGGTATAATTCCTTGGCGCTCAACTGCCAGACTGTTATATTTCATTACACATTCTGTTTTTTTTTCTGTTTGGAGTAGATATTCTCCTTCAGTCTTAAACCCAGTTTTCAAGTCCATGACGAGTACAAACATTCATGCCCATGCCGTGATTTGAACCCACAACAGGTCTACATTTTATTTAGTAATAATAAAAAAAATTATTTTCTCTGTCAACGTTCTACCAGGAACTTAAAATAAATGACCTTAGTAAGTTTCTTCTATCTATATTATTATTAAATAATTAAAAATAGCTTCGACAATATTTATCGTCAAGGTGGAACAGAATAAATTATTCGTTTTGTGACAACGCAATAAGTGGATGTCGATCCACATGTTGTATAAAACTAATTATTCTACATGTTTAACTTGTAAATAATTAAAGATACTTCTCCGTAAAAGTATTACTACTTTCTCCGATATGCCACGTTTTAGCACGTATCAGTTTTCCTTTTATTTTAGGCAGTGGGACTGCAGAATTTGAACATAATCTGTTAACAGTATATTAATATCGCAAAGCACATATTTCAGTGATAAATTTTTTCATGTCGACCTACACGCAGAAACACATTCCGCTCGCGTAGTTTTATCTGCCTTTCTCGTAGGGCATTTGTTGAATATCGACTACTCTGGATCCCTCGCAGCGCATTTCTGTTAAAGCAGTGATGGCACGTAGTAACGCTATCAAGGGAGATAATTATAACCGCAGACGATTCATACGGTATCTGTGGGAAGGGTGGTGGGTGGGTGTATCGTCCCGACAACAACGAAAATAAGGCAGATTAATTAATAGACGTAATAAAACTATTATCTTCTTCTTATTTGTGAGGTAGTTTTCTATTTATAAAGTTGTTTAATACGTAGTTATTCTCTCGTATATTCACGTAGAACGTGTACATACTTCACCTTTATGTAAATGCACATTATACTTACTTCTAATCGCCAATTGTAAAATTCGCTGTGAGGTTAATTGTATCCTATTAGCCATCTTCTACTTCTTAGTACGTCGCCGATTATGTAAAGTATGCTAGGGTATACTGACCGTTTTTTTTTCCACGACGTCTGACTCAGATATTATCCTAAGAAATATGAGACTCGTCACTATGTCGCTTCTGCTTTGTATGTATCAGCAGAGTAAGATTGTCTCATTTTCTCTTCAAACTATCTTCTCGTTGGTTACTGTTTCCCTTTAACTCATTTTTATCATGCATATTTAACACAAATCGTCCATCACGGCAGGAATATATATTTATAAACTCATTAATCGGTTTTCTGAGGAAATAAATAAGTAGTCTCTTCCTTTAATATTTATTAATCCTTCAAGTTTCGAATCAGTCAGAATACAAACATACGCCTTCGTGAAGAATTCATTTCTTAATTTCCATGCCTATGCTAAAGTAGGCAAGGAGGAACGTTCTCTTTTGGCATAGTCTGTATGTTTCTTTTGATCTTTCTGTCCTCATTTATCTTTCTTTCTCCGTAAATATTTAGAGTAACTCGCTACATAAGGGTAATTGACGTGGTGGCAATTCCCCTTTAATATAATAGGTAGGGATTTAAAAGGAGAAATTCAGAAGGGTAAAGGAAGGTAGCCAAGGTTTAACTAGGGCCTCCCGGCTATAGTTTAACGATACTACCCAGAAATTCGCCTAAAAATGATGCAGGGAAACCCTAAAAAAACATACATCAGGTAGGGCGGGCAATTCGTTTTTTTTTCACGGGCCTTTCGCTGGGAGAATGGTTTGCTGTTGGGGCGCAGAATTATCCTCTCCCTGCCTTGACCAGTTTAGGAGGCAGCTGGCCGACTGTTCCAATAAGAATAGCGGGCAACTCTTACCGTACGGGCCAAGGTCTGCGACACCGGGAAATACACCTCTCAAAACAGGCCGAGGTGCCTCGACTTGTGGGAAACTTAGTTCAAAACACCACAGAGAAGAGAAATCATTCCCAAAGACAGCCTCCTCTAGAGCTCTCTGGGAAGGTTGACATGCGAGAGAACAGGCTTCCTTGGCTTCTCCGTAAATAAATACGTGCACGTCTTAAGCTGTTGGTTTCTTATTTTGACACGAAAATTATTAAGGTTGACCTAGTGTAAGATACCATCACCTGATCTTTTGTGTGTTCTCAGCCTATATTTAGTGTATTGTGTTCCCTCCATCCCATTCAGGATCTGCGTCTTCTTCTACTGCAATAGCAATGTAATCGAGTTATTTTAGCATATCGTCTGCGTGTTGTCTATGTCCTCCTCTGCTGAAAGTCAGCGTTTCTTTTGTACATTACATGGATGGGCAACCAAGTGTTGAAGTATTCCTGCCCTCGTCAATAACCGAGCTGGTCTTCAGTCAGCATCACTTTAAATCTTTCCATAAATATAGGATAATTTTGATGAATATTATCAAGACATATGACATGAAACATACTGTCTGGAACTGTACACATTTGGTTGCAACTGTCGTATTTGGGTGTGGAACCTAAATAAATTTTTGAAAGTCTGTGTCATACAATGCTTCGTCAGTTGTAGAAGAGCGAATTTCATTTAAATCCCGGCTTGATGAATCCCAGATTTGTTTCCGTTCTTCACTTCTCTTATAGAATTTTCGAATCCATTCTCGACAATTATAACCCTCGTCCACTTCTTCGTCTTTTCCATCGAGTTCATTGTCAATGATTTCCATCGAATGGTTAATAGATAGATTTATTTTCTGTGAGTGGAAATATTAAAAAGTAAATAAACAAATAAATATAATTAATTAACACTAACATAAGCATAAAATAAATACAGGAAAGTGAATAAAAAATAGTTTTAATAAATTATTTGCACTTGTCACTTCACTGCACGGCTTTATATATTAAGCTAAATCCCAAAAACCATACCCTTATTAAATATTATTTTAATTATAACTTTACAATTCTTATTAATCTTACATTTAACCCCTATCATATAAGATTAATCTTCTCTTGAATTGTGCCATACTCTGTGGTCTCACCTCAGCGCAGTTGCAGGCAGGCTGTTACAATCCCGAATGGTTCTCTTTAGAAATGAAAATTTTCCGATAACAGTTCGCCGATTCTTCTTCCTAATTTTCCCGAATTATCCCCTTTACATATGTAAGTGGGAGTTAAAAGATAACTGTTTAAGTTTCTCCTGGCCGACTCGTTTTTATATGCCCTGAATAATGCACAAAGTATAGCCAATTTCCGTCTATTTGACAAAGATTCTAAATTATTTTCTGTTAGTTTACCATTCAATTTCAACGCATATTTTTTAATTTTATCCATTGACCGAGTGTTTTGAATCCTATCCGGTTCGAACAAGCTGCTCCATACTCAAGGATTGTACTCGTGCACTCGTCATATTACTTCCACTTTACCAGATATTCACCTTCCTATATTTTAAATGAATTTTATGTCGAAGTGATGGGAATAATAACCACATTCATTACTGTATTATATAATTCGACTTCCACGTATTACTCAACTACTCAATTGATCCATAAATTTATCACAGAGACTATTTGACCTTTATTCATCAGATTTCTCAAACTTATCAAATCCAAACAACGTGCTATAGCTTTTTTACGTACTTCTCTCTTATTTCAATCGCATAATGCCACCTGCCATACATTCTCTCCCGTTTAGATGTAATATATGATAACCCAAAATATCGTTCTCACGGGTTCAACAATTGAGCCGATACGCTTTCCCTCCAATAGTAAAGAGAAATATTGTGAGAACTATTTGTCAATGGACACACTCATACACTTAAGAGCATTCTCAATCACTTTCTGCGTTCTGTCGATATTTTGTAATGCCCGCTATTTTCTAAACACTGACATAGAATAGAATGCACCATTTTGTATTATCTATTTATGGAATTATAAGAATAATAATTATGAAATCAAATGTGAAATTTAGTCCAGTCCGAAAATGTAATTGTTATTAGTATATTCTTCTTAAGTAGATGTTGACAGCATAAGAAATGCAAAGTTAACTCGTAACATGAGATTAAAAAGCATAGAGTTTAAACATATATTCAAAATGATTCTACATTCCAATACCTTTTTCTTTAGCATTAAATAAGACAATACAGCGATTAGAGATATCATTATTGTAATACGAAAAATATCGGTGCGCTAGAGATTTCAAATGCTGCACTATAAGCAGCTTTCGAGAATTTTTAGAATTAACTATTAAATCCAAAAAAAAATATTTAAAATATATACATTAAGAACATAATTAAATTTCCTACGGCTGAATGTTTCGATTAATAAATTAGTCTTTTTCTCGAGAAAAGTTTGCTTTATAATCAGTGATCATATTTTCGTTAATGACGCAGTAATGATATTTTTTTTAATTTTCTGGGAGTCTTTCTGGACGTTCAGTTGGTATCGTCCAAGGAATAAAACGTCACACTGTTTCTCGGTTAATGACTTGCGGTTTTTGTCGGATTCTATTAATAATTTTAATATAGGCCTCCGTGCCCATTCTTTTTCTATAATATTGGGATAATTATCTATCACTATTTAAAATAACGTAAGTTTGCAAAAACTTCACTGACTCAACTGTGTTTTATAAATACTGATTTTTAGCTTTCATTTATTAAATTTAAATTTATAATCCTGAAATAATTACTGTTGCTTACTGTCTCTTAGTAAATATTGTATTTCAAATTGTCCGCTGTGTAACTATTACCCTTTCCGTGAACTATCTTTTCCGTCTCCCTAACTGTCTCTCATACTGACACGTACAATGTGCTCACATAAAGTTTTAAAAACTTCGCTCACAGTGTTATACTTTCTGGAAAGGAACCAACAGTTTTATTTCCCTTTTTATTTAGTCACCATCTACCACTAGTTTCATCCCTCAAAACTTTAAGGGATTAAACGTAGTTTCTCTGTGTACAAAAATAATTTTGAAGTCAAAAAACTCAAATAGAATACCACCACATTAGTTACATGTGATCGATCAAAATTGCCAAGAAATACTGCCAGAGCTTCCACAGTAGAAAAGTGTTCCATACCAAATGTCGCTATAGCCGAAAATAATGTCACACAATTGCTATATTCAGACATACAACTATTTTAAATTTTTATAAAAACAAAATCATTTTTTCAAAACGTAAATAAAAATATATTTTTTTAATCATCCAATTAGGTCTGTACAAACGATGGACAAAGAAAGTTCACATTCGTTCTGATACCTAATAAATAAAACAGAGTGAAAAAATTTACGTCTGATAGAAAATAATGAATAAGAACTCTAGGCTCTTCTTGGCACCTGACGAAAGGAACAAGGATCTCAATAAAACAGAGTGTTTGTATATATGTATATCCCGCATACAAATAAACAAGCGTGAAGAAAATAGATCCAAATTTCGTACACGTGTTCATTGCGACCAGGAAACAAACACTGTTCGGTTGGGACACGCCTATAAGCCCCAGAAGCGGGGATTGACAGGGAGACGGGGGTTGAAATATTAAATCATGCTAAAACGGCCGATATTTAAATCAGATAAATATGAAAAAGATTGATAGTGTTTCTACTAATGTATAATTTCAACCCCTTACAACATGGGAAAGAAGCACCATTACGGTTGTGGTAGAGGGGCGTTACAATAAAATAACGCGAAAACAGCCTAGATACGAGTCAAATCGGGGTTATGGATGTCCGTGAAATATTTATGACAATTTGGTCAACGCAGGGGTGGTAGGAGCTGGACGTGGATAAAACAGGCCTAAAATTTCTCTATATATTCTCTGTGTACAATTTAAACCCCTTTAGAGCTTGGGGGTGGAGCACCCTTAAGGGTAGGGGTGGAGCGGAATTTTATGTACAAAAATAACACAAAAACAATCGAATCCGGGGTTATGGATGTCACTGAATTTAATTATAACATTCAACTTACCGTTTAATTCCCCCATGCGGCGGGGGGGGGGGCTGGGGTGGAAATTTTCAAACATGATAAACGGTCGATATTTGCGTAGAATAAATATTTGTCGGGTTCAATGACATAGACAGTGTTTCTACCGATATTTTTTTATTGCAATTTAACGTCGCATTAACCTTTTGGTCATTAGCGACTTACATCTGTTAAGTTCTACATTTGTATACCATTTAAATTACTTTATACAACTCAGTTTTCATCGTAAAGACTATGAGGTTGTTTATTTCTGCTGATGGGTTGCAAATCTCCATCATTGAATGGGCGGCTATGGTTGATCTTCTTATTCGCTATTTTTGAGGCAGTGAAAGAGGACATGAGGAATTGTTGTTGGCTCCTTGCATGAGCTGCATACCGGCTGCGGAGATCTGGAAATCAAGAATGAGTGAGTGAAAGTGGAGTGCAATGTTCTTATCCTGGCTACAACAACCTGTTGCCTTCGAGATAGTTCTTTCGGGTGTGATATTTCTCTGATGCTGCTGACATTTCTGAAGATGACTCCGCATTCCTCAAGTTCCTTGTAGAGCCCTACTCTGCAGTCTCTGCTGGTGCAGACTGGCAGGTTGCTGGATCTTCCTTGATGATCAGCTTCCATCTTCGCTAGGAGATCTGCCCTGTCGTGTCCTATTATGCCCTTATGCGCCGGTAGCCAGGCTATAGTGATCCGGTTTCCTTTTTCTTGTATTTTCAATATATTCTCTCTAATTCGATTTAGTTGGTGTATAATTTCAATCTCTTTCGGAATGGGAAGGTAGCAGGTATAGGGGTGCGGGTGGATGAGCGTTACATAAAAATAATGCAAAAACAACCGAGATTCGAGTCAAATCCGCGTTTATGGTTATCTCTGATTTTAATAATTACATTCAACATTTTTAACCCTCAGTAACGAGGGTAGTAATTTTCGAACATGTTTATACGGCCGATATAATCGTCGAAAGAAACTTTTTCCGTGTCAATGAGTTCAACCCCTTTCGCAATGGCAACGGGACATGGGCCCATAGGGATCGAGGTGCGTTACATAATAATAACGCAAAAGCAACCGAAATTGGAGGCAAATCGGGGGTTATGGATACATAACAACCTGGGAAACGTCGGGCACCCAGCTAGCGAATAGAATAAATGTCTAATTCGACGTATAACGAAATACGTTGTATTATAAAATTTTCAGATGGATAGAAATTACCTTACATCCAATATTAAAGAAAGGGAGACGTAAACAGTGGAGTATAAAGCTGACTCTGAAGTAATTACTAACTTGTTTTTAATGAATTTATTATTGATAAAGGAAGCCCATATTCAAAACGGGAAATGATATGAAACGAATGTTTCATTGTTTTTAATAAATGTCTATCTCCGTGCAGTACCGCTTTTTCAATTTACTTAATTGTTTCCTGGAATCACTTTTCATGTGTATTTTCACTACCTTCTCGATAGATTATTTCCGCAAACATTGTTCATTTTTTACATTTCTATCGTCACAAAAATGAAATTGTGTCTGTTTACACGTTGGGAAAAGTGGGCTCCGAGGAGCAAAATAAGCAAGTACGGCAGTAAAGAACTCAAGAACAGTGTCGACCGGGATCCAAAATATGCAAGCTAGCGGCCGGGGACGTTGTTAGCAGCTGTCGACTTGGGCTTATCGATTTCGCCTCGCCGCGAGAGTACTTAGTCAATTTCGTCTCCGCCCATTCCCCTCGTGGGCGAAATAGGCTTACGCTCTAACCCATCTCCCTCAACAGTTATGCCACACAAGCACAACAACACGAACTATAATCGTGATTGGAAATAAAACTGATACGTTGCTCATGTGGCATTATTGTAATAAAAGTCTTAATAACAACCACCTTCACGCATGTAGCTAATTTTAGGGTGTATTTTGGCAAATAAGAACGAATAATTGTTGGGAGAAAATTAACACGGAGAGAGGAAACCGGACCGACGTTTCGATCGGTGAATAACTATATTCGTCTTCAGGAAATAAAGAGAACCTAGGGAAACAGTGTTTATTTTGTATCAACAATTAATAAAGACATTTACTGGATGGAGCCCAGTGTCTTTTTCCTAACGGTCCATTATACCATTATATATACTTTCGGAAAAAAAATTAACAGTATCGCGAACAATTAGTTTAAAATAACTTTCTCATCCCACACCAAAAGATATGAAAACAGAATAAACCGGTAAGAAAATGGCCATAGATTTTTAGCGATGTTTCAGTACTACGTAAGAAAAGTAATCACTAATGAATAAAAATTATATAAAACATTGTATCCAAAACTCACAATCTAGTTTTAGTGCACCCGAACTATGGAATTTGCCGATACCAACAGAGTATTTTGGACACTACTTCTTGTCCCTTCTTCCACATTGCTGCCATATATGGAACCCCGATTTTTGTTTCATATTTACAATAAAACCTTTTCTTGATATAAAATTATGGCGGTAATTGTTTTAGAAAAACATAAACATTGATTATATTGTTTTTAATCAATTAGGAGACATTTCAAGGCTGTACTCACAATTTTGATTAAATTAACTATTTATAGACAGAAGGGCAGTCAAAATTAATTTTAAAAGTTATACTTCATTCATATTAAAGACGTTAAAAGGCTGGTAAAATATTACTTGTTGAGTAAAACCATATTTTCAATCCTCATAAATTTAGCTTCCAAGGATATATCATATTACTATAAAAAAACTTTCGGCCATTATTTGTAAGAATAAAAAAAATAATGAAATAAGGAATTACTCTTCTGTCATTATCAATTACATATTTTTGGCACTGGAAATATGAGAACAACCAGTGTTTTGGTGATTTCAAATAGGAACTTCATAAAAGATTCTACTGGAGTTTCCTAGAATTACCATTCGAGATCTTTCTAGACTGTGTTTGATTCCGGTGAGTGTTCTTTACATTCGGAGGACGTTAATTATGTATCTTACTACGGCGTTTCTAACGTATTTATTTATATATATAAACCGGAAAATGAATTACTACGACTCTAATCTCTAATTTTCGTACCGAACACTTATGCCAAGTTATGTGAACATAACTGACATGGTAATTGTCCTCATTCAAGTCAAAATACGTGGAATCGACACCAATCTCAGGCGATTTAGGATTAATTTTGTGTAACCCCCTTCCATCCGACCTCTAGGCGCTTAACTTCACTGTAACCCTTAGGCTGAATGTCAACCTTAAACGCAAGCACTCATGATCCTGGCTTCACTCCGGTGTTTTGAATTGTTTTTATGTCTCCATCTTCCATTCCCGTCCCTTGATTTTTTACTCTCCCGTGCCGTTAGAATTTGAAATAACGCTTAAACTACATCGCAGCGATCCCTAAAGTATTTATATCGAACGTTTTTGTATTTAAAGTCAGACCAGTTCACCCTCACCGCTATCGGTGCTAGGGTTGTTTTATCCCCACAGTGTTTTATCAGGAACATAAATAATAATATGTGTATCATGTTGTGTTGATATTGTTCAATGCATTTAAATTTATGTTTGCGGAATATACATAAACATATACATCCATTTTTATATTTTAGACTATTTGAGTGCTCACCGATAGGAATGATATATTGTTATATTATTCTTAGATCGGAAATAAATTATTTCGATGCTAAAGTCTTAGCCATTCCGAAAATTTTTTAATTACTCATGATTTTAGCGACACTGTTTATCACAACGACACCGAATAATTCTATTTAAATATTGGCAGTTTGGACTATTTTTCGTTACTCACGCCCGTACATCTATGCTAATGGAGACTGAACTCAGCGAGCATGGTGAATTTCGTTAATTAAACTTAGCGACGCAAAAATCCGGAATGCTGCGCCTGTCGTTTTGGTATTTTATGACACCCCCACCACTAAGGACCCTGCCATTCCTTCCATTTAGTGTGACGCTATTAATCTCAGCGATCCCGAAAATTCACGATATTTTTAAATTTCACCCTATATGAGTTCTAGGAGTGTGTTTAATCCGAACTGAGATATTCCATTTATTTATTTAATAGTAAAAAGTTTATTTAATAATAAATAGTTTCAATAGAGTTGTTAAAGTTTTTGAAAGTTTTATTAACGTAGGGTTGTTCCGCGACGTTTCTACATCTATCACTTTTATCACCACTTGAAGATGATGGCATTGACCGCATTTTAACTATAGTAGAACAACACCGTTTTCTTGTGATTGTAATCTCGAGAACACCTTCTTAACGACATCCCCAGGGAAATTCTTCGTGGATAACAGGAATCCTGTGGTAACTGTTCTTTGCTGTCCCAGGTAGAACGTTCCCCTTTGGGGAAGACTTTATTTCTGTCTGCATTTGAACTTAGGTTTACACAAGCCGAGGCACCTTGGTCTGTTTTGAAAAGGAACGGGGTTACAGACTTTTGGCATATGGTAAGAGTTGGCCTCTATTTCTATTGGAATAGTCGGCCAGCTGCCTCCCAGCTGGTCGAGGCACGGAGAATGAAATACTGCGTCCCCTCAACAAACCCAACGGAACGGCGTGAGAAAAGTACTAAGCACCCGACCTACCTGATGCAGGTCCTGCATCACTTTTATTCTTAAAATACAGCCTGGATTCAATACTTGCAGCGGCTTTCTGTAAACGCTTATCACATCTGAAAAAGTATATTGTAGTTATAAGAATTTGTTGGCAGTTGAATTATTTAAAAATTAAATATATTATAGCCACACAATTTCACGAAAGCGTCTCAATCCTTGACGAGCCTGGGGAAAGAATGACCATGTAAAACCCTGAACTTCAGAGATGTGGTTTTTTCTCCGGATAGTGGAATCGAAATAATTTGTACATATTCATGTAAATATTTTCCTTTCTTCAAATTAATAGTTACTAATAAATATCCTCAATCATCTCTTCGATTTTAAAAGTTTAATCCCATTCCACTGCACTCAAATGTTCTGTAGTGAAACGGCTCGTCGTTGATCTAACTCATCGCCTGACAAACATCCATCCTTAGAATTGAAACTCTCTGTGCGTGTTTTCCTTCTGGTATCATCACCACTACCTTTCATTCATATATTGCCGTTTGTATAATATTATAATTATTTAATAATACTTTTTTTTCTGACGTAATATTATTTGTAAGTTCGAAACTATTTGACGTCTGGTTTCTAAGTTGTATGCTGTATCTCTAATCAGCTTCCGTTGGCTTTTTTCCAATAAAACATATTTGTAGAAACTCGGAGGTTGATCTGGCAGCGAAAGCAAAAATCCCGACTTACGGTAGATATGCTCTTGCACTGTGAATATCTATGGAAATCTGGGATGCTCAACAACTGATGTGGCAACAAATGACGTCATTTAAAATAGTATACGAATTATACGGTTCAATACTGCGTGGTTTTGATAAAAGTTTAACTTTAATTAATTATCATTAATTTCCATTTAACACAACTTTAACAGTTTTTTATTTTATTTGAATGTATTATAAATTAAATTAAATTATTCATTATCGTCCTGTAATTAATGAACACACGAACCACATAAAATGCTGAAAATTTTATATTTTTTAATTTAATATTGTGTCACATATTCAAATGGAGATTTTTCTAAAAACGGTAATAACGTGTTTTCTGCACAAAAAATGCAGAAAATTGCATTTTCAGAACGTAATTTTTCTTGGAAAATCTGAAATTCGTGTTCAATGCCAGACATCTTAGTTCCAAATATCTAACCTACCACAAAACTTTGTTTTTTTGAACTAATTATAATTGTCATTGGTAGATTTTTTGAAGAAAAAAACACGTAGAAAAATAATTTATATTCTTCAATTTAATATTGAGCGAACTTTTTAAAGAAATGAATGGTATTTAACAAACAAGATCATATTATCAAATATTGGACTACAACATAACGTTCCCCTATTTGCCATTTTTGAGTATGAAATTAGGGACTATATAGGATATAGTAAAAAAGAACCCCAAATTAAGTTTTCCGACTGTGTACACTACATGTGGTTTCATGGACAAATTCTCAGCAGATTCTGACCGTGATTAAAATAACTACCGGTAAATGGCAACCAAACCCGAAAAATATAGTAAAAAATTCCAAAGGGCTCCCAAAACGGTGGATGGTTTCATATTCATAACAATATTCGAAAACCCTGTGAAGACTGTAGTTTTTTACAACCCAATACTACTATTTGTCAAACGGCCTTCAACTCCATTACACCTCTCAAATACAATGGTAATCGGGAAAACAATATCCGCTGCATCGAGTCGTTCGATTCATAACTGAATATTCTTCACACACATAGCAACCAATCGTTGCTCTTGTTTCTGTGGTAGATGTAATGTGGCTCATTTGAAACGAACCAAAAATTTATTAAAGGAAATATTTCCTAATTTTCTACCGTCTGTTATTAAATGGTCCAGAGTTTCAATAAAATCTCCTGTCAACGCCCAGAGGTATTACCTAATCTCTCCTGAACGTTTTATAAGTCGTAATTGTATCCAGTAGGCAATCCCGCATAACGCAGGAGCCTTCGTGAAATATTGAAACATTTTCCCAAATACATCGATATTTTAATGCTAATTACAATATTAATTGATTATTTTGATTAAGTTAATTTCAAAACATGCGTTAATATGAAGCTCCGGTAGTGCGAAACGAAGCTTAAAATAGAAAATTCTGTGTTTACTTGGGGAGACAAATACATTTAGTCGAAATAGAATGGAATACAATATATCAACAGTAAGTGGCCTAAAGCTATAAATTACTTTAAATCATTGTCGAAGTTCTGCAATAAATTTTTTTCAGTCTATTTATAATAACTGCGTAATGAGCTTCTATTTCAGAACATTTGTTTCTATAATTTATTTTTATCTTAGATCTATTTAAATCAATGTAAAGTGCCGCAGTGAACCTAAGTTTTGTTCTTGTAGAGGATTTTTGCGTCGTCAAATTTTAAACCTTGGTTTAAAGCTTTAAAATCGCTGGAAAGTGCAGTATTACATTTAGAATTAGGTTTTAAACTTAATTTATGATGGCATAACCTGGTTTTTATGCAAGTTGTTGTAAATATTATAGTCAATCTTATAGACTTGGTTATAGTTGTCCTGCAAATTGATTTTATCTTATATACTTCTTAATAATTTTTTTGTATGGATGATAGATTTCGTAGAAAAAACTTTGACGTTAAAATTTTTATGAGTAATATACACATACATACCATTTGATGTATACATGGGTATAATCTATTCCATCTATTAGTTTATTTGACATAGAGGGGATTATTGTCCGTTCTTCGAGAAAACTACTTATTTGGTATAAAGTGATGTTTGTAATTTTGTGAAGCATTTTTTTCCTGTTTATTTCATGAACAAATTCACTAAGTATTTCCAAACCGTTGCACAACTTTATAATGATATATATAAATATATATTCTGAATATTCAGAAAACTTATAATTAAACATCAGTCAATTTTAAGTCAGAAAAAATAATTTATTATGTAAAATTAGACGTTTTATCGCTTATTTTGCGACATCATCAGGTTTAAGTTTAAATGAAAATTTGATAGACAGGTCATCCTATTCTGACTGCCGTGGCTAAAACATTTAAAAAATGACTTGTCTATTAATTTTTTTTCAAACTTGAACCTGATGAGGTCGCAAAATATGCGAAGAAACGTTGATTAATTTTACTTTAATATATTCTTTTTTCTGAATTTAAATTTGCTGATATTTATTTATTAACAACTTTAATTATAATGAGACGTCTCTGCAGCTTAAAACTTTCAGCGCTTCTGGAGCATTTGTCCTAATTTACGATAAAATTACACAAAATTAAGTTAAATTATGCAATAACTAAACCATTTCCAGTGTATTTGTGTCAAAATACGCCTAGAATGGCCTGTGGGAATAATAAGCTGCGCTAAGAGTCCCATTAAGAAGATGTATATGGTTAAGTCCAATTTAATTAGCCGCCAACTAGAATGCCGTAGAAAAAACGCATCGTCTGTATGTTTACGAGGTCTGACGCAAGACAAAACATTATTTCAGATAGTTTTGTTATTATTTCCAATATAGCTTGCAAAAAAATTATAATTTAACTACTATATTAACATATCTGGAACGCTTAAGTCATTTCTGGGATGGGATGAATATAATTTAGAAACAGTTGTTTAACTGCTAAATACTAATTAATTGGACAATTATTAAGTCGTCATAAAAGGGAAAAATTACACATTTAGTAATTACGTGATTTATTGTGTAATGTAACTACCATTAATTAATTTAACACAAGAAATCATTACTTACAATTTTGTTTAACCCACGATTTAAGGCCTTATAGCAGAGACATTAAAATAGAATAAAAACTGACTTTCTAATGAAACGTTTCTCCAGCTTAAAACTTTCAGCGCTTCTGTAGCATTTGTCCTAATTTATGACAATGCTTACCTCCGACGTCCCCCTATTCCAGCTTCGGCCAATGACTCGCGGGCTGATAACTGCTCATCAGCGGCATCGGAGGATCCGTCAGCAGCTCCTTCGTATCCCCACGTACATATACGGGCAATTCCCAGTCACTTATTCCAACTTGGGTGACTGTAATCTTCTTCCAACCATCTCTTCGACGAAGAACTTTTCGCCAACATCTCAATTTTTCCTCACTTCAACCAAGTCTCGTCCAAAGACCATCACAACCTCCCCCTTTCTCTCGATTTCCATTTCCGGGTTTCCCTCCCTACTTCCAGGGCTCAGTCCCGACAAGTTCTCTACCTGCAGCGGCCCAACCACTTTCTCTTGTTCGGAAAACACCACTGAACCATTTTCCTCATACACCTGGCTTTCCCGAGGTGTTCGAAAACACCCGTCGGAGACATGCGTAAAAATGAACAGGCTGCAATTGCTACGTGTTGTTACATTGTACTATGGTTGAACATTACGTACAATAAAAAACAGGCCACATTATTTTTGGTTGTTTCATCTTTATTTAACAACATGAAACCCTTTTAACTCAACCTTTCACCAAATATATCAATCCGTCCAAAACGTAGGTTGCTGGAAGATACTTCATATAGGTGTTTTTTTTTGGGGTCATCATAGCCTCCTTCCACGGTAAGCAATGTATTGAGTTAAGAAAATAATAAAAAAGCACAGTTTGGATATCTGGCAAATACATTAGATACGGAAAGAATTTCATTTCAATTCGACAATTTTCACCATTAAAATTACTCAGGTGACACCCGAGCAATGGCTGAATTTCCATTCTTTCTGGAGCTTTCTCTTTATTTCCTGGCTCAGTAGGGTCGAATAAAGGTGTATACTAGAAGTCATATATTGTGTGGTGAGCTTAAAGTTAAATTAACTATTTGTTGGGCGCCACCTGCAAGAATTGCTCTTGCAGGAAAGGGAAATACAATATTTAATTAATAAAAACAAGAATTCATTTACTCAGAATTTATACAAAACGAAAAGCTTTCCAGCCTGCCAGGGATGCATGTAACCCCCTCCCTTTCTCAAGATTAACCGTGGTTTTCCTCGTGGCAAACCGACGCGATACCCGGAAGCATGGAACGCGACTTACCAGGTCTGCAGCTCGGACAGGGTCGACTCCCGTTGGCGGCTATCTGTCTCATCAGCATTCGCAGAAGACCAGAGACCCACGTGCAAAACCAAAATCTTTCAGGATCAACTCTCCCTGACCACTCTCACCGACGGTCCAAATTCATCTCTCTGTCCACTCTCACCAACGGTCCACCTTCATCTCCTCGTGTTCGCAGACTTCTTTCTCTGCCTCCTCAAAATCCCTCTCTCCTGGTTGGTCCTTGTGCACACGTGGCCCATTTCCATCTATTTTAGGGCCATAGTCTCCCGGTCATCTACCCCTTCCTTGGCCGACCCTGACCTCGCTTGCGGGACTTTCGGATTTTCCAATCCACCCCGCCAATGTCTTGTGTCTGCTGCTCGACCCCGGCAAGCCACATTCCCATGCTTCCAGGCAGTAATTTAGGCAACAGTTATAAAAAAATATTTTGTACAAATCGATAACGAAAAGCGCACCATAATTGTTCCCGGCCGATTTTGCCACCTTCTTCGTCTTTGAGTCTAGTTCACGTTATGGAACACATGATTTACATTTTTATTCTACCTCAGGAGTTCTAGTAGAAACTAGTCATTAAAAATAGTTCCTGAGGAGTTCCGCTTCGATTTAGATAAATGTACTCAGTTTATAGTGTATACTAAGAAGTAATTTTTTACATTACATATCCAAATAGAAATTCCTAATTGAGAAATTAACAAAAAATTTTGGAACAGAATCCGTAGATGGAAGGTATTAATTATATCGCAATTCACTGTGCTTTGAATGTTACTTAATATTCACTCACACACGGTTCCAATGTAGTGTTACGTGCAAAAAAACCACCTCTGTATTTCGAAACGTTTAGTTTCTGATGACTGAATTAATTTGGAACAGAATGAAATATTAGTAAAATTCCAGCAAATTTTCTCTTTTTGTTGTTACATACAGGCATTTTTCGGATCCGTCATACTATATTAAAATAAACTGAATAACAACGTCCTTCAAGTACATAATTTTGAATTATAATACACATCTCTGAACGTACGTTTACATCTGACAGTTGTTGAATGATATTTTATATCAGATAGAATTCGTAGTAATGTAAACAGTAAAGAATTTATTTCAGAGATATATGTTTCTATCAGCTATATGTGTCGACTCATCTATACCAACAGATGTAAACAGTGATTATTATTTCGCCCGACAGATATTGTGGAAGTTTGCTCGTCTACTTTAATCATTATGCAATAAGTGTCGAGTCGAGTATAAACAAAAGCAAACAGGGTTAATAAAGGTGATAATAATGAAAAAGAGTGGTTTAATGCTGAAGTTGAAGAATTAATAAATATATATTTTAGTAAAAGTGAATTATGGAACTTTACTTGTAAATGTTATAAAGACAGAGTGAAAAAACATAATGGCACAAAGAAAATTTCGGAAAAATTTAGTACGACGGCAGAAGAGATTCAGAGAAAAATTCATAACTTAATAAATCCAATTTAACAGCGTATGTTTTTAAAAAATACAGAAGAACAAAATTCGGCCAGGGAACTGATGAATTTAACGTGCCAAAATGGCCGTACTATAATTTTCTGTTATTTCTGTATTTTTCACGTCTCAAAATTCACTCTAGAAAGTTTTTTCTTCGTTTTTGGCATAAGAGTAATTACAGGCCGCGATCAAAGAGAAAAATTAACTGTATATGATATGATAGATACGTACGACACTGGACACATTTTTATGAGTAAACGGGTCGTACATTTATATAAATTTGAGCTTTTTGAGAACTGACATAATATTCATTACATCAATTCCTAATAATTTCTAACAGTATGTAAACAGTCTGTCATATTTTCTCTCTCACACTTGAAATAAATTTCGTTGATAAGTTTTACATGCAATCGTACCATAAGATAAATTACGGTTGAAGAAAGGCTCCTCGGGTTTCCACCGTGTAGTGTTGGTAAACAGAGACGTTTGGACGGTTATCAATGCCATCGTTTCCAAGCTTGTTTTAAAAAATATGTTTTTAAAAACTTTTATCGTTATGTGGTACAGTTTAGTTAAATAATTAAATTATTTACAATAATTCGTAAATAATTCACGTGCTGACTTGAGTATGTGGAGAGTCCAGCGACTTTCCAGCTCCTGCGTTGTTCTGAGGGGTTTGGGATGGAATATGAGATGGGTGTTTGGTGGTTACTGTTACGATTTGGAGAGTTGGGTAGAGAATTAAACAGGTATGTTATTGGCCAGGGAGGTTATATTGTGGTTGGTGGGATGAGGTTATGTCAGGAAGCGGCTGAGTGTTGACGGAGAAGTTTGAGGTCTATTGGGAACTTGTGTTTCATGCGGTGGTTTGGGGGCAGACGTGGACGATGTTCAATTGTCGGAGTTGGATGATTTAGGGTGCTTTTGATTAGAGAGGATATGGGTTTGTTAATTATTCTTTTAATGGTACGTATTTGGATATCTTTGTGGATTGTGGAGTTTCTTAGGAACCATGGAGCATTGGTAATGCAGCGAAGGATTTTGTTTTTGGTAATTTTGAGCTTTTGTGAGTGGTATTTGGCAGTGGTTCCCCATATAACCAGATGGGTTGGATTGGGGAGAGATATATTAGTAGTATAGTATTGATTGAGATTGCGGAATTTTTGTTTTGTAGTGGGTATAGGGTTTTGAACTTAATTTTTGGAATGCGGCTGTTGATATGGACCTGCCACGTTAATTGTCGGTGGCTCTTTCCGTTTTTGAACTAAGGTTCCCACAAGCCGAGGTACTTTTGAGAGGTGTATGTTCCGGGTTCACAGATCTTGGGCATACGGTAAGAGTTGTCCGCTATTCCCATTGGAATAGTCGGCCAGCTGCCTCCTAAACTGGTCGAGGCAAGGAGAAGGGAATGCTGCGTCCCCACAGCAAACTCCTCTCCCGCTATCGGAAGGGCGTGGGACAAGTACACAATGCCCGACCTACCCGATGCAGGTTTTCCTAGGGTTTTCCCTGCATTTCTTTAGGCGAATGCCGGGTAGGATCCTTAAAATATAGCCCGGAGGCCCTAGTTAACCCTTGGCTATCTTCCTCTACCCTTCCACATCCCCCCTTTCAAATCCCTTCCTATGCTATTAAAGGGGAGTTGCCCAATGTGGATCACCCTCATGTAGCCTGTTGCCCTAAATATTTATCTCTATATCTATCTCTATATCTATCTCTATATTTGTCTCTATAACTATCTCTATATCTATTTCTATATATATCTCTATTTCTATATCTATCTCTATATATGTCTCTGTGTCTCTCTATTTCTCTACCTCTCTTTTTTTCTATATATAGCAGTAACTGGTTCGCTTGTTTTGGGGCAAACAACTGCGACGGTACTATGCGGACGCTGTATTTCCGTGATGGAGAATAATCTCTGAGTCTAGCATTCGTGTATGAGTCATAATATTCGTCAGTTCTTGGGCGCCAGGTTATTTTATCAGATGAATAACCAAACTTTAATGATTTTAATAGTTTATTCATCGAAAGATAAAACATAAATTACTCAGGCGCGGTTTTGACCTACACATCACGTGGCTTTAATTACAAATTTGTAGAGCATCTGCTCGCTGCCGACTATATATATATATATATATATATATATATATATATTGTAATGATTAGACTTTATTACCATATATAAAAAAAACTTTATTACATAAAAATACAAAACAAACATAAAAAAATTGATTGGGCACCAGCAGACATATATATATATATATATATATATATCTGCAAAAAAATAACAATAATTACCTGCGGCTTAGTTAATGAAATCCTCCTTCTCTACAAGATAATGTGTGCGGCTCGTTGGGTATTTATAAACAGAGCTTAGTTCCGTACTGTGTAAAAAATCTTTAACGTCTGAAGGCACTTTACATTAATGGTGACCCTTACTTTATCTCGTAGCATCAGCCAACTTTCAGCGGATCACTGGTCTTGTAGCACCCCACGATCTCCTTCTTCGGCCTCCACGCGATGGACGTCCACACTCCAAAACTTTTGTTCGTTACCGCTAGCCAAATTTTGCACCTGTCGCCTCTCTCACTTCACTTTCAGTCCTCTCTTCAGTCTCGCGAGTGCAGAGTATATATCCTTACTCCGCCCTTTCCAAACGATGCAAAAAAAAAGGGACGCGTACCCTCGGCTTCTCAGGGCATCTCCGGCGCACATGCACTTTTAATTCATTTCGCCGAGACCCTCTGAGACCCTCTCAGGCCCGCGGACAAAGGGCGGCCACTTACCGATGTTATTTACTACAATATATATATATATATATAATATATATATATATATAATATATATATATATATATATATATATATATATATATATATATATATATATATATAATATATATATATATATATCGAATTTAGCTTCACTATTATAACTTAAACCTGGTAGATTTTAAAACTTAGTCTGGAATTACTATTTGTGCGTTAACAAACGTAAATATTATGCAATTGTATTTTCACTTCATATTCGCTTTGTTAATTAAAATTGATAAGTTGTGGAGAATAAGTTACCATTTTTCGTAAGAAAATGTGTATTTACACTTATTGTCACCATACGCTTTTAGTGCAAATTTATAATACAAATTTAACGTTAACATTGTAATATTATATTTCGATAGAAAAGCCAGAGAAGCAAGCGCTTTTGGAGCTAAGCGTATGACAGACGGATGTAGCAGTCTCTCTCAAACCTTCAGTGTTTGTATGAAGTTTCCTGCATGAGAATCGCACGGGGTTTGATCTGATAACAGTGGAAGTTGGTTCGTGAGCCGTTCTGAAGTACAAATACATATACAATTGCTTGAAAGCTTTACAAGTGTCGACGAATTACCTCAAATAATTTGCCATAATCTTAAAATAAGCTTGTATAAAATTATGTAAACGTACGTGGAATAACATTAAAATGTGAAATAATTGTACATTTACAACTTCATAGTAATTGGAAGTATATAAAACACATATACTCGTATAAGAACATGTGAAAATTAGGCGCAGGTGATAGAAACTCAATTATTCGAATCGAATACGATGCAAAATCTATAGGGGCGCAAATTTAACTAAATGTATAACGAAACCGCGTACTATAAAAAATACCTCAATGAAATCATTTTAGAAGAAGATTTGTTAAGTCAAACTTGACGAATTATTATATATAAACATAATTTTGCAAAAAGTTGGACTAGAGTTGCGAAAATAATCGATCGTATAGGAAGCCAAACTAAAGACAGTTATGATCTCAAAAAAATAATAATATACGTGACACAGAGAATAGACATTTATTTTATAGGATGCAGACATGAAGATAGACATCCACAATTAAAATTAATAGAGGAAGCTAGTAAAGAAAACACGTATTTGAAAATAACAGAGAATTTATTTCACCTGGAACGCTTGTTTGAAATGAGCAAGAAATAACAACGGTCAAATTATAATAATAAATGAAAATTGCGATTATTTGAGTAAAAACTGTAACTATATTACGGCACAATGTAGCATCAGACTTGCCGTCCTTCCGTCTCGTTCCTCGTAGAATTATTTTTTATTGAAGAAAAATTACCAAAACAATTTTTGTAGTATTTAATTTATTTTTCGAGACATGAAATTACTAAATTACTGCAGGGCGAGGACCTTAATACATCTATGACACTTTTAAAATTACAACACTTGGACCTCCGTCCCCTGATTATTTGAGTAAAAACTGTAACTAGATTACAGTTTTTACTAAAATAATTTTAAAATCATCTACATGGTTTCAACGAAATAGTGACTTAAAAAATAGTAAGGTGAAAATATTCTGCATTATTATTTGCAAATAGGGATATGCCTGTCAAAGATATAAATTAGGCACTTCCAGAATTAATATCATTGTATGTCTGTCGGGGGCAAGATAAAAAATATGTAACAGTTTTATAACGAAAAGTATGTTACCTTTGGAAAAGTCGGCCAGCTGCCTCATAAGGTGGTCGAGGCATGGAGAAGGAAATGCTGCACAGAAAACCCTATCTCTCCATTGGAAAGGCGTGGGATAAATGCTAAATGCCTGACCTACCTGATGCAGGTTTTCTGGAGTTTTTCCTGCATCACTTTTACGCAAATACTGGGTAGGATCCTTAAACCATAATCATAACTATCTTTCTGCATCCCTCCTTTCAAATCCCTTCCAATACTATTAAAGAGGAGTTGCCGCAACGTGGATTACCCTCAAGTAGCGAGTTGTTCTAAAAAGGAAAGAAAATAAAATATATTAGTCCACGTTTACTTTAGAAATTGGTAAATTTTATGATATTTGTATAAATTTCACTACCACAGATAACACAATTAAGCAATGTACATTACTTCCGAAATGTATACATTTTGCTTTTTCTGCTATTCTCAGAAGTTATAAAGAAACACACTCGTTGTATCAAAATGTTTAGTATGATATCAAAAATGAAGTTGAAAACATTTTATGAATAATACGTCCTATATATGTTGTGCAAGTATCAGGTCTTTATTTTTTGCTGTGTTTCAAAATTAATGTAAAGAAAACAAATTAGAAAATAAAAATTAATGTAAATTAAGTTATAGTTGTAAGAAAGTAATATATAGTATTTAACAAAGTATTCTATCAAGGTGTAAAGACCTTGAGTCAATAAAAACTATTGTCAAAAGAAATATAATTAGACACTACTGCCTTGTTTTTATGTTGGGACTCTAATGTAAGCAATATATTTCTTAATGAGTTTTTAAACACCTATTCGTTTTTTTAAAATGAAATAACTGGAGTCAAAAACGTAGTAGGAAATATATAACACAACACAGTTTTTAGCCAACCTCAGAGGTGGTGCAGGTGTCAGCGAGACTACATCCCATAACAGAGGTCCCGGGTTCGAATGCGAACCAGGTCATGGATGTTTGTGTGCGTGAGCGAAATGGTCGTCAAATAAGTGCCCCGATAAAGCAATAGGAGTTCCCATAATGAGTCGCTAATAATCTGAGCTGATGATGAGACTAAATAAATCAATTTAAAAAAAAATTGCAGTTACAGTGGTGAAATTTTATTATGACTTAAGAAAGAGTTTTGGATGATTTGTATTTTTAATATGGAAGTGTAAGGCACGTCCAAGATTCAATAGAATATGGACGAGAAAAATTAGGGCGTTTGATCTGCAATTAATATATTTATTTGTAAATTTTGTATGATTCCTATTAGAGACTCAAATTACAAATGTTTATATAATTTTGTGGTATATGATGTCAGAGAGAAAGACTGGTCTCTACAGTAAGCTAAAAACGGAAGCCTTCTGATTTTTTAATTTTATTTATAGTCACCCTAATTGCTAAGGTCATCAGCTATTTTGTGCACGGTGGATTTTGGCTTTGTCGGTGAACTAATTTCTAGGTATTTTATCTGTATGGAAACGTACACTCTCAACATCCACACCCTAGTCGGAATTTGAACCTGGGACCTCTGTGATGCCAGGCAGAAACTCAGACCACTACACCACAGGACGCATGCAGCCTGTTTTTTGTAGAAAGGATGAAACCATATGATGTTGAGGACGCGTAACGACAAAGTGGATTTTCAAAACAATTGTTTTGTAGTTCTTAAACACAAGGGAAGTTTTCATGGAACATTATTCATTTTAATAAACATTGGGCTTAACTTTCTTTGGATCTCGGCGTACACCTCTCGCAACATCAGATGATTGAATTCATCATTCTACACACCCAATTGACATTTTCGTGAGTGGAATTCTATCGCGATTTATTTAAACGTGCGAGAACAGATCGTAAACGGCGCAGGTGGTTGTTGATCGTTTCCTAGAAAAAACTATGACGTTGTCTAAAAAGCAGAAGCACATCATCCACTTCAAGTGGTGCATCAGGCTGCGCATCATCCATTCGACAGTGGTCAGTGCGTTACACAAACCAAACGCTTCTGTCCTTCTGGTGTAAAAAATGCACTTTTATCTTGATCAGATTCAACTACATCAATTATACAGCAGAAGAAGTACGATAAAAAATCTTTGCTCCAACGTATCGTTGGTCATAGCAAGAAGATAAACATCTTTATTCGTGATCTTGTTAAATCTTCCGAAATTGACGCGGAACGTCAGCTCCCATTCCTCTTCCTCAGAAGGAGAGATCACGTGATGACCAAAGAGTTTGTGATAGATGGATAATTCTCTGTACAAACATTCTATTCACCTTCCCTTGAATTATTCTCCTGGTGATACTCGGCATGCTTTTTTGGCCTGAAGGTTGAACGTTTTCATATATTAATTGGATGTTTTAACTTCATGACCATTTATTTGCTCTTCGTTTCTGTGTCAAATTCCTGGAGTAAGAATTTTTTATGCTGTTCCGTGGTTAGTACGTTGTGAATGTCGAATCCGTTGGTGCTTGATTCAAGTGGTGAGGCTGTAGCGGGATGGCTTTTCTTCCATAGTAGTCAGCCCTTAAAACTCTTAAATAAGATACACTATTAAAATGCTCCCCGCAGATAAAGGGAACACAACTGTCATAATTAACGACACTGACTACATAAGCAAACTTCAGTGCCTCATTAAAGAAGCTACGTACGCCAACAATAAGGCGGAAGGCGGAATCTATCGACTACAAAAACTCATTTCAAGGAAAGTTGTGAACCTTAAACAGAAAAACAACTCGTCGCAACAGATACAGCCTTCCAAAATTTAATTTAAGCACCCAATATTCCACTTCGACCCAACAGTTATTACCCTGCCACCCTCTATCTACTTATATTTACCCTGTTCTCAAACCCCTAATCTGCCATTCACTCTACCCTGAGAAATATGCATTAGAATTCTCACATCCTCAGATATATCCTACGGGTTTATTTGTATCACATCAGAAGCACTTTTCAAGAATGTGCCAGTCGATACTCACCTGTGCAGTTGATACTCACCTGTATCTTGTAATTGCCGATTCTTCTTATTCTGATCGCAGCTCTGTAACAATATACTATTTAATAAATCTGCTCTCTTATATTCTCAAAAATGCACACTTTCAAATTGATGGTCTTTCTATGGGATCCTCTCTCAGTTAGACTTTTACTGTCATCTTCCTATAAATTTCGAGACATGTATGGACATACGGTAAGAGTTGTCCGTTATTTATATTGGAATAGTCGGCCAGCTGCATCCTAAACCGGTAAAGGCACGGCGAGGGGAAATCTGCGACCGCACAGCGACATTACCTGCCATTGGAAGGGCGTGGGACAAGTACCAAATGCTCGACCTACCTGATGTCTGTTTTTCTAGTATTTTACCTGCATCACTTTTAGGCGAATTGCCGGGTAGGATCCTTAAACATAGCCCGGGGGCCCTAATTAACCCTTGTCTACCTTCCACTACCCTTCCGATTCCCCCCTTTCAAATTCCTTTACTATGCTATAAGAGGGGAGTTGCCACTATGTGGATTACCCTATACATAACCTGTCTACACCTAAAATAAATCCTTAAACTATAGCCTGGGGGCTAGTTAACTCTTACCTACCTTCCTCTACACTTCCGCATCCCTACTATCAAATCCCTTCCTATGCTATTAAAGGGGAGTTGCCACCACGAAGCCTATAATTTTTTTTAAAACAATGGTAACAACGCACAGAAAATATGTATTACACTGCGACTACTTGATGTGGTTTAATATAGATGTCATTAAATTGTCAAGCACATAAATAAATACACACACAAAATAATATATACGTCTTTAATAAATGTTCGGTGATTATTAAACTTTTCTTTCCACTTTCTAATACAAAGACAATTATTCAAATACGACAACTGTTATTCACTGTAAATATATATTCTGACTTTTTAGAAAACTAATAAATAAATAAAACATCAGCCAATTTTAAGTCAGAAATAGGAAGTTATACATGTAAAATTAAACAACGTTTTGCCATTTATTTTGCGATCTCAACAGGTTCAAGTTTTAAAAGTTTTTTTGATAGGCAGGTCATTCATTCTTTGCTGGCCGCTATGGCCGAAATGTTTTCTGGGCAACAAAAGAAGCTAAATTTTGTTTTGCTATATATATATATAGACACAATGTTGGCTTCGAGAAGAAAATATCTCAAAGTCTATCCGAAAGATAATTGGAGTACAAGAACAGCTAAACAATTATATCAATATAAATATAAGAATAAAAAAGCAGTCAGCAGAGAATGATGACATATCAATTTTTTTAAAAAAAACTTGACCGTGATGAGGTCGGAAAATTAGTAACGAAATGTAGTTTAACTTTACAACTTAATAAATTATTTTATCTGACTTAAAATAGTCTGATGTATGTTTTTGTTGTTATTCACTCTAGTTTACGTGGGTTAACAATGCTCAAGAAAGTTGTCGCTTTGTTCTTGCTACTAACCTAATCTTATAAATAAAAAAGAGTGTATGTATGTTTGTATGTTTGTTTGTATGTTTGTTTGTATGTTTGTTTGTTTGTATGATTGTATATTTGTATGTTCGTTATACAAATCTACACCGTTAGAGCAAATTTCACCAAATTTCGTACACGTGTTCTTTACGACCAGGAAACAAACACTGTCGGGGTGAGACATGTCTACCACCCCCAGAAGCGAGGGTGCACGGGGGTTGAAATATTTAAACATGCTAAAAAAGCCGATATTTTAGTCGGATAATAATTTTTAGGGGTCCAAGATATTGATGGTGTTTCTACCGATGTTTTCTGAATATAATTTTCATCCCCTACACCCTGGGAAAAGGGCACCCTTAGAGTTTGGGGTGGAGAATACAAATCTATACCGGTGGATCAAATTTCACCAAATTTCGTACACGTGTTCTTTGCGACCAGGAAAACAACACTGTCGGGGTGAGACGCGCCTACCACCCCCAGAAGCGGGGGTGGACGGGGGTGGAAATATTTGAACATGCTAAAACAGTCGTTATTTCAGTCGGATAAATATTTTTAGGGGTCAAAGGTATTTATAGTCTTTCCACTAATGATATCTGAATATAATTTTCAACCTCTACACCCTGGGGAAAGAGCACCCCTAGCGTTTGGGGTGGAGAGTACAAATATACACCGCTGGAGCAAATTTCACCAAATTTCGTACACGTGTTCTTTACGACCAGGAAACAAACACCGTCGGGGTGAGACGCGTCTACCAACCCCAGAAGCGGGGGTGGACGGGGGTGAAATACTTAAACATGCTAAAACAGCAGGTATTAGATTTGGATAAATATTTTCGGGGTCAAAGATATTGATTGTGTTTCTACCGATGTTATCTGAATATAATATTCATCTCCTACGCCCTGGGAAAAGGACAGCCTTAGGGTTTGGGGTGGAGTTGCTTTACAGAAAAATAACGCGAATACAACCGAGTTTGGAGTCAAATCGAAGGTTATGGATGTCAGTGAGTTTACTTCGGATAAATATTTTTAATTGCCCATTTAACCCGAAAGGGTGGGGGTTGGAAGGGAAGATAAATAGTCAGTTCTTGCGCGTTCTTGGAGGAGAATTACGTGAATACTATTTCAACGGGTGTTGTTGAAAATATAAATCCCTTTAGACATTAGTGGTGAGCTTGCTTAGGGCTGGGGGTGAGAATTGTCTATTATTCTAAAACTGCCAAAATGTTATGTGTTTATGGGTAAACTAGATTGATAGTGTTTCTACCAATGTGATAGGAGTAAAAATTCAACCCTTTCCACCACGGGAAAGTAGCAGATTTAGGGGTGGTGTTGTTCATACTATTTTAATCGATGTTGTTTCCATTAATAACGACGTTTAGTCAAAAATAAAAGTGTTTCAGAACCATTGCTTTTTATACTCTTTTAAAAAGCTTTTATATCTTATAAATAAAAAAGAGTGTATGTATGTTTGTTTGTATGTTTTTTTTTTTATATTTGTATGTTAGTTATACAAATCTACACCGGTAGAGCAAATTTCACCAAATTTCGTACACGTGTTCTTTACGACCAGGAAACAAACACTGTCGGGGCGAGACATGTCTACCACCCCCAGAAGCGGGGTTGCACGGTGGTTGAAATATTTAAACATGCTAAAACAGCCGATATTTTAGTCGGATAATAATTTTTAGGGGTCCAAGATATTGATGGTGTTTCTACAGATGTTTTCTGAATATAATTCTCATCCTTTACACCCTGGGGAAAGAGCACCCCTAGCGTTTGGGGTGGAGAGTACAAATATACACCGCTGGAGCAAATTTCACCACATTTCGTACACGGGTTCTTTGCGACCAGGAAAACAACACTGTCGGAGTGAGACGCGCCTACCACCCCCAGAAGCGGGGGTGGACGGGGGTGGAAATATTTGAACATGCTAAAACAGTCGATATTTCAGTCGGACAAATATGTTTTGGGGTCAAAGATATTTATAGTGTTTCCACTGATGATATCTGAATATAATTTTCAACCTCTACACCCTGGGGAAAGAGCACCCCTAGCGTTTGGGGTGGAGAATACAAATCTATACCGGTGGATCAAATTTCACCAAATTTCGTACACGTGTTCTTTGCGACCAGGAAACAAACACTGTCGGGGTGAGACGCGTCTACCACCTCCAGAATCGGGGGCGGACGGGGGTTGAAATATTTAAACATGCTAAAACAGTCGATATTTCAGTCGGATAAATATTTTTAGGGGTCACAGATATTGATAGTGTTTCTACCGACTGTTGGGGTGAGACGCGTCTACCATCCCCAGAAGCGGGTCGGGATTATCAGTAGAGCATTTTTAGGTGTTGGGTGGAGGAAAGCTGCAATAAAATAACGCGAATACAACCGAGATTGGAGTAAAATCCAAGGTTATGGATGTTGTCCAGTTCAATTATAGCATCAAATTTCCCATTTAGCCCCGAGAGGCGGGAGTGGATGGGATGGAAATTTTCTAACATATTAAATCATCGATATTAGCGTGGAATAAATAAATGCCGGGACCATTGACGTTGATAGTATTTCTACCGATGTTGTTTGTAGGCATGATAGGGGTGGGGCTGGAGGGGATTTCCTTGAAAACAACGGGAAAACAACCGAGATTCGAGTCAAATCGAAGGTAATGGATGTCCCTGAATTTATTTATGACAATCTGGACAACGCGCGGGTATCGGCTGGGTTGGGATGAGTTGACCGGCTGTGTTTTGCGTCGATTAAATATATTTCGGGATGAATTACATTAATAAAATTTCCCTACATGTTCTCTGTGTATAATTTCAACCCCTTTCGGACTCATAAGGGTGTACATTTAAGGATGGGCGTGAAGTAGCATTACATAAAAAGAAACCAGAAACTATCGGGATTGTCACTGAGTTTAATTAATTTCCTTAAAATTAACGGGAAAACAACCGAGATTCGAGTCAAATCGAAGGTAATGGATGTCCCTGAATTTATGACAATCTGGACAACGCGCGGGTATCGGCTGGGTTGGGATGAGTTGACCGGCTGTTTTTTGCGTCGATTAAATATATTTCGGGATGAATTAGATTAATAAAATTTCCCTACATGTTCTCTGTGAATAATTTCAACCCCTTTCGGACTCATAAGGGTGCACCCTTAAGGGTGGGCGTGAAGTAGCATTACATAAAAAGAAACCAGAAACTATCGGGATTGTCACTGATTTTAATTATGACATTAAACTTGACCGTTTAAGTCCCCGAAGCGGGAGTGGTCGGGGGTGAAAAATTTCAAACATGTTAAACGGTCGATAATTATTTCCTGGGGTTAATTACTTTGAAAGTATTTATACCGATGTTGTTTGTGTATAATTTAACCCCTGTGAGGGGAGCAAGCTTAGGGGTGGGGTGGAGGTACGTTAAATAAAATCCCGCAAAAACAATCGAGATTCGAATCAATTCAGAGACTATGAATGTCGCTGAATCTAATTGTGACAACCTGGGAAACGCGACGGGTTTGGGAGGTGTTGGGCGGGGGAATAAATTTTCAGACAATGTAATCGGCCGATTTTTGCGTGGAATACATTGTTTTTCATTATCGCATATTTGTGGGGGTGGTCATCTTCTAACATGTAAAAACTGGCGATATATTTAGTCAATGACTTCATCCCCCTTCGTCATGGGAGATGAGCACATTTAGGGATAGGGTTCGAGGAGCTTTACATAAAAATAGCGCAAAAGTAACCAAAATTGGAGTCTTATGGATGGTTATAGATAAATGACATCTCGGGCAACGCCGGGCACCCAGCTAGTATGTATATAAAAATACAGACATTCTTTAGTTTCCCGCTGTCCTGCTGTCTGCGATCGGCTGGACGTGAATTGGCAGCATGGCTTTACAGTGTGGTATCTGAGAATGACGTCATCAGCCGTCACGCCGTGCACCCAATGACACCAATATTGGCGTGAAATGAAATTCAAACAAAAAATATTAATTAATACACATGCCATAAATAAAATAAGATAAACAGTTATATGTTACGTGTATTGGATAACCTCACAATGTTTTAAAATTAACCTCAGTTTCTTGTGTTCTAAACAAATGTAAAGTGCAACTGTTTTTACGAGGGTGGTTCTGAAAACCTCAACGTGAAGATGGCAGCACTAGTAAATAAAAGCTATTGAATTTCGTTGTTCATCTTTTGACGGTAACTCACCAAAGTTTCAGCCGTTTTGGACGCGCAGTTATTATGTAACAGTTGTTTGAGTGAGTTGATGTGAGTGTTCTTGTGAAAATGGAGAAAATCGAGTATCGAGCTGTTATTAAATATTTGGTTTTGAAAGACAATACGCCTACACAAATCAAAGATGAGTTGGATTCTATGTATGAGGACACTGCACCATCATTTACCACAGTGAAATTTTGGGCAGCTGAATTTAAACGTGGCCGTAAGAGCTTGGGAGACGATGAACGTTGGGGACGTCCAAAAAATGCAACTACCGACGAAAACATCACCAAAATTCACCAAATGGTGCTACACGAATTAAAGTGAGAGAGATAGTAGCGGTCATGAACATGTCAAAATAACGTGTTTGTCACATATTAAATCAACATTTAGGCATGAGAAAGCTGTCCGCGCGTTGGGTGCCGCGTAGACCAAAAACGTGTTCGAATGAACATTTCCAACGTTCTGGTGGCGTAATTTGTGGTGGCCGCGAGGGCTGTTTTAAACTCAAGTCCCGAGCGTAGCTCTTGCCTTTGTTTCCCTTTTAAACAAGTTTAAGTTGTTTGCCTAATTGTAATGTTCAGGCCCAGGCGAGCCCTAAATTTAACCTAATGCGTTAATCCTAATTTATCCTAACTATACTATTACCTAAAACCTAGGTTTTCTATTCCTAAAAGCACTATCGGTAGTTGAAATTATTCTAATATTATCGTATTGTGATATCCTAGCCCTATCAAAAAAAATTTAATCTTATCCGCTAAATGTTTTTTAATCGAATCTAACCCTAGCATATTATGTATATCTAACATTTTTGTATATCTAATGCACCTATTTTGCACCGCCTGAGCCTGATCAATGTTGGATTTGGCCGCTAGCTCTGTTGGCGAAGTTTAGGCTCAATAAATCCGAATTTTGGCGCCGATTAATTACTGTTGGCGAAACTTGGATACATCAGTATACGCCCGAAACAAAAATAGAGTCCAAACAGTGGACTGCAAAGCGGGAACCGGCTCCAAAAAAAGCAAAAACTGTTTTGTCACTAGGAAAGTGATGGCGACTGTTTTTTGAGATAGTCATGGAGTTATTTTAATCGATTATCTTCAAAAAGGAAAAACCATTACAGGAGCATACTACGCATCATCACTTGACAAGCTGAAGGCAGAACTTGCGGAAAAACGACCACATTTGCAGAAAAAGAAAATCCTGTTTCACCAAGACAACGCACCGTCTCACACCTCCGAGGTTGTCATGGCGAAAATCCTTGAATTACGGTTTGAACTGCTTGACCATCCGCCTTACTCACCAGATCTAGCCCCAAGCGACTTCTTCTTGTTCCCTCATCTAAAAATTGCGCTCGGAGGACAGAGATTTTCGTCAAATGAAGAGGCAATCACCTTCGTAAGCACTTATTTTGCCCGGATAACGCCGAGTACTTTTTGGACGGGTTACAGAGATGGGAGCATCGCTGGGAGAAGTGTGTAAAGTTACAAGGAGACTATGTTGAAAAATAAAAATAAAAATTTCAAAAAAAATATATTCCATCATTGTTGGGTCGCAAACTTTTCAGACCACCCTCGTAATTAATATTTGATTATCTTCGCTTTTACAACGACCACAGTAATACAATTAAGTTTACTTTACAAGTTGTTTAGTTATTTATTCCTTTGTTTAGCCGCTATTATATTCCAATTCTCTTTCGGGATAGACTATGAGATCTTTCCTTCTCGTGTGTCTCGTAACGATATACAGTTATAAAGAAACACACTCGTTGTATCGAAATGTTTAGTATGATAATTGATAGAAAAATGAAGTTGAAAACATTTTATGAATATTACGTCCTATATAATATATAATTTAATATTAATAATGAATATTCGCTTTAAGAACGTTGAAATAATACATTACGCGTTCGCGTTCTAAGATGATATTCTTTCGAAATAGAAATTAATTTAGGTTTAAATGGAATAAAATGGTGGCTCAAATGTCACGACAGAACAGAAATTAAATGTCTGTCGTACATGGGTCATAATTAGCGTAGACTGTTTTTTTTTCTTCGGAGGAGTAAATTTAAAATCTCAATCTCCCCTTTAAATGTGACCAAATAACACACTCGGTGACTTGATTTCTAATTCTGTGACTATTCTGACTCTGGATTCCATGGTCACCTCTTAACCCACATTTTCCACGTAAACTCCAAGAGATTTTGTGTACCAAATCCTTACGAGAATTTTTCATGCCGTGTTTCAGCTCCGAGCGGGAAAAAAATCTATTGTGTGAATGTCAAAACGGTCACACCCTTCCCGAATGGCCTACCCCATGAATAATTTATATTTTTAAAAGTTTTCATGTGTGTTCTCACATTTATAGCATGAACATTAAGTGTAAGCATATCCGGTATTTGCCTAAAATTGATGCTTGACAAACCCTACAAAAGCTGTATCAGGTACTTGTCCCACGCCCTTACGATGGCGGGAGAGGAGTTTGCTGTGGGGTCGCAGTATTGCCTTCTCCGTACCTCGGCCAATTTAGGAGGCAGTTGGCCGACTGTTCCAGCGGGAACAGTGACACAACTCTTACCGTATGCCCAAGGTCTGTGACCCCGGATCATACACCTCTCAAAACAGGCTGAGTAGATTTCAATTGAATTAAAAGTACAATCAAATCCTACAACACTGCAGCAGTTAATAACAGTTGTATAAACTACGTTTGGCGAATTATATGTATTGAAATATTAAGGTTTGCTTGAATAAATACAGAAATTGGTATGTTAGCATTGAATGGAATGCGGCACGTAAATAGTTTATACGAAACCAGAAACATTTAGATTGACAGTTAATTGTACTTAATGCAAAGTATTTATAAAAATTTGATAAATTTAAGAAATGCCCTATAATTTTGGTTATCATTTTAATTAAGTTTTATTGAGATCAATTGGTTTTATCGGAACCTTTTGCAGTTAAGCAAAATGTGATACTGGGAATCAAGTTAATTCAGAAGTGCATTTCATCTTATACAAATTTGGTAAGAGCCTTTTAAATAATATACGTATTGTAATAATCAACGGGTTGGGTATAATTGAATAAAAGAATTAATAAAATTTAATTAAATACAAATTTTTATTTTCACTTTGTGGCATCTAACTCAAAAACAATTACAATTAAAAATATTATTTTCTCAGGGCCTTTACTGGGTTTGATAATGAATACAACAAATTAATTTTAAAATATTATTAACAAACAGTTCACATTTACCTAGCAATATGTCGATAGAAAGAAATTAAAAAGAAAATAAATTAACTTTGATTGACAATTAAAAGAGAACGAAATCTGACGCTATCCTTTAATTACGTTTACAATTAATCATTAGTTTGATTATGTTACTTACTTCATTCCAGCTGGTACCAGCATTCCTTTTGGTTTCGGAAGTACACTATTGCAAACTTATACACTGATTCTAGAAGTCAACATACATTTTACGCTATTGAAGTCAAAATTCAAAGGCTCACAGGAACTCGGATGGTCCTCCTGAATGTCAGATATCTGATGTCTGCTCGCCTTATACGAATCCTATGATTCGTAGATTTGTTAGTCTTTTACCGCTTTGGACTTAAACTGCAACTTTACTATTTCGGCTGGCTATAGACGTAAACTGCTGACTTCCTTTCCTGGCTGGCTGTAGACGTAAACTGCTTTTACTTAGCGATATTTACGATGTAATATTTCCGTGAATGTTTTTACTTTGTCTTAAATTCACAACTTTGTTTAATAATACATTAACGACGGCAAGTCTCTGCTCTAGTATTATTTGTTCCGTCCTCTGAAATGTCCCGCCACCAACCAACAGTTATATGACTCGTTCTGCTCCTCACGATGATTTTTCCGCGAACTGACTCCTAGTTCTCTCGAGTTTTAGCGCGCATACGCCATTTTGACTTTTCGACAAAGCAACTGAGTTCGCTTTTCCATTGTCGCTTTGTTCGATCAGGCCGCTATAATGGATTTCTCAAACAATTTAAATTTTGTTCAAACAATTAATGGCCTAATTAATTGGCATTACAGAATGTTACCCATTTTATTATAACCAGTTACTGGGTTCGGGTCAACAGTAATGAACACAGATTAAGTTGGCTGTTATTCAATACAATTCCATGGAATAAAGCCGCTAAAATTAATGTAATATCGTAAATATAGAGTAACACTCCCCAACTTGTACTCATTATAACTGCGTGAAATATTTACCATTTTTTTACTAGTAGTGTACTTAATATATTTCAGTTTACTATAATTCTCTTAAGTATAACTTTAAATGTTTTCCAAAATTAGGAAAAATTTAACTGTAAGGAAAATATTTTCATATTTCTTAGAAAATGAATATATTTACAAAGAAACCCTGTTGACAGTAGCTGCACGGTTCTAATGTATAAGCTACAAAAATTTAAAAGCTTTGTGTGGTATACTTAAGGATAACGGTACACTTTATATCTATTTGCCTACACGGGAGAGTCCGGAAGTGAGCTTCTACCTGCGGAGGAAAATTTCAGGCGTGACTGAGTTGCGAGCTGGCAGTGTATCTTGCAAGGATCGGTCGATGAATTACACTGAACCAGCGTAGCTCAGGAACTATTGCAAAATTAGGTAGGAAACACAACAACTCTCCGTTCATTAACCTTGTTCTAGCTGTTCTCTTAGTAAATGGCGGAACTGATCTACATCCTGTTCCGGGAATGAAAGTTTGAAACTTTGAAAATGGCTGTGTGGAACATGTAAAATAATCCGTGCAGTCGGTGGAGAGAATGGTTTCACTTTATCTGCTGAAAGTTAAACAGAAACCAGAACATTAATGAAGATTGGAGGTGCAAACGGTGCGCCGAAAATACGGCTAACGTAAGGGAGGAGCCGAAAATTACAAGGCTGCGGAAACAGGTTTTTTTAATTAAATTTTTACAAATTATGGTCAAAGGACTTTACATTCTCGATAAACTGACTCACAGTATTTACACTGTAATCAATTAACATGGAGACTTGCTATCTAGAAAATTTCCACTGACATTCCAAGTCATAGACGAGAGGAACGTAGAGTAATCGATGTGAGTTTAATTTCCTTTTGACGTTTTATGAATTTAATGTGATGCCTGTATAACAGGTATTTTGCGAATTTATTTTTCAGTAAATTTGTGCTTGGGAAGAATGGGTGTAACGGGATAATGTGCGGTAGGATACATAAAATATGCTGGTCTGAGTGAGGTTCCAGCTAGTGAGATGGTTGAAGGTTTTTGAGGAAAAAAATACATGAAGCTGATGTAATTGTACCGCTACGTGATAAATAAAACAACCACCATGAAACAATCTATAAATAAGACGAATGTTACTGTGAAAAATCAGGTCACTTGCTTAGTAGTGAGAGACTTTAAGGTTAGGCACGTGGAGATCCAAAATATAAGCAGAAGTTGAAGTGTTTTCCAGGAATAAGGATAAATAGCTTCAAAGGAAGTGGAAAAGGACGAGTTGGTTCCCCCGAGCAATATATAAAAACGAAACGTCGATTATAACATGGGCGAAATGTATGGCCTGATGTCTGATCACAAAACTAAATTCCCTAAAGCAAGTGTAATTATTAGTGTACTGGTTCGCCGCAGGGATGTCCATTGGTGAAAAATAGGTCAGTTAAATGATGCGTTCGAAAGGGTAACGCAACGACTTAATCTGAAAATTGTAGACGGTAATTCTTTCGATGGACCACGAAGACTCTGACCGAGTCAATGACACCAAAGTGAAACGGCCACTGGCAGGGTGAGTTTTAATTGCTGCTGGTCAACTGTCGAAGTATTCGAAATAAAGTAGAGGAATCCTGGAATATCTTTAACATTCATAAACCCGAAATAATTGGTACATAAAAGTTGTTAAATGGATAGCTGACTCTGAAATATTCAGAACATGATACACATTTTACAGGCGGAATAAGAAAAGGAAGGGCAGCGGATTATTCATTTGCATTAATATTTTACTACCGTCAGAATTCCTATGGAGCGGAAATTTGCTGTTCAGAGAGCAAAATATGATTAATAGTGATTTACGGACCTCCAAATGACGACACTTGCGTAGTTTTGCGAAAATAAAAATAAAAAAAACACGATCAGCTATTTCCAATGTTATAGCAGGTAAAAAATTTCCCTGGGATAAATTGGAACATTTAAATCAGTCAGTTTGAAAGTAAATTACTAGTAAATAATTTAATTTGTGCTAACATAGGCTGTTAAAAGAACTACGAGATGAAATAATATTTTAGATGAATTTCTCGTCCGTCCAGAGGAAACAGTAATATCACGCGAGATTTTGCCGGCTACAAGCAAGCATCCATATCTGGAATATATTTTAAGCGAAAAGTTTTTTTTGACTGTGACAAAGGCTACATGGTGGCAACTCCCATTTAATAGCATAGGAAAGGATTTGAAATGGGTGACGCGCAAGGGTATTTCAAAGTAGCCCAGGCTTAACAAGGACCCCCGGACTATAGTTTAACAATTCTCCCCAGCATTCGCCCAAAATTGATTATGGTCAAACCATAGAAAACATGCATCAGTTAGGTCTGGCCCTTGGTACTTGTCCCACACTCTTCCGATAGCTGGAGAGGGGTTTTCTGTGGGGACGCAATTCGACCGTTTCAGGAGGCAGCTGGCCGACTGTTCGAATAGAAACAAAGAACAACTCTTACCGATTGCCCAATTTCTGCAACCCAGGAACACACACCTCTCAAAATAGGCCAAAATCCCTCGGCATGTGGGAACCTTGCAGTACTACCTGCAAGAACAATACTGGACATATGTGGGGTAATGCGGAAAAATTAAAGTTCATTTTAAATTAGACAATAAGTTCGTTAGTTCCGACAAGAATAATTAAACAGAAAAATTACCAAAGTAATTATAGAAATCGTTCAGATAAAAATACAGCACATAATCAGTCACATTAGAGGCATGAGCATTTTAGAACGGTTAATGACGTCGCGAAGAAACTGGGAATTCGGAAAAAGGGGGTACGTGAAAATGTTATGGTTAATATTCTGAACGAGAATGTCGGATGTTGTAATAGCTTTTATAAATAAATTCTAAGAAGGAAAGCCAGCATGTGAAGGATATCACAATATAACCGTATCTGGGAACGCTGAAATGGCAGATAACTTCACATTTTACGTCAGTACTCAACGAAAAAAGCAGTGTCGCTTCTATGCATGTATTCGTTGCCCAACTTAGCTTCATTAACTGGTAACGAAAGGCGATATACCTGAAGTGCGTCCACACCAAACGCGTACGAACGACGAAAATCCTTTGAAGTATCGAAATTCCGAGGAACAACGGCAAACACGAACATGTTTGCAGAATGCAGATGAACACATCCACAGCGCTCAAATATTTTGTTGTAAAACGTAACTAAACGCAAAGCAGAGGCTTAATACGATAGAACCATATAACTTTTTCAACACACTAAATGGACGCTCACATGAAAACGTATGGAACTGAAATACCCTTTTCAATTTTAATAAGCTCCCCATTCGTTCAATGGCAGTTCAGATTAACTATGATATTTCGTTTAATTGAGTTACAATTTAATGAAAGATTTCAAACTGTTTCGCTCTTCACAGATACGACCGCTCCGGAATCGCAAACGGCTGGAATTTTGAGTTCTCCAATACTTCGAACCATGGATGGAAACTAGAGCCATTATCTCAGAGTTTTTAAACCTGAGTTACCTCTACCAGTAGTGGTAATTCAAACGATGACAAGTGTTATTCGAGTGGACCTTCATTTTCCAAGAACTAATGTTGTTTGAATGCCAATATGTTATAAAAGTATATTTTCTGGTTTTATATGCTCTGTCAAGTCTAGCGGTACAACATCCTTCGGCAATAGAAATGGTATCAACCATGTTCAGTGACCACCATTTTTAAATGTAACCTATGTTCTGATAGCACTGACCTTTTATCCAGCAACTCTTTGCAACTTATGAATTTTCTATTGAGTTGGACGAAAGCATAGTTTTACTCGTTTTTATACCTGTTCCAGGTTCTCTTTTTTTTAAAAGAAACAGGTGACGTGAGGGTCAGCCACGTGGTGGAAACTCCTCTTTAGTAGCATAGGAAGGTATTTGTAAGGGGGAATGTGGATGGGTAGAGGAAAGCAGCCAAGTGTTAACTAGGGCCCCCGAACAATACCTACCCGGTATTCGCCTAAAACACATGCAGGGCAAACCCTAGAAAACCTGCATCAAGGCATTGGGTACTTGTCCCACGCCCGTCCGATGGCGGCGGAACAGGGTTTGCTGTGGACACGACACATTCCCTTCTCCGTGTCTCGACCAATTTAGGAGGCAGTTGGCCGATTGTTCCAATGGAAACACCAACAACTTTTACCATATGCTGAAGGTCAGTGACCCCGGAACATACACCTTTCAAAACAGGCCAAGGTGCCTCGGCTTGTGGGAATCTTAGTTCAAAAACGGAGAGAGAAAAAGGCACCCCCACTCTGCGTTTCTCAAGAAAGGTTCACCTGCGAGAAAGAAGAATTAGGTGTCGACAGGCTATGTATAGTGTAATTCACAAAGCGGCAACTCCCCTCTTATAGTATAGGAAGGGATTTGAAAGGGGGGATGCGGCAGGGTAGACGAAGGTAGCCAATGGTTACTAGGCCCCCCGGTCTATGGTTCAAGGATCCTACCCGGCATTCGCCTTAAGAAATTCAGGGAAAACCCTAGGAAAACCTGCATCGGGTAGGTCCGGCATTAGGTACTTGTCCCACGCCCTTCCGATAGCGGGAGAGGAGTTTACTGTGGGGACGCAGAATTCTCTTCTCCGTGCCTCGACCAGTTTAGGCGGCAGTTGACCGACTATTCCAATGGGAATAGCGAACAGCTCTAACCGTATGCCTAATGTCTGCGACCCCGGAACATACACCTCTCAAAACAGGTTTTTTTTTTTTTTTTTTTTTAGGGCAACAGGCTACATGAGGGTGATCCACATTGGGCAGCTCCCCTTTAATAGCATAGGAAGGGATTAGAAAGGGGGGATGCGGAAGGGTAGAGGAAGGTAGCCAAGGGTTAACTAGGGCCCCCGGGCTATGGTTTAAGGATCCTACCCGGCATTCGCCTAAAGAAATGCAGGGAAAACCCTAGAAAAACCTGCATCGGGTAGGTCGGGCATTGGGTACTTGTCCCACGCCCTTCAGATAGCGGGAGAGGAGTTTGCTGTGGGGACGCAGCATTCCCTTCTCCGTGCCTCGACCAGTTTAGGAGGCAGCTGGCCGACTATTCCAATAGGAATAGCGGACAACTCTTGCCGTATGCCCAAGGTCTGCGACCCCGGAACATACACCTCTCAAAACAAACCGAGGTGCCTCGGCATGTGGGAACCTTAGTTCAAAAAAAACCAGAGAGATGTGAGAGCATCTCCAAAGGTAGCCCCCGCCAGAGCTCTCTGGGAAGGTTCACCTTCATTCAGATCTCAAAACAGGCCAGGTGGCCTCTCCTTAGTTCAAAAACCAGGAAGGTTCACCTGCGGGAGAAAGTTCTCACAGGTTTTATTGTATCTGCGAGAAAACCTAGTAGGCTTTTTATTTTGTCAGATCCAATTCCAGGTTCTGAATAGAAGTTTTAAGTTATTTCGCTTTGTCGAGTTCTACCTGTGAGAACAATTGGCAATCTAGCTTTCAAGATTACCGATGATTTATTCCGCGACCATTGTATTCTTGGTTTGTATATATGCGCTTTATCTCGTTGCGAGTATATAAAGCAACAATATAATTCGATAGATTCTTGTTTATTGCACGCAGCATAGACAAGCTCCTGGCACGAAAGAGAATGGATGCGATTTTGTACGAATCGTTGAATACTGTAAAAATTAATAAAGACATCAAGAGACACTGTCTGTTTCCACTGTTATGCCAAGGTATGGTTTCTGTTCATGAGACGTTACTTTTCCTTACAGAAGTTCGATGGCCATCAAGAGGGAAAACTTCTGATGTGACTTTCTGAACTTCGAGCTGAAGTGTATCTCTTACTGAAAGATTCATCATCTATTGCGGAAACCCCACATGTCATTGATTAGTTAGCAGACGTGTTTAAAAATTGAACGGCCTGAATCAGTCTCCAGGAATACTGTGGGGGAAAAAATACTATGTGAAAAATTTAAGCACAAGTTTCATGGCGGCATGAGTAAATCTTACAAGTGATAATGTACAATATTTGCATGTGAACACAGTTATTGAAATTATTCTTGCGTTTTAGAAACCATCATATAATCACGCATGTTACGTTTCAGTCGTGTTAGTGTTTATACACCTCGTGGTTATTGAAAATAATTATTTAATTAGTGTTATAACACTTTGACGTAATAATTATTGCTTCTCTTCAAAAAAACACGGACTTAAATTAACGATTCATTAACAGTCGTCCTTCAGTTTACTGGTCCTCACGGAGTGGTGCTTGTCAGAAAAAGTTTGAAAACCGGTGCCTTATCTGATTAGACCGCACGCCCCTCGGCCTCCCACGATTACGCTTAGCGGGAGGATGTATTGACTGTTTAACCTAATGGAAATTTTCCTCCATTGAAACTGTTATTGTCTGTTGAGCCACCATTCAAGCAGTTTCCCTTAAATCGGCCTTCTACCCTTTCCCTATTTGAAGACATAGAATACGAAGCAGCTTGTGTTTTCTGCCTTCCGCTTGCATTGAGTGACTGATGTTATCAGCCAACGCAATAACTCGTTAATACTTGCGGTTTGTCAGCGTAAACCAAATGTCGCTTAAGAAATGTGAACAATCTTTGCATAATTAATGTGATTAATTTCAGCTCGTCACTCACAAAGAGCAAATTGTTTGATCTGATGATTACTCCAAAGTACGTCGAGAACGTTTCACTGTTATCTCGGAATGTCCCTCTAATATTCCTGTAAATTAATGTCTCACAACCGCGCGGTGTCTAAATCTAATAATCGTTTTTTCTATTGTTCCTACAATACCCATTTATGATAGGCTTCCCCAAAACCGGTCCAAGTCCGCACTTTCTGTCTCGCGTCAGCTTTTCCGTATGATATTTGAGCCAGTCCCTTCCACACGGCCAGTTAGTGAATTTGTAACTTGACACGACCGATTTTTCCGCTGCTAAGGTCGTGTGATTACTGAAATTACCCCAATGTTATTCCCAAATTTATGCAATTTTTGCTGAACTTTTCGGTGGCGTTCATCCTATATTATATGCAACATTACAACAAGCAGAATGCTGGTTATACCTCAACGTTTAAATTCATTAAAATTTTGCATCCAAATGTTAATCTTAAAAAAATAATAGTAATCTTAAAAAAATTCAAATATATTCATTCTTAACATATAAATCCATGATTGTTTCTTCCATCTCTGAAAAAATTAAATTAAGTGTTGCAGACCTGGATCTGAACGATCAGTATATGTCATGGTGATCATGTTCCAACTGGTAACTTAAGAAACTGAAATGGACGCCTTCGGCGTTTGTTTACCTACACAGAATGAAACGCTTGTAACATTCCAAACTGCCACCATGTAACATTCCACCACTGTGACCATGTAACATTCCAGCACTGCCATCATGTATCATTCCAGCAGTTGGAAATGGGAAGTCCAGATAGATCGTTCACCAAACGAGCTATACCTCCGTTAGCTCACCTGGCTACCGATCTAGAGGATAAAGGAAGAATTAAGAACAGGAAATAGGAAAGTCGGTAACGTGAGGGTTCGGGTTCAACTAATTGAACCTAGGCGTAGTGGTTGGTGTTTCGCTGCACTTCAGTCAAATAAGAGTTGATGAAGAATAAAGAAATTTAATTGTTAGAAATAAAATAAAGTAAGACAAACTGGCGGATAGCACTAGGAGCCACCGACCCGTCTGGAAGTTGGATCACGACTGTCGTTCCCAAGAAGCTCTAAACAATTCGAAGACTCCTTTCCCCCTCCCTGATGATTTTAAGTCTCCAATGAGAACTCTTACAGGGTGGAATATTTCTGCTGCCGTGTGCATGTCTGCATAAGGCACTTAAAATGCTGACTTCATTAGTCGCAGCGTTTTCACTGCTGCCTAGGCGGAAGGGGTGAAGATTTATGTTGTTGTGCGTATCGTTACTCACTATATCTAAAGTGATGTCTTTAACTGCATCAGCGTTCTTTCAGCTGCGCCCTCTTAGGTCCGCTATGCTGAAGAGACGTTATGATAAGAGGGCACGTGAAGACTATTATATTACACGCTTCTGCTGTGATTAGAAATTATTCATGTGTGCAGATTCAATCATAAAAAACATTATCGGCGGCCACCAATTTTTCCGTAAGTCATGTTGAGCGTTTACGATTGAACGAATAACCGCGTAGAATAATAGACCCATAGAATAATTTAATTGGGATTGAATATGGAGCGTACCACGATGAAACTTATAGAAGTGTTTTTTAAATTGCAGAAGGGAGCGATACATTTATCTGATCAACTTGTTTCTGGTTATAAAACATTAAGAAAATAGCCTGATGAAGACGAAAGATTTTTATCGATAGTGAAATTTTACATTAGACATATTTCAATATTATTGTTGCATTTTTTTTTACATTATGAACCTTTGCGCTATGATTCAAATTCCTTACATCGGCACTACTTTCCTTCTGCAAGTTGAATCCAGACGGCGCCTGGCTACTTCGGTTTAGCTTACAATTATATTATCAACAATTAAATATTATACTGAAATTAACAAATATTTGTTTTTAAAATATGAATGAAACGTTTTGCTCCTTTAACGTTGAATACAAGTTCAATTTCTTAAAATTAAGCTGTGGATTTGCACAATAAATAATTTGTAAGAAGTGTTATTTAATGAATAAGAAATATTTAGACAAAAAAGTGATAATATAAATATAACAAAACGTGTCTGGGATCCTTGTTCCTTTCGTCAGGTGCGAAGAAGAACCTAGAGCGACACAACTGCACTTGTCAGTTGGCAAAACTCAAAAGCGACGAAAACGCAACGACAATGGGAGAGCCGAAGGGTTAGCGTAACAATCAGTGATCAACGACAATGGTTTAGCGAAATAATAAGGAATTATATTAAATTGTCATTTCTTGTCCCGAACGTTTCATACCGTTTATGTTGGCTACTGTTGAATTTGATAAAACAAGAAGTGTAGAAACACAAGCTAAAGGAAAAAGTGAGAATTATTTTAGCACTGAATAATAAGTTAATTGGCAAGTTCGAAACAAAAACGGAAAATAAAATTGAAACGAAACCAATTTCAAGAAAATTAATTAAATGATGCCTATTTATATTGATTATTTTTATTTCAATAATAATGGAAACCTTAACCACTGCTCTTTAACAGTTTTTTTCTGAATATCTGCTAGAATTTGCAATGTTTCGTTTTCTCCCTTATCTAAAAATCAATAGTAAATTAATATTCACAAAAATTGTTAACACTGGAAATGGTAAGCTTTTTCATCCATTTTGTACACCGAAAGGTCGAATTGTCTCAAGGACGGTTCGTAAACTTACGCATTGGATGTGCCGTTTCCGTGCAATATTAAAATGCGTTTGTTCTAGAGTCGTCCCTCGAAATCAAAATTATTTTTGGCATCGGCTTAAATAGTACTGCATAACTAAAAGAATTTTATAATTTCTCACGGACCTTGGATCTTTTCTTGTTTTCTTTATATTTTACTTTCCATAATGAGGAGTTTCGTAAAGTGCAAATACATTTATCTTATCAACTTGTTTCTGGTTATAAAACAGCCTGATGAAAATAGCCTGTTGAAGACGAAAGAATTATCGATAGTGAAATTTTACATTATTTAAATTACAATTATATAGTCAACAATTAAATATTATACAGAAGTTAATAAATATTTGTTTTTAAAATATCAGTGAAACGTTTTGCACCTTTAATTATTATTAGATGTAGACACATCGCGGTTGTGAGACATTAATTTGAAATCTTAAATAGTATTACATAACTAGACGAAATTATAATTTCTCAGGGACCTTGGATCTTTTCTTGTTTTCTTTGTATTTTACTTTCAATCAGCACTGAGCAGAATTTTAGAGCTCTTTGAAATCTACCATTTAATCAATCCTTACTCTAATAGCCAGAGTCAGCCTTTCATTTTTGACTTGAGACCTACAAATCGACAAACAAACAAAAATAAAATCAATGCGAAGTAAAACCCGCACAAAGAGAACAACAGTCTAAATTAAAATCGACATAATACTTTTCAAAGCGGAAATGTCGATACAACTACGCAATCTTAAATTGCACAATCTTTTCGCATTCACAAGGACAGGGTGATATTGGAAGCCATCGAAATTAAATTACATGACAATCTTTTAAACAGAGACTCAGGCTTCCTAATCAGTAACGCGTGAAGTCCCATTATAACAATATTACGCGAAAAGAAAACAGGTGTCCTTCACACTGTCGTCAAGTGCGATCCTCAACGATCAATCAGATTACAGCAGCGAGTTTTGGAATCCGAGCCTATAAATACGACACGCAGCGACAGTCTGAAGACAGCGATAGAGAATGACCGTAGAAACGTCAACGTCGAGTTAATATAGAAAACGTGGTGCTTAAGCGTGAAAAAATTATTAATAATTTACGCCGGGCGTGGGGATTTAAATTCATTAAGAACATTCTAGACCCTGCTGCTGAAACGCTCACTGAATTGAAATGGAAAATAACTGCGTCGAAAAAAATAGAAATTTGAATGTTGAAACGTAACTAAATGATGTCCAACATAGTAAATGCCATTAGAATGTTAATTATGTGTTTGAATAGGATGTATTTTATTATTAAAACTAGCTGGGTGCCCGGCGTTGCCCGAGGTGGTATTTATCCATAACCCCCAATTTGGTTGCAATCTGGTTAGCTTTCAAACTATTTTTATGTAACGCACCTCGACTCCTATCCCTAATTGTGTTCACCTCCCATTCCGAAGAGGGTTGAACTTATTGACAGTGAAATAGTTTCATTTGACGAATATATCGCCGTTTGTAAATGTTCAAAATTTTCCACCCGCTTTTGTGGATTGGACAAACGCAAAAAACGCCCAGGTTATATTATTTGAAAATTTCTACCACCGCCCAGACCCCCAACCCCACGCATTACCCAGTTTGTCACAAAGAAATTCAGATATATCCTTAACCCCAGAATTGACTCGAATTTCAGTCTATTTGCGTTATTTTCATGTAACGCTCCTCCACCCCCACTCCTAAGCGTGCTCCCCTCCCATTCCAATAGGGGTTGAAATTATACGCAGAGAATATCTACAGTAATATTTTCCATTTAAATGACAACGAAAAATATTTATTGGACGTAAATATCAAAATTTCCACCCAAGTACAACCCCACCCGAGGAGGTTAAACTACAAGTTGAATGTCATAATTAAGCCCAGCGACATCTATAACCGCGCATTCGACTCCAATTTCGTTTTTTTAGCGTTATTATGTTAAGAAAACCCACCATACCCTTCAGTTTTCTCTCCTCCCAAGCGGATAGGGGTTGTAATTATACACACAGAACACATTTAAAAAATTAAGAACCTCATTGACCCTGAAAAATATTTATTCGCGCAAAAATCGGCAAATTAACATTTTTGATCATTTAAACCCCCGCCAACATCTAAACAGTTACCCAGGTTGTCATAAATTAATTCCGTGACATCCATAACCCCTATTTGACTCAAAACTCGGTTGTTTCCGCGTTATTTTACTGTAATTCCCTTTCACCCCAAACCTAACTGTGCTCCCCTCCCATACTGAAAGGGGTTGAAAATCTACAGAATGGAAGTCGGTAGAAATACTATCAATCTAATTAGACCATAAAAATATTTATTAAAAGAAATATCTATCTATATTGGATGTTTCAAAATTTCCACCACCGTCCTCCTCCGACCCTGGGGGTAAATTGAATGTCATAATTAAACTCAGCGACATCCATAAACCTAATTTGACATCAATCTCGATTGTTTTGCGTTATTTTTATATAATGAAAGTCCACTCCCACCCTTAAGGGTTTTGTCGCAATATCGGTCCAGGAGGATCTTCTTTGTCTCCTCATGCCTATTATACAATTACAGATATCCACTCCACAAGCTTCTCCAATTCTCACTCTAGATAACCGCGAAGAAATATCTGTTGTTTCTTGGAACCATCTCCATCTATAGATGATTCAGAAACGACCCCAAGTTTCCACGTCAGCCGAAAATTGCTACAATTTGATTGGTGGCAGTCTTTGTGAATGTGAAAGTGGTGTTTGTGCAATCGTGGTAGCTGCTTGCGCTTCTGTAAAGCTTAAATTTCAAATAGTGGCAGTCAGCTTTAACTATATTCTACGTGAATCTATTTCACGTTTTGCTGCATCTATATATTCCTTACATTTATCTGCATCGACATGAAACTCGTCATCCTCAAGCAAATAATAAATCCAGCGCTGTCGACTTTGCTAAAGTGTCTTGGAGCCGCTCGCGAAAGATATCACAGTCGTCTAGAGATCTATCACCAGAGAAACTGTTTATTTAATAAGAAGAGAAATTCGTTTCTGGGGTCCTGGTCCCTTGCTTCAAGTGCAAAGAAGAGCCAAGAGCGACATAACTGCACAGTTGACAAAACTCAATATTTATATCATCACTTATTTTGTCTATATTTGGCTATTTATTTTATTAGTAATTTTCAAAAGGGACGTAGATTTTCACTTTTGTTTATTTTATTAACAAAACGCGTTATATTTCTCTCTCTTACGATTTAAATTATTTAGTATGACCCTTTGATCTGATTGGGCGTCCATATTCGATAACGACTTGTGTGAAATTATTATTAATTTCCGCTACCAGATGACACTACTGAATCCGTACATCCATCACACGAAAAATAATAGGTCTTCAGTATTATTATTATACTATATTACAATTTATATATGTTATAATTTTTATGCAGAAAATGGTACAGTCACATCTTGAGGGTGCAGTCAGGTAAATAGTGAAACATAATCTCGTTATGAGAGTCCAGCGATACGCAGCAATTTAAACATGTAAAGCTCGTATCCTATGAGGTCGGTGACAAAAGAAAACACTGTACGTTATCCAAGTCTTCTAACTTTTAATAGGTAATAGTTCTAGACGTCTCAGTTAATTTCTGGAAGTCATTTTCCTGTATCGGGTTTCGGCACAAAAATATGTGACGAACTTATTACATAAAACAGTAGCCAGCTACGCAACGTTAATATTCCTCATACAGAGACAAAGATATAAAGAACCAAAGATTATTCCAGAGATGGAAAACCACCTTCACTTCAATCACTTTAATCTCCAACAGCGGGAATGTAGGAACGATCCAGAGTCGTAACACAGCAACAGATCAATCGTCAAGAGTGCAAGGAAATGCTGACTTGTTCCCTGCACAAAATAAGAACATAGTTTATTATGTGTTTTCTATTTTAATGTGTTATTTAATTCATTAAATCACATACTTTCGTTAAAACTATTTATTATTTTTCTGATAGAATTCAAATCGTATGCAGTTGTTTAGCTATCGACCATATTGCTGTGTTTCTCGAGAAATTTTTCACTCCGGGTAAATACAATTTTCTCATCAGTCACTCATTCTATCATGACCATGATCTAGATTCACAGACAAGAGCTTCTCTAAAGCTTTCCTAGGATTTTCTGATACATTTTGTTCCCTTTTCTTTTAGGAAAACTACAGATTATTTCTCCTCACCCACCATACAATATCTGTACAACTAATTACGTGTCGTTTACGCGACAAAAATAGTTTCTGTGGTCCAATCCTTTTTCATATCTTCTTCTATTAACCCTTTACGAGCGTCGAGTTTTACGGCCCTAATATTACGTGATAAGGGAATTCCCCTCCCCCCCCCAAGTATAAGTCCCGGAGTGAAAATAACTATGGCGCCTTGATTTTGATTTGTCCACTTCACCGATAGAAAAAAAAAGGGTTACCCCAGTTAAATATATTCAACTTTGCTGTGCCAGAGAAGTAATGGGCTTTAATGTATTAGATACCGCACGCATAGGGCTAGGCACTTATCCAGCGATGTTATCCTTCGTGAAGTCTTAGACTTAATACGAAACAATTTTTCTGAATAATCTTATTCCTATCAATTTTTAATATCCACTCTTCTAAGTTTAATTTCAGCTTCGTTTAGTAATGAATAAATTTCCATGTGTTTACCTATTTGGAATTAACGTGCTCGGGAAAATTATTCTTGTAAGCCGTTAACTCCTTTCACTGAATTATTCTGTGAAAAATGCATAAATTTAATTTATTTAGATAGTATTTCACTGACTTCAGTAATTTATAGACTTAAATTGCAAAATTTAACCTACTTGTCGATGATAATTCCCTTAATCGACGAACTGTACAATTTGTTTCCATTTTACAAATATTGAAATATCGTATTATTAAGTTACTCAAATATGTCTCACATATTATAAAAAACATTACAATTTAATACGACGAGTTTGAAAGTATTTTTATTATTCTTGAGTACATCTTAACGTGAAGGAGATTGTCTTTTAATATTTACTCCGGCACCAGATATTGGAATCTCTCGTTGACTCTATATAAAATTAGATAAACTAATAAATCCAATATTAATCATTTCCTGTTTTAGTCAAATATTTTGCCAAGTAAAATGTTTATATTTGATATTTTTCTTTTCAGATGAGTTTTGCGAGGAATTTCCGCACAACCTGATTCCGACTCCAGGGTACTGGATAGAATGCTCGCGCCAGAAAATTGCCTCTGATACGATATGGGACGAAAGTGAATCTGAACACGAGTTGAACGAGGAGGAAGAGGAGGTGGTCGATGGCGGGGGCGGTGACGAGAGTGCGGTTGGAGCGACGAGCAGAGTGTCCGACGACTTCTCGGCCACAGCCATTACAGACGGCGCGTTACCAGCAGTGGCCACCACCAGCTCAGGAATCCCAGGACGGTCCTCACGTCTCGAAATTGACCACCACTGCCTTCCCGAGGACGACGAGGACTACGAGGATGAGATGCCTCGTAAGAAGACGGTCATCGAGGAGCAATGGGAGAAGAACCAAGGATTCGAACTTACGTCCGTGGAACAAGAGACGTACGAAAAGTACTTCTACGGCACGGAGCACTGGAACTATTTCACTAACGACGAAGACCTTGGCCCCGTTATTCTGAGTATAAAGCAAGAGACGCTCAACGGCAGGGACCAGTTTCGGTGAGTACAAAGATAGCATTTTATCGTCATTATTTCTTCAAACAGCAAATTATATACAAACAATTACGCGATAAAATCCTTTTGTGTATAATTCCTGTCTTTTAAACTAATTTGTCATAAAGAAATGAAATCGGCAGGCTCTAGAAAATGAAGGACAATACACGGTTAAGGAAGTAAGAAGAGAAAACTGCCTGAGTATGGACGGACGTTTCTGAGATTGAACGTTCTGGTACGAGTCACAGAGACACCTACATTGAAAAATAATCCACGAAAGAAACTAAAAACAAACAGAGATGGCGGAAATGCAAAATGCACTTTCGAAAATAATTATCGTGCATTAATTCGTAACGACTTACATGAGAATCAGAAGAATGTTGATTCCCTTACCAAAATTCTTCAACTGACAATCACACAAGTCATGATTATTTTATTTTAATTTTAAAAAAATGTTTATAGATATCAAGATTCCTTTTCAATTATTTCTTCGCCATATACTAGCATTTATCTTAATTCCATTATAGTAAAATCGTACCGCCTCTAGGGGTAGGGTGGAATTTAAAAAACTTTTCGGGGAAATGTGACTAATACCTTCTATCCAGATGTTTTTAGTGTATAATATCTTAAAGCACCAATAAGAGAGGGGAGTTACATAAAATAAACGCGAAACAACCGAGATTGGTGTCAAATCCAGAGTTATAATGTCAATGAGTTTAATTATGACAGTTACCAGACTGGTTAAGATGTAGTTCCGCCCCTAGGATTGGGAATGGAATGGGCGATACAAATTTCCGTTTACAATCTTAAATCCGTAGACCAATTTCGACATTATACACGTTACTTACGATCCTGGAAAAAACATTGAGGGGTTAAGACACACCTACCGCCTTTAGGGCTGGGGTGGAGAGGGTGTAATTTAAAATTATATCGAAAACTGCCATTATCGTCGAATAAAACCTTTTTCGGGTCGCTTAATTTAATAGTGTCATTCTCGAATTTTTAAGTGTCTAATTTCAACTCCAAAAGGCAAGGGAGGGAAGCACTGGAAGGGGTTTACATAAAAATAATGCAAGAAAGATCGATGTTATTGTGGATTCTGGAGTTTTAGGAGCCGCTGTGTTTAATTCACGCATTGAACACAGTGGTTGATGAAATTTTATGTTCCTCTTCGTGGAGGTGGACGAGGTTGACAAAAGGTTACTCGGAGTATTTTTGATTCTCTTTATGTACCGGGTATTTTTTTTTATTTTCTTATAGTACCCTCTATGTTTTGTTCTTTATTTAGTTAACTGTTGTATTTCTTTAGTCCTTTAAGGTATCTGGAATAGTTTTAGACTTTATTAAGTTATCGAGTATTTTTTACTGTTTTAATTCGTCATTATTTTTTAGACACTTTTATTTTATTTAGTAGGAGGATTCCCGAATACTGTCAGACATCGTCGCGCTTATTTGAAGTTCGATGCCGAGGGATTCGATCGGGGAGAGGTAAATTTTATAACACTAACGGTGCTGGTGATGGTGAAATGTTTTCGAAGATGTTAGTGTCGAATCAACTCTTGCTGTTTAATTTAAATAAAAACCCAGGCAACGCCGTACACTCATCTAGTATAATATAAATGTAACATAGAATTACATCTGACTTGCACCAAATATTAAAAATATGTTGAAATATTTGAGAATGTCTCTTTATTTATATAATTAATGTGGAATACGAGAGATCAAATACAGAACAACACAAAATAATAAGTATCCAAACAAAAATAGTCATCATAGTTCAATATTTAAATCGTGTCTTTGTCTTCTGTGACCTCACCTGAGGTACACTTCAGTGCTTTATACTGTCACATTTCATTACGTGATACGTTCTACTCTGCCATTGTCATCGTGTCTTTTAGTTTCGCGGGTTTTAATGGCGGCTTTCCTTGGTATGCACATGGAGCAGTGAGGGCAATATTTTTAAATTTCTTCAGCATCCTGAACTTGTAGGGCATAGGCATGCTTGCTGATACGCTACATACTATCCCATCACTATTCTGAATGTAACGAAACACTCGAAAAGTAGATACTAAAAGAGATACCAAAGAAATATTTCTAAAGGTCTTAAATGACTCCCAAAGTCATAACAGTGTTCACAGTGATTACATGGAACTTGTATAATGATGTATTTTTCAGTATTTTGTCATATTCCTGTGGCAGAAAAATCCTCTCTGTTCTCCGCATATCCTGGAGGTGCCTCTCTTCCATGAAATGCACGAGGGAGTAAAGTTTTCATAAGTTGTATTTCCGTCAGTTTTCAGCGGATTCATCTCATTCTTGAACAAAATGTGCTACTACTTTTCCCCCACACCAAGTTCAATAAACAGTTTTTCGTGAATTTTGAAGTTACCTCCGTCTTTCACCAGACCCTTTAGTTCATGAAATATCTCGGAATTCACTACGCTCTAGATAGATTCAAAGACTGGTGATACACACTTTAATTGAGAAACTAAATAATAATTTTTTGTAATTGGCAAGTTCTTTAAATAATAAATCGAACCTTATAAAAGTTTAACGGTCTATTAAATGGCGGCGAAGGCTTGTAAATAAAGTTCAGTTAATTGTTTACCGATACGTAAGTAAAATTTTACGACATGATCATATTTCTAAGTAATAAAATCACTTATGGGCTATAATCGCTTCCAAATTCAACTGTTACGAGAAACTTAATCGTAATTTACTATATTTCTTTCAAAAACTTTCTACTGGCCACTCTATACTGTCCAAATTTCTGTATAATAATCATGATCAAAACATCGAATATTTCCTGAAAGCTATTAAGAATAACCATTTGACATTAATATATCTTAAACCGAAACTGAAACCAGAAGTGTTTAAAACTATTAGAGCTTTCTTTAACAGCAACCGAAAGGCGTGCTTGTAGGGTGGTTTCTAATTTACGTTTCGAAACATTGTCTGTTGTTAATATTGTCCCCTAACTTGTAAACAATATCGTAAGTCTTTCTTCACTGTAAAAGCACACGCAGTTCCGTCCTCCAAAAGAGATTCACAAACAACGGACCAACTTTTTTAATTATCTTCATCCATAAAATATGCCTGCGCTTTTATATATCACAAACAAAGTTGGGACAAAAATTGCTCTAAAATTTCACAGTTTCATGAATTACCGCCGGAATTACTTAATGCGGAATCGAACCGTAACAATTGATACATACTTTCACATTACACCATTATGTAGTCACTACCAAATAAGTTTTCTTTTCGCAAAACTGTAATAAATATTCAAATGTTTCGGATACTACAACAATAGTACTAAAAAGCATAATTATTTATTTTCCTGATTTAATTCTCTATTTTGTTATTTCCTACAACAACTTTTTGATTGCATGTCCAATTTGCATTTCTTTATCTTTTTGCTTAAGAGTTACATTGTAGTTAAGTTACAGACACGGTGCTATAAGAAATATAAATGTGCGTAAGATGAATTGTTAGTAACATGGCGTACTACAGAAGAATAAAATTGTCTATAATTGTGTAAATTATGAAGGAATGTTTTAAATGAAGAACGCTTGGATGCAATATAGTAATAAAAGAATATATAATTTTCTAATAAAAAAAATTTTGTAAACGTGTTTTTGCGATCAGGAAAAAAACACTGCCGATATTTGCGGTGAATAAATATTTTTAAGGGTTAATTATATTGATAATATTTTTACCAATGTTTATGTTTAATTTCAACCACTTTCGGCATGGGAGGGGAGCATGCTTAGAGGTGCGGGTGGAAGTGGGTTATTAAAAGAAAACGCAAAATAGCCCAGATTCTAGTCAAACGCGGTTATGGATGTCGCCGAGTTCATTTATGGCAACATGGGCAACGCGAGTGGGAGAGCGGGGATTGCAAGGGCTGGGATTCTATGGGTGGTGGTGAAAGTTTTCAAACATGTTAACCGGCCGTTTTTTTCATCGGATAAATATATTTCAGGATCAATGCGATTAATAAAATTTCTCTACATTTTCCCTGTGTATAGTTTCAACCCCTTTTGGGGCTTGGAAGGGTAGCATCCTGAAAAGTGGGGGTGGAGTGGCATTAGATAAAAATAACGGAAAATCAATTCAGATTAGAGTCGAATACAGAGTTATGGCTGTCACTGAGTTTAATTAACAATTCAACTTGGGGTGGTCGGGGTTGCAAACTAGAACAATGCAAACACGGCCGATATTTGCGTGGAAGAAACATTTGTCTGAGTAAATGACATTGATAGTATTTATACCGATATCGTTTGTGTATAATTTCAACTTCATTTGGAATGAGAGGAGAGAACTCTTAGGGGTGGGTGTGGAGGAGCGTTACATAAAAATAACGCAAAAACAACCGACATTCGAGGCAAATCCGCGGTTATGAATGTCGCTGAGTTTCATTATGACAGCCTGGGCAACGCGCGGGAGTGGGAGGTGATAGGTGGAGGAAGAAATTTTAAAGCAATGTAACCTGTCAATTTTTGCGCCGTATAAATTCTTTTTGTTTAACCCACAGTAGCAGGGCTGAAAATTTTCGAACACGTTAAAGCGGCCGATATATTCGTCGAATGAAAATTTTGCAGGGTCAATGAATTCATCACATTTTGGCATGGGAGATGAGGACATTTAGGGATAGGGGTCGAGATGCGTTACATCAAAATACTTCAAAGCAACCGATATTGGAGTTAAATCGGGGGTTATGGATATATGACAACCCGGGGGTACACCGCTAGTATATGAATAAAACGCCAGTCAATATATTTGATGTAGGTATAAAAAATCTTCAACCTGAAGAGGTCGCAAATTTAGCGAAGAAAAGTAATTTAACTTTCCATAAACAAATTGGCTGTTTTCTATTTATACAAAAGAGATAGTTTAGCATGGTTTACTTGAGGAAGAAAATCGGTCACCCTGTCGGACATTACATGTATAACTAATTATCTCGGGTGTTTTGTTGCTTCTTCAGGAGACAGATATTCATCGTATATATCCTGAAGAATAATAATAACACATCCGAAATTTTGAACTTCGTATTCTTCATGTGTCATAGTGACCGATCTTCAGATAAACTATGCTAATCCCTCTTTCTCTCTCTCTCTCTCTTCTATCTACCCTCCACCAACCTCACCCTTCGCACAGACACACACACATCCTCAAAGAGACGCCTTTTTGCAATGAGCCTTTTATTCTCCCTTTGTTGATATTGAGTGTGCCATGTGCGGAATAAAACCACCTGCTAGCCCTGCCCTGGCTGGGAGCACACACTGAATCTGCGGGGCGCAGCCGCCATATTGATCGCTTCACTGTCTCTCCGGCCCAGAGAGCCCGCTAGTAAATAGGAGTAGAGAGCAAAACAGAACTGTCTTCTCACGGACTTATCTCGGTGCTAATGATGAATCAACGCCTGTTTTTTGTTATTTTCTTTCGTAAAATATTCCAAAGGAAAGAAGCGTGTTTAAATCAAGGCACGTCGTCCGCTATGTGACCTCAAATATGTAGCCACAAAAGAGCTGTTATTCAGTCTAGTACAGAGGTACAATTTTGACTAGTAATTACCCAGGAAGAAGCTCCTCTTCACAGTACGTAGTACTGTTTGTTACGTATGTTCGGGTTCCAGTCTTTATATATTATATTTCGATGCAAACCTGACCTGTAAAGCCTTGATATTGATAAGAAAGTTTCCACGTAAACTATAGATATTTCCACGGCAATTAAAACTTGTTATTATGCAGAAGACAGAAGGTGCAGGCGTTGTGAAATGTTCATGAAAATAAGGAATCATCAGTAATGCAAAAACGTGACATTAACCGGCGAATTAAAAATCTATAATGCAGAATTAATACTGAAATTTCTTAGCGGAAATAATATATATATATATACATTTTAATAATAGCATTTAGGAGAGATACGTTTTATTTATTGTGGCTTGTTCGTAATCAGCTGTTTGTCGATGACATAACACGCGTCAGCGACCACTTTCACGGCGCCAGTCTCAGCTGTTTGTTGTGGAGTTTAAAATAAACGAATACTTTCTTTATATTCCAAAGTGATGTAAGAAAGTAAGGAATAATCATCTCACAGTAACAAATTTTAGCAACACACAACCAAATTTGTTTAAATCTCAGTATTTAATTATATTTATACAATTCATAAAGTACAAGACTGACTAATAGAAATGGGCAATTCTTGAGACGTAATTGCAGTAGTTCATAAAGTGTGAAACCGGCGAAGTCCCTTTTCTATTTTGGACTAATGGAAGTCCCTCTCTTCAAGGTCTTGTGAGAATTTAGTATCAGCCAATGAATTGAAGACAGTTTTTACGCATAACTGTGCATCTACGCAAATGAAAATACTTTACACAGGTAAGGAATAAAATTGGAGTTATCTAATAAGATGACTGTCCGTATCGTGTCACGTCTGTTTGACTGCTGATTGGTCTGCCTGCACCATCCACCGATAATCAGGGATGCTCACCGGCAATGTGAAGTCACACACCGAAAACCCACCGAAATGACGTAAATCTTCCATCGTCCTCGCTGACCCAGTGTCGTCCCTCCGTACGTTGGATAGCCAGACAAGCTTTTGTCAAAAACAGCATCGCCCACCAGTCGTCAGACAGGCGGATACGGTTCCAAGAGCGGCGTCGCCACGCGTCAGACTGAATCAGCTTCTCTCAGCATGCGCGTCACCCAACGCCGACCGACAGAGATACATTATCGAGGATTGCGAGCTTCAAATGGATGCTGCGTTTAGAAAAATTTATCTTTGCATCCACTCATTTTGAGTCCGCACTACGTCTGATTACTCCATCATTTCCTCTCATCATGGTCTCATCCTAATCCATTGTCCATTTAGAAGCGATCTCACAATACCTAAACCAATAATAAAATTCATCTCTTCATAACAAGATGGTCACTTACTGCCTTATATATTTTCACCATTAATTCAACAATATGCTGCTATTGACCCCCCTTAATAATGCAAGCCAAGTCCCCTAATTTAAACAATATGTCAGCACAGAAATTTAGAGAACCTTTCACAAGCATCTGACCGTAAAGGCCGTGGTTAAGTTACATTAAAGTACGAGGATGAAAAGATGTCGATTAGAAATCGAACTCGGGACCTCCCGCTTACCCGGGATGATCGCAGCGGGGTCAGAGTTTGGTATATAGGACAATCGATACGAAATAGCCGAGAGCAGCAGCGGTATTATAACGTCTCGGTGCAGCGACCCCGGATTGTGTGACCCTGTGTGTTTTTGGTTGTGAGATTACCCTACCAACGCTTCCCGTCGGCCGATTGTAATAATTAGCAGAACCTCAGGATAGAAATTATCCCGGAGGAACCCGAAACCACGAACTGATGAGTAAATTTAATCGTGATGTAATCAAGTCATCTCGGGCTTCTAACTGAGTAAACAGTATTATTCACGACGTTCCGATGACGTTCACCGCCATCGTCTTCTAAATATAGTGTTAGTCTAGTTTTATCTGGCCTGTATTTATAGAGGACTGTACGTTAAACCCACCTCCGGTTTTAAAATAGTGTGTCCAATCATAAATATTTTAAAATGTTGATTACTGTGGCTCCGTAACACCAACTTTGACGAGTCATTGCGCCTTAATATTGTTCGTTGTTCTTTCCGGGATCTGCCAGGTAATCCGCACTCGTCTGTCTAACTGAAACCGCATACCGGGAAGAGGGTCGCACAGCTGGCCGGTATTCTTAGAAAATCTTCTCGTGATTCTAAATCCGGGGCTCGTTCAACTATTAATTCCTCTGCCAACTCTCAACTCCCGACTCCACTGCAACCCCTAATTAGAAACAAAGTGCTTGACTTAACCAATTACCACTCAACTACCTTGCTCCTTCTCCAATACTCAACTACTTTCTCCTTCTATCCTTCAACTTCTCCTTCACTCCACTACTGGAATTCTGCCTGTTCTGCAGATCATTTCGACAGCTCAGTTAGCAAATTTCTCCACAGATCTAGACCTCTTCGATGATACTTTACAATTAAAATCGTGTTCGTGTCCCCATAAAACACCATATTTTTATGGTAACTCTTACTATGGTGTTGACACCTCCATGGGAACTAACGTTATAAGTGGTGCCGGATTCCTGCGAAAATTTTGAGTACGTCTTAAAACCTCTGTTCCATGGTAAAGCGTAAATAATTTTCAGAAAAACAAGTGTTTCCTTATCTTGTAAGGGAAGAAATGAACCCATATTTACAGAAGTTTTTTAAAAAATCTTTCCATTGAAAAACTAAAAAATAAAATAAGAAAATGATAGTTAGTAGACGGAAAACCCATCATACGCAGATAAAATTCCCTAAACAAATAAAATCTGCTGTAACGCAAGTTGAAATCTTCTTTCATGAAGTGTATAGTTTCTACGACAGTATTTATCAGTACTGTTTGAAATTTACAATAATTATTTGTGCTGTAAAAGCCTACTTAGTTGTGTTTAGCGAATTCTCTAAAAGTTATGACCCATAATGTTATAAAAATAAAGAAAAATTAACCACAGAGAAAGTAGCTGAGTATTGGAGAAGGAGCAAGGTAGTTGAGTGGTAATTGGTTAAGTCAATCTCTTTGTTTCTAATTAGGGGTTGCAGTGGAGTCGGGAGTTGATAGTTGGCAGAGGAATTAATAGTTGAACGAGCCCCGGATTTAGAATCACGAGAAGATTTTCTAAGAATACCGGCAAGCTGTGCGACCCTCTTCCCGGTATGCGGTTTCAGTTAGACAGACGAGTGCGGATTACCTGGCAGATCCCGGAAAGAACAACTACGATATTAAGGCGCAATGACTCGTCAAAGTTGGTGTTTTGGAGCCACAGTAATCCACATTTTAAAATATTTATGATTGGACACACTATTTCAAAACCGGAGGTAGGGATAACCTACACTCCTCTGTAAATACAGGCCAGATAAAACCGGACTAACACTATTTCTAGAAGACGATGGCGGTGACTTCATCGAAACGTCGTAAATACAGTTGTTTACTCGGTTAGAATCCCGAGAAGAGTTGTCCGCTATTCCTGATGGAATATTCGACAAGCCGCCTTCAAAAATGGTCAAGGCACAGAGAAGGGAATGCTGCGACACCACAGCACAACCTTCTCCCGCCATTGGAAGGGCGCGGGACAAGTTCCAAGTGACCACCCTACCTAACAAATACATACATACATACATAAATAAAAATTTTGAAGTTTTGTGTGTTATGCTTATGGAAAAGATACACTTATTACAATTTAACGTGGGGAATATAAGAAGTTCCAGAGTCCCTTAAGGTATTGACTCCATTGGCGTACCGGGAATACTTCTTAATTCCTCAAGATCAATGTAGGATTTTCTAGGGTTTTCCCTGCATCACTTTTAAGCGAATTGTCGGGTAGGATCCTTAAACCATATCGTGAGACCCTAGTTAGATACCTTGTTCAACCTTTCCGCATCTCCCCTTTCAGTCCATTTCCTACGCTATAAGAGGCGGGTTGCCACTATGTGGATTACCCTATATATAACCTGTGTACACTTTCCTATTCTTCTTCACGAAATAAATAAGAAAACGGAATAACACCGCGTACGTATCGAACTGAAGTTATATGAAGATTATTTCTTGAAGTATTTTCGTATGTCACGAGAATGTTTAGAGGATTTGCATGATTTGATGAAATTGAGGACTGTAAAGTGCACAACGAATATGAGTCCCTTCCCAAATCAAAATTACAATAAAAAACTAAAAAACAAAGCCTCCCAGGACATGACCACATCACCAACCGCCATCTAAAACATCTCCCCCAAAAAACAATAATCCTAATCACCTGTATCTTCAACGCCATCCTCAGAACCACCTACTACCCAACCAAATGGAAACATGCTACCATAATCATGTTACCGAAACCAAACAAACCAAAATCCCATCCTGAAAATTACTGACCAATAAGTCTCCAAACTATTTGAAAAATTACTTTTACCTCATCTAATCAACCAACTCTCCTTCCTAGTTCCTGACACACAATACGGTTTTCGTCCAAAACATTCCTGCTGCCATCAATTATACTCCCTCTCCAACCTCATAAACAACTCCTTCGAACAACGTAAATCCTTTTACCACTTTTATTGACATAGAAAAAGCGTTCAACAAAATTCATCATCCTTCCCTTCTCTCAAAAATCAAAGATTACTTAAATGACACCCATTACAGAATACTCCTCAACTACCTCTCCAACAGAACCTCCTCCATCAAAATAAATAACCACATCTCTCAACCCCACCCCATCGCTGCAGGAGTCCCCCTAGGAAGCGTCATTGCCCCCTTCCTATACAACATCATCTCCCACGATATTCCACAACATCCCGCCACAATTACATTCTTTTTCGCAGACGACATCGCCATCTCCTACCAAACCTCCTCTCTCACCTCAAATATCCAAGCTCTTCAGTCAGCGCTCAGCCACCTAGAACACTGGTCCAAACAATGGCGAATCGGCATAAATCACACCAAATCAGTAACCGTCCCATTCACACTATCCAAAAATCCTCCTCCGCACATCCCCGTATATCTAAACAACGCCGAAATACCCACGAAAACAGAAACCACCTACCTAGGACTCCTCTTCGATCCAAAACTCTCTTGGAAACCCCACATTAAACACCTCATCTCTAAAATTAACCTTAAATTCAGAACTTTATATCCTCTCCTAAACAGAAAATCCTCACTCATACTCAGCACAAAAGGCCTAGTATATCTCTCCATAATTCAAACCCACCTGGTCCTACGCCTCATCCATATCGGGAGCAACAGCCAAAATCCAAACCAAACAAAACATAATCCTTCGCACCATCACTAACTCTCCCTGGTACCTCAAAAATTCCATCATCCACCACAACATGAAACTTCCCCAAGTCAACTCAATAATCACCAAATCCGTAACCTCATTAATCAAAATCACCTTCAACCATCCTAACACCACGATCCAGCAATTCCATTGCAACCCTCCCCCACCCCCACACGCACGTCGCCTCAAGAGAAAACGCCCTATCGACCTCATCCTTCCCCCAGAACACTCCCATCTTCATACCCGCAGACCCCATCCACCCATTCAATTCATCCCATCAAATTCAACATCACCAGCGATCCCTCATAACTCAACAATGTATGCCCCTCAGACACCCGAATTAAAATACAAGAAAAACTTGCAAAATTATGTTAATTGCTGGATTAACTTAAGTGCCAAGTTCCCAGGTTAATTATGTACATAATTTTAATTGTATATACTCTAATATTTTATGTAACAACAAGTAATTGTAAGATAAATGTTTTGTCTAATAAAAAAAAACATAAAAAACGTGGAAACGAACATGAGAAACCACTTCAAACTTATTTACGGAGACCATAGCCTCAAAACGGAATAATCAACAATGACGGAAAGAAACAATTCAATTTGCATCTGAGCCGAGCACGTCGTGTAGTGGAGAACGCATTTGGTATATTGACATTAAAATGATGGGTATAAGAGCTATAGAGGTATATGTTGAAACTGCGGATTATTTTGTAAAAGCAGCTTGCTGTTTGCACAATTACGTTATATCAAAGAATAATAACAGGGGCGGACAGCCGCACAAACTCAAGAAGAGCGCGGGCCAATACGCGCATTTGTGGAAACAGGATTAAAAAATCGAAGGTCGCCCAACGCTTCAATTCAAATTCGCGAACGTTTTGTTGATTGCTTTGACAGAAGGAACAAGACAACATGAAAACAACACATGAAATGTAATTGTAACTTTTTATTAAAAATTAAATTAATTACAATAAAATTACTTGTCAAATTGAATTCTTCAGCTATATCATTCCATGATTCAGCTTTTTAAAAAACGTTTTTTAAGTTTCTTTGAAGTGTCAAACAAATACGTGTATTTACGCACAGTTTCTATAAATATTTCAGTTTCGTCACTCAGGTTAACCGAAGGCTTTGCGACAATAATTTAAATGTTTATTTGTTTTTGTGTCGTGAGAAGTACGTAGTATAAAAATACACAACAACGTTTTACAAATAGATAAAATAATAAATAAAAATATCCCGTTTTCAGACGGATCGACCGAACTACGGTTTTGAAATGTTATCTTGACGATTTCACACAATTCTTTATATCAGTGACCGTCGGGTAATGTCGCTCTCATTAAATCGTCAAGCCACCTAAAGCATTTAGTTCACAATTCCGTTTCTGAAGACTTGGTGACGGCGGCAAACTCAGCGGGATCCAGTGATGGGTAAAGCTTTGTCGGATGACGTCATCAAACGTCGCACGGGTTAATCACGTAACCTGATATTCTGTCAGTTACATGCAGGACCTGAAATTAATTAGATTTTTTTTAGGGCAACAGGCTACATGAGGGTGATCCACATTGGGCAACTCCCCTTTAATAGCATAGGAAGAGATTTGAAAGGGGGGATGCCGAAGGGTAGAGGAAGGTAGCCTAGGGTTAACTAGGGCCCCCGGGCTATATTTTAAGGATCCTACCTGGCATTCGCCTAAAGAAATGCAGGGAAATCCCTAGAAAAACCTGCATCAGGTAGGTCGGGCATTGGGTACTTGTCCCACGCCCTTCCGATAGCGGGAGAGGAGTTTGCTGTGGGGACGCAGCATTCCCTTCTCCGTGCCTCGACCAGTTTAGGAGGCAGCTGGCCGACTATTCCAATGGGAATAACGAACAACTCTTACCGTATGCCCAAGGTCTGCGACCCCGGAACATACACCTCTCAAAACAGGCCGAGGTGCCTCGTCTTGTGGGAACCTTAGTTCAAAAACGGAGAGGAAAAGGCATACCCAAAGGTTCTGCCTGCGAGAGAAAATCCCTCGCAGGTTACCTGCGAGAGAATCCTCTCGCAGGCTTTAGCTTCAGTAGAAATTAATTAGATGTTCATCACAAATATAAACAAACAAGAATTCCTTTGAATTAGATGTAAATACAAGTAGTCGTATTACTGACTGCGAAAAGTAATGCACTGTGATACCGACATATTCCTTTCCTCCCGCAGCCGCAATACAGTCTTATCCCTCCGATAAAAAAAAACCAGCATACTATCCCGCCATCGGAAGGGCGTGGGACAAGTACCAAATGCCCGAACTATCCCATTGGAATAGTCGGCCAGCTGCCTCCTAAACTGGTCGAGGCACGGAGTAGGGAATGTTGCGCCCCACAGCAAACTCCTCACCAGCTATCGGAATGGCCTGGGACAATTACCCAATGCCCGACCTACCTGATGCAGGGTTTTCTAGGGTTTGTCCTGCATTTCTTTAGGCGAATGCCGGGTGGGATCCTTAAAATATAGCCCGGGGGCCCTAGTTAACCCTTGGCTGCCTTCCTCTACCCTTCCGCATCCCCCCATTCAAATCCCTTCCTATGCTATTAAAGGGGAGTTGCCACCATGTGGATTACCCTCAAGTAGCCTGTTACCCTAAAAAAATTATTCCTGGCCAATGAGCAACAATTTCTAGCTCCGATGTTTATACAATGGCCTGATTAATTGTTAATATAATTCAACAAAAAGAAAACTGTGAACTGAAATTTAACATGTAATATTTAAAACTGCAGTAATTACAATTTATTGGCAAATTATTCGCGTCGTTAAATAAAAAAAAAAAATATAAATCACAGCGGCATAGAATTTTCGTGCGAGCTTCGCGATATCATTACACCAAGGAGGTTAGTATCACAGACATATTTGTACGAAAGAAATGAACACGATAAAAAAATATTAAAACACAGAGAAAAAGTAAATTTGGAAAACGGTGACTACTTTCCTTTTTTTAACATTTTTTTTAAATTTCGGTTGCTGATTTACAATTTACTCTTAACACTTAGAGTAATAAGTAAATTTTTTAATTATTAAAGCTATTTAATTTGGAAAACGGTGACTACTTTCCTTTTTTTAACATTTTTTTTAAATTTCGGTTGCTGATTTACAATCTACTCTTAACACTTAGAGTAATAAGTAAATTTTTTAATTATTAAAGCTATTTGACTTGAGTAGGGCACCATCCAGTGGCAGGTCGCCTGGATTTATTCAGTGATGTCTTCAGGCCATAATCTCTTCAATCTTCTTGTTACTGGTTGTTGGAGGTAGAGGTCGGCGATGTATTTGTTGCGGTGGTTTGGTGTTCTATGTTTGCTTTTGGTGGCATACGTCTTGATAGTTTCTGAAATAAATGTAATTTTGAGGTCGTGATGGAGTGTATGGTTGCTGATGTAGCACGGTGCATTGACCAGGGTGCGCAATGCCTTTGATTGAAAAGTCTGCAACATCTTGATATTTTATGGTTTGCTGCATCCCCATAATTCGATCCCGTAAGGCCATATAGGTATTAGTATGGTTTTATATAGAAGCAGTTTGTTTCATTAGTGAGTCCAAGTAGCCAGTGCATGTTTTTAGTTTTTAGTTCCTGTTGTTCCTTTTCGGGTTTTATGTGTTTTTTCCATGTCAGTTTTTGGTCGAGACGGAGTCCTAGATATTTTACTTCTGTTTTTACTGAGATAAGTTCACTGAATATTTTAACTTGCGGGCACTTATTTTAGTCGGTAAGATTATTCGTCTGTATGCTACGTGGTGTAAACAGTCGATTTAATTATTTATTTATCATTTATAAATAATATTTATCATTTGAAGAAAGGCAAACAAAAAAAGTGTTTGGTGAAAATTTATAGTTGCAGAGGTAGAAAGGATTTTTTGACGGATAAACGTTACCCTGAGAAAAACAGAAAAATTAATTGTTATTCCAATTAATAAATAGTATGGAACGTTTTAATTATGTGAAACTAAAGTAACGTAGTAAAATCTTAATTAAGTAAAACTAATAAATGTTTACCTATCAAAAAATTGCGTATAAAGAAGTCACTTGATTGAGTCGACTATTTTTTACTGCGTGTATTCAGGTGCCTATTTAATTCGATTTGCATTTGTCCATGAAGGCGCAAACATTCATATTAAATTAACAATGAAAATATTTTGTTTTAATTATATAAGTTTAAATTAATGACTTAACTGAGGAACAAATGCCAATTTAAAATTAAAATAAATAATGAAATCAATGTTTATGTATTTACCTTACATCAGTTTTAAAAAATGAATAAAAAAACTGTCAACATGTCAGAAACAATTTAATACAACGATTCGTTTCTCTTTTATAAACTTCTTTAGGTGTACATATACAAGATAATAAATTTGTTATGGATAAATTTAAAATTTGATGAAATATTTAAAATATATGCATGATATTAAAAATTTATATTACAATTATGTAAAGATAAACAATAAATAAAACTATACTTAAATTTTTCATCTAATATTATGTAATTTTAATATATGATAAAATTTTGGAGAGAAATTTCTATAAGGTTGTGACTTTCTTGCTCAATACAACCGAAATGAGTGCTTCAGACACAATTCTATTCAGTTTTATTTCGGAACTAGCTGGGTGCCCGGTGTAGTGACCAGCGTCATTGCGTCGCATTACAGAGATTCCGTCCTGGTCCTGGTCACGAAAACTAGGGTTTAGGCTGATGGAGAATCGAAAGTATGACCGGATGTCAATCCCAAATCCAGAATGTGTCATGTCAGACGACAGCCTGGCAGTCGTCTCCGTAGGCTAAGGTTGTTAATGAGCGGTCAACCCAAGGAGTAGAGGTAGTGATAATTTCTTTTCTGGTGAAGACCTAAATTAAGAAAGAAATTTATATAAGCACTTCGGAAGGACAATTCATAGTCACCGTATCTAGACTCGACTTGTTTCCCCGAATTGTCCATATTTGGTCCTGAAAATCTATACTCCATAGAAAATTTTAAGAACAATACGTAAAGTTTATAGAGTAATATGAAGAATTGGATCATATGAAAATTATAACCAATGACAATTATTATCAGAGCACAGAAATAGTCTTATCGCCCTGTCTGGATAAATCAGGAGATCAAATTGGAATGGAACTCATTGGATCTGTACAGAATACTTTATTACTTGTGCTCATAATGTATTTTTCCCAATGAATTATTCGCATAATGAATTATTCACAATAATTAGAAATGTTAGGTTACACAAATTATCGGCTAGCGCTGACAACCAAAAGATTTACCAACAGATTAAACTAACGAACAGAAAAGGGATCAAAGTATTCAGTGGAGAATTCAACCAACCCATAAAACCTTATTCGTTAAAGACACCAATCTTAATACTCTCGTCCAGTTTCTTAGCACTCTTCAAAAATTGGATAAGCAAGGTGCCCACTTGTTTCTTCCCAGAGCTCACTAGTAGTAAAAATAATATGGATCACAACGTATAATCTTTTCTCTCAGTTCCCGATGCCATTTAACAATTTTTACTTCTAATTTCAAAGAATTCCTTTGTACAATATTCTACTTGCCGACTGCAACTGAACCAAATAACGCCGTCGAAGATTATTTTCAATCAAAAGACTTGAACTACAATGACTCCCTATCTTTTTTTTAGGGCAACAGGCTACTTGAGGGTAATTCACATGGTGGCAACTCCCCTTTAATACCATAGGAAGGGATTTGAAAGGGGTGATTCGGAAGGCTATTGGGAGGTAGACAAGGTTTAACTAGCGCTCTAGGGCTATATTTTAAGGATCCTATCCGGCAATTCGCCTAAAAGTGATGCAGGGAAAACCCTAGAAAAACCTGCATCAGGTAGGACGGGCATTTGGTACTTGTCCCACGCCCTTCCGATGGCGGGAGAGGAGTTCGCTGTGGGGTCGCAGCTTTCCCGTAACCGTGCCTTGACCGGTTCAGGAGGCAGCTGGCCGACTTTTCCAATAGGAATAGAGGACAACTCTTACCGTATGTCCAAGGTCTGCGACCCCGGAACTCTCAAAACAGGTCGAGGTGCCTCGGCTTGTAGGAACCTTAGTTCAAAAAAAAACAGAGAGTACAAATTGTGTTCAGGCTTATATAGAGGAAACTCAGTGATGACCGGGAGTCGACGAGGATATGTCATTGGTTAGAGCAACGTCGAATTAAGTGATGGTCCTGAGTTTGATTCCAGTCCCTCTCAAGTTTTTTCTATGAGAATCTGTTAATTTGCTTTCATATCCTTTGCAGCTAATGTTGTTTTAAACATTTGCTTTTGAATAAATTGAATGCACCTATCATCAATATACACAATATCCATTCTCCATTCGCCCTAAAATTAGGCCGTGAAGAAGGTAATTAGTAAATTGAAGGCGAGTCCATGTTCAGGTCTATAAAACAGGTAGAGAAAGCTCGCATGTGACGGAAACCGACGAGAATAGCTTTAATGGCTAAACGGTTGTCGTAGGATCGATTCCTGATAAGAAGATGTTTTTCTGTTAAATTTGAGGTATATGAATTATAATTGTGTTATACTGTAATTAAGGTGTCTGAAAAGTTTATCGAAATTTATTCCAAGAACTAAAATAAGAAAAATAAAAAGTATGAAAACTATTGATAAGAAACAATCCTTTATTTCGAAATTAAAAATAATAAAATATTTTTGTTCGGCTGCAGGGAAACATTGAAACATTTTACAACTAAAATAGAATGATGGTCTTATGCAGTGTTCATGTTTACTTCATATAAACTTTCAGAGAAAATAAACGCAGGAAAATATTTAGCAGCCCACATTTACAGTAATGTTTGGCCTCATTGGCTGGATATTCACCTCAGGGACCAATAGAGGCAGCACTAACTGGGAGTTGTGACAAAGTTCTTCCTCCGAACACAAAGAAGTGCTGACAATTTATTCTCCTCATTTTCTCCAAGTTTTGCTCCGTTGGTAATCTCTAAGCCCCCATTATAAATCGTGCACCTCCAGAGATAAAGATTGTTTCGCACCATCACACGCCGAATAAGAAAGTAAACCTTAAAAAGTCTACACATTGATGTAGAATGCGAGGAAATTTTTACTAAAGTTTAATTGTAAGCTTGTTGACAGGATCATGAGGACAAATGAGCAAAACAAAAGGATGTTTCTATTTCAGTTCTATCAGCTAACGTAAAAAAAACTTGTTTAATAGCTTAGACAAAAATGGATATGATCAATATTTAGACAGGACTTATGCGATGCTCCCCATAACGTCAATTCATACTATGGATATTAAAGTTATTAGGATAATATAATTCTTAACACGAGAATTCTGTAAAAACTATAGCAAGCAATCCGATAAGTCAAAATATAATTCTACAACAATGCCATATTTAATTTAAAAAAATAGATTACGATGATTTATTACGTCTCCCTCAAGTTGAAAATACTGGAATTTCCGAAGACGAATCAGTATGCTAAAACTGAAGAAACATTCCCAAACCAAAGCTACTAATTTAATATTGAACCGATATAATATTGAGCCAACTAAAATCGAGTTTATTGAGTCTCGTCAGGTTTTCATAAAATTACTGAAGAGACAAAATTTGTTTGTGTAAAGATTAATGAAAAATGAAACACATTATCTTTAAAAACCCCGTTCAAGTTATGATAACTAACAATTATGGCACATACATTAAACATCTGTCTGTTTTTCGCATGAGCAAATTTTCATTCGGTTTTCATTCAGCAACTCTTTGTCTATCACAATGTCTCGTGGGCTTAAATACATTATTGCTTGATCGCGGGAAAAGACAGTCGCATTTATTTAAAACTATAATAGTTTCATTATTGAATTCTATTGCAATATTACCTGTTTTCAATTTTTGTAGCCATTTTCGATAGCTTGTATCTAATTTATTTCCGTACTAACAAAGATGCTTTTGAGTGACAGGTTACAAGGGAGTCATTCACGATGAAGAAGAAGAAATTGAAACGGGGAATCGGAAGGAAAGGAACTGTAAGGTAGCCGGGAACAAGCACGGGGATTAGCCTAAAAGTGATGTAGAGAAAACCTTAGACAAACCAGTGGCAGGTCACAATTGTAAATTCAAAACAGCAACACAAATAATTATAATGCTGAAATAATTTTTTAAATTATCAAGGGTTCTTAATTCAAGAACTACACGTGAAGAATAATTGACAAATTATACAGTGGCTTACATACGTGAAGTGTTGTTATAGAAATAATTAATATTGTTCTGCTACCTTCTGTCTCTGGTTTTCAGAGTCTGGAACCGTAGCCTCCGTAGATGACACACTTCTGAGTAAACGAATTTTGGCAATTTATTTTCACATTGATCTGCGTCCTCCAGTCACTTCACTTTTCTTCACTATATTTCCTTCGATCGCTACAATTATTTCTACCATCAGTGGTCTGCGAGGGATATTCTCTCGCAGGCAGTACCTTTTCGAAGAGACACGAAGGGGCTAACTTTGGGGATGCCTTTTCCTCTCCGTTTTTTAACTAAAGTTCCCACAAGCCGAGGCTCCTCGGCCTGTTCTGAGAGGTGTATGTTCCGGGGTCACGGACCTTGGGCATACGGTAAGAGTTGTCCGCTATTCCCATTGGAATAGTCGGCCAGCTTCCTCCTAAACTGGTCGAGGCACGGAGAAGGGAATGCTGTGTTCCCACAGCAAACTCCTCTCCCGCTATCGGAAGGGCGTGGGACAAGTACCCAATGCCCGACCTACCTGATGCAGGTCTTTCTAGGGTTTTACCTGCATTACTTTTAGGGGAATGCCGGGTAGGATCCTTAAAATATAGCCCGGGGGCCCTAGTTAACCCTTGGCTACCTTCCTCTACCCTTCCGCATCCACCCTTTCAAATCCCTTCCTATGCTATTAAAGGGGAGTTGCCCAACGTGGATTACCCTCATGTAACCTGTTGCCCTAAAAAAAATAAAAACAACAATTATTTCTATTTCCATTCTTGATAACACTGTTTTTCATTAAGTTAAATCACATGATTAATAAATTTAAATTAACTCTGTTTAACAGAAGTAATTTTCTGGATGAATATTTTAAGTTGATTACTTGTTACTTGCGACTGCTGCTCAAAAAACTGGCTTTCCGTTGAATTTAAAACAATAAACAATCTGTTACAATACAATACCACAAGCTTAATAAATTTAAACAATGTTTCCGAGAAAGCACACTACCACCAATATCTCCATATAATGAGTTCTATCCTTTAACGAATGTAAGAACTTCAAATTTAACATTTTCCTATTGTATGCTTCTTTCTGTTTTTTAATGTTGATACTATTTAGGAGGTGAATTTTCAGTCTTACAATACTGAAAATATATGGTGACTGGAACCGATAATGTAATTGAATGTCGATAACCAGTACGTTGTTATGACATTTCACTGAAGCATTTCACATTCCAATGATGAATAGAGCGAACGTATCTCCTCCAGGAACCAACTCGGGTGCGGTAAGTCTCCAGCTTAATATAGAAAACACCCGTTATGCCACTACGAGGCGTTCTAACTGGAATCAGCCAAATACTCCTCTACCTGCGCCCGTGCCTTGATAATCCTAAACTGACTGCGTAGGCCCCAATCTCCACATATTAATGCTATTATTAATCTATCAGGCTAATTTAGTACTACATACCTCACATTTATTCTAAATTTCAGCTTTATTTAAGGCGAACTTTTCTTGCTTCATATTTGTTTACCATTGCTAGGTTACGCGTTTTTGAGAGATTACGCAGCACAAAAACACGTATTAATTACGAGTTGTAGTGGAGGAAGAAATTTGCTCCTAACATAATGAATTATCACTGAATGAGAATCGTTTAAGTTACGGATAATATTAATAATTTCTGTTATTGTCGCTGATATTAGAAAAATATATAAACTGAAGTTGTTCTTATCCACCTGCAAACAATTTTATCACTAGCAGGAGCTCCATTCTACTATGGTATGCTTCTGAATACATTTTAGTTTTATCGACTTTGGTTGTAAATAAGTTATTGTGTTATGTATTTTCCTTTATTACAGTACTAGCTAAGTGACACTGCTCTTCCCGGGTATTTATTTAAATTAATCCGGAGTAGGGGTTGATTCGACACTAACCTCATGATAAACATTTATTTCACCTGCACCAATAGCGCCAGTGTTATAAAATTTACCCATTTACTGTCCCCACCCCAACCTAACCCATCGGCATCTAACTTCAAATAAACCACGACGGTGACTGACAGTTCGGAACCCTCCTACTACATAAAATAAAAGTGTCTCAAAAATCAAGACAAATTATAACAGTAAATTATAACAGTTATAATTATAACAGTAAATTAACAATATAACAGTATAACAGTAAATTATAACAGTTATAATTATAACAGTAAACTATAACAGTTATAATTAAAACAGTAAATTATAACAGCTATAATTATAACTTAATGAAGTGTGAAACTATTCTAAACTTTAATGGAGTAAAGAAATACATTTAACTAAATAAAGACCAAAGTATAGAGGATACCCTAAGAAAATAAAAAAAATACCCGGGACCTTAAGAGGAGTAGTTCTCTGGGTAACTTAAAAATAGGAACTTAAAATTTAATCAATCACCATGATTAATGCGAGAATTAAACTCAGCGACTGATCCAACCCCAGAATCAACAATAATATCGGTATTTTTGCATTATTTTTATTCGATGCTAATGATGACCCTCAGGGATGTTTTTAAATTCCACCCCCACTCCTAGAGGCGGTAGATGTGTCTTAAATCCTCATTATTTGTTCCTGGATCATAAGTAACATCTGTATAAAGTTTGATAGAAATTGGTCAACGAATGTAAGATTTTAAGTGGAAATTTGTTTCACCACCTTACACCTTCACACTTAACGTCTGATATACAACTTAACTGACATAGATTTTATACCAATGGCAGTTGTTTTGGGCTATTTTCTTGTAACGCCCCTTTACCCCCTCCCTTATTGGTTCTTTAAGAACTTGCAATTATACACTTAAACATCTGGATAGAAAGTATTACTTACATATACCCCGAAAAGCAATTCATAGACTCTGATATCGGCCGTTTTAGCATGATTTTAATTATCACTCCCGTTCACCCCTTGGGAGTTTCCTAATGCTTGTAAATCCGAAAGAACCGTTGAAGTCGGTGCGTACAACAACTCACCAAAGTTTCATCACCATCGGATGAATTGTTTAAGAGTGCATAGGGGACACGCAGACATTCATTTATTTATATATATATATATATATATATATATATATATATATATATATAGAGAGAGAGAGAGAGAGAGAGAGAGAGAGAGAGATTAACATTAATTTCATATGTTAATTATTTTCAAACTACATACATGTCAAATGATTATTTTATAAACACCTTGTATTTTTTTAAGGATGCTTTAAATGAATTCTATTTAATTGAATAGTTTGGAAGTTAACTGTATAAGATCCAAGCAGTTACTTTTTACCTTGTTCATCAGACTGGTTATCATTATTGTAAGCGAGCATCGCCATTTATCCTGTTTTAAATCAAATTTTAAAAAATTATTTCCTACAAAGTTAAAAATTTTATTTAGCCGGGCGAGATAAGAAAATTTTTTTGAAGACGTTCTGCAATTGAATTGTATTATTAGTAAATGCAAGGCATGTTTATGATAAAGCTTTATCATAAATCAGATTATAAAATACACGCATAAACTTTTTAATATTAATAAGTGAATGTCATCACTATAAGTTTTTGATAAAAGTTAATTTCTGGATCCTCCATACTAGTCGTTGTTGATCCGGTGACCGGCGAGCTTCACTTATAAAATTAATTGTTGAAAATTTCCAGAATAAATATTGCCTCTTACTGGAGATTCTTACAATCTTTTAGAATTCACCGCAAATAATTAATTATAATAAAAGAAATTTATATTATTTCCACCCATGGGAAGTCTATGGATTTGCTTATAAATAATATCTTTAAGTATTGGATACAAAGAAATTCTATTTCCTTCGGTAAACATAACATACTTTTACTATTAATATTTAACTTCATCTCAATTGTAATCATTGCATATAAGGCATGTTTAAGTGTGTATCTTTCTCGTTCGAGACTTCTTTAATTTTTGCTATATTCATTACTTACTAAGATCAATTTTTAACCAAATCAGACTGAATTAATTTTTATAATATTGAAAAATGTTCTGTTTACTACTTTACTTCCCACAGTTTTGAATGCATTGATTTGATAATTAATTTTACATTTCTCCTCATTATATAATTTAGAATTTATTATTTAAAACAATTTATTTTAGCAGTTTTGTGATGGTAAATGGCATCAATAATAAAATAAAACATTCAATATCTGAAATTCAGTTTCTAAATTTACATTAGCCTTAAAAACAGATGAATATGTCAAAAAATAATGAAGAAAGCTACTGTTAAAAATTATAATAATTAAAATTATATAATTATAAGATATATAGTATCAATGAATATTTATATAATGACAGGAATAATGGTTAATTTTTCAACTATTTTGAATTCGATATAAAAAAAATTGTTTTTTATAATAATTAAAAGTTGCAGCTAAATTAAAAAATTAATCTTTGTTGGTTAGGGACGGACAGTTATCCCGGTCATTTTTTTCTAAATACAATTCTGAGTATTCAATTTGTCACCATTGTTTGATATAACATTTCGACAAAAAACTCCTCCAGTGTCGTCAAGTTGATTGTGATTCTGAGACAAAACAAAATTCAACAAACAATACGAGATAAATGTCGGAGGCGTTGTAAGGCTGTGGACTTTCGTATTTATACTGGACCACGAGTTCTTCTCTTCAGGAACTGTGTTTTGCCGTTTCTTTCAATCTCCTGGGCTGTCATGATCGGAAGGGCAAGAATTGTGGACTATTATAAACGCTAGGAGCGGATTCCTAGTTTCTTTAAGCTAGAACCTACAGTCCCAGGACAGTATGTTATCGAAAGTCATAATTTCAATAGCTTCAGCAATTTCACTGTTTCCAATCCATTCATCCGGTCAAGATTTTAGTTTTTCCACATTCAGTTTTGTGTCCGGTCATAAGAATGATATACGCCATGGTAGACTTCCTGTGCTGTTACAAGCGAATGCACGTCTCATGAAAACACAGTTGTTTCACAGTGCGGTTTGTTTCCCCTACAGTGGCAAGGTATTTTTGATGAACCACGCTGGTTTTCAAACCATTACTATCCTTCACCGACATTACCATGCTACGAATATTAATTTCAAGTTTGAAACAGAATATATCCCTTTCTAGTATTCAACAATTTTTGACTACGGACTGGACATGGCAGAAAAAGGTAGTAGCGATTTTTTGGCACTTTAATATTGGTTGAATATTGTATTCCATTTATTTTATAAATATGACTGTATTTGATTACAGTTGATGTGTCTTAATCTTTATGATTGTCGTTGCTCTCTTTATATTATTAGATGATATATTAAAAGGTCTGATTTATATGAAAATTATATAATGTAGTTTTGACAATAATTACAGAAAAAATATTTAATTAATCACAAAAAGCAACGTTCCGGTACGCATTTGCACCTTCTTCAGGTCTTTTCTGAAGGGAAATTATAGTAAAAAATGTGTTGTTATCAAAAGAGGCATGATTGAACAGTAATGTGGTTGAACCAAAAATAATACCAAGTCACATAATACGAGAAACATCTGATTATCAGTAAATGCTAAAACCAAACCGACACAACATACATATTTTATAATTATAATAAATATAAAAGTTTTTCCGAAGTTTCTCGTGAGAAGTTAGCACTAAAGGGGCATTACAAAACTGATTGTAAACAGAACCCTCGGATTCTGACCTGTTCCTTAGGTATTTACAAACCGTCTCTGTGGCATTGGTACGCATCTCCAAAATCAATGTATGAGCCTCCGCAAACCTATCACAAAAGTTATTTTACTGTAATCTTTTTTTATTATTTATGGTCGCGTCAACCTGTTGGTTATTGGCGACTCTGTAAAAATATTTACATAATTAAGTTATAGTACGTTAGAAATTTCCAATTGTGAACATCGTTTCAAATAGTGGATAACAGTTTTGCGTCGGAAACGAACTCCAGGAGGCTCTTGATCGCCGTGGTGTGTATGCAGAAGTCTTCTCTGGGGAACTCGGCTAAAGTCCTCCTGCGTATATCCTCGTATTTTGTCCATTCAAATATAATATGCTGGATGGTGAGGGCTTGATCACATGCATCACAGGTGGGATGATCTGTTCTGGAAAAAAGATATTCGTGAGTGAGTTAAGTGTGCAAAGTTCTGATTCTGGAGACTATTATTTGTTGTTTTCTTGAGATGTTGTTGAGGTGGCAAAGATCTTCTGATGTTTGCAGGTTCTGATGGAAGAAGCCGCTATTTCCTCCTCTCCTCGTGTCCTGCCAGCTACCCTCCACTTTTCCTGTACATTCATTAAGAATGTCCGAGGCTGTACAGGTTGGGGCTTCGTACAATGGTAGCTCTTCTTGTACAGTGGCCGCCAGTGCGTCCATCTCCTCGTTCCCTGCGACGCCCGCATGAGCCGGGATCCGGACAAGCTGGACGGATTTCCCTCGCGAACTGCAGAGATGTAGGTTAGCTCTGATGGCGTTGATGGTGCCGTTCCTTATTTTAGGGTCACTTAAAATCTTTAATGATTGCAAAGAGTCTGTTAGGATCATAATTCTGTTGATTGAAGATTCCAGGCAGTATTCAACTGCCATTGCTATGGCGAAGGTTTCAGCGGTGTTGCTAGAAGCATAATTATGGATGGCTATTTTCCTGGTGAAGTTGGGAAGAATCACCGCACAGGTAGTGCCTACTTCCGTTTTTGAGGCATCTGTGTAAACCAATGTAGGGTTTCCATGTATCTTTAGTGCATCGAGATGCCCTAAGGATCTTCTTGGGAATCAAGGTCAATGAGGTATCTATTTGTAGGTCGATAAACTTCCATGGAGGGAGATTAGATGTAGTATTGTGGTCTATGTTGGGGATGGTGAACTGGAAACTGCGAAATAGTTTGGCTGATGCATTATGAAAAGGAAAGGGACGTTTGAGGTTGTACACGTAATCCTGTAATCTTATATTATGACATATCCTATTTTCTCGACCGAGGACTAATAGAATGAATAATAAGTCTAAATCTAAGAAGGATGTTAGTCAATTTGTAGTTTAGAGTAACGTTACAGAAAGAATGAGACTTAATAGGAGTAGGACGGAGGAAAATCAAAGCACCATCTCTTCTTCAGCGTCGAGAGGAGCATGTCTCGTGGTCTTCAGCGAGTAGCTTACAACAACACCGAGTTTCTATGAAGTCCACAAAGTAAACCAAAACGGGTTGAAACTTGTCGAGCTGCCAGGTAACCCTAACATCGCCACGCATCCGTTCCCGTGTAAACGATTTTCGTCTACTGCGGCGTTAAATTCTCAAAAATAAAATCGTTTTCGAAACTTAAAATCAAAATACAATAAAACTGAATACGATTATGAAACAATAATAATACAAAATATATAAGGAAATAAATTACTATCAATGTTGCTCAAATTAATAATACCATTCTGTGAGTTACGGAATTTCGTAGTTGGTTTTTTCAAGTATCATTTTGGATAAGTTAAGTTTATACAAATTTTGTCCTAAACCTAAAATTTCAACATTCTTCCAATTGTATCCGTGATTTTCCTCGAGTCAAGTGACCACAATATTGTTAGAAGTATTGTAATTCTTTATGTGTTCATTCATTATAATTTAGAATGCACGTTTTGTCTGTTCTATATAACATTTTTTACTATTGGGTTCGCTAAGATAATTTTCATATTATATTGTCGTTTTTTATCATTTTCTTCATTCCCCTTTTTAATGAATATAATAAGATTGTTGTTAATTTTGAAAATAACTTTCAAATCTCAATTTGTTTTTTAAAGTTTTCAATAACCTGACATTAATATGGAAATGTCAAAAACTGCTTGTTTTCGATTTATTTTTGCTATTTAATTTATGTTTGATAATTATTTCTGATATGGTTTGTTTATAAAGTTCAATGAGTAACTATTGATAGACATAACATTTTCACGATTTTTATGTTTTGTTTGTGATAAATGGAATTCGATAGCAATAAGGGTTTATCTATGAGATTGTACGCCTTATCCTTTTTTGGTTAATTCCGTGGCTCGATGAAATATTTAAAACACGCCCTGAATATATTGGTTTTCGGGACCAATTCGTTTCAATAAAATCATTGTTGTTAATGACATGTAGATCTAAGGAACTAATTTGTTTATTATTTTCTAAGTCAAATGTAAATTAGAGTTTATTATGGTAATTATTAAAGATTTTGGTAATGCTATTTAACTCATTTTTTCTTTCAGTACAAAATATGTGGATTATTTTATAATTTATGCTTATTGGTAATATTATTAACAAAGTGGAATTTTTTAAAATTCAATACTACTTTTATTGCTATTTACATTTCTTTCCGATGAATATTACAATCTTTTTAATTTTTCTGAACGATCATGTATTCTACGAGTGACATGATATTTTGGGACACTGGTAAAAAGGGCAGTTACATCGAGTGATAACGTGACATGTTACTTTTAAATACGTACATTTTTAACACTATTTAATAAATCCAAACTATTTTATGCAGTCTAGTTAATCCCATTTTCTAAAATGTTTTTTTTAAAAAAATATATATAAATTGTGTAATGGGACGACACAATAAATATGTAAGGACTATTCTGTTTGTGATCTTTGGTAGTGCATACGTTCAATGAGGTTTTGATCGACTGCTTCAGTGTTAGTTTCTCAATAGAAACCTCGGAAATATTTTTGTATTATTTTAAATGATTAATTATGCATGTTGTGTCATATTGTTCTTAGCATTTAATAATTAGGTTTCTTGTATTATGTAACTTGGTTATGATTTATCTGTTTCAACTACATTACTGTTCAATCACGACATTTTTTTGGTAACAACATATTGTTTACTATAATTTCTGCACAGAAAAGACCAGACGAAGGTACAAATACTTACCGAAACGTAGTTTTTTGTAATTAAATGAATAAATTGTATAATTGGATATCAACTGCCTTATATATTTGTTATATTATTTTTTACATTGTTATTACATTTATTTATGTTATTTAATTTGTTTGTAAATAGTCTATTAGCTTAATTTTCTAGAGTATTTTAAATTTTTTTCATTGTATTTACAGGTCATTGCTTAATTTTTTATAAAAATGTTTAGTACTTGGTAATATGAAGAATTTCAAATTTACTTAGTTTATTTTTGTGTCTCATTAACAACCAATAATCTTCTTTGCTAAATTATATTGGTACTTAATTTATCAAAAATTATTTACGTTTACATATTTGAAAATATTATTTATTATATATTTTTATATTTATTAAATTGCATTTATAATAAATTTTATTTAACGATGTAAAGGGATGATTCTTCAGGATTTAATAATTATGAATTCCTTTTTCATGAACTGATACTATGTCAAGCTTTGAAGTGTGTTTCGTTAATCGCTGCGCTAAATCACAAGTCACACGTAAGATAGAATCAGGTCACCGAGTTTACATTTCAGTCGGAGAGTGTGGTATTACGTACCCTCCAGCTTTTTATTTTAATATTCTTGGCTGGCATTGAGTCCGGTATCGTCTATTTGCCTCAGTTGTAGGCAATGGGAACAGTTTGTTCATACAAGAATATGCATTCCTCCATTTATGGCTGAGACATAATGAATACAAGGCAATATATGATGTCAAAGGAACGTGAGGACACCCATGGTAGGACAATAATAACTCATACTATTTTTATGGGACTTCCTCGTAATGAATGGTAGAAAAAACTATAATTGTATAACAGTCTTAATTTGCATAGTGTACGCGCTAATGTAACTCAAATTAATAAATCATATTGAAGTCAAGGTCCTTATAGTTTCAGGTATACTGCTTTAAAATTTAACGCTAATACAATATTTAGAAATACAATGTAATGAGTTTTCTCAGAATATTTGACTACATAAATATACAGATTTTATTGAAAAACTAAAAAACCTATTAGTATAACTTAAAATAATTAATGATTACGAAAAATAAAGCAATCAATACATATATATGTACAGGAAAAGTTATAATTCTGTAATTATATTGTGATCGTGCAGCTATTCCATTAATCGGACCCAGAAAATATAATAACAACGCCATCTATTGATCTCTATTAAAAATTAATCCAAGAAGAAAACTGTAATAAAGTATGATCAACGTGATGAAGATGTATTAGACACTAAAAGTCAATTACAAAGTAAATGTTTTATTAAACTACAAGATCAGATAATAGCTACCTTAAGAAATAGATTTGCTGAGTTAAAAAATTAATTCGACGTGCTTTTCTTTTTCAGTATTAGATTTATATAATTTATTTATCTCAAAGAAGAATTATGAAACATTGTAAATATTAACATTGATGGTGTTGAACCGTACAATAAAATTGACTTTTTAAACCCAAATTTGGTAGAAAATCCAAACTGATCAATAGTATAAAGAATATTTCTTATTCTACCATCTACAGATGCATCTGGAGAAATATCGTTTTTAAGTTAAAAAGTTTAAAGGTTTATTTAAATATGAGTCAACTACGTGTGAGTATTTTGCCCCTTACTTCAATATAATCTGAAAAAATTGGTAGTTTGAATAATAAACAAATAACAGTAAATTTCGCAATTATAAAACGAAAAATGTTTTGTAGTTACCTTAAAATAAAAAATAAATCTGATTCAGAAACTATGTAAATATACGAGAATGTAAATATTCTTGCTTTTAACAGTATATTACTAATAGACTTACTATTATTAGGTAAACATTATTGATTAGAAAATATTCATTTTTGAGTAAGTATACTGGACGCAACTTGAGTTTGTACTGCGCAGCAACAGGTGTGACGCACTGTTAAACTTACAGCGTTACTGAAAAAATTCGTCGTTTAGGATGTATTCATCAGTTTGCAATTATACCTAACGCTTTCAAATATTTATTTTTTCTGCTTCTGACGAAACTGTACCGGTTTAAATATTTCAAGCGTTTTGGGAAAAAATTCTCTGTGTGAAAATTTATGTCATCACCTTCGTTAACAATTATTTTTCAGAGAAAGACGCCGAGTACTATTTGGACGGGTTAAAGAGATGGGAATATCGCTGCGGGGAGAGGGGGGGGGAGAGTGTAGACTTGCCAGGAGACTATGAAGAAAAAAATAAAATTGAAGATATTGTATCTTAATTAGGTCGGAAACTTTTAAGACCATCCTCGTATATTCACCCATAAGTAACCAAACTAAAATACCTTTTATACAACCTAGTCAGGGAAAACAATAAGGGAGAGGGCGGCATTGTCTGTTTTGCACGCGGGCGCTGAAGCGGTCAGCGGCGGGCCTGCACATCAGACCCCTATGGACTGCCCACATAGGGTACCCTCATCAATGGTAAGCCACGTGCAGTCACTGAATTAACACCCACCTCCATCCACTTCAACTTTCGTTCATCCCTCTAAATACACATTTGTCATCAATGTTAACTCCCAAAAGTTTCTTCTCTTCCCGCTGGAGAATCTACTACAAATCTTTTTGGAAGTAAACGATTTGGAAATCTCACCCCAAAAGTCTGTGCTGTCAATTTCCTGCCTCAGTTAAATTATAATACCCGGATTTGTCCATCTGATCTAACAAAATTCCACGTGGCGTTTTAAGCCACAAGAAGAGATTTACTCAATAAACCATCTTCTAACATATACTGCATTTTTATCCCTCAAATTTTTTAGAGTTTAAATTTCTTCAGTAAAACATGGAAAAAATACGTTTTTCCTGTTTGATTAAATCTTGCACGCTACACATAACACTTTCTGATTAAAAACGAAAATAGTATTGATTTATTACTATAATTTTTAAATTGTAAGTCGTTTATCTGAAAATTTGCATACTTTAATTAAATTTGGGGTTCTTAAAAATCACATTGTGATCTATAAATTTCAGTTAAAGAAATGCACTGGAATGTTTTTTAACCACACACTAAGAATTTAATTTGTGTCTTACCTGCTTCTGCCTATGTAGTGTCTGCAGTTGTTCTAATTACAGAAAACTTATTCTCGGAAATTCGTACTCGTTATTGCAGGGAAGAGTCCAGATCTGACCCTATACGCGTGTCACATTGTCTTCATTCTAATAATTATTGGTCCATAAAAATGTACATTTTGCATTCAGTTTAATCTCCCGGCCAATGTTGGAAAATTAAAGAAAATTAATTAGTGTGAATATTATGAACCTGTTGCCACCCTTAGAACTATTAGCAAATGAAAAGAGTTTTGCTTACAATTTCTTAAGTCGTTTTCCTGTAATCTACCCATTAGCCAGAATGGCTTTTAATGACTTACTGCCGGGAACATTTCGGTTAATGAGCGTCAATTTCCAGACAGTCTCAAGAGACTTATCGACAGATTTAAGCCATACCGAAAAATTAGTCAAAAGACAAATATTATTATATACGTATAAACGTAGTATCAGAAATCAAAGTCTTGATTATAATACCTACATTATTACATACTTATAGTGAAATTCAAAACCAATGACGACCATCAACCATATAAAAACAATTGCATTAAAGTCAATCAAAATTGTTTCAAAGTATTATTATTTTGATACTCTCTTCAGGTCTAATCAGTCATAGATGAGTCATTATCTTCTCTATATATATATTTTTATTTAAAAACACACTACCTGAAACAAAAAGTTTTTCCATATCTACATTTTTTTCTCAAACGGCTTTTCTCTAGTCTATCTTTAAAAAAAGTTAGTCAGGCCAATTAAAAAATATGAAATAAAGTATTATAAAACTATATACAAAATGAACAAAATCTAGCGTTGGATAAGTTACAAAAACTGGCTGAAAAAATGTTTCGATGTCGATTCGTGAAAAATTCTTAAGAGGAGTTACAGTCACCAAGTATTGAGAAACTCGCCAGACTTTGCGTAATATACAGTATAAAGCTTTTACAGATGAACCGGTCTGAAAAGAAATAAATAATTTTAAAAAATTATTTTATAATACCCACTTATACTTCCAAAACGGATAATCCTTTCAAAATTAAAGAAAAACGCATAGATCATGTGTAAACTAATTAATTTGCTAATATATCTACACCCGACTGTATTCTTGTATTCTGGACATTCCGCGATAAAATGTATGACACCATCATTAGCGTCCATTCCATCCTCGTCGTTTTCCCCAAGGTTGAAACGCTTTAAGTAGGCAATGAAACCACCATGTCCTGTCAGCAGTTGTGTCATTTTCTAATCGATTTTTAATTTATGTTGTAGACGTACGTCTGGTATAAACATGCGTACGCCTCCTCCTTTGTCTCTTTGTGCCCATTCTACTTGCCATCTTTCCATTGTTTCTCGTCGTATTTCCCGCTTTAAGCATAATAATGTAAGTTTAGAGTAAATGAAAACTTGTATATGATCTGCTGCTTCTTTCGCCAGATCGTCTGCTCGTTCGTTGCCAGCGTTCCTGTCGTGGCCGCGAAACCATTCAATTTTTGTTTCCGCCTCCATTTCTTATTTTGCGCATCAATGCTTGAGCTTGCTACTCTAGGGTATTTGTTGTTCTGGGATTGTTCGCCGTTATTAAAGATGCCTTGTTGTCGGTCTGAATGACAATATTGGCGTAGTCTCTCCTTTCCTTCGCCCAATCCAAGCCCTTGATTATTCCTACCTGTTCGTATTGTAGAACAGTACAGCGACGGGCCAAAGGGAATTTTCGGAAAGAAATTTCCTGTAGGAAGCCGTGAACGCGTACTCTGTTCTGTGTTCGTTTTGACTTCCATCAGTAGATATGGTGAGGCAATTTTCCCCGTCATTTTCTTCCATTGGTTTGAATGATGTAGTAGTTGTACTTCCGCATATTTTGCTCTTCTTTCTGTTTCCCTAGGCTGTATTTGAACATAGTTAACCAAAATTCCATGTCTTAGTTTGTATTCGGCAGTGATTTCATTGATTCTCAAGTGGATGGGGATGAATTGAGCCAGTACTATCGATGCTTCCCAGGAGACAGTGCGAAATGCTCGAGTAGCGGGATAGGATAGGATAGATTTATTCACCATTAGCCCTCTTAAGAGGAAATAGGATTCGTCACAAATGTACAGTAGATAAATTACATATAAACAGAATTAATATAAATAGGTTACACACACACAAAAATTCATATCTTTTCACTTTTGTCTAGTCACCACAATCATACACACAATCTTTAAGAAACATGCACACAACACTTATCACTTTCGGGTAATCATGTCCCTAGAAACGGAGGGATGTCGTCATGGATATTTACTAAAACAGAAAGCAGAGGCAGGAGAACAGAACCAAAAGGGGAAAACTTGACAAACTATTTACATATTTATAGCATATTCGGCAATTTTGTAGGCAAGGCAGTTCAACGAATGTGAGACCGATTCAAGAATTCGTGTACGGAGTAATAAGTTTTCTTTACAAGAAAAGTTTTACACTCCTTGACGAATGAGTCGTAGTTGTTGATGTTCTTTACATATTCAGGAAGGCTGTTAAATAGTGCGATACCGGAATAATGAACTCAGGCTGAGAACTGAACGGTTCATCCATGTTTGTCCCCGTTACTTGCAAAAAGGTTTGTCTTGCGTTTAACAAATTTTAGTACTTCTAATATGTAAGCGCTAGGTAGAGTCAGAATATGAAGTCTTTTGAACAGCGGCCTGCAGCTTTCTCTAGCATCTGAACCTGATATAATTCTAATGGCTCGTTTTTGCAGTTTGAAAACATCCACACTACGAGAACAATTGCCCCAGTTGGCAATACCGTAACACATATGTGAATGAAAGTAGGTAAATAGACTAGTGAAGTAGTTTTGTTATCAACTTGTTGCATCAATAGTCTCAATGAGTAACAAACAGAGCTAAGCACAAGGCGATCAATGTGCAAGTTCCATTTAATTTACTGCAAACCGAGGAAATTCGCATGATCTGAGAACTTATCCGTTACGATGTTATTGGTTTCTGTTGTAAAACGAACTAACTTAGTTTTCTGTACATTGAGCGTTAATTTATTGGCGGCGAACAGAGTATTTAGGTTTCTAGATGCAGTCTCAATCTTCGCATTGAGATTATTTAAATCAATGTCCGTAATTAACAAATTAGTGTCATCTGCGTATAAGACAGATTTTATAGGTTCCATATATTCTGGAAGATCATTAATATACAAAAGAAAAAGGAGTGGACCTAATATTGATTACCATCAGACGTGTAACTTTCTTAAGTTGCCGATATGCAACTGAAACTACGTCCATAAACTTTATTATATTCCTATAATGTGGTTTTAGTATTAAATATATTATAATTATAGCTTTAATTGTTATACGTATAAAGTACAATAGCCAAATATTAGCTAAATAAATTTATTATAATTTAATACAATTAAATTTAGAAATTGTTTTTGAAACAAAACCAAAACCGACTAAATTAAAACCTATTCTCGAAACCTAAAAAATTACTAAATCTACGTACATCACTAAACTCATGATTGACCTGACAATTATTTCTAATCAATAGCATAAAAACTTATATTCCCAATATTTACTCATGATTGACGCAAAAGCTGCTGCTCCGTCATAGGGTGTGACTGTGCATGTTTTAAGAACCTGATTAGGCCGTTCAAAATGGCACTGCGATAAAGGTTGCGACGCTGCTTCACACGGTTTACAAGTATGTTCCTTTTTTTTGACATAAAAACTCAGTATTCAGTTTTTGTCTGGAACGTGATATCAATAACTTTCTCGTTTCATTGCAAATTTTGCAGTGTGGTGAGCTTAAGGTCAAATTAACTAATAATATGAGATTTGTTGGGCGCCACCTGCAAGAAATTATTCACTCGCAGGAAAGGAAATACAATATTTAGTTAATAAAAAAACAAGAATTCATTTTATCAGAATTTATATAAAACGAAAAGCTCTCCAGCCTTGCCAGGGATGTATGTACCCCCCCTTTCTCAAGATTAACAGTGGTTATCTTTGTGGCAAACCGACGCGATACCTGGAATGCGACTTACCAGGTCTGCTGCTCGGACAGGGTCGTTTCCCGTTTGTGACTCTCTCTCTGCAGCGGCAGCAGTAGACGACCGGAGACCCACGTTCAAACCAAAATGGTCCAGGATCAACTCTCTCTGACTGTTCTCACCGACGGTCCATATCGATCTCCTCTGTGTTCGCAGACTTCTCTCTCTGCGTCCTCAAAATCCCTCTCTCCTGGTTGGTCCTTGTCCACACGTGACCCACTTCAATCTATTTAGAGCCATACCTTCCCGGTCGTCTACCCCTTTCTTGGCCGACCATGACCTTGTTTGCGGGACTTGCGGATTTTCCCAATCCACCCCGCCATTGTCTTCTGTCTGCTGCTAGACCCCGGCAAGCCACGTTTCCATGTTTCCAGGCAGTAATTTAGACAAAAGTTATAAAAATATTTTGTAACAAATTGATAACTAAAGGCGCACCATAGCAGTTTACAATGATCAGGGTATTACATACACTTGCTATTTCAGTGAAGATGATCCACTCTTCAAGCATCTAAGAATGATTGGCAAAATATTCTTTAATCAAAAATCAAAATTAAGAGTGATGTAAGTCTACACCCACCCGGTACGACAGATCCATCGTCGAAAAAGCCTATTATTTAAAAATCCTTGCACGAAACCATGTGAAACTCGAGAATTTCCTCTTTTAACTACATTAGTCAATCACATTTTGTTATAAAATGAATAGTTATGAAATTTTGAAATCGTATGAATCTTTTTAACATACTGTATAACAAATTACTTACAAATATTAATGTAGTTCTATTAATTAAATAATGAAACCTCAGTGAAAAAAAACTTGTTATTCTGAAAAGTCTGCCTGAAAACTGTTTTTACAGTTTGATATTTTTAATTTCAATTAATTATCTTTATGCCATTTATAAATATCATTCAAGTACTCTCTTATAATATGCATTAGATTAAAAATATATTTATATATTTTAAGATCCAATGCCATCATAAAAAAATTTAACATTGGAAATATATATACCAAATTCATTTATAAAAATATCTAATAGTAAAGGACCAAGTATCAGTAGTACACCTGCAGTACTCATGACGCTGCTGCGATTCCAACTAAAACAAATTCAAATATATTTCATAATTAATTTTCAAACCATTGAAAAATGGGACTAGAAATGTAAAAGTTTTTCAGTTTTTCCATCAAAAGTTAATTATTAATAGAATCAAAAGCTTTATCAAAATCTTTATATATGTTATCAATCTGCAAACTAGCATCTAATTTATGTAATATAGGTTGAGTCTAGCATGGTATTCATATTTATATTACTTAAAAATCTGTTCATATACTGATAGAAATGGCAATTAAAGAGGTTTTAATTTAACTATTACAATAGACTCAAAAATATTTGGTATTGAACATTAGAAATTGATGTATAATTCGAAATATAATTTTTATCTCCAGATTTAAAATTGATGTTGAAAATCATTTTCTAAATAAATAAAATCCTTCATTTAACTTCCCAAACATTTTATTTCATTAATTCGTAATTAAGATATATGAATATGATCTAATTAATGATTTAATTCACTGATATTTTTAAATGGTTTGTATTAAAAGGATTATTTTATTATTATAAATTTTATATTAATATTTGAATAGCACTTTTATAAAATACCATGAAAGAATATGAAAATACATTTACTATTTCTGATCCCACCAAAAAAAGTTGATATTAGAATATCATAATTTTCGTATTCAATTAAAACAGGTGAAAAGTCAATAATAAAATTTATCTTTAATCCTTTCAATATATAAATATTTCGGAGATACAATATATCCATTTGTTATAATTATTTAAAAGAAACTCAAAGCCTTAAAGCAGATTAATATGTTGAAGAATAACGACGAAAGCTTATGTTAATAATTATGACGAATGTATATATTTTAACTATAAAATTTTTATATATTGAGCAGATTAAAGGTTAATTTTAATGTCATAACATTTGTAAGGCAATTTCAGACATCTCAATTAATGTATTTCCAAAAATATCTCGTATTATTTTTAAGACGTATTTCCATTTTACCATTACTTACTTAGGTCTGTATGAGATAAGTATATATTTTATAGTTTTAATTCTACAATTCTTGTTTAATATGTTCTATTTGTATGCTAATTATTTAAATATTTTTTTCATAATTGTTTTGCCAGTTTAATTTATTCAGATTTTACATTATTCTTCAATTATTTAATAACAATAAATTAATCACTCATTATAAATTTTAATGGTCTACATTTATTATTAGTGCCTTGAGCATATTTTCCAAATCAAAACGATGATTTTATTTAAATTTTCTCGTTTTGTAAAACCTATTTTTCTACATTCATTATCATCAGAAGTAGATTCCTCAACTAAGATTATATTTTTCTCTCTATTACATCTTTCATCATTTTCATTCGTGATCTTAGTTGTATTATCAAAATAAGTTTTATTAACTGTATCATTTTTCTTTTCAACCATATCAGAAAATTTTTCTATACAACTTTTTTTTCAACTGCTTCGGTTACTTTTCGAATTTGTCAAGAATTAGAGGTAACGTGCTCAAACATTGGTTACATTTTTATATTTGTTTCTCATTTTTAATGTAATTTTTTGTTACATTCACAATTGTAAACTTATACTAACTATATAAAATAACCAAATGACAGGAAAAAAATTAAGTAGTCATATACCATTTGTAATATTGAATACATTTTCACCATACGTATTGTCAATACCTTAATTATCACAAGAGTATGTGATATTGCTTATTGATATGCACTTATTAATAGTCGCATAGTAGAGTGATATTCTGTTTAGAAATTCGTGCAGAGATCCGAATGTACTTTTATAACGTGGGCCAAGGACAAAAAGATAGTTTGCATTTGACATTTAACTATCATTATCTGTAAAAAAATTCATATATCAAATTCTTCCTTCTATAAGCAACTGTTCATAGTCGTTTATAATGTATAATATAATCTATAATCCGCAGAATCACAAGCTTTATGGTATTTTTGATAACATATTGTTAAAATGTTCCAGACTATATGTTTAAAAAATTAGTAATGTTAGTTTTGTGTAGGATAATTGCATAAAATCGAATTTTCTAACTTTTCTACTTTAATTTATATTTAGCTATAATATCAGAAATATGAAAGATCAAAAGTTTTTATATCAATTCAATATTACTCGTAAGGGGCTAAGTAGAGCATTCTGGTCATAAAAATCTACAGGCTGTTCTATATTCATAGTTTCAGTTTTACATACAAGCATCCGGCTTAATAAGAACTTTTGAGACAACTTAGTTGATAGATTGACTCTGTATTTCGCCTAATGGTTCTGAAACTTTGCAACCAGACCCTATTTGTAAGCACCGGGAGGTTCTATATGATGTTCGGTCAGATAATGGTGTACGGAAGTTGCCTTCAAACCCTGTTCACACACAAAACAATTCATACATAAACTATACCCTGCTAAATGCTCATCTAGTTTGGTGCTAATGGAACGTTAAATTGCAAGCGCATCTAATATGGATCTAACGGAACGTCGAAGTACCACACCCAAAGTTTATCGCCCCAAAAAATACCTTGCTTAAATGTATAGAAAAAAGTAATTGTCCTTTTATTTGTTTTCAACTTCCTTTGTCTTTTGATCGATTATTTTTAATTTTCAAATCGGTTCATTAAGGGAAATTTTACGTGTAGAAGTGAAATTATTTAGAGACATTTATATATATATATACATATATATATATATATATATATATTGTAATACCCCTATTACTGATAATTATGATTATATTTTATTTTGGAACTTGAAAATTATTTAATTTGCTCCCATTGAATGCCCAAACTATAGATAATTATGATTATAGGAATTTAAATTAAACAAGTTATTAAATTTTATAAACAAAACAATTTTATTAATCTACAATACAACTCAAGAAAATCACTGTATATTTTTATATCCTTTTACCTCAACAATTAAATTACACTATTAATCTAGTTATATTTCATCAGTCAGACTCTGTACCACAGGGTCTTTACTGGGTTGATAAGGAAACGGAAAACTAAAATTTACATTTTAAACAATGCAATTAAATAAAATGAAAAACGAAATCTGACTCATTACCCTTATTTAACAATTTACAGAATTTATTACTGAATGTCTACTTAAAATTTTTATTTGGGTTTTTCAGGAATGCACTTTAATCTACAATGCCCTTCTGTGCTCAGACTTTTACACACGCTTCAAAGACACGTTCACTTTATCCTTTTTGATATCCCGACTCCTGACAGCTTGCATGGACTAAAATGTTTATTTTATTTTTAGGCACGGCCACCATTAAATTTGACCGAATATTTATCACCGACTCCACGTCCTCCTCATTTTGCGGACACTCCAACATCCTTCCCTTTTGCGCTCTGGCACCCGACTCCACGTCTCCTTTGAGGTCTCCAGTCCAACTCACTTTTACCTGCTTCCCTCTCTCCAGAATATTCCCTTGTTTTCACAGTTTTGAGTTTCCACGTTCGCCAAACAAACACCAACTGTTGGCTTTCTCAGGCTTCGAGAGCCACTCAATACAATTAAAATAAACATTTCCTTTTAATATAATTGGATGTCCACCAAACTTCTGTCATTATGCCTTTAGGGTTCCGTCCCGATGTCTGTCAAAACCATTAGCTCTAAGAGCCGCTAAACGTCCAATTATAGTCCTCCACTTCTCTAAGAGCCGCTTACCCATCATTTTATCATTATCTTTTTTTATATACAAACCACTCAAGAATCCCCAGTCTGAGTTGGTAAACAAATCTGATGAAATAGGAAAAAAAATTATGTCCTTCTTAACTGGGTATTACAATATATATAATGTAATAACCATTATTATTTATTTAATTAGATTTTAAATGAACACAAGCCCCACGTTGGAGCACAAATTTGTAATCATAAAAATAAATGACAATTAAATTAAATTTATCTGTAGATAAGCCCCATGTTGAGGTGCCAATTTTTGTAATAAACAAATAAAAGTTAAAAATGAAAACAACAGTTAAAATATATAACAAAACTAATTTAATAAAACAAATTTTTATCATAGTTGAAATTTTACAAATTGATATTGCTGTGCCACGGCTTAATTTTCAGGGTTGCCTGTTGGGCCTTCAATAAAGATAGTTACATAAATGACAATTAATTCTTACAAAGCAAAAATATTCCTGACTTAATAATTATTAATTTAAATGAAATGATCGAAATCTGACAATAATTATATTTACACTACAAGGGTTACAAAATTCTTTTTATTTACTTTACCCTTGACTGGTCACCCAGGCTCGAACTCACTTGTTTTTTTAAACACATCACATATTTCACTGAATTTATAGATATTTTATTTTGCAAATAAATAAATAACTGTTGATAACTTTGTTTCAACAATCACAGTTGATAGCTTTGTTCTCTAAAACTTTGATAATTACTTGAACATGGCAATAGACGAAATATAATTCCAAACTGGCGACTTGCAATTCCAAAACCGGGGACTTTTAATACAACATATCTCAGCTTCCAAATAACACTTTCTCAGTCACGGTCCCGGGAACTCTGAATACGGACTCGTCTCCAAACACAGCTTCCTCCATCCTCCTCCGAGCAACTCTGAATTCTCAAGTTCCGTACGTCTCAATGCTGCTTGAGGCAACAATGCAACTCTAGCAAGCAAGCATTATAGGCTCCATATTCTTGTAGACAATCCTTAAGCTATAATGCAATGGCCTCCTATTTACGCCGCCGATATATATGTATATATATATATATATATATATATATATATATATATATATATATTTAACTATAATATAAAAAATATGAAAGTTTATATGTTTTGAACTCAATCAATATTACTCGTAAGGTTCTAAGTTGAGCACTCTGGTCATAAAAATCTATAGGCTGTTCTATATTCATAGTTTCATGTTTACATACAAACATCCGGCATAAAAATTTAGTATCACAAAAAAAAACTATTTATAAAATATGTACATTATATGAATATTTAAACAATGTTCTGGCTTTTAGCATGGACCGATCTCAGTTTGTCCGTAGCAGTTTGGACAATTACACATAAAATTTAAATAACGGTCAGGTCTATGTCCCTTGAATTTACTTTCTACTTATAAACCCCCTGAAATACCGGGTCACGTCTGAACAATTGTTTTATGATTGTTGCAAAACGGCTCCATACACTGACATACCATTTGCGCAACAGTGTGTGTGCGTAAGCAGTTTGATGATGTATGACTTGGATTGCGCAACTCTTCCGCGTCTGAACAGCGGTGAGAACAAGTATAGAATTGTTTGACAGTCTTTGACTAGTGAAGATCTCGTCACGCTTAATTGAAATTCAATTTCGTCCCACAGTGTTTTGTACTGATATTTTGATATCATTAATTAATTCCTATGTCCTTTCCTAAATTCTCCCTTTCGATTTTCCGTCCTCTCATAACTGTCCCCATAGTATGGAGAACTGTGAGAGTTTAATCCTTATAACTTATTCTTATGCCAACTTAAAATATTTTGAAGAAAAGGAATTTCGATGGGACTTGATAGTAGTGTATCACGTTTCGTCTGAACTATGAAAGGCGAAAACTAAAAAGAACAGAAATAAGAAGAACGGGGCGAACGAATACTGGTGAAAAATTAAGGAAATCGTTCCCAGATTTGCGGTGAGCACCGAAATTAATGTCGACATCGCTTGTTTATGACCGTGGTCTTTTTTTCAATTATGGGTGTAATCTTTTCTATTACCTCACTAAACTTATCTGAGTTCATTCGAAGATAATATTTTGTAGTCAGCAGCTAATATAGTTAACATAAGCTCTGCATTACTTAATACACTCCGCATCATCAACCAATTATTAACCCAAAAAGAATTTCTTACTTACGTAAATGGAAAAAGTTCAAACCGTTATCCTATTCTCTAGGGGTGCCACAGGGTAGCATCCTTGACCCTCTATTATACGTCTTACAGACATCCGACTTATCAACCTCAAGGAAAGTAAACACAAGTATCTTTGCTTATGATACAGCAATAAACACACACAGACCCTGATAACGCATCACAGAATCTTCAAGAACATCTACTAATAATTCAGACCTGGCTTAAAAGATGAAAAAGAAAAGTAAATGGATCGAAATAGCATTTTCTCTTAAAATGAACATTTTCCTAGAGTCAAGATCAACCAAGAGGAAATTCTATAAGTAGAAGCAGCGAAATATCTTATTTATTTAGACCCCAAGCTTAAATGGAGGGAACCTATAAAGAAAAAGAAAAAAAATAGAATTAAAACTCAAGTATTAAACTGGCTGATTGCCGCTAATAAAAATTATCAATGGAAAACTACTTATATGCAAATCAATGATAAAATCTATATGTAGAGTAGAACTCTGGGGTTGTCCAGCCAAGTCTCACAACACTATTATGCAATCGAAAATCCTTCGCTCTAATAAATGCTCCCTGGTATGTAAAAGACATCATCAAAGATAAAATCGCATAGAATATTTTTATATCACATCGCATTTGAAATTTTATTATAACGTAGTCGTAACAGTCTTGATTAAAACAGCCGTTGGCCTTCATGCACGTAAGTCTGCGGCATAAACCGTATTAATCCGTTTAAAGTCTATTGTGAGGTGAAGGTTCATAAAATGGTCCATGCCTGATTAGTTGCAAGTACGCAATTTAGGAGACATTGCGTCTACATTGATTGTTCACTGGGTCAGCAATATTGCTGTCTTGTCTGCTGAATTAATATTTTTACGACGAGGTTATAAACTATAAATATTAGGTCCATATTTCAATCAAAAATTACGGGATGTTTCAAGTACAGTGAATATTATTTTTATTGTGGAGTATATAAATTGTAAAAGTTGCTAATACGATTTAATTTTTATTTAATTAATTATTTAATATTATTTAAAATTATAAGTTCAAAACAACACAATATTATTTTAAAAAAAATACAAATACTATAATTGTTATAAATTGATATGTTAATTACAAACAAGGTTGTAACTCAGTTGGTAGACATAAAAACACTTTTTTATCAGGGAGTATCTCCAGAAATTGCAGGCTGAACTGAACTGAAAGAAAAAAACCTTGTAATTAGACTGCATATAAATAAATTGGACCTCTTACTTTAACTGTTCTCTGTACGGCGTACGGCAAGCAGGTCAGATCTCCACAGCTGTTCAGTAGTTCTCTGGGGATAGTGTAATACTCCTACCGACGTGCAGGAACTAGGCAAAATCTACGCAGCTCATCAGAAACCCTGACGGGACAGCGTGTCTCCAGCTTCAACTCGTACTCGACATTAAGAATTACCCCGATTGTCGCTTCCGATTATTAGCTAGCACTTCCCATTACAATAATTAAAACGCAGAATTTAACAGTAACTCTGATGCAATAACAAACAGAACAAATAAGTAGTAAAATGCTCAATTTAAATATCCTGGAGTTAATCCGTCAATCATAGTTCATAATTAAAATCCAATGGCTTGAAAACAACTTCATTCTTGTATATCCAGCAATAGCAAAAACACACAAAACCAAATCTAATTCACTTTATTGATGAATTGTCCCACGTTGAAGACGCCAATATTTGTAATAATCAGATAATAAAATTAATTAAATGAATAAATTTAAATGATTCTGCCTCACGTTGGCACGCCACAATGTAATAAACAAATTTTAATTAATTAAGCGGATGAATTTATTATTGTATTATTTTAATGAAAGGATGTTAAAATGATCACAGGGTTTTAATCTCAGAACAATTACAAATTTTCTTGTTGTGATTATTTTACATTAATGTTTTTACTATTATACAAACTCCTTTACTCTTTTCTCAGGGTCGTTAATTGGGCCATTTAAACAAAGAACAATACCTTTTCCTACTATCAAAAGTAACAAACAAAATTTACAACATTCAAAACTTGATTAGAATTAAAACAACAAAATGGAATCCGAAATCTGACGATCTATCCTTATTTAACGTATACATAGCAAAAAAAATTATAAAGTTTCTCTCTCTACTTACAGTTTGTACCGGTACCAGGCATTTTTTTGGATTCAATTATACACTTTACACTATTTACACGTAACAGGCCATCGTTTCACTGAATTTAACTTGTTTTAAGTCTCTTTCCAAAGCTTTTGTATCATCCATCAGACACAATTGTTCCGTAAAATACTGCGGACCTTTGCTTCAAGACCCTCTCTCTCTCTCTCTCTCCAGCCAAGATTGTAGCTCTGTTTCTGATTACGGGCAAACCAGAATATTGTCCACTCCTTCTCCTAGTTCTACCGATACCTGCTGACCAATTGATTATCAGCCTCCTGAATCACAGTCTCATCATTCTCCTCCGAGTAACTCTCTCTGTTAAAATTTTAGTGACCAACTCTACTCGACGAAATTTTGTGACTGTCTTTATTTGATGAAATTCAATGTCCAACTGTACTTGACGAAATTCTGCTTGCGACTGGTTGTGTAAGCCCCGTAGATCGGCAACGACAAAGGCCCGCCTGTACATATATTTACCCATTGTTGTGTTTGTGTTCTCGCCTACAACAATTTATTTCAATTAATTCTCTAATTGCCTTTAATTATTATTTCAATATATATATATATATATATATATATATATATATATATATATATATATATATATATGTATATATATATATATATATGTATGTATGTGTGTATATATATATACGGTATATGGCTTTAATATTTTTCGTTATGGGAATTTTCAATTTGTGATAGATTTTAATGTTCTATTAGTTGACTTTGACTTAGGCTTTTGGTACAGGTGGAAAGCCAGTTTTTGTTATTATTTTTTAATAGTTTTTATTAATATATTCTTGTGTCCTATGTTTTTAAATTCGAAACAAAACACTGACTCCTAATAGTTTTTAATTTTTTAAATTGTTAATTTTTAACTGACCTTAGAAAAAAATCAGATATGTATTATATGGATAAAACTTGCAATCACACTGGTAATGTTAGCGAAATAATACGCAAAATATTTTTGATCCGTAACATATGAATATAGCACAATGCCGAAAGCTTCTGCAGATTTATACTTTAGTGAACGTAATTTTACGCCTTTTACAAAGGACACTGTTGTGGCGAAGTAATAATAAAATTTACAAAAAAAATAGTTTAAGTAATAATTTTATTGCACACGATCAATTTGTCATTATTGTATTTACATATTTTGATAAGGTACATTGTTTATTGTACTGTGTTTGAATTCAGTGGAATGCGCTTAGAACATTAATTTAAACTTAATTCAATACTTTAACACACTTAACAATCACTATTTGTTCCTATAAAAAGAATTATTTAATATATATTGTAACCCACCTTTATCGGACGAAAACATAATGGAGCTTGTAAGCTTTTGCGACGCTGAGGTCAACAAAGGGATAAACATGCTGTCGCTTGGGTACTGCAACGCGAGGCTAACGAAATAAAGGTTTCCCAGGGCAGCTAATCAGGCATGGGGTGGATCAGACATCTCGCTAACGAGAGATGAGAGTTTAGCCTCGTCTCTAGTCCTTTCCGTGATTCACCTTTGACGATTACTACGTCCCAATCGCCATCTTTTGCGTTTGTTCTCGTCCTCAAGCCCCTCTTTCCAACAGTCATTATACAGCACGTTTAAAGGCATTATGAAAATGACAGGGTATTTCATTTTTCATTATTTAACAGACTACTTAGTCCCTTATTTTTACTATTGGAAGTAACGTTTTCACAAATTCATATATGAAAATTGATATCCAAAACATTATTTTTATGTGCACCAATATAATTCGACTTATAGGGACGATTAACAAACATAATTTCTCTCTCTATATATATATATATATATATATATTATATATATAATTTTTCAAACTATAGCCCGGGGGCCCTAGTAACCCTTGGCTCCACCCTTCCGCATCCCCCCTTTCAAATCCCTTCCTATGCTATTAAAGGGGAGTTGCCCAAAGTGGATTACCCTCATGTAGCCTGTTGCCCTAAAAAAAATATATATAATTTTAATAACGTTAATTATGTCCGTTGGAGTTAAATTGAACTTAAATTACAAATTTAATTTGAAAATGGCCCTTGGGTCTGGATTTTATTGTAACGTAGAACCATATCACAGCCATCAGCGCCAGATAATGCCAGCCGTTGCGTTTGAAATCTGCAGCCTGCCGAGCAAGTACGTGTTGTCACTGCTTAAAAGTCGAGGGTAGCTCGTTAAACGTGGCTCATTGTCGTCTTAATTCCCCTCCTTTCCAACTCAATTTCGCAGCACCTCTGGGCAAGGTAGTTACCGCCAGTGGTACGCAGCCTTTCTCTTCTTTATTCTCCTCAAGAACACGGGTTCAGGAGTGTGGATTCTACGTCAACATGTGCCATTTTCGACGAAGGGACCTGAACTTCAACTGGTAATAATAACAATTTTTCTCTCTATATCCATTTTATTCTATTAAAATTTTCGTTAAATTGAAATGTTCCCAACTTTATTCAGTAAAAACCTTTCTGTACGATATGCAACAATACTATTTAATTATGTTGGGTTTTTAATCGGTACATTCAATTGAAAATTTCTGTAAAAAACAACAGGCTAATTCACATATTGTTGTAACCACCCTTCTTTATTTAAAACAATTAATTAAAAGAGGTTAAAATGGGCCACACGTTGAGGACACCAATTTATAATATTTACTTTTTATACTTAAATGTTGGGCGCTAATTTGTAATAATCACAAATAATACTACCAGTTTAAAGATACAATTATTATTTATTAAGACACAATTTACAATTACACAAATAATCTAATGAAATTTTACAACAGATAATAATTGATGTTATACAATGAAATTTAATCTTTCTCAGGGTCGTTTACTGGGCCTTTAACAAAACGAATACTTGTTAAATAACTTTTACAATAAAATAAAGTAAACACATACAATAACAAAATTTAAATTCTGAAATCTGACGATTATACCTTAACTTAAAAGTTTACAACTATGAACACTGTAAAAATGAACTTACAATTTCTCTGTTACGCCATGCAATTTGGATCACTCGCATACTTGCACGCACTCACTTCATACAGGCCATAAAGAGCACCAAGACGCGCTCACACTTTACACTTCCACAGCCACCTCTCCACGATGATTCACGACGAATTCCTCCAAAGAACTGATTTATCTCGGCAACCTAACTTGGCCTAATTTGGTCTCAATGACCATAACCGACGATCGTTGCTAACCAACTGATGGCTGATCGAAACTCCTATTTATTTCGGTCACCTAACTTGGCCCACCATCCGGCCCCGAGGACCTCCATCAACGCTCTCTCCTGACGAATGACTGATGACTGAATGATGACTGCCCGCTGATCTCCTCTTACGACGCCTTATATTTCCTCCTTCTGCGCACTTTACAACGAAGCCGTGTGCACTTCTCCCCACACCCTCGACTAATTTGCCATCTGTCTCTCACTTATCCTCCATTACCTCGTCGTTGTTCACCACTCGTGTCCCTTCTACCGCTGTTAATTCGAGCCCAAACTTCGCATAGGGACCGCCTTTTCACACTTCCCTACAAAGTTCAGACTTATCAAGAGAGAGTTCTTGTGCACTTACGCTTCTTCCCCCAGAGTTCGGTTGCACTTACGAGTGCGTGTGCAAATCTGCTCACGACACTACAGCCGGGCGTAAATACATTTAACTCACCCTCCTTTAATTTACTATCTGTCGCTCAATTAAGCCATCATTATCTCCTTATGTCTACCCTGCGTTCCTTCCGCTGTTGAGCACGCGAGTCCAAATATTTGTGTATTTTCTAAATATTTCTTTTAATTGTTACAATATATTTTAATTTGTATTTTAAATATGATTACAATGGTGGATCGAATATTTACCTAGTGTTGGTAGCTGCTCACCAAATTGTCCAACATCACTCTGAAAGACAGTGACACCCTCAGCTGGATGTGCGTGCAGAGACACCAGATGACGACCATCACACAAACTCCAGCGCAGCCAAATCCCCAACTGATCCTCTCTCAAAACTCCAACACCTCATTGTAGAACTTACTTTCATATGTCGATATCGTTTACAGATTTATTATCATTATATGTTATAAACCTCCTGAAATTCTCTTTCTAAGATGTTATTGTACTTATGATTCAAACGAAATGTTTCTGGTTGCATTCGAACTCCTTTATTTCTTCCTGAAAATTAATTGTAATAATCCATCGCAATTTATTTCTCTAAATGTAATATCGTACGCTACTTATTTGAATATCGAATTTATAGTAATTCATTTAAATACCCCGTGTTGTGGGCAACCAAATTGTAAAGGTCTCATTTTATTTTATTAAACGTATTTTTTTATTGCCTTTATTATTAATTAGGGGCCAAATTAATTAATTAATATAAATGAATATACAATCAAAACATTAACAAAATCATCAAAATACAATTCTTATGCTTAAAGTGACAATTTTTTATTTATAAAAGGAATAAAATTATTTTATCACAGAACATAAGATTTTTTAATTGTCTTGCACTAATAAACATAAATTTTAAATTTGCGCATGAAAACGTACAACTTTTAACTTTCCAAGAGGAGACGAGATCTAGCAGTAATAGTGAAAATGATACCATTTTTTACAATGATTAAAAATATGTCTCGTATCACTCGTTGGATGTCTTACGCGCATCATGTTTTTTTTTCATAGACTGGAAGTAATGTGTGTTTAAAGTGTGTTTGACTTTCGTTCCGTGCGCTAAAAGTGTGTGCAGAAGCCACATACACACAAACAAGAACCTGCCACAAACTAGTGGGCAAAAGCACCGATAATCAATTCTTTTTTTTTTAGGTGTAGACAGGTTATGTAATCCACATAGCGGCAACTCCCCTCTTATATCATAGAAAATGGAGTGAAAGGTGGGATGCGGAAAGGTATAGCAAGGTAGCCAAGGGTTCACTAGGACCCCCGGGCTATGGTTATTAGCCTAAAAGTAATGCTAGAAAAACATGCATCAGGTATGTCGGGCATTTGGTACTTGTCCCACGCCCTACCGATAGCGGGAGAGGAGTTTGTAGTGGTGACGCAGCATTCCCTTCTCCGTGCCTCGACCAGTTTAGGAGGCAGCTGGCCGACTGTTCCAACGTGAACAGCGAACAACTCTTACCGTATGCCCAAAGTCTGTGACCCCGGAACATACACCTGCCAAATCAGGCCGAAGTTCCTCGGCAATTGGGAACCTTAGTTCAAAAAACCAGAGAGATGTGAAGGCATCCCCAAAGGTAGGCTTCGCCCCTCTCAAAACATTTTTTTTAGGGCAACAGGCTACATGAGGGTGATCCAAGGGCCCCCGGGCTATATTTTAAGGATCCTATCTGGCATTCGCCTAAAGAAATGCAGGGAAAACCCTAGAAAAACCTGCATCAGGTAGGTCGGGCATTGGGTACTTGTCCCACGCCCTTCCGATTGCTAAAATAATCAGGACAGAAACTTAATTTTGAATTGTTATTCTTACGACGTCTCTACAACCATAGTGAAAATATTATTCCCAGTGTTTTTTGTCCTTTCTATGTAGACAGTTTTGTTCAACCTCTTGAATAGTTTTTTTATTTTTTCAAATCACTAGCCCACTCACATATATACATTAAGAACTTTAATTTACATGATTATGTTCAATATGAATATGCATAATGAATTTTATCCAGATATATAGGTTACAGTGTAGATAACAAACTATTCCACGCACTACTTACGTTGAATATTATGTTTCGAATGAATTTCAGTAGGTCGGCTAGGACAAGGTCAAAGCCATAGCCCTTGGATTAACCCTTGTTCTCAAGGCCTGTGAAGTCGCCAATATATATTTAGAAGGAAATGCTGGTTTTCCGGAATGAACAATTGGAGAAATTACTTAGAGAGGCAGATCATAGCGGAGAAAAGGAGTCGGCTCTTTTCCCAAATGCTTTATCCAAAAAGCAATATTAACTTTGTAAAATAGTTGTAAATATATATTTATGTTATTAATGTTCAACCTTTAGAATAGAATCGGATGGGAGTCGGAGAGCCGAAGAGTCGTTTAAAAGAATCGATCTCCCCATCGCTACCACAAGCTTGTATATTTTTATTTAATAAAGTAAATTAAAGTGAAATGTGTTAGAGTGGTCACGGACTGTACATCATAGAGAGTGTTATGACGTCAAAGGGTATTTTCATGGGGGTCTCTGGTGGCTGAAGTGTTGCGCTCGTTGTGTCTCGTGGGGACCTGCCTTTGCCTCCCTGTGAACACGCGATTGCATTTTGCAATGGAATATTTTTTCCTTCTTTTGTGGTTTACTTGTCACAGACCTCACCAGGAAAATAATAATAAGTGAAACAAATGTTGGTTAAGACAAAATCAATTTATTACCAAAACTATTCTGCATGCGTCTGCGACGCTGTTCATGGTGACGATTCTTCTTCTGTTGGTTTTTGTTTGTACATTTTTTTCCTTAATACACCATCAGTTTTCAGTGATTGGTTTTAAACGTTAATGTGCTTCGCTATACTCGTCAGCAGTGATAAAGGATAGGCTCTGGATTATTAAAGCCTGATTAGACAACTTCATGTCTGTTGCATGACGTTCATTATCATATTTTATTTGATGATAAAATTTATTGTGTGTCTTAAATTCTTCTTTGACCGGTAATAAATTTATTTTTCCATTTTTCTCTCAAATGGAGCACATTTGTTTTTCTCGAGTATTTAATGTTGTGCACAATAACTCTTATCTTAGGGTTATATATTTCCTTTGAAATACAATTAAACTACCATTTTTGCATAATCCGGCGTCCTAATTTTCATGAGACATTCTAAATCACATTTACTGTTCTGTGTAATTTAATTCATTCCATTTCTTTACTTATACGAATTTGATTTTTTCTCAGTAGTAAAAGATAAGAATCTGCCAAATTAATAAAAAAAACTAAGTATTAAACATAAAAGGTCAAGGTCTCGAATTTCATAGTAATTTTCTGCTTTTAAGAAAACACTATAAATTGTGTATACTGATATTTTTCTCTTTTCTTGGAAAATAAGAGATAAGGAAAGAAATGAATTGATCAGTGAGTAAAATAATTGGTTTCACGTCGTGAGGGACCATTTAACCTCATTAAATATAAAAAATGTAGAAAATTGTATACCTACTTTATTCTGAGGGAATGCGATTTAACTCTAATTTTAATTTATTTTCCTATATTTATCACTTGAAACCTTACATTCACTGAATCACTTTCCTTATTGTCATTAATTTCTTATTCCATATACCTTAATTTTTATGTGCTCTCAGTACTTTCACATGTTTTTGTTGAACTCTGTGTGTTTTCCATAAACGTACATTTCCGATGATTACTTGTATTTCGTGCATCTTTGATTTAAACTAAAACCTAGAATCATGTATACTGCCGTTTTTATTTTCAGATCCATTTTGTAGCATGATAGATGTAAAGGTGATATTTTGCGTATTTGATTTTTGTATTTTCTGTTTAATTTTACTTAAACAATCTTTCCATCAAAATATTTTATACAAAGCAAAATGTAGATTTTTCTTCAATAATATATTACTTATTAAAATGGCTGATAAATGATCATTTGTCAATTTTAATATTAACCTCAATATTTACATGTCACCAAGTTGAAATAGAAACTAATTCATCATTTTAAAATTATTTAATTTTGAATTTAGATTAGCTTTCGTCAATATTTCCACTTAAACATTATAATACAGCGTACCTGCTAAAACTGAAATATCAAAATAAGGTGAGTGTCAGAAGCTTTTAGTTTTTGCTAAGGTACTGAAATGATCAGACTGAATAGGATCAGGTCCGAGGAAAATCCCGCGCCGTTCAGCGTCGAGAGGAAGACTTCTAGGGATAGGAAAATAGGAAAGTCGATAACGTGGGGTTCTTGATATCTAAGTACCGTCCAGAGACATGAAAAAAATCAGAAAGCGGTATGAAGTTACAGATATAGTTTAATATGCAAAAGAAAGACTGGTCAGAGAGCCCTTACAACCCCAAAGTCGACAGTGACAAGACTAATTCGAGAAAAGGCTCCACTGACTAAGAGAAAAAAAAACTCCCAAGTGACGAGCCACTTGCTAGAAGGCAGGAAACCAATCGAAAGTTGCAGATCAGCTAACGTAAACTGTGGTGGGGGCCCTCGGAACTGGTTACCACAGCGTTTCTACAGCATTTGCATTGAAATCGGAACCAACTGAAAATCTGTTAACGTATTGTGTAAACCTGAGATTCACACATCCTCCCGGGACTCGAGTGAAGAAAATTTTCTCACGAGTGTGTGGTATAGATCGAAATAATAAAGCAAAATTGATAAATCTATGACACTGTACACACATGATTTCATAATTCCACGATGGAACAAAGAAAAACATTTTGAACAAGTTGAAGCTCAGTATAGAAATATTGCTAAAAGTTACTCCAAATTCAAAATTATTTTAAAATGATGAATTAGTTTCTTATTCAAATTTGTGACTGTTAATAACATTGGGGCTAATACTAAAATTATCAAACATAGCGTAGTTTACTAACAACAGCAGTTTATTAAAGAATTCTGTTTTAGAAAAAATACAACGTTTCGGTGACTCAATGAGAAAATTAAATAAATAAATACTTTATTAATCAAAGAATTATGTTTTTACTATAATACAATATTTTTTAATTATACCACAATGTTACTCAAAATGATAATGATTAATATTGGCAAGGAACTACCATAAGATTGAGAACTCTATTATTAGTTTTGTCTCGTAAAGTCAGAAATCGTCAATCAATGAGCGTTTTAAAGCAGAATTAGGTAACAAAGCCTTAGAAAACAGGAATTTGTCAGGGACCACAGGTTGAGGAATTCTCACTTAAAGGATTGGCGAAAACAATTTTTAATCAAGGCCCGTGATAGATTCAGGACGGACTATAGAATAGACGCGCTGAAAGGTGTTTGCGACGAACAGTGACCGTTTAAATGGCAGTCTTAATACCAAGTATTGATGAACATGACCATAAAGCTGCCGGTAATTGAATAATGTCAATAGAGATTTATGTGAAATGTATTAATTCTCTTTGTTTGCTTGAATATGCAGATCTCATCGCGTGAATTTAATAATGTCTAGACGTATGTACGAAATACAAGTTCGACGAAAATTTCAGACAACAATATGACGGGAATTAGCGATGAATACAGTTTGAGCAGTTCTGATAAACACTGTACGCATGAATAACAAAAATCAGAATTGATAACATTGTGCCTCATAATGGTAAATGGGAAACGACAGACACAGATTAAAGTTCACTACAAAACAATGGTAATTCGCTGGGGAATCACGTGCATATATGGAGAATGAAAATGTAAACTAACAGGTGGAATCGAAATATTTACAAAATTATTAGCTGTTACAAAATTTATTAATAATAAAATAAATAATATAGGGAAATACTCAAAGCGCTCGATAAATCAAAAGCTGAAGTCAGTAGAGAAAGAAATTATGTAAAGTTTTGCAAATTCTGAGCAGTCAACTAACAAATAAAAATTTGGGAACAAAATACGAGAAACACTAAATCAAGTTATGTAGAATATGTAAATAATTTCAAGGAAATTTTCCAAAAAATTATATGAAAAGTTCTCACGTTAATCTTGCAAAAGATAAATTTTGGTAAATTCAAAGACAAATTTAGAGAACTCAAATTTTTATTAGGACACATTTCGAATAGAAAAATTTCTTGAAATATGGAGGCAGACGGACGCCGAGAAAATAATTATTTTCCTAGATTATGATTGAGAGAGGTTCTTTTAATCAGTTTTCACAGTTCCTATTACTTTGAATACAAGGAAACGCGTGTGGAGTAAATAGAGTCTAGATTTGAATTAAGCTTTAGATAAGGTGAAATAAGTACAGTCCTTACACCTAAATAAGTCAATATTTCATGAATCAAGTAGTTTGGTAATTGGGATATTAGGTGATATGGATTTTTAGGAGCAAAGTTAATGCTATTGGAATTAGTTTTAGTTCGATTTCAGTAGAAATTTTACTCTCATTCAGTTTCCTGGGTTTTATTTTTAATGGAGGATAATATTTGACTTGGTCGCGTATCAGTTTTTCTAAACAAAGGATAGAGAAAAGTTTAATTTCTTATTATTAAAAAACTTCACATGATGAGGTTTGTGTAGAGACTGTCCTTAGTGCTTGTTCTTACTAAGCACCACTTACAATGGCGGCCAAGTATAGTGCCCTTCTGTACTGGTGTTACCCCCTCCACGCGCTCAGTCATCAGAATGTGTCTAGAGCTGGACTTCGTTATATGGTTGTCCAGTGTGTTTTTACACCGCTCTCTTTGTGACAATGCTGGACTGGGAAAGAGGCAACCCATCCCTCAATGTGTTTGCTGACTCCTGCTATAACAATATGTGCTGGTGGTAAGAACTTTTAATGGATTTCGAGTTGCGAGGTGACAGATGCAGAAATTTTCCGAGGACGGATTTCACAAACCAGGATTTCTAGTTGTGACATTTGATTCTGTGTGTTTCAAATTTATTTTAAGTTTTATTCTGAGTTTATACAACATAACGTTTTTAAGTAATTTAAAAAAAGTTAATTCGTATTAATAATATTTTTAATCTTCTAATGAATATTTATGTATGTTAGGTTTTTCAAACAATTTTAAACGCGTGTACCAATATCAACCAAACTTGGAGCCCTTGTCACTTCAGTTCCAGGAACAAATTAGACTGCCTCAGTCAAAACACATTTTCTCGTTGCTCTCCAAAATGTAATTAATTTAATTATTGGCACAAACTGACGTGTGAAGCCAAAAATAAAAAATTCAACCCACCGTAAATTTTCGCTGTCAAATAGATATCTATCGATCATACTAATAAAATTTAGAACTTTCTACGTTGTTGAATAAATTACGTATTTAAATCTTTAAATCTCAAAAGTACTTCATCCAAATAATTCTAGGAGGCATAATGCAAAAACTGTAAATAAGAAACAACTTGAAAGCTCTGTTGCTAGGAAGTAATAATGCGAGTAAAATAATCAATTATATCAATTATCAATGTCAAATTAACAGCGATTTCTTCTTTCAGAAACATATTCGTGGAAAGTACCTGGAAGGTATTCAATTAATCAACATTAGTAAAACATTGTCAATTTTCTTTTTCCAATAAAAAAAACGTTGTGCTAAAAGGAACTCTTCGCCATCTGATTGTAATCAAGGAAAGAACTGAGATTTGTGCGTAATTACCTACACCGTAAGGATTTACCTGCGTACTTATCTGCACCTTAAGGACTTTAATAGATATTGTACAACCTTCACTGGAAAAATATCTACTGTCACCTGTATGACCCTTATGGAAATTCTAAAAATCTTTGAAGATTAGATTTTGAAAATATACATAACTGTCAAAAAGTGATAGTATAGAGTAAAAGAGTCAGTTATGAAATAGAAGAGATAATTAAAGGTTAGGGGCTAAATTTAATGAGGCTTGTTAAGTCACGTCGATGTAATTCGCTAGGGCTTATTCTAAGAACGGGAGAAGATTTTTAGTGGAAACGTCTACTCCTCGCTATGATAAACATCAATAGGACCTATGAAATAATAAATTCTGAAAGTTGAAAACAACCAAAAGAGCATAAAAATAAATAGTTGGAAGCACAGAGGAATCGAGGTCAATTTGTAAGCAAGTTAAAACCTACCATGGTTTGTACAACTATAGAAGAAGAAAAGTTTGCATGGGAGCCATTATGTCGGTCACTTGTCAATTTAGCTGCTGTTGTTCGTTCCCTTCGGGTCAAGAGTTAAGGACCTGGTTGCCAGGCAACGGGGTTTGGCTCCCCTGTTTTGCGGGTGTCGACCGGTCCACGGTAGTAGTAGTAGTAGTAGCTGCTCCTGTCAAAGTGAGGCAAGTGCCTTAATCACAGTCAAACGTCATTCAAATAATTGTATGAATCTCTAATTTCGGGAAAAGGTTATATATATTTGAAAGTCTAGCGGTTACCATTCATACCTTAAAAATTGGTAAAACCACTAACTCTGAAGTAATTTACTCTCAGAACCATATTTAGATTTACCAGTCAAATAGACGCACTAGCTCGATTATATCAAATATTTCGTCCTCTTCATACTTTTCAAGACTCGTTTTACAACTGATGTGTAATTATTTCTCCAGTTCAAATCTCTTTGACCTGGTATCGTGCCATGTCCGACCGTGCCATGAGCGGACAACCTCCCCCCCCCCCAACCGGCCCCATCCCCTTCCTCAATCCCGACCGCAGAGGGAACAGGTATAAATTATTCCGAAGAGATTTATTGCTTAAAGAATCAGTCTTGGTTTTAACATTAAGTGAATGTAATAAAAGTTTAATTTATAACATTTCTGAATCTTATCTGGATTTATAATTTGTATCTCTATCTATAATAGGGGAACTGTTCCAATTGGTAGTGATTTTTTTAATAAATATGCTTATAAATGATAAACTAAGATACATACATTTTAACAGATATATTTATCTGACGTCCTTAAATGAATGAAAACATAAACCTATTTAGTTATAAATTTATTATTCAGTTAAATTTTTAAACATTATAAAAGCAAAAAAATTCTCATAGTTTCATCCCTAATTTATTAGGTCCTCTTCAGATGTTGTAAAGCCATTTAAATATTATAATTTCAAAATACGTGTTTCTAAAAATTCCAACAAAGCTATATTTTACAAACATGATAAATTATAAGATAATTATAATTTATTGAATTACTTACAATTAATTACATCAAATGTTGTGAACATAAATTTCTTACATAGAATTTCCCCACACATTGCAAGTGAAAATTCTGTTATGTTTATAGCTGTTGAGAGTATTGTCAAGTTTAAGGAAACAATAGAATAAACACAAGAGCCAAGAAGCTAGATACTATTATATTCAGTACATTACTTACAAAGTATAGTTATTTCACGTAGAACAATTTAGATTAGCATTATGTAAAACTTGTCGATGAAGAATGACAATATTATTCCAGATTTATGAACGAAATGTTGCATTTTAGTTCGGCCATAAACTTAAACTATTGAAACTAATAATTTAAATAGAATTTATAATTCCCTGTTGTTCTAATCCATTTAATGTATTTTTAATAATTTTATTTCTATTGTTTCTTTATTAAATATAAAATTAAATATTAAATATACATATATATATAAATATATATATAAGTATAATTGTACTGTTAAATATATATATATATATATATATGGTAAATGTCGGAATAGGAACTCTGGACGGGTTGTAGGCGTTAGGGGATGTCGTCCGAATGGGTTAAGGTCTATCATAATCGCAATTCACTCTGTGCTCGAACGTACAATTCTTTTCATATGAAATACAAAAAACAACAAATAATTAGTTTCACACTATGTAATTCATTAATACCTACGTTAGAACCTGGTACACCTCTTGTAATAACTATTATATTAATAATTAATACTTTTATATTACAACGTGAACATATAATCAATACAACTAATTATTAAAAAGTAACGCATTTATATTTACTTTCTGTAATATTGTCATGTAAAAATCTGATTATCTAACCATTTTGTATATATATATATAGTAATACCAATTAAACAGGCTATTAATTGTTTTTAATATAATTTAATTTTTTGCGGTACGAGTGCTTAAATACAACAATCGCAGCGGGTTTTTCTTTGTTAACAATGACGACAGAAAGACCGTGTGCCTAGAGGACTCAGTCGGCGGGGAGACGCGAAACGAAAAAGTATGCGTCGAGAACTGGGACATAGCAGTTCCGTCCATATAGAGAAATAGAAACAGTAAAAGTCTGCGGATCAAGAATTATGAATAGGGCTATCTAGGAAGTCCAACAGCGAGATATAATAGTTTACATAAAACGCAAATAAACAGTTTTGACGGAGAGACTTATAAAATCGCAGTTTGGAAGCAGAAGTTTTGCTGCACAAACTGAACTAACTTTCGCATAGAGAGACTTTGAGGAGATCTACGTCCGGCAACTGGCTGAGGGTGAGAGGATCCAGGTTCCAGGTTTGCAGAGATCCAGAGCAACTACCGTGTGTTCAAAATCTAATGAGTAGAATCAGTGTATAATGGCCTGTTTAGTGGGTGTTGACTTAAAGATACAAGCGTCCGAACTAGTACCAGTAGCACTGTCGTGAGTAAACAACAATTATTAATTACTGTAAACGATAATTGAAGGGTTTAGTCAGATTTCGTTCGCGTTTTTATTTTCATTCGTTTTCTTTTACTTTTGTATTTAATATTGTATTCCGTTAACTTCACTGAGTATGGATTGCTAATAATTTAGTTCATTGTACCTGTTCTTCCTATCAAACCCAGTGGTGACCCTGAGATAATAAGAAATTCAACGTAATTGATTATAAAATTATAAATCTATATTTCCATAGAACGCCACGACATAATAAAATAAAATTTGAAATATTTGTTTGTTAAATTGACGGAATTCGCCGCGCAAAGCAGGGCTTATAATGTGTAATTATCAACAATAAATTTTTAAATACATAATAATTTTGTTAATTATTCCTATTAATTAAGACCACCTTTTTAATCATTACATAAATGGCTTCCACAACGTGGGGCTAAATTAATTCATTTCATCACCTTTTTAATTATTACAATATATATGTCCCAATATAATTCTTATCTATTTTAATCACGATGTATATATACATATACAATACGTAGTTACAGTAGCTGCGACCCCTCCAGGGTTATATTGATCGTCATCACGTCCAAACCAAACCCGTTCTCCATTAATAAATTGTTGCGATAACTGATAACCCAGCAGTAGCAATGTCCGACAACTCCTGTTTATTCATTGGCTTGATTATATTTCTTAACGTATCCTTCAACCCAATCAAATCTCTCAAGTGTCCAAAAAATAACATAATACAATAAAATGTCCTTCCCGAACAAAATCACAGACACTGTGTGAGTGCTAATTCCGTTGACGTCACACAGATATACAACAATTTCTTAATTTAAAAGTTCTTAATAAGCTTAATATTAGTGGAAGCTTGAAATATCACCACGAACACGTTCATTTGAATTGCGACGTTCGCGAACTAGACATAACTATCCTATATACTTAATTTAGTCACAGTCTTTACTCTTAAAATTGTCATATACAACAGTAATGGCGTCATAAATATTATAAGGCGAGCATGTTTCACTGTTTACATTGAATTTTGAGTCCTTTAAAAAGAATTTAATGAATTAATCTAAATGGTCCTGTGTTACGTTTTTTAACGATCAAGATTTCAATAACAATAAAAGGGGAGATTGTCAAGATAAGTCCTTTAATACAAAAATACTGCCGTCTAATCTTGTCAAACATATGTCCAGTTATCCCAAACGAGATTATTGTGCTAGAACTAGAGAAGCTAAATATAATTCCAGACTCTAAAATATCGGATAATAGAATAAGTACTGGTGACCGAAGATTTTCTCACATTAAAAGTTTCAGAAGGCAATTCTTCATTAATCCGGATAAGCTAACCTCCCGGATTCGATAATGGTGCAATATGAAGACACTACCTATAGCGTGTATCTAGCAGCAGAGAACTATAACAGCTATCATTGTAAAAGTTCCGGCCATATCGCGATAAATTGTCCTAATAAAGATGCAATACTGAAGAATAATCTGAAAATTACGACCAAATGGATATTTGGGCCAGCAATTAAAATAACTAACTCTCAAAAAACGGACATGTATAATTCACAACCAACAAATAAAAAAAGAACTGCGTCGACTAGCTTGACAAGTCAAGCTGGTAAATAAGACGCCAGTAATCCTGAACATAAGACAAGCACTAATCCTCCCAAGAAAACCAAACAAATCATTCAGGATCATAAATATAAGGCACTTAGTCAATCATTAGGTCCAGTAAAAATATTATTTGTAGAATAAAACAGTGCTCCACCTATCCCTTTGAAACATTTAAAGACTCATAATAAATGCTACGGACTCAAAGAACCCAAGGACCAATATTAGAGATTACCAAATATCCTCTACATCATTCATAAATATATTGGAATCTTTTTACCCTCACTTAAATGAAGAAATGGAAAAAAGTAGAAATAAGAGGTTAATAAATTTAGTTAAAAAAAACAAGCGAGTGATTCATATTCCGAAGCTTTCTCGTAATAAAAACAGACTATGACTACAGTGCAGTGGAATTTGCAACAGTCGCAGTTTCAAACAAGTTATTGTTAATGAATTAACCAATTATATGATAAATGATTCACTAATGCGAACTCATAAAATGTAAATGTAAGAAACCCACATTTTAAATATAAAATTAATCCCCATTTGTGTAAATGAATAATTATAAGAAGAACATAAAATCATGTAACACCATCAAAAAGTTGAAAAAAAAATTCATAATATTTGCTAATTTCCCTCCCCCCACCCATAACATGTCAAACTTTAAAACAGTTCAATTGTATGTATATTATTTGAATCAATAATAAACAGAAAAACTTATGTAAATAAGCACTATTTATAATTTATTTATGGGTCGCCAATGGCCATTTTGTCGACGCGACGATTATAAACTTTTAAATAAAATAAAATAAGATTTCTAACGTTCTAATAATTAAATCTGTGGTTCACACTATTAATATATGCATGTATATTGAAAATATTATTTAGATTTAGCAAGTTTTGTGTAGAAAATGTAGTCTTTTAGACGTATTTTAATTGATAACATTGTTGGTAATTATAATATGGTTTAAAATTCGATCCAAAAATGTTATATTCTTCGAAGTGTTTATGGAATATATTTGTAAGAGTTTTACAATTTCTGAGTAAGTAAGAAAGGGTATTAACTGAATAATAATTTTAATATACATAGTAATGTTACATGTTGCAACTAAGATCCGTTGTATATGCTCACTATTCAATTTAACAATTAGGCTTAGTTGAAAAATTGTTAACTTGCTATACAAGCAATTAGATTCTCTCAAATTATCTACATTTTCAAAGCATTGGAAGTTCATCTATCTGGAAACGATAATTATAAAATAGATAATTGACTTGTACATGAAATGTCTAAGAACCACGAGATGTTAGCGCACATTGTCGTTAACACATATTATCTACTTTTATACTTTCTGGTACCAGTTGATTTTCGTTGGAATATCGTGTCTTGTTTTATATTTCCTCGTATGCTCTAATTTCTTAAAAACTCATATGAATAGAACAAAATATTTTACTCCCTCACAAAGACATTTGTAAAAGCTAGCACATCCAGCTTTTAACTTTCTGTCATTGCAATTGCACTCCGAAACAAGACAATAGTAAATAAAAACAAAGTAATTGAGCAACTAATGTCAGTTTAAAGGTAAAGACGAAGTATTTTGGTAAATGGATGTTCCACTTAAGTTATAGTAGCGCTAAAATCTTATCCCGCTTAACGACTAAGATCCATCGCAACAAAGGGATCTGTAAACCATATAAATGATACTTAAAACAAAAATAAGCAGAACTGTAAAACACTTTAATTACATGCACCGGAAAAAAGCGTCATGAATTTCCCTAATGGGGAAATTAAATATCAGGATACTGAAATCAGTATTCTATGCTAGCGACTCCGGCAATTTGTACGTCATGTACAGAACAGTATGCTAGTTATGGATTATAATGGCATAATGGCTTATTAAGCAACGAATTCAAATTTTGCAGGAAAATTCATTTTAATTGATTCAGAATTCCTCCTTTTCCTTTCGAGGAAAGGATGTTCTTTTGCGTCATCTCAATACCAAACACTCTGCAATCACAGCAGTAACACACTCGGAGATTTTTCTGGAAAGCCGGAGTCCATAAACTCCACCATATTATTCATATTCGGACGGACAGTTATTAGGAAAACAGCAGTTTTCTAGTAAGCGATATTAAAGATTGTCTCTTCACCGTCCACAACTCAATTAAAATTAGAATAGAGATAAGCTTGATACACAACGTGAAAAGGACCACGGCCATGGAAACTGGGATGCATTAGCAGAAAATCGCAAAGGTCACTCACTCCTTTTCCTACAATTGAAACATTAGTCGATTTCATCCTGTGCCGAAGATTCGGCAAAACAAACATAACTTGTGTATAGAAATATACGGACTCTAATTGCAGAGAATAATCGGGCATCAATTACTCAGCCTGTATGAACGTCCTGCACTGACGTCTAATGGCCGCACTCACAATAACACAGAAAGGTGAGAGTAGCCAGTTCAGATACCCCGAGACCTACCCATGTTAAAGAATGCTCGGAATTCAATATAAGTGTTTTGCGATTGCAAACCTGGAATACAAGAATGACTCGTCTTTCAGCCCAGAGAACAAAGTTGAGGCACTTGTGGAGGTTAGCGAGGATAACCCTTGAGTAGCTACAATACAAGACCTCTTACACTACTCCCAGAAAGTGTAAAGAAGAGGAATAACTGAAGATGACGTCCACACACAATATGGAGGCTAGATTGTATTCGAAAATGCATAAACCAGATAAAATGCATGCCATAATTCTGGACGCTGTAGCAAGTTTAAATACAGATGAGTACCTAATAGGTTTAGCTAATATTATTGACGCCATCAGAATTAAGTACATCTCTAAAATAAATTAATATAAGGAATTTCACACAATGTGTAAAGTAATTTGCGTCACTCTTTACAAAATTCTGTCATTGAGATAGATCTTCTGGAACACCAATATGCGTGATATCTGTCACATACCATGTCACATAATTCACAAACACAATTCACATCTGGTTGATGAAAGCTTTTTAATTTACAAATCTTGAGTGAAAATCGTGCATTTCGAAACGGGTTACTGTGTGTCGTAGTTCGTATGATGCTCTCCCCCATTCGTTTGTCATCATGGCGGTGATACTGAAGAAATCGTCCCATATCGGGCTCTTTTTTTCCTTTAGCTCATGGATTACGTGTTGATATGTAGGTGTAGATCGCAAAGTTAATCCTGATGTTTAGCGTTCTGAGTTCATATGCAAGTCGTGATGGCGTATATTTCGAGATACACAGTACCTTTTTCAGAAAAGTTGCTTTTATCTTTTCAATATCTTATAGGTTCTTTCTATTTAGTTTCTCCCATATCAATCACTACAATAATTCCAAACCGTATGTGACTATTGAGGTGACTTTTGCTTTGTAGAGGGAGATGGCCGTGTCTGTGGCGAGTTGTCGTATCATCCGAATATTTTGCATTGCTCTCCAAAATAGCCAATGCCAGAATATGCGCATTTCTAACATCTAAGGAGGATGTCGAAAACATAATAAAAGTGCTTAAATCAATAACAATAAAGGGTGAGATGGTCAATATAACACCTTTAATGTCAAAATACTGCCGTGTAATCTTGTCAAATGTATGCCCAGTTATCCCAAACGAGATTATTGTGCTACAACTGGAAAACCGAAATATAATTCCAGACTCTAAAATATCAGATATTAGAATAAGTACTGGTGACAGAAGATTTTCTCACATTAAAAGTTTCAGAAGACAATTCTTCATTAACCCGGATAAACTAAATTCCCTTCCGGATTCCATTATGGTGCAATGTGAAGACACTAGCTATAGCGTGTATCTTGCAGTGGAGAACGATAACAGCTATCATTGTAAAAGTCCAGGCCATATCGCGATAAATTGTCCTAATAGAGATGCAATACTGAAGAATAATCTTACTGCAAATGAAAATTATGACCAAACTCAGTGTAAGAACCCGGCGCCCGCAATTCAAATAATTAACCCTCAAAAAACGGACATGGATAATTCACAACTAAAAAACAAAAAAGAACTGCATCTATGAGCTCGACAAACCAAGCTGATAAAGACGTTAGTAATCCTGAACATAAGACAAACACTAATCCACCCAAGAAAACAAAAAAAAACATTCAGGATTATAAATAAACGGCGCTTAGTCAATAATTAGGTCCACTAAAAATATTATATGAAGAAGAAAACAATTATCCACCTATCTCTTTGGAACATTTAAAGACTCATAATAAATGCTACGGACTCAAAGAACCCAAAGACCATTATTAGAGATTACCAAATATCCTCTACATCATTCATAAATATATTGGACTTTTTTTACCCACAGTTAAATGATAAAACGACAAAAAGTAGAATTAAAAGGTAGATAAATTTAGTTAAGAAACAAGAGAGTGGTCCATATTCAGAAGCAGACGCCTCTTCCTAATAACAACAGACTATGACTACAGTACAGTGGAATCTGCAACAGTCGCAACTTCAAATAAGTTAATATAATTAATTATCCAATTATTATGATAAATGATTAACAAATGCGAATTGTAAAATGTAAATGTAAGAAATCCACCTAATTATTCGTTCAAAGTGTTCAATTCTATGTACATTATTGGAATCAATGTGAATCACAGCACACTTATGTAAACAAGAACTATTTGTAATTTATTTGTGGGTCGCCAATGACCAAGTTGTTAACGCGACCATTATAAACCTTTAATTTTAAAAAAAAATAAAAGAAGACCTCTTAGGCCAATAAAAACATTGAGATTGCCCATACTTCTTCTTCAGCAATCAGTACAAATAAAACCATTTTACACTTCTAAGATAGCACAAACAAGACGTTCGAATGAAGCGCGCCTTCGTCGTCAGGAATTTCTTACGACTAAGCAACCAAATATTTCGGTATTTATGGGATGATTTGACGACTTAATTTCGATCTATTCTAAAAAAAAAGTACGAGGGTAGACAAAGAAAAAAAACTCTTAGAAAATTGATTTATTTTTCAATGTAGTCATTTTTAGCACGATAGACTTCCACCGTCATTGTTCAATTGTTACGATACCCTGTTTAAAGCGAGAAACTGGGCATTAAACTACATAAAATTTGCTGGCTGATAGGAAAAAGCTCGAAGCTAACCCTTAATAACAACCTTCTAGTTTACAAATTATCTTTTGACCTCATGTAGACTTAAGGAATGACACTATGGGGAACCACATGTAAATCAAATGCTGACATCATATAGCGGTTTCAAACCAAGACTCGTCGTGCTATTACTAATGCACCCTGGTATGTAGCTAATAGAGTCCTGCTACGTGACCTGTGCATTTAAACAGAAAAAAGCGAAACCATGCCAAATGCACTAACTTGTAAATAATCTAATATCAGAAGACGAAGAACCTAGAAGACTGAAGAAACTCAAGCCATCAAACCTACCAACAGGTTTTAACTAAGAATTGTATAGATATATTTTTGTATATTAATGTAATCCTACTGATCTTGTCCCTGATAAACATGTAAATTATATGGAGACGGTTTAATGGAACTTATCTCCACAAAACTATTATCTTATTATTATTAATATCAGTAAACATACATATTACTTATTGCCTCTTGGGCAGATTGTAAAAAAAATGGAGTTATAATAAAAAAAATCCATCAATCGCTGACTCCACTTCTTCATTGTAAGCAAACCTTTTACCGCCGAGCAATATTTTTCAAGCTTGGAAAAAAAAATAATCCGAGGACCTAAATCTGGCGAATCGGATGCCTGAAAAAGCATTTAGAACTTTACCACATTGATTTTGGACATCACGATAATGGCTGTGAGAACTGGTGCGTGACCGTGATAAATCAACATTTTCGTTTTCTTCAAATGTTTTTCTAAAACGTTAAAATAAGTTCACATAATACCGACCGTTAATTTCTTTCCCTTTTTTTAAGATAATAAATTAAAATTATTTTACTTGCATCCCAATAAAATTAAGTCCATGACCTTGTAATCACATGCAACTATCTTCGCTTTCCTAGGAGCCGTATTCAATTCTCGACTGTATTTTTTTTTGGGGGGGGGGCTAACAGTCTACATGAGGGTAATCCACATAGTGGCAGCTCTCCTTTAATATCATAGGAAGGGATTTTAAAGGGGTGATGCGGAAGGGTAGTGGAAGTTAGCCAAGTGTTAACTAGGGCCCCCGGGCTATGGTTTAAGGATCCTACCCGACAATTCGCCTAAAAGTGATGCAGGGAAAACCCTAGAAAACCTGCATCAGGTATGTCGGGCATTTGGTACTTGTCCCACGCAGTTTCCGACGGCGGGAGAGGGGTTAGCCGTGGGGTCGCTGCTTTCCCGTCACCGTGCCTTGATCGGTTTAGGACGCAGCTGGCCGACTATTCCAATGGGAATAGCGGACAACACTTACCGTATGCCCAAGGTCTGTGACCCCGGAACATACACCTACCAAATCAGGATGAAGTGCCTCGGCATGTAAAACCTTAGTTCAAAAAACCAGAGAGATGTGAAGGCATCCCCAAAGGTAGCCTCCGCCCCTCTCAAAACATTTTTTTAGGGCAACAGGCTACATGAGGGTGATTCACATTGGGCAACTCCCCTTTAATAGCATAGGAAGGGATTTGAAGGGGGGGATGCGGAAGGGTAGAGGAAGGTAGCCAAGGGTTAACTAGGGCCCCCGGGCTATATTTTAAGGATCCTACCCGGCATTTGCTTAAAGAAATGCAGGGAAAACCCTAGAAAAACCTGCATCAGGTAGGTCGGGCATTGGGTACTTTTCCCACGCCCTTCCGATAGCGGGAGATTTTTTTTTTTTAGGGCAACAGGCTACATGAGGGTAATCCACTTAGGGCAACTCCCCTTTAATAGCATAGGAAGGGATTTGAAAGGGGGGATGCGGAAGGGTAGAGGAAGGTAGCCAAGGGTTAACTAGGGCCCCCGGGCTATATTTTAAGGATCCTACCCGGCATTCGCCTAAAGGAATGCAGGGAAAACCTTAGAAAAACCTGCATCGGGTAGGTCGGGCATTGGGTACTTGTCCCACGCCCTTCCGATAGCGGGAGAGGAGTTTGCTGTGGGGACGCAGCTTACCCCTCGCCATGCCTTGGCCTGTTTAGGAGGCAGCTGGCCGACTATTCCAATAGGAATAGCGGACAACTCTTGCCGTATGCCCAAGGTCTGCGACCCCGGAACATACACCTCTCAAAACAGACCAAGGTGCCTCGGCATGTGGGAACCTTAGTTCAAAAAAACCAGAGAGATGTGAGAGCATCCCCAAAGGTAGCCCCCGCCCCCGGGAGAGGAGTGGGTAGCCCCTTCGTATCTCTCCTAGAAGGTTCTGCCTGCGAGAGGATCCTCTCGCAGCCAATTATCGACTGACCCTTCGTCTCAGATATGAAGTGATGGCCGCATGTTTCATCTGCGGTTTTGATCCGCCGGAAATATTCGACTTTATTGCTGTGAAAAAGCGCAAAACACTCGATTGAGCATCATCACCACGCTCGTTTCGTTCCACTGTAACCAAATTCCGCTCCAATCATGCGTACAGCTTTCTCATGACCAAATTTTGAGTGAGTATGATGTACAACACATATTCAAATAACTATTTTGTCTGCTAGCTCGTACGCAATCAGTCGTCCGTCATCCAATACCATTTTGTTGATTTTCGTCACAACTACGTGCATGGTCACTTAATTTGTTCTACCAGCGCGCTCTTCATCTTTGCAGTTCATACGGTCTCGTTTAAACTCTGAAAACCTATATTTTATTGCTGTAAACGATGAAGCAGGTTCCCCCTGTTCGGCTTCCAGCTCCAGTCATCGGAATCAACATGGGAGACAAGTACCAAATAACCCGACCTACCTGATGTAGGTTTTCTAGGGTTTTCCCGGCATCACTTTTAGAAGATTGACGGGTAGGATGCTTAAAATATAGCACAATAGAAACAGCCACACTCAGACAAGGAAGCCCGCGAGAGAATTATCTCGCAGGTGAACCTTCCCAGAGCGCTCTGGAGGAGACTACCTTTGGTTTTTAATAAGGTTCCCACATGCCGATGCACCTCGACCTGTTGTGATAGGTGTATGTTCCGGGGTCGCAGACCTAGGGCATACGGTAAGAGTTGTCCGCTATTCCTATTGGAATAGTCGGCCAACTGCCTCCTAAATTGTTCAAGGCACGGAGAGGGGAAAACTGCGACCCTACTGCTAACCACTCTCCGGCCATAGGAAGGGCGTGGGACAAGTACCAAATGTCCGCTCTACCTGAAGCATGTTTTTCTCGGTTTTTTCCTGCATCACTTTTAGGCGAATTGCCGGGTAGGATCCTTGCTCTACCTTTTCGCATCCCCCCTTTCACTCCTTTTCTTATGATATAAGATGGGAGTTACCACAGTGTGTACAATCCTATACATAGCCTGTCTACACCTACAAAAAAAAAGTGGCCACATATGCAGAAAAAAGATAATGCGCTGTCTCTCATCTCAGAGGTTGCCATTGCCGAAATACCATGCATTTCTGTTTGAGCTGCTTGACCATGCAAGTGAGATTTTCGTCAAACTAGGAATAATCAATACTACCAAGCAATTAATCGCTATAATCAACTCGATACATAATTAAAAATTTTATTACCTTGAATATATTATTCACAATAGTGGACCTTTCTTAATACATTCTGTAAAATAGTTCACAAATCTTTAAGTTAATAAGTAATCCCTGGCTTATTAAAAAAAAAATACTAATAGAAATAAAGAAAGGGAAAGAGGAAGTGCGCACTCAGAATTCAATGGTGTGTTAAAGTAGCAGCTCCCAAAACGAAAACATCCAACGTTATTGCACCAGATCGCAGAGTGAAGGCGTACAAATAGTCCGTGCAATGGTGTATCGAGGCGGCTTAATACTGCGGTTGCGTCACGGCACAACAGGTGTCTGCGCCTCACTCACACTACCACAACCTTTAATTTGACTAAACTCCGACGATGAAACAAATTGTTTACTCCTGATTGTTCCGATCGATGCTTTGGTACCTGTGTTGAACAATCTTCTCTCTGTCACGAGCATTAAAATCTACTCCCGCCATTTTTATATTCCCTGACGTTAGCAGCATAACAGAAAAAAACACAATTAAACTTGTATAACTATTAAAATTTAAAGTATAATATTATTGAAATTTTTTATTGTTGCGTGATTGCTTTTACTGCAAAGTACGTCGCTTGATAATAAAATATTAATTAATACACCAATGTCCCATAAAATTAAATTTCAATTCAAATAATTTATTTTACTTTATTTATGTTATTTTCGTTATTATTCAATGAAAAAATTCTCTATTAACGCACGGCATGCAAATTGTATGCTAACAGAAACTAGTAAACTGAATCGAAATATGATTTAGCTGCAATACATAGAAATAAAGCGAACATATTCTAGCATTCACTGATTTCCCTTTTCTTTAACTTTAATCGCTCTTGAAATCAGCTTAGTCGGGTACACAGCTAGAATACCATTTAGATTGTATATAATTTATGGTCTTGAATGAAAAAAAATATATTTAATATCATCCTCCGCTAGGTCCAGTGGACCGACACAATTTAATTTCATTGTTATCCCCGGAGCCAGATCAGGTGCTGGGATGAACTTTCATAACATCTCACATGAATGTGTTTGCAATATTATTACAAGGTCACACTACAAAACAACCGTAATTTCTTTGAAAATGACGTTTTGAAGACGGAAGTTACGTATATTCGGTTCAGGGGACCTACTGGGACCACTCCCGTTAGTATTTGTCTCCACCTTACCGCAACAGTGCGGAGTGATAGATAATACAGTTCCTTTCCGAAAAAGTCATTGACGATCATTCAGTTTTTCTATCAAATATTTCTCTTTTGACACACATTTTTATTGTCATGAGTAGATAATATATTTGTGTTTTTTATTACAACTTACTGTCTTTATGTTTGTGAACAATTCTGAAAAATGAGTAAAAACATATATAACTTGAAAAATACTCAATATGTTGCTGAAATTCGTCACCTTCTTTTAAAAGGGTACCAAACCACGATATTGAAGAATCATAAGATGAATCTGAAACAATAATTTTTTTAAGAACTAGGTCTGGTGACTCAGATACGGATCATGAATTTGACTAACTAGATTTAGAAAATAATGCAGGCCATGTTTCAAGGAAATTAAAGAACAATGTACATCACAATTTTGTTGTGAAAAGTGTGAAAGTATTTTGTGTTTGCGTATACACACAAAAATAATTTGCCAAGAATACTGTAACATTCCAGCAGTTGGGAATGTGAAGTCCAGATAGATCGTTCACCAACCGAGCTATATCTCCGTTAGCTCACCTGGCTACCGATCTAGAGGATAAAGGAAGAATTAAGAACAGGAAATAGGAAAGTCGGTAACGTGAGGGTTCGGGTTCAACTAATTGAACCTAGGCGTAGTGGTTGGTGTTTCGCTGCACTTCAGTCAAATAAGAGTTGATGAAGAATAAAGAGATTTAATAGTCAGAAATAAAATAAAGGACGACAAACTGGTGGATAGCACCAGGAGCCACCGACCCGTCTGGAGGTTGGATCACGACTGCAGTTTCCAAGAAGCTCTGAACAATTCGAAGACTCCTTTCCCCCTCCCTGATGATTTTAAGTCTCCAATGAGATTTCTTACAGAGAGGAAGATTTCTGCTGCCGTGTGCATTGCTGCATATGGCACCTTAAGTGTTGACTTCACTAGACTCAGTGTTATTACAGCTGCGCCCACTTATGTCCGCTAGGCGGAAGAGAGGAAGATTTCTGCTGCCGTGGATATCGTTACTCACGGGACCTAAAGTGCTGACTTCAATAGACTCAGCGTTCTCACAGCTGCGCCCACTTAGGTTCGCTATGCGGAAGAGACGTTATGATAAGAGGGCACGTGTAGACTATTATATTACAATACCTTGTCCAAAATTTAAATCTTGTTTATGCGTATTTCATCAGAATTTTCACAAAACTCGAATATTTTAAATAAACCAAGTTTAATCATATAAATATTTCGGAACTGATTATTTATCTGGAATGTAACTGATTTTTTTTACAAAATTAGAGTCTCAATATATTATGATTATAATACTAAAGAGTATTTTCATATTAGGATTTTTTTGATAGTAAATTTTCTTTAACAAATATAATGGCAAGTGTTAATTAATTAATGTATGAGTTATGCACATGTGTCTAAAATGCGTATGTTAAATTTCTGTAAAATGATTCAAAATAATTCATTCAGAGAAAAGTGATCAGCTAACTTTAGGTCCCTTGGAACTAGTTCCACTTACCGCTTTTCCTAATATTTTTCTCAGTTCTTTTTCTAGTTGGCCCCATAGTAACTTCATGTTTCTATTAAATGCATCCTTCGATCTGGTAATACGCGTTTTTATCTCCTGATGGCCTCTCAAGGCTTCATATATTTAAGGGAAATTATATGGCTGATATTTACTCACCCTATCTTAATATTTGTCTGTTATCTTTCTTTACTACTCACCATGCTTTTTGTATTTGAACAGTATATTCTCATGCCATATTCCTCACAAATTTTATTTAAATTTATTAGCATTTTGTTTGCCACTCTTTCACTTTCTTTACACGTCATCAGCAAATCTTATACAGACTATTCTCTTCCACCAACTCATGTTCTTCTTTTTCATTTTTTTAGGGTAACAGGCTACATGAAGGTAATCCACATGGTGGCAACTCCCCTTTAATAGCATAGGAAGGGATTTGAAAGGGGGGATGTGGAAGGGTAGAGGAAGGTAGCCAAGGGTTAACTAGGGCCCCCGGCTACCTTTTATATATTTTAAGGATCCTACCCGGCATTCACCTAAAGAAATGCAGGACAAACCCTAGAAAAATCTGCGTCAGGTAGGTCGGGCATTGGGTACTTGTCCCACGCCCTTCCGATAGCGGGAGAGGAGTTTGCTGTGGGGACGCAGCATTCCATTCTCCGTGCCTCGACCAGGCATCCCCAAAGGTAGCCCCTTCGTATCTCTCCTACAAGGTTCTGCCTGCCTCGCAAACCTATCTTTCTTCTTTTTCCGTCTAAGCATTTCCTTATGATCCCTTCTAAGGATATGTTGTGCAGCAAGAGGGAAAGGCAACACCCTTGTCTAACTCCCTTTCCAATGAAACTGTCTTCTGACATTTAGTTTTCAATTATAATCCTTACTTTCTGTTTTAAGTATAAATTTTGTATTAGACTTCTCTCTTTCCAATCTATCCCTTTCCTCTTCAAAATGTCCACCAGTTTTTTCCATCGCAGTCTGTCAAACCCTTTTTCTAAATCGCTAATGACCACGATGTCGGTGCGGCCGTTATAAACATCAAATTTTTTTTTAAAAAAAACATCAATTATTTCTCGACTTTTCTCAATATATATCTCCTCTATGTTTCTTAACAAGTCAATATCTTGTGTGCCTTTTCCTTTCTTGAATCCAAACTGTTCTTCTTCAATCTTATTATACAATTTCTCATTTAACTTCAGCACCCTCAATAATATTTTGGCTGCATGAGTGATTAGACTAATAATCCTATACTCTTCACTGTTCCGTGTATTTCTCTTTTTTTCGATGGGTATCATTACTGCTTGAATAAACTATTCCGGTCATTCTCCTATGTAATACATCTCATTACAGAGGTGTACTATCTCTCTGCGTCCTCTGATTCCTAAACTCTTTAGCGCTTCTGCTCACAGATTATCAATTTCGCATGCCTTCCTATTCTTTATTTCCATCATTGTATTTTCTATTTCTTCTGTTAAGATAACATATCCTTTTTCATCCTCTGGTACACCTTGCACCTCATCCTTAACGCTTCCGCTTGGTATTTGATCTTTATACAGTCAATCTACATATTTTTCCAATCTATTCTTGTGTTTCCTCCGGTATTGAACCATCCATTATTGTTCCTATTTCTATCTTATTTTTCCTTTTCTTTCTTTAAAAAACTATCTCCGTAGCTGATTTCATATTTCCCCGCTTTTTACATTTTCTCTATTTCGTCACATTTTTCTTTCATCCATATTTATCTCGCTTCTTCAGTTTCCCTTATTAATTCACTATTCAGTGCCATATGCCTCTTTTTTTTAATATTAAATCAAAATTATATAAAATTTTCACGACAAAAATGGCAAATCTGTTAATGGAAACTCAAATTTAATACACGAGCGGTGTGAGGATGATGTCGGTGCCGGTTGATGTCCCGCATCGATTTGCGGTTGGCCAAGTCCCGTACACGACGGTTGGCATCCGGCGTCGATTATCGGCTTCTGCAATGGCAGGACACGAATCATAACATCCACAACACTACGTTTCTCACAACTTTTCAGTCATTCTGCTGCGACTCGCTACAACGTTCTCTGCTTCAAAACGGCCGCAAATAACTTTTGTTTTACTCTGAACGTAAGTTACCTTTATTCAAAGACGCAAAGAGTCTCACATGCAACTCGTCCAGCTCGACGTCATTACTCGACTTTCACCTGTGATGGAAATTGTTTGGGAACTATTTCTTCATTACAAAATGTTTTTCAGATTTAAAGTTAAGGCACGTATATATCAAAATTTTGTCTGATTTTGTAATTTATCTAACGTACTTCCAGAACGTTTCTCAATTTGCTTAGAATCTGACGAATTCGTCAATATCAGAGAAAAGGTTATGTTTTAAAGTTATTTTAAATTTATTTTGTCTGTATACGACCTAATTTCTATTACACTTAAAAAATGAAATTAATAAACATTTAATTTTAAAAATTTCACTATCGATAGGACAAGATGGACGTAATTTTAAAATGCAGCTATTTGTGGTAGCACAATTTTTTTATTTGATTTCTTAGAGCCACTTATAAACAATCGGCCACTCCGCATCTACATTCGTGAGACTATCTATGAGAATATTTGTTACATTCTAAAATTTTGACACGACTTGCTTGTCGTGTATTTAAAAACTATTTTCTGCTTTACCTGAACATTTTAATCCAGAAACGCCTATTGTTTACGTGTAATTGCTCGAATAACACGAACGCAATTAAAACCTACAAGTTTAATACCGTGTTCCACACTCCTTATTTGTTACACATATATTTATTTAGGATTCTTTTCTCGGCTTTCGGTGGAAATATATTGAATTTGTTATGCAATTCTCGATTAGAACCTACAGCCAGTTTCTCGTATTTCTACTGCCACTTCAATTTGTTCATTAATTGGCTACCTTCCTCTACTCTTCCGCATCCCCCCTTTCAAATCCCTTCCTATGCTATTAAAGGGGAGTTGCCCAACGTGTATTACCCTCATGTAGCCTGTTGCCATAAAATAATAATAATAGCGTGATAAATCGACACGGCAACTATTCTGAATTTCCTTGTAAGCCAAGCAAAAATTTTAAAACATAACGGCTGCTCCGTAGTCCAATAACATAATTGAGTGACATTTAAATACAAAATATACTTATTTACATTTTCTTTCCGATAAAAACATCCATGTTATTGACTTCGGCGTAACGTTTCAAGAGTCCCCCTGACCATTCGTCGTTCGAGGAACGACCCTGGTAAATATCCGTTCACAGCGAAAGATAGGTGCGAGATTTTGTTAACTTAACAATCCAATAAAGAACAGAGGAACTACGGCACTGTGCAGGCTCAATGTAGCGCACGTATTGACTGACACATTTTTGTCAGAATCGTTGAAATATGTCGCCTGAAACTAATGTGTTTATTTAAAGATATAACTTTTCACCAATAAAATTCCGTTAAAACATGTATATACATTTGTGCTGGCTCATGGAAGAATTTATTGCGCAGTTGAAGTATTTTCCTTCGAGAATTTCGACATACGGAAAAACGCCCTTTCGGAAGACTAAACGCTGGTGCCTCGTTTATTCGATATAGTGATATAATATCAATAAGTCATGCTCATTTAAAATTTTCACTACCGTTTCCAAACTTTTCGCTTAAAGGCATCAGGTATATATTAAAAAATATAGAGATTCCTCCCAATAGCTTGAAATTATCGGCACTTGAGTCTCTTACGGGAATTGTTTGTTTTCAGTCGTAGTCCAACATATTTTGAAATCCTATTTGCACGAATATTAATGTTTTAGAACATTTTTGCATATGTTTTCAGCGAGACAACGATATAGTACTTTAAAGTGATTATGTTCTGCTTTCATTTTTCAAGTATTCCTCTTTTATCCCCTTTATAGACATAGAATTGTTAATACATTGCGAACAAGACTAGGACGTTTTACAATGTTTAAAAAAGCATTCTATGCTTCTTGTCATCGATATTTAAATACGTCCTTATCATATTGACGGACAGAGTTGAGCTATACACAACTGCATATGGCAGACTATATTTTTCATGAAGTGTGCGACCTACGCGAAAGATTTTATGTAAAATTCTAAATCTATGTAAATTTTGTACGGAACTTTTCTATGTAATCGTTAACATTTTATTGTAGCTTTTCTATACCTTCTTCTACCGGTATTTTAAAAGTTGTCTTCGCCCCATTGAAAGTTTCTTTAAGTGACAGGTTACATGATGTAATGCATGTTGTGACATTTCCTCTTTAATAACATAGGAAGGAATGGAAAGGGGGATGCACAGCAGAGACTGAAGTAGTATAGGGGAAAAACCCCTAGAGAGACCAACATGTTATATCAGGCACTTTGTACTTGTCCCACGCCATTGCGATAACGGGAGATCATGGATTGTTGTGGGGCCGCAACTTACCCAACTGTCGGATTTGGGGTGCAGCTAGTCGACTGGTCCAATGAGAACAGCGAACAACTCTTACCGGATATACAACGCCTGCGACCCCGATACTTACACCTATCGAAGGCAACCCACGTATGGCGGGTTATAGGATCTTCCTTTGTTTATGAGTAAAGACAGGAAAATCCCAAATAATTTTTTTTATATAGTAAATACTACATGAGGGCAATCCTCATGATAGCAACTCCCCTTTAATAGCATAGGAAGGGACTTGAAGCGAACATTCAAATACCGCTGTGATTAGTATTTTTCTTTTAATTTTACGACGGAATGATTTGTCAATAAATTTGAATATCTGCATTTTTAAATATGCAGATTACATGTTAAATTTCTGTTGAGAGTTGTATTTAGACTTATTTATTTTTAACAATTAATCAAGCCAGACACATAAACATCGGGGCTAGTCATTGTTGCCTCTCGGCAAGGATGATGCTTGTATTCCATTTTATAGCTTTTCGTAGTCAGTACTAAGACTACTCGTATTTATTTTTGATATAAAGGAATTCTTATTTGGTTAATTTTCATTTTTCAATGTGTAGACAGGAATGAATAGGGTAATCCACATAATGGCAACTCCCCTTTAATAGCATAGGAAGGGACTTGAAAGGGGCGATGCGGAAGGGTAGAGGAAGGTAGCCAAGTGTTAACTAGGGCCCCCGGGCTATAAATTAAGAATCCTAACCGGCAATTCGCCTAAAAGTGATGCTAGAAAAACATGCATCAGGTAGGTCGGGCATTTGGTACTTGTCCCATGCCCTTCCGATGGCGGGAGAGGGGTTTTCTGTAGGGTCGCAGCTTTCCCCTCGCCGTGCGTTGACCAGTTTAGGAGGCAGCTGGCTGACTATTCCAATAGGAATTAGCCCCTCACGGTTAATTTATTGTAACGCGGAAATACCTGCAGGTCCAATAAATAAACTAATTCAAAAATATTTGAGAAGCGCAAATTGTGGCTTCATATGCTCCAAGAAGAAGAATTCCATTGGTGTCATGTCTGGTGACCAAACTTGCCATGGAACAGGACAACAGCAGCCGATCTATTATCGTCCAAACATCGAGTGCTAAGTGTGCCGGCGCTCCGTCATGTCGAAACCACATTAGCTGACGAATTCTCAGCGGCATATATTCCATGAACTGTGGCAGGATACGTTGAAGCAATACAGATACAAATCCAATTGGGGAAGAAACCAAACCAAATGTAATAACTGTGTAAGGAGCCGCCGGAGACGGTGGACCCTTTATACCAAAATACTCAGAAGGTATCCCGAATATCCTCTGAAAGTTTGTGGGCCGTTTTCTCGATTAGCCTGTATAGTACAGTACACCCTGAGTTTAATTTTTGTCAGACTACATTCTAAAATTCACACACATTTTGATACATCAACAAAAAAATAATAAATCATTGACGGCTACTTTGAAAGTGACGTTAGATATGTTAAAAAAAAGGATCATTGTCGGTGTCTTTGCTAATCTGATGGAATCTAAATGTCTGAGCAACTGCTGATGTCTCTATTTAACATGAAAACTGACTTTTTTATTCGACGATAAATTGATGTTATTTTTGATCATCTAATTCCGGCATAAGAGGTAATGTCTACTTCATCTCTTTACGCCTCCACGTCGAAAAATCTTATCAATTTCATGACTTGTGATGTCAGCAGGCTATCCGTCGCCATTAGCCCATTTTGAAATAAATGTTTCCGCGACGTTACGGGGCGATGTAGAATAAGTGTCGATTCCCTCGTCCACTTCTTTCCACGCAGTCACTCTTTTCTTCAACCCTCACTATTGACGTATGTCCGAATCATCCTTAATTTGTATCACCTTGCTAATTTCCATGCCTCCCTCATTTATTGTCTTCCTACTTCCGTCATCCAAACTTATCAAGTATTTATGCATTCCTTCTTTATGGTATTCTTGTTTGCATGTGCATCCTGCTATTTCCTAATCGTTCCTAATTTATTTTCTAATTGAAACATATTAGCAAACTTTTATTTAAGTACTTGGATGGTAAGCAATTATATTTTTATTCTTTGGGGATATATTGGGCAATGGATATAACAGTAATCTGAAAGAACATCTCATTGTAAAGTCTTACTAAGTACGAAAGGAATTAAATGGCATTCATTTAAAATCTTGTATAGGAAACTAAACAAGAATAAACGTAGAACAATGGATTGTATGTAAATAGAGACAGGACAAGTCAATGAATGCACGAAACTAAATGGGATTATTTGAAATAATCTGCATTCAAGAGGTCTTTGACATCAAGTCGTATAAGAGAAAAAGTGCATAGGCCAGTTCCTCATACTGGCAAACTGTATACCGGTATTAGTTATTGTATTCATAGTTAATTAATTAATCCTTTAGTACTTATCTCGGACTATATGAGGCGACAGGGTGTCTTGCCACTTTCATTAGTTTATTTATTGTGACCAAGTTTTTAATACGGTAATGTCTTACATATGTATATATGACTAATGTGTTTTAATTGGTTTTAGAGATGATAATGGCCTTGATTCTATAAATATGACAATATTTGTAATGAAATAAAATATTCTTTGGACTAATATATGGCTATTTTAAAATTTGGGCCCAACTTCACGAGTCTTGGAATTATAATTGGAGTATTATTGTTTCAGGATATTGGTGAGGGCCATCAGCTACACGGTGCACGGATTGATTCCAGCGTCGTGTGTCTTCGCCGACAGATACAACCGAGAGGAGGTCGTACGTTCTCTTGGCAAAGAAGTAAACATAAACCCTCCACTAACTCTGGGACAGTTGCCTGACACTCCGGAGGAACTGCTGAAGCTTGACCAGGTCAGAATAAAATACTGCGTATTTTACATAATCTATTTTACTCTTACAAATACACGACTTCCATGCAAGCAATATGATTGGATTCGTATTAATTGATATTTTAGTGAAAGAATAGTATTTCAGATTGTTTAAAATATTTTTGATTGTGCCTGGGCACTTCGGCAAGTCTGAATTATATCAATTTCAAAGATAGTTTTGGTTGGTTACTTACTAATGTTTTTCGGACAATGGGTATATTTTTCGATTGGTTGAAGGATATGGGACAAAATTAAATTTTTACAGCTCAGTAGCCTAAACTTGGAAATCCAAGACATACATTCGCACATTCATTTCCTAACTAAACAACTTATTTTTCATGAGTATTTTTTATAACTATAATGGTGCCCGCCATCATCTATAATGAATTTTTCTTTCACCAATCCTCTCGTTTAAACTTTTTTTTATTTTCATCTAATGTCAGCCAAAATAAAGAAAATTGATTTCCAATTTAACAAAACTTTTCACAATTACACCACACACAACAATTAAAAGACAATTGGTTCAAAAATCTCAGTAACCACAATATTCCTAAGGAAGTTATTGAAGGAGTTTTGTCAACTGACTAGTGCAGTTGTCTCTCTCTCTCTCTCTCTCTTGCATATTTTCTGCACCCGAAGAAAGGAACAAGACTTTCAGAAACGTTGTGTGGTATTTATATTATTCCTTCTTTTGTCTGTATTTTAAAAAGGCTTGTGAGTTTTGTCAACTGACAAGTGCCGTTGTGTCGCTCTAGGCTCTTCTTCGCACCTGAGGAAAGGGGCATGGATCCCAGAAACGTTGTATGGTATTTATATTATCACTTTTTGTCTGAATTGGCTACAGTCTTATTCATTATCTGTATTATTATTAATTTTCAATCAGATGTAAAGTTTTTCATTTCAAAACACCAATTTTTTTAGGTTTCATGAACCTTCTTTCGTTTAGATTCAATAGATACATATTTTTAGTAAATAAGGAAAAATCTTTTGTCTTTTCACATCTTCCTTTCTGTGAGAATGCAGATTCTTGGATATAAAACTTGCTAATATATCAGAGTTTACTTTGTCATGATCAGGCTTAAATATACTGGAAAACTGCTACAACATTACCAGTCCCTCTAACAATTTTAAGGACCCTACCAGACGTTGACCTAAATGTTATTGGGGTGAAACCTTAGATAAAAGGGCTCTTGGACGTGTCTGCGCCTTTCCGATGACGTGAGATAAGTGTTTGTTGAGGGGACGCAACTTACCCGACTCCAAGCCTCGACCATATTTGAACGAAACCGGACCACAGGTCTAATGATAAGATTGAACAACTGTACCGTATGTGAAACATCTATGACCGCGGAAAGCCAACCTAGGTATCACGGCTTATAGGAACCGTGATTTTAAGTCCCTGGTTTGGAACCCAAAGTAAAAACTAATCTCATTCGCGTTAAGCTTCCTTTTCCTTCGGTTTTGATTTGTATATTTTTACCAATGCTTGAATGATTTATTACACTCTTCATTCCAGTTGATGATTTTTCGCTTAAGCTCTTTTAGGGAAAGGCAAGATCTGAAAAATTTGGGATGAATGCGACATAAAAACCTATCATTCCTAACGAGGGCTTGTACGTGGCTTGGAAAGTTCCCACATAATTTAAAATCTTTCTGGGTTGACCTGAAGCCCATCGGGGAACAGAATATGACTCAAAAAATTTATTTTGATAGAACCTGTAAAGAATTATTTTTGTGGGCTGCGTATTTACGTTAAATCAAAAAAATATTGACCATTAAAGAAATTTTATATAAGTTTATTACAGTTAATCATGAAAAACTCTTATCTCAGGCACCTGTGGTTTTTACATAGAAGAGATCTGCTGCCCGTACCAAATACGTACTGCTATTCTGTGTTGTGTTGCCTGCTGTAGCTCTCGTACCGACGTCTCCGTATCTCACAGCCGGCAGAACGGGTTAAGTGCAGTGATGACTTTAGTCAGGACCACTGCAAGGCGTCGACTCAGGGGTTGACCACTGGCTAAGGCGTCGGCTCCGGGATTGATGCTGGCAAGCCGTCGTACTAAATTGTGTGGCTTCGACGAACTCTTCACTAACAAATTGTGGCCCCTTTCTCACTACGATTCTGCCTCGGACTATATCAGAGACAACAACTTTACGGAGCCTCTCATAATCACATCCACCAGCTGCGGTGAGCGCAGAACAACTGTCTAGTTTCAAAAGCTTATCTCCGGTCCCTCCATTATACCCTCCCATTCTTTTACTTTTTTCATTATTAGAAAACTTCGTCGAAATGTCAGTTTCACTGATTCTTCCATTGTCACAAGATTTATAGCACGCAGCTGCAGTTCCGTAGTCAACAATGGCCAACTATTCTGTCATGTCGAGGCCAACAATCGAGACAGGACACGAAAATTACTTGGACGGAAATATTTATCTCCTCCACCCCCACGCACGTGCACGATTTCGAATTCTCCAAACCACAGCGAACAACACTTCCGAGACAAAGCAAAACTAAACCAAAATACACGCGTTACAAACCCAACATGTTATTTTCAAGGTTTACCATTAATTGGGATATATTAAGCCTAGTGTACTACAAAAATATACGAAGATGTAAAATATGCGCAGCGTGCGAAGCGGACAGCACAAATAATTGTAACAGAACTCGAAGACATATTTTACTTTAAATCTACAAATATTCTATCCGGAGAACTGACTCCCAATATTCAGGCCCATTGGAAGCTTGTTAAATTCATACAGGTAATAGGTGTAGTGAAAGCAATGAACTTTTTGTTAAATGGAGTAATGGGGCTTTGAGGAAGGGAGAATGTAGGTCTGAAATAGGAAAAAATTTGTCACTATGGAATAAAGTTCTGATTATTTCGGTAAGGGGAAACTATAAAAAAAATTATTTTTTATTCAAATTTCGGTAACAAAAATGAATCTATCTCCTCCATTATGTTTGGAAATTAATAACGCCTGACTGGAATAGTTATAATTGGTTGGGCAGATGAATTCCTTCCGCCAGCATATCTACAACCCCTCGATGCAATAAAAGATACTTGGAGTGGTGACAATTCAAACAGGATTAGGGGGACGCGGAAGAAACCGGAATAAGCTCCGTCGATTTGATCTGACAATAACTATTTTCAATGCGGACCAAACTATTACGAAAAATATCAGGGAATTTTTGAACAAATTTATTGAATTCAATAAACTGATGTTGAAGGAGCAATATATTTATTATCTGGGTTCCAGAGTTGCCGGGGTATTTATTTATATAAGCCCGAAACAATATTTAATTCATTAATACTTCCGGTACCGTAAACAGTCAAAAGTACTTCCGGTACCCAAATGTCCGGACTATGAGGGTCAAAATAATTCCCAGATTTGTGTGGTATTTATATTACCTTTTTTTTGTCTGTTTTGGCTTTCTTTCTTATTTAGAGTATAAAATACTCATGGTTCCGTAAAAGAACCCAAATTACTCTCGGTACGCTGTGAGAGTAAAAAATATTCTTGGTACCTTAAGAGACTTAAAAATATACTCAGTACGGTAATACCGTCAAAAACACACACACTACCTTAAGAAAGTTAATTATACTCTCGGTTCCCTAAGAAAGTCAAAATTTCTTCATGTACCTTAAGAGTGTCAAAAATACTCCCGTTATCATCGATAGAAAGAAAACTACCTGTACCTTTACAAGAATCAAAATTATTTGTCAATCCTTAAAACAGTTAAAAATACTTATACCTTAAAACAGTCAAAAGTACCGGTATAAGAGAGTAAAAATAACTTTTGGGTCCTTAAGAGAGTTAAAAACACTCCTGGTAGGTTAACAATTCAAAATTCCGGTACTTTAAGAAGAACAAAAATACTTCCATTACGTTAAGAGAATCGAAAAGAATTCCCGGGCCCCAATAGAGTAAAACATACTCCCGGTACCTTAAGGATGTCAGAAATACCCCCAATACCTTAATAGAGAGACGTATAATCCCGGTACGTTAATAACACAAAAAGACTCTCGCTAATATAAGTGTCAAAAAATATTCCTAGTTATTTTAGCGTGACAAAAATACACCCGATATCTTATGCGATACAAAAATATTTTTATTACATGAAGAGAATTAAAATATTCCCTTTAGCCTAAGAAGGAGTGGCAAAATTACGTCTAGTACCGCAAGAACGTGAAACATATTCCCGTTACTATTAACGAATCAAAAATACTCCTGATGCCCTACGAAATTAAATACCGGACAATAATTCTCCCTGTAATTTAAAATTTCTTTACAAAGCCACCCGTCCACCCCAACCTCATATATCCATAGGTGATAGGAGTGTTTTACCGATTCAGAGTATTTTTCATTTTGTAAATAACATCGGTAGAAAAATTGGTCGAATTCATTGCAAGTGTTTAAGATTGTACTCGGAGCATTGTTTTCCCCTTCCAGTCCCACTGCTTGGGGAAGAACTACAGCTTTACCGGCATTCTGAATGTCATAATTAAAGTTAGCGACTTCCATAATCCCGGATACAAATACAAACTCGGTTGTTTCCGTGTGGTTTTTACGTTTCACTATTCTGCCCCAAACCCTAATAATGGTCCTCTCCAATTACGACAAAAGTTGAAAATTTACACAAACAACATCGGAAGGATTACTCTCAATGTCATTGACTCCAAAAAATATTTTTTATACGTAAATATCGGCCTTTTATGCGCGTTTTAAATTTCCACCTTTACCCCCAAGTCGTGTCTCACCCCCATAGTGTTTGATTCAGATCTGAAAGAAACATGTATAAAATTTGGTATTCAAGATCGTATCCAGAACTTTGTTTTCCCCTTCTACCCCTACTCCTTGGGGTTAAAGTACAACTTAACCGGCAAGTTCAATGTCATAATTAAACTCAGCGATATCCATAAACCCGGATTCGACACAAATATAGGTATTTTCGAGTTTTTAATGTAATGCCAAACAACCCATTCCTAAAGGAGCCACTCCGAAAGGGGTTGAAATGATACGCAAACAACATGGAGATAAACACTATCAATGACACTATCAATATTTATTCGACGCAAATATTGGCCGTTTTAGCATGTTTGAAAATTTCCACCCCCGAACCGTACGAATGGTAGTGTCACGTCTCATTCCCAAAGTATTTGTTACCGGTTCCAAAGGAACATGTGTACAAAATTTGGTCGAAATTGCTCCACGTGTGTAGTTTTCTATATGGAACATAAGCTCATTCATACATCCACACACACACACACACACACACACACACACACAGAGAGAGAGACAATTTTATTTATTTAATGATAGGGTGATCATATTTATAATATGTACTTAGAGATGGAAAGAGAACTGATGGACAAATTTAAGCCCTGTGGTGCGTGGGATCGTATTTATTGTGTGAACGGATTTCACATGTAGTCACTGCCAAATAATTTATTACACGCCGGTTATCTGTCAAGTTAATTGTGGTTCCTAGGAAAGGTTGTAATTTATAAATTAATGTGAACAAAAGAATGAAGAAGTATGGTTTCCCTCGCAGCGTTAAGACAACGAAGTGGGCGGAGTACATAAACAGTAATTTTTCATTTATCAGTGACAAAGGTGAAGCACTGTCCAATATGGCAGCCGTGCGTTTGTCTAACAAAGAGATGTCATTATATGGGAATGTTGCAATGTACTTATTAGGTCTGACACGTTAGACTTGTGATTAAATCCGCACCCTGACCGCCTCGCTTCCGAAGCGGTGTTAGTTTGACGAGTTTTGCAATCTAACATTTGAGATTCTGCGATCACAGCATTGTGATTGAACATGCCCAGTCTTATTGCGGCGCCAGCACCGAGGGCGATATGCAGTTATATTGCTAATTGAATTTGGAGCAACGGTTTTTTGCTATCTCTTGCTGTCTGAAATTAAATTATTGGACAGAGTCTGCGCAAATTTAAATAATATCCGAATACGAGCAGCCTAAGAGCTGAGCTGAAGTACTTACTTCCTGAAATGAATGTAGGTAATGCCTCATGAATTCTTTGAAAACGCCTGGTCATATTATTAATGAGAAAATCTTCCTCTCAGCGCGAAGGCAGCATTACATGTAGTTTTGTCTGCGGCCAGATGAAAAACCCGTCTAATGCATTCATTCCATACTCGCCTAAGGGTGCTTTAAGTTTTGCTCAGAATTGAACTAATTAACTCAAAGTCACTGACTAATTTAAAGGGAGATAAATTCAACATATAATTATACATTTTTTCTGAATCTGAACTCGCACAAATATTAATTTTAGAAATAATATCCGAGAAAATTTTGAAATTAATTTTCGAGGTTAGAGTGAACATAAAATATTTGAGATTTAATGCACTTAACTAATCAATAAAATATTGGTAGTTGAAAGGCTTGCTATGTTAATTCGCTTACTGGTGTATTAATTTCCTAAGTTCCTCACACAGTGTTCATGAGAAGAATGTGTGTTTACATATATTTAAGATGAACTTGACGCAATCATCGTTCCCAGGAATACATGGGATTTCACCAATAATTATTCGTGAGTTTGAATTACTGCTTTAGATGTCTGTGGTAGTCGCTTGTTCATTCTTGCGACAGTAAGTACTATTGTCATTCAGAGGTCAAACTGGCTTTTCGTAGGACGTCAATACAACTACAACTACGACAAGAAATCAGGTATAATTTGTGGATCTTGTTAGTCTCTGTTACCATTTGTACTTCGTGATAGAGGATTTAATACCAATACCAACTCAAATACTTTAAATACATTACAATACATATATTCATATACAAATGTCCATCTTAAACAAATATATACAGTATATATTGTAATATACAACTTGTAAATTTTAATTTACCCCACGTTTTCGCGTCCAATTAATGTAATGACCAATTTGAAGATTATAAAATTAAATAATTTATTACACCACTCATAGCTTTTACTAAATTTATTTTTAATTATTTTGAGACCCAACGTACTTCCAATATTGCATTGTAATTTATGTAAAGAAATTTAAATTTTACTTTACAGTTTATGTTAACTTAAAAAGTAGTTTTTCCTTTGAAAAATTTAAAACAAAGTAGTGAATTTTTTAAGTTATGAAATTTTAATAGTAATTCTAAACATTTTCTTAAATTTAAAATTATGAAACAGATTTGATTAATATAATATTTAAAGAATTTATTTAAAACTGAATAATGAATTTTACATATAAATTTACATAAAATTTTCACTGTTTTAAATTTTAATGAGACTCTTATTTCAGGTCGTTTTATCGGACCCAATAAAAATTATAGAATGTCCTTTACAAATGAATATGAATTTTAAAGAAAAGATTTGATTTGAATTTACAGCAATGTTAAACATTAAATTATTCCCCCAAAATATAAACACAAACTGAAATGATATTTGACGGTATAACAACTATTCAAAGTTTACACTATACTTAAAAAATTAATTAAACTTAACATATTTCGCTTGATCCAGATATAAGTTTCAACTCCACACAATTTTCAACAAATATTAACGAAAATCATTTAAATATTTGACAATATGCACAATGGTGCATTCATTTGCAAATTCACTTTCACAACACACTTATCTCAATTCTTATAGAGATTCAGACAACTACAATCCTGATTACTGACGCACTATGTTTCACCCATCAGCTAGCCCAAAATGTTATTACCATGGAAACCACTCAGTTTTACTGTAATCCCAATTATAGACTGATCAGAAGATAGTTTACCTCTGGTGAGGAACCTGTTAACTGTTCCAGATACGAAACCCACAAATATACAGAGCTGTCTGCCACTGAATTCTCTAAATCTTTTCTTCGTTTATATTTCTCTTAAAAGTCCAATAATTCAGTTCAATTCTTTAAAATATTTAATAACTTTTACTGATTCCTAACTTCGGCCAACATCGCCCAATTACGGCTTTTTCAACGACCACAAACAGACGGATATTTTTTACTACATCTAATTAACCTCCTCCCACTCGACTTACACTATCTAATGGTGAGAAATGTATATAGTCCGGTCTTTCACAGCTCCGACAGATGCATCCATTTGACAGTGGTGCATTCAAATTGACCGTCAAAACACATATATTCGCAACAAAACATCTGGGATAGCTCTAAATCCATCGTTCTCACGGTACATAGTGACCGTTTGAATATTCATTCAATTACATAACCATCATCTTACGCAAAAAAAACTTTACATTTGAACATTTTTGAAACTTATTTTAATAACAATATTTGTGCATACTACAATATATAAGGCCATTCAGTAAAAGACCTCTTCGAGTCCTTTGTTTAATTTTTCGAGTAGTTGCAAAAGCTTTCGATCATAGCCACCGTAATAAATTATATTATATTTAATTATACAAAATATTTAATTTAATAACATTATAATAATTTAATACGTGTAGCTAACTGCCTTCCAGTCCTACTTCGCCGGAGCGATGAAGAGCATACAGCAGAACTCAAGGGTATGCAGTCCCGCTATACTTGCTCTATGGCAAGAACATATGATCATGCTAAACCTCGACAGTCTGAAAAGAAACTGGTTCCTTAAAAGAAAAAAAAGAAAGGGTCCGTATTATAAATAGGTTGCATGATGCACATGGCGTTGTTCAAAATTGCTTTTTTTTAACTACTAATTCTCTAACAGGACTTTAGTTTTTGACCAATTCAATAAGGTATACACCATATAAGCCTTCTTAAATTATTTTATTTAATTCGACTATCGGTTACAGAAGCTTTTAGCCACAGCCATTTTAATCTACTTTACATGCATACATTTTTAAAATTATTTACTTAATTGGCAATGAGATTTCTTTTTCTCAGGCTTGTGGTGGATGCTAAATGTAAAAATTAATAATGCTACAATTATAATTTACTGTAAAAATGTTCGAAAATCAGGGACAATTGAGTAAGTAAACAGCTCACGAAATTTTGCGGTGTCACAGGATGGAGGCTGGCGTCCTTTCGAAATAGGTTCTGTTGGGTTGGTTGGGTGCTGGTCCCTGCGTCATTTGCTGCTATGATCCACCAAAATATCTTAGAACGTTAAAGCCCTGGCAACTTTTACTCCTTCCAAACTCCTCTACTCCACTACCAATTTTTCGTCGGAATGCGAAATATAAAATGCGTTGCTTCGTCCACACAACGGTTGTAAAATGTGCCTTCATTCAAAAGACGAAGTGTCCCGCTGGCACTTCGCAAAATTATTTGCACTTGCCTACCGACTGGCCTCAGGTCAAACTTTCCATCAAATTGTGCAATTTTCGCAAAACACGGTCTATTGACTCGTTACACCACATTCATCTGCTTAAGAAACATACAGTACACCAAAATGACAAATGTTTCAAATTAGGTACATGTTTTTAAAGTAGATAAATAAATATATATATATAAAACCATACTAACGACCAATTAAATGAAAGGTACACCATATAAGTCCGCTTAAAATTCTTTATTTAATTCGTCTACTGATTACAGAACTCGTCAGCCACAACAATATTCATCTGCTTTAAAATACATACAATACTCCTAATTTATAACATTTGTATTTTTGTACAGCATCTTTGAACACATCTGACTTCCGAGGAAGTCAGACATGTTACGATACAATATTACAATTGTTGTAAATTATGTGTATTTTATGTTTTTAAATTAGATGGATATGGCCATGGCTGAAAGCTTCTACAACCATTAGACGACTTAAATAAGAGATTTTAAGAGGGCTTACATGGTGTATATTTTATTGAATTTGTCCAAAACTGGAACTTTTTTGGTGGTCAAAAAACGTCAATTTTGAATTGTGCATGTGCATGTGCATTATGTAACCTATTCAGAATACGGGACCTTCTGTTTTTTCTTTTAAGGAACCAATTTCTTTCCAGGTTTTTGACGTCTATCATGAGCGTATTATTTACCTGAACACGAAAAAAATTACTTCAAGTACAATTACACAATGGCAACGGAAAAATTAACTTCTTTTACTTCGATAAAAGACCTCTGTGTCATCTATGACTAAAGGCTCACTTTCGAGGATCATTTATACAATTGCAGAAAAAATGCGAACAGAGTTATAGGAGGAATTGTTGTGAATTGTAAACTGTGCATAAACACATCATTCCTATTATCTTTATATTTATCTTTAATAAAGCAAATGTTACAGTTTGCCTTATTAATCTGGGTTCCTGTTAACAACGCACAAATTCAACGTTTATACAAAATTAAGATAAAGCTTTTAAGATTTCTCTATTACATCGAAACTACGCGATATACCTTAAACACGTCATACGACGAGCTCTTAGACATATACAATATAGAAAAACTTTTTAACCAGAGGTGAGCGAGCATCAATCATTTTTCTCCACGAGCTCTGTAATGGTAAAATTGATGATAATACGTTGATTTCCTATGTTAATTATATATATATTATTAATAGCATTAATACTAAATTAATAACTGCCTTAAACGCTCGAATGCAAAAGCGGACTTCCTTATTCAATCAGTTACGACTTCAAATAGATTTATTCCGCTTTAATTCCTATAACACATTTCTTATCCATTCAAGGAGAACTAAGAATGTATATAAACAAAGTTCTATTATATAGCAACATTGTTCCGACAAAAACTGATTTAATTGTATATATTATATTGTATAAACGTACTGTGTAACAATAGCACATTTTATTGTATATACACACATAAAACTACGTAACTAGTTAATTAGATAAACGTCTGTGTAGGACGTACAAATAAATAAATATGCTCTTGCCTCATAGCAAGTCTAGCGGGTCTGCATACCCTAGAGTTCCGCCGTTCTTCACTCTGGCGAAGCTAATTTGGAAGGCAGTTAGTTACATGCATGATAGGGGCAGAGGGAAATGTATATATATATATATATATATATATATATATGTATATATATATATATATATATATATATATATACTACGACCAAAAGTAGAAACTGAGCCATTTCTCGAATTGACGGCCCATTTTACACATTGACCGACTTGCTTCAAATAACCAGTGCTTTTCGGTCATTTCTCGAAGTGGCGTCATAACCCTGGCCGAATTCGATGTGCTGAATCAAGGCTGCCGGCTTGTAATGCTGTGACGGTAATGTCTACAGTAAATAACACACCGTTCTTCAACAGGTTTTCGGAAAAGTTCCTACCTCTGTGAGTTTTTGAAATGTTGAACAGTTGTTGAAATGAAAAATTTACGTCTAATTAAAAATTAATAATAAGAACGATAGCCAAATACAGAAAAAAGAAGTGTTAATATGAATTTCATTCAACGTATCTGCAGCCTTGTTCCTTTCTTCAGGTGCAGAGAATATATAAGAGACACAAATTCACTACTCAGTTGACCAAACTTACTTTCTGTACGTGAAGAAAGAAACAAGGTTTCCAGAAATTTCTTTTGATTGTACAGTTGTGTCGCTCCTGGCTCTCGTGGTTTTATCCGTTTGACGAAAGGCACAAGGATCCCAAGCGTTGTGCGGTATTTGTATTTTCACTTAATGTTTTCTGTTTTTGACTATTTCATACGGACGTATTATATTCTTATTGTACAAAATTGTTCTAAATAGGTTATTAATTAATAGAATTCTAACAGAATATACAGCCACTTCGAGATACCAAAATATCACACATTGAACAGTTATATAATGGATGTAAATTGTTCTGACGTGTGGTTTTTCTCAAATTTTATTTGGAACGTTTTATTTATTTTGATTTAATACCGTGTTCGGTGACATGAATGATAAATCTTAACATCATTAAATAATTTTATCATATAAACTTGATTTTCACAATTATGAAATTAATTACACTATTTTCCGATAAGAGATTCTAAAATCATGGCGTTTAGTGGGATGAAAACTTGGCATAGAATGCTCTCGTCTTGCTCCGTGAGCTTCAACAATAAACGGTTATAAATTTTTAACATTGTTAAATTTACAAAGTTTTCACTTATTCTAATCATTAAACAGGACTACAATTTTTATGTGTTAAATGTTAACATCAATAGGGGTTCCACGTATCCATGCCACAGAATACTGATGTTTACATTTTAAGTTGACATATCACGTTTGCTCTCATATGCAGAATACTGTGCTTTCCAACAAATGTATTCCAGAAGTGAATTTTCCATTCTGAATACCAGAATCTGCTCACTGTGGATTCCAAAGGAAAAATCAATAAGAACTGTCGCGTCTTTGCAATCTCTGACCGTCTGGGCGCATTTGATGTAATTGTTCATCTAAGTGCACAAAAAATCGCTGCGAATGTAGAAATAAACTTTTGTGTAATGAGAGTTTATATTCTTGTGACAAGGGACGATAGAGATTCATAATTTACAATAATTTATTACATAAATAACCATAATTGTATTTAGTAGGAAATAGTTTATAATTCATATTCAGTATAGAGTTTGAAATTAAAAATACCTCAAAATTTGTTTTTATATTTTTTCTGGATTCTTTACGATTTTGGTCAATCGCCCCATGCCTTTTCGCAAACTGGTCAGACAAATCGCCAAGTAATTAAAACAGCGGACTTAAGACGGTAAATTAACGGAAAAAATCGCTTTTTCTCGTTCTGGTCTCTTTCGGCCCTTGGGCGTAATACACATATTGACTATTGAAGTATATTGATATAAATAATTCGGCCATAAAGTGCCTTTTCTGGATATTACTTAAAACTAAAACCATACGCAGTGTTAAACATATTAACAATTTGAGGGGTGCATACACCAGGATCGCAGATCTTGGGCATACGGCAAGTTGCTATTAGATCAGACGGCCAGCTGCCTCCCAAACTCGTCGATGCATTTAGAAGAAGAATTTTCACTATTTTGACTCAGAGGCAGCAGATCATGGGTTTGTATATGGTGCTTTAGCATTAAATTTTAAATATCGCTATGGTCTTAATTGTTACGTTGAACGTGCTGGAGGCAGTGGACGTGCGGATCTTATATTTATGCTATGCACATAAGATGCAAACGGAATGCTGCGTTCTCACATATCCCACTCTCAACAACGGAAGGCCATTGGACACGTACCTAAGCTGCAGGATTTGTAGGTTTTACCTTGCATTTTTGTTAGGTGAATGCAAGGTAAGAACCTTAAAACATATCCCGAAGGTTCTAACTTTTCTTTGGCTACCGTCCTCTACCTTCCGTATCCCCCCTTTCAAATCCCTCCCTATGCCGAACAAAACGTAGTTGAAATTTATGAATATTATTTCAATATTGTATGTCCAAGTTTTATTTGGCAGTAGATGAGATCCTATTGAAACGCCGTCGTTATTTTCGTCACCGGTACAACCTGACCAGTTTTCCTGGAACAGCTATTTCCAACTTTTTCTTAGCTCACTTTAACAGTGTACATCCTAGGATCAAGTTTACCATGAACTGAGAATTGATTATATGAAAAATGAAAGAATTAGGGGCGGGAATTTCTTAGCACTCAGGCTCAGAGACTGTAAATGTATGTCGAACATATCATTTGAAGTAAAAAAGATCAATTTTAATGAACAGAAATCTGTAAAGACCTAGTTCCTGCGCCTGGGTCATCGTTGAAGCCAGTCTCTGCCAGTTTCTCAGAGCTTCCCGATGAGGGGATAAATATAACCCAATGCGGGGATCCAATATTAATTTCAAAATGGTGGCCAAAAGTTAAAATATATTCAGGTTGTTCTGTCGCCAGAATCAAAATGAAAGGGGATAGTACATTGAATTTTATAGGAGATAAAGCAGACAGTCGTCCGTTCTAATCGGCTTACATCCTGTCTCCTCCTACTCTTCTCATGTCGGAAAAAATACAAATTTACAAAATGAATTTTATAATTATCTTAAACTATAATTAGGCGTTCTAGACAAAACACAAGTCATATTCGTGAAACAAAGATTCAACTAGGCAACCCAGACATTGTCATAACCACTGTGCATTATTCGTGGATGCGGATAACCAGGATAATAAATAAATTATAAGGAAAAGATAAAGAAATAAATGAGCTATGCAATTGTAACATCCCAAACTGCCATCATGTAACAATCCACCACTGTGACCATGTAACATTCCAGCAGTCGGAAATGGGAAGTCCAGATAGATCGTTCACCAAACGAGCTATACCTCCGTTAGCTCACTGGCTACCGATCTAGAGGATAAAGGAAGAATTAAGAACAGGAAATAGGAAAGTCGGTAACGTGATGGTTCGGGTTCAACTAATTGAACCTAGGCGTAGTTGTTGGTGTTTCGCTGCACTTCAGTCAAATAAGAGTTGATGAAGAATAAAGAGATTTAATAGTTAGAAATAAAATAAAGTAAGACAAACTGGCGGATAGCACCAGGAGCCACCGACCCGTCTGGAGGTTGGATCACGACTGTCGTTCCCAAGAAGCTCTGAACAATTCGAAGACTCCTTTCCCCCTCCCTGATGATTTTAAGTCTCCAATGAGAACTCTTACAGGGTGGAATATTTCTGTTGCCGTGTGCATGTCTGCATAAGGCACTTATAATGCTGACTTCATTAGACGAAGCGTTTTCACAGCTGCCTAGGCGGAAGGGGTGAAGATTTATGTGGTGGTGCGTATCGTTACTCACTATATCTAAAGTGATGTCTTTAACTGCATCAGCGTTCTTGCAGCTGCGCCCTCTTAGGTCCGGTATGCTGAAGAGACGTTATGATAAGAAGGCACGTGTAGACTATTATATTACACAATCGGAAGAGCAACATATTACATAATCTTCATATTTTTTATGGGAGTGTTCGCCTTTTACATATGACAGACACTGCATACATTATTTCATATTAATGAATTTATTGCTAAACTTAAATTCACTTAATTTAATCATATGCCAGGGAATGAAAAACAGGGAAAGAACCTGGGGGGTGAGGATAATACTCAACTCCGAACAGAGTCCAAACCAAAACTGATGGCCCGAGACCGCGCACCGAAAAGCGCCTTACAGACGCTGTGCGGGGACGCTGAGAACTATAGGAGTGGCGGGGAGGTGGGGGATAGAACGGTGCGAGAGAGAGAGACGGAGTAAATGAGACCGGATCAAAAAAAATTCCAACGACGCTCTGGCTTCTAGATGCATGAAATGGCAGAATCATGAAAACCCTAATCACAATCTCTAAACATTTATCCTTCTAAACTTCTACTAAACACCAAAGACCGTAAAGAAAAGAAATTTTAGCGAACGCCCTCCGAAGTAAATTTTTGTGAAAGAGTGTGAATTTTTTTAATTTTGAGCCATACACGATCATTTTAAAGATATTTATAAAGTTTTAAACATATGCTAGTTGTAGTTTATTGTTGGCTGCATTCTTTAATTTTAGATGTGTAGTCAGGGGGAGACAATGGAAAAAACTAATTTCGCGCTGTCATTTAACACTTTCATATGAAAGTTGGACAGCTGCACAAATCAAAATCGAATTGGATGAAGTTTCTGCGAACTCTGCACCAGCATTGAAGGCATTTACTTCGGATTAATGACTTCAATTCCGAGGTCACAGAGGAAAAGAAGATGAAACACACTTCGGCTGCCCAATTGAGATCACCACTCAGGAAAACATAAAAATGTTCACAATATCGTAATGGAAGATCGCAGACTAAAAGTTCGTGAGGTAGCTGATGTCATAGGATTCTCAACTAACGAGTGCATTTTATCCTCCACAAAAAAAAATCTATCTACAAAAACGCTCTACGCACGATGGGTGCCGCGACTACTTCATGACCAACCAAAACATGTAAAACAAAAAATAATAACGCACACACAATAAAATACTGTCGTCATCCACTATTCCTTCCTTTCCAAACTCTTTTTAAATGAGATATATATATATATATATATATATATATATATATATTGTAATAAACACCATTTTATACGTTAATTAAATGAAATTTGAAGAATTTGCGTCTCGTTGAAGCTAATTAAGTAATAATTAACTGGAATGGTGTTATTTAAATAAAAGAATTAATTATTCACAAACAAAAGATTTATTTTGTGGCAAATAATTGAAAACAATTACAAATTTAAAATATTAGATCTCAGGGTCTTCACTAGGTTTGATAATGGACACATCAATTATGTTTAAAAATCTTATTAACAAACAAATCATAATTAAAAGAAAAGAAATTTACTTGACAATTAAACTAGAACAAAATTTAAAATGAGAACGAAATCTGACTTCTATCTTTTAATTACGTTTACATAATTAATTATTTTGTAATTTGTTACTCACATCTGTCCAGTTGATTCCAGCATACCTTCCGTTATAAAAAACATTATTGCAAGATTTTACACTGATTCTAAGATTCACAGCTTTTACACAGATTCTAGTAAAAATTTATAGGATGTCAGGAACTCGGGTGATCCTCCTTTTTTTGTCAGCTATCTGTTGACTGCTTGCTTAAGTGAATTCTGCTTGCCTTTGGTGAATTCGGTGGTTTGTAGATTTGCTAGTCTTTACTACTTTAGACTCAAACTGCAATTTTACTATTTCTGGCTGGCTATGAATGCAAAACTGCTTTTACTTAGAAAGCCTCGATGTAATGCTTTCGTGAATGTTTTTACTTTATCCTCAACTAGTAATACAATAAACGACGGCAAGTCTCTGCTCAAGTATCACTTGCCCCGTTCTCAGAAATGTCCAGGCACCAACCAACTCTATTAAATTCTGATCACCAACTCTGTTGAATTCTCGTCACCAACTAATGGTTATACATCGACGATGTCTTTCCGCAGGCTGCTCTCGTCTTGTGTTTTAGCGCGCATACGCCATTTTCGGACCTTCCAACAAAGGAACAGAGCTGGGCTACATTGTCGCTATGGAAGCTCCTGCCGCAATAATAGATTTATCAAACAATTTAAAATTTTAATGTTCAAACAATTAATGTCCTAATTAATTGGCATTACAATATATATATATATATATATATATATATATATATATATATATATTACAAAATTGATGTTTCCAGCATCAGCTAAGTATATTGTCAAGATTGTGACGAAATTGGTGCAAATAATTACTCCGCTGTTGTCTTTTCTCTTTTATTAAAATTTATTGCGTGAAATTATTTCTACTAATAAAGTGAAAGAATTTTATTTCGTTATGAGTTTGAGATTTTAATTAATGTGATCTTGTGACTTTGTTTTACTGATAAACATAAATATTTCAGTTTAAATTCCTTTGGATAATTTAATCTTTAATCAAACCCCGAGTTTATGACTGAATTTCTCTTTTGCTTCTCGTTACGTCATCTTTGATGATGCTGAATTACGCTATGCTATCTCAGTTCACATTTGCATATTACAGTCCTAAAATATTACAGATTAATGATTATTGGAAACTATTATGTGTTTTTGCAAATGTGATACTAATATAATGCATTATTTTTGTTTAAATAATCAATATATGTAACTTTTCTCCTAAAGTCATTTCAATGAAGTGTTTCAATGTTATATGACATTATCTACAATTTTTTAATATTTTAAAGGCCAGTACGGATAACAACGCTTAATTATTTCATAATTGTTGCACATCCTTCGCTTGTGTGAATTTAGACTATTCAACATACTAAACGTAATTTCAACTTATTTATCTTCAAACACTTATAAAACACACGATTTTTGGTAATGTGTAAAGGAATACAAATGTTAAAAAAAATAGATATACTACATACATCTAAATCAACTTTTCACGAAGCTGGTTCATATAATGTCTCGCTTTCGAATATTATAAAATCCTCCACATTTCAGATCTTAATAAACTGCATGTATAACTCTGCGAGGAAAGTATTACAAACTATGTTCAGTGCTAATAGTGCCTAGGCAAGAAAAACATGGCGATACTGTTACTGTATTTTAAATTGAATCACATATTATTAGGATGAAGTTTTCTCGGGATTCCAAACGGGTAGCATCGTTTAATATCCACAACGTTTCGATAGCTTGCACAGCCATCTTCTTCAGGTGAAGTGAAGACCGAGGAAACTTCATCCAGCAACTACACAGGGAAAACCTACGTTCCTTAGTCACATATTATTATTTCAACGATTAAATTAATCACCATTTTTCATATTAAAAATCTGCGTTCAACTTCAAACAATAAGTTTTTACCAACATATTTGAAAATCGAAATAAACTAATTTATTAACTATTCACAAAAAACGCGGAATCATATTTTGAAGCAATTAATTTATTGTTTCGTATAGTTTTATAGTATACTAACCGTTTATCCGAGTCAAAATAATACATATAAATATTAGAGTTATCACTGTAAGTTACAATGTTAAAATGTCAAAAATAAGAAGAAAGATTTAGCGACCACTGCTTCGTGACAGTCTAGGTGCGGACGACATCGACGAAAACATAATTAATTTTGCCAGAGACACGGCCCTTGCCTCACTCACCTCTACATTTTTTTGTGCGCTCCTGCAATAAGCTGGCGCTAACAAGATAAAATTAATTCTTTCCCTTGTATAATACATTTTATGTATTATTTAATACATTCTCAGATCCTAACAATTTTCATATGTTGTATAATTTAATTACACTAATATCAATAGTTGCAGAAAGAATAAAAATATATATGCAATTGTTATATAAATAAAATGAATTGTATTATACAAATAAACAACAGCCAATTAGAAGACAGAAAAAATATTTTTTATGACTTAAAATTGGCAGTTGTTTATTTAAAAGTTGTCTAAAATAGTCAAAATATATTGTGGTATCCAATTATTTAATATTTGAAATTTGTTTAAAACAATTTATTAAAAGAGATCGGATTTAATAAATGAAAAGATTCGTCACGAATTAAATTTAAAATACAGAATTTATTACTATTTTAAATTTAAATAATTTTTATACAAAATTTTTACACATGAATTCCATAGATTTAATGAGATTCTTGATACCTTCAGGGTCGCTCATCGGATAAGAAATTTGAAGGTTAGGAATATTACACTAAGTTTACAATAGATTTTAGTACATACCAGACATCGGTGCAGTTCTCGAATCTCGACAATTCTTTCACTTCACAAATTTTGCTGACTTTTGAGTTTAGAACACAAATTATTTAAATTACTTTTTCACTAGAAGACCATAGTATTACACTTTATACAGAACTGAAGTCAGTATTCAATATCTAGAAAGGGTTTAACTATCCCTTTAACACTCGCGACCATGATAATCTATTTTTTACACGTCAACTTTTACATGCAGACTCATTAGCAGGGTCTACAAGGCTGTTTGACGGCCACGCACAGAGACTGAAGCTAACTCTTCCCCGGTGCTCACATCGGAAACTCTAAATTTCTCCAAAGCTTTCAACATTTCACACCGCCGACAATAATATTCTCAAACACTCCACATTCTCCCGCAATGTTGACTGTTCGCTACAATACCTGGGCCACAATATTACACTGACAATACAAATATTGAATAATTTGGAAAATCATTTCATTATATTTATATATCTTTACATTACAGTGTATATCATAATTGTATTTTACTATCCGCTCATTGTAAATAATGGTAAGCTATGTTTATATTCATCAGAAGAATAAAGAATATTATATTATATTATATTAGATAAGTGCCTGGCGTTTTTCGGATATTTATTTATAGTAGATCGGATTGGTCATTTTAATTTTTTTTTAAATGTCCTCTATTTACCCAGCCGTATACCAACTGGGACTGAACATTCGTCATTGCATCTTGTGCATGTGTCATAAACTCCCTATAAATGTGACCGTTAGTATCACCATTTATCACCCATTCACTCGGATTCACATACCGTGATGGAAGCAGGCAGGATCTCCACAGCTGATTTGGAACTCTCTCTGGACAGCGGGTTTCCAAAGCTTCACTTCGTACTCGACGATTATAATTTTTTCCTTGAGAGTTGCTTCTAATCATTAACTAGCATCTATTTATTAAAATAATTAAAACGCATAATTTAAGAGTAACAAATAAAGTTTTCAATTATAAACAGAATAAATCGATGGCTAAAAACTTAATTTAAATATCCTGAAGGAGTTAATGCGTAGATAACAGTTTATAATTACAATGGAAGTGTTTGAAATTCACTTCATTACAATAAATACATATAGATTACAGACCAGACCAGACAGTTACATAGACGTAGATACGTATTGAGATAACTATATTCTGTTTAAAAATAGACCACTTGGAGGGGAGAAATATGACTACTTGCTCCCAAGGACACGCCCCTCTTGGGAACTAAACGTCAACAGCCTAAAGTGGGTATAAGAAAAACGAAATTGTTTATCAACGCAGTTTACGCCGCCCTTCATTTAAAGCGTTGTGATTGGTTGATTCTAGGTCACACCCCTTGCGCAAACTAACCGCCATCGGTCTTCTAATTTTAGATTGAGTATAGACAGATACATACTCACATAGATATACTGATGCATAACCAGATACCATTATGTTCTATACGCCTATTTGGGCATGATTATCGAAATTAGTACCCTCTTTTTAAAGCTAATGGAAATTATAAACACAATTATGGACGTCTAAACTAATTTAAGTGTCACCTTATTCATATAATTTGCCACTACGAGGTGTAATATAAAAAGTGTGATTAGAAGAAACTGGCACGGTTCAGTTACAGATATAGTGCCTCGGTTTTTCTAGTGCTGCTATTTTTCGGGCTGCTAAACAGTGGAAGCAGGACGTTGATTTATGGCCCACTCACGCGTCACGTGTTTCGAGCAGTCGCCACGTGAGACAGTATAATATAAACCCACTCTATGTTAAACGACTATTACGAAACTGTCTCTTATATCTTCATATTTTACATGCCTTATTTCCTCCAACCCCACTGCCTTATTAGTGACTGTACTGATCGAAGACTTAAATAATTTATTTCTTGGTTATAATATTAGGAGTATAGAAACCGTTCGACAATTTTAGAATCAAAAAGTGTTTTAGTCATAAAAACCAGTTAATTATTTCTTATTTATAATTAATAGAAAAGTTAACTCTTGTTCACAACTATATGAACAGGACAACGACACGTACAGGTCTTAACTTTTTGTAGTTTTTTGCTGAAAATTCAAGAGTTACTCTATCCTTTAGAACGTGTGTGTTATGGATGTTAGAGTGGCGCTTCTACACGTTATTGTTTTCTATTGTAATCCCATACACTATTTTAACAGGTATAAATTTTATAGAAATGTTTCGTCGTTGTAAATAATTATTTTTGTAGGCTGGGGTTTTACGTTAAATAAAAAAATATTGACCATTAAAGACATTTTATATAAGTTCATCACAGTTAAGCATGAAAAACTCTTATCTCAGCCACCTGTGGTTTTTACGTAGAAGAGATCTGCTGCCCGTACCAAATACGTACTGCTATTCTGTGTTGTGTTGTTTTCTGTAGCTCTCGTACCGACGTACTGGCGTCTCCGAATCTCACATCCGGCAGAACGGGTTAATTGCAGTGATGACTTTAGTCAGGACCACTGCAAGGCGTCGACTCAGGGGTTACCACTGGCTAAGGCGTCGGCCTCCGGGATTGATTGCTGGCAAGCCGTCGTACTAAATTGTGTGGCTTCCATGAACTCTTCACTAACAAATTTTGGCCCCTTTCTCACGACGGTTCTGCTTCGGACTATATCAGTGACAACAACTTGGAAAAGTTTACAGCAGAACTCATGAGATTTGTAGATCGGTGACACTTAAAACGTATACACGTAACGCAATACGGAGCCTCTCATAATCACATCCACCAGCTGCGGTGAGCGCAGAACAACTGTCCAGTTTCAAAAGCTTATCTCCGGTCCCTCCATTATAGCCTCCCATTCTTTTACTTTTTTCATTATTAGAAAACTTCGTCGAAATGTCAGTTTCACTGATTCTTCCATTGTTGCAAGAGTTATAGCACGCAGCTGCAGTTCTGTAGTCAACAATGGCCAACAATTCTGTCATGTTGAGGCCAACAATCGAGACAGGACACGAAAACTACTTGGAAAGAAATATTTATCTCCTCCACCCCCTCGCACACCACGTCCAACATTTCACAGAAACAACTCCCGGTATCCGTCTGCCAATGCACGATTTCGAATTCTCCAAACTACAGCAAACAACACTTCCGAGACAAAGCAAAACTAAACCAAAATACACGCGTTACAACGTATTTGGGCACTTTTGTCCATTTTTTGTGTGTTTATTGTCATCTTCATTTTTATGCTCGCAGATTTATATTAGTTTAGCTTTAGTGAAAATAATTTATATACCAACGCATGGATGTTGTTTTTAATACTCGTATAGGATTAATGGGAATGCAATATAAATAACATGAAAGTTCCGGTGGAGTACATTATTTCCATTTGAGTTTGCGATTATTTATGACCGACCAACGAGCACCTGAGGATTTTGTACTTCCCATAAATCATCACGATGAAAGTTAATTTCACCCTTCGCGTATTTGGTTGCGCAGCAGGAATCCACGAGGTTTCGTTACTTACACACAGAGATGATTAAGGAAATCCGTTTCGTTGGTGTATAATACGTTACATACTTGCTCCACCTAGGTTGAAGAGTTTTGTCTCAATCATCTATCATTTGAGATTCGGATAATGAGAAAGAAATGATATATTTTTTATCGCGGAAAGACCATATAATTGTCAGGTTTTTAGATAAAACTTATGAAACGTTTTTTACGTCCACAGTTATTTTATGAAAAAGAGTGGAGATATTTTTATTAGTCAGAGATGGTATGTTATATACGTAGTTACAACGCAGCAACTGTCTGTTTAAGGAACTTCCGAGGACGCATGCAGTAAATATTCACTGTTAACCTACTCATTTACACTACTTCATCTTGTTTCCTTTACAATTATTCTGTGAGCCAAATACCACAAAATTTAATTAAGTTTAAGACTAACGGTTTTGATAGTACAATCATCGCTAAGAATGTAGTTCATACAACACTTATATAATGGGATTGGTTCATTATTAATGTCAAATTTAGAAATCTACATATAAAGTAAGTTAAGAAGTACAAATAGAAATGAATCCTTCATATATTCTGTTTTGTGTTTGCATTATCTGTCTCTCTCACTCAGATTATCGAAATCAAAACTATTCATTCCTTCAAATAATTTGTTATCACCAGTTCCCACAAGCCGAGGCATCTCGGCCTGTTTTGAGAGGTGTATGTTCCGGGGTCGCAGACCTTGGGCATACGGTAAGAGTTGTTCGCTATTCCCATTGGAATAGTCGACCAGCTGCCTCCTAAACTGGTTGAGGCACGGAGAAGGGAATGCTGCGTCCCCACAGCAAACTCCTCTCCCGCTATCGGAAGGGCGTGGGACAAGTACCAAATGCCCGACCTACCTGATGCAGGTTTTTCTAGGGTTTTCCCTGCATCACTTTTAGGCGAATTGCCGGGTAGGATCCTTAAACCATAGTCCGGGGGCCCTAGTAACCCTTGGCTACCTTCCTCTACCCTTCCGCATCCCCCCTTTCAAATTCCTTCCTATGCTATTAAAGGGGAGTTGCCCAATGTGGATCACCCTCATGTAGGCTATTGCCCTAAAAAAATTGTTATCTCCAAACTTTTACAACTGTAGGAAATGTTTTAATTTATTGTGATAGGACTGTCTAAGTTAATTCAGACAGAGGTTTCACAGTACTGAAAATTAATACATATATTATTCTGTATGTATGTTGTAAAATTTTCTATGACTTTATTTTTTTTGCGTTAATAATTTAAACTTATTGGCTTCTTTAAATTCATAATTTCAAAGCAACACATTTATTATCACAAAAATTAAAAATACAGTTGTTATTATTGCTCAAAATTGTTAAGTTAATTACAAACAAATTGTAGAAGATTCTAGCTGAGTTAAAATTCTGTAGACATGAAAACACTTTTTCATCAGGGAGTTAAGTTGGGGTGCGGTAAATCTCTTCAGAAATTGAACTCCACGGCAATAAAACCCTCGTGATTTAACTCCACATGATAACTGCATATGATGTTAATTGGCACACCCTTACTCTTCCTGTTCTCTGTTCTTCAAACAATGTACGACAAGCAGGCAGGATCTCCGCAGCTGATCAGGCACGATCGCGGGATAGCGTATATCGGAAGCTTCACTTCGTACTCGACAATTATGCTCCAATTCCCTTGCTTGTCGCTTCCGATTATTAACTAGAATGTTTTTAATTACAATAATTAAAACGCTGAATTTAACATAAAAAATAAAGAGTTTTCAATTATTAACAGAATAAATAAGTGGTTATTGAAATATTCAGAAGGACTTAATCCGTTGATAACAGTTTATAATTACAATGCATGTGTTTGAAAATAACTTCTTTGATTCTTGTAGATTAAAAATATTAAAAAATAAACAAAACCAATAATTAAATCGAATTCACTTTAATACAATATTTTCTCTGTATTATCCAATATTTTCTCCGTACAAGATTTATTTATTTCATTCTACTTCATTGTCTCTGTGCAATACGATGAATACTGATTCGGCCGTGTATCTACAGCCGGTTTGTGATACAAACAAATGCGTACAGTTAAAGTATGTTTATTATTAAAATCGTAAACGATCTTCGCTTCCAACCTCTGGCAGGAAGAATTCCGCATGCGCCGTGTATCGCGGAGAAACTGACTTCTGGGTTAAACGATTTTGAGCTGGATCGGATGCTGTGAACTGACATTAATGGATTGGTCTATTGTTATGTGTAATGTTCGAGAAGGGTGTGAAATACCAGCACTTCTCCAATATCTCACTAAAAGAACAAGTAGTGAGTGACCACACGCAACGGAACCACGCTTCAATAAATTCATGCTTGAATGGATTCGGTAACTTTATACTAACGAAATAATTTTAATAAACAATACAATAAATGAGAAATTTTAGTGACATTTATTTAGTTTTATTGAAGGTAATATGGCCCTGTGATAATAATTACTATTTATTTTTGAATTGGTTTCCGTTTTTGAAATTCAAGTTTTTTCATTGCAGTCTCACTCCTGAAAACCAAACATTTACAACACGAAATAGAATAAGGGAACAAGTCTATATTATTTTCGAATATTTTTCTAAAAGTTTGTTTCATTTTTTTAAAGATAAATTTATGTGTATAAATTTAAAATGAATTTCGATTTAAAATTTATATTCCGTGAGACGATAGTTTTATTAGATAATGATTTTTTAAGTATTCTATGATAAGCTTCCCGGAAAAGTAGTTAAACTTTCTGGAGTGAATTTTGTAAAAAAAACACATTTTGGTAATAGAAGCTGCAGTTTTTATTGACAATTATGTATTTAAAATACAGTTCTATCAGACTGTATTTAGTGTGTCATTTCCTATGGTATTATTCTCTACAGTGGTATGTATAATATGCGTGCTTATATACATATTACATATGTATGAGTTGCAATATGAGATGTATATATATAATATTTTATATGTTATTTTGTTTTGAAATTGTCCTAATGCATGAGCATATATATCTAGAGATTATAAATATCTAGAGATTATAAAACGCAAATGAATCAAATTAATTAATTGACTAAATATATTGTCTAGACTTGTTTCCTTATTCTATTTCGTTTTGAAAATGTTTGGTTTTCGGGAGTGAGACTGCAATGAAAAAACTGAAATTTAAAAAAGAGAAACGAATTCAAAAATAGATTAATAGTATTAAAGCTTTAGGTTTTCAAGCAAAAGTTTGCATTAAAATATTGTTTTTCAAATGAAACATTATTATCTTGGCAAATTGATTAATTAAATATATATTTTTTCCTTGTGCAGGTGTTCATCAAATCTGAATTAAAGGTTGGGGTGATATATGTGAAAGAGGGTCAATATACGGAAGAGGAGATCTTGGACAACAATGATAATAGCCCTTTATTCGACGAATTTCTTCAAATCCTGGGCGACAGAGTCCGACTGAAGGGTAAGTGTAGACTCAGATTTTCTGTACTAAATTCTCGAAGGAAGAAATTTGAATACATTTTTTAACACATACCAGACATAAATACAGAAGTCGTATTCTGTAATATCTGAGAGATAACTGTTTTTGGTTTTTATTACTGTAAAGATATAATTTCTTAAAATTTGTCAATTATGTTTCAGAAAAAAGTTATGAAAAAAAAATATTTTTTTTCTTACTTATGAGATATTTAAAGTAATAAACAATAAAAATATCCAACTGAGTTTTTGTTGCATCTAGTCCAAGAAATATTGTTTAACTATTGTCGGTCATAATTTTATATTATATATATGTATATATTGTAATAATTTAAAATAAAAGACTGATGGCTGTGGCTAAATAAAAATATTTATTTGAACAATTAAACAAAATTTATTAAAGTTTTAAATACAATATAAAAAATTACACAATAATATTTAGAATCTCAGGGTCTTTACTGGGTTTGATAAATGGGTGAATTGAATTTACGATAATTTATAATTACATTTAGCCTTTATTGAAGTTAATTCGTCTAAACCTCGACGAATTTTGTTGCGGATGACAATAAGATTACAGATTGAATTTAAATTAACTAACAAAACAATTAAAGAAATGAATAATTAAAGAAAAGAAATAATTGAAGAACGATCTGACGTGTCTTAAAGAAATGGTTTACAAATAAATTTTAGAGTTTTTTTTTACTTACGGCCGACCAGGTCTCAATTTTGGGGCTTTCTGTGCACACGTTTTTGGGGATATCACTGAATTTAAATTGGTTACAAAACACTGTCGAAACTTTAGGTTCTCTCAGCTGGAAACGGCTACTCCTCCCGAATTAATGGTCAGTCAGATTATTACCAACTTTCTCTCGGTGAAATTGGTGACGGTCTCTTTACTTATTGAGTTTTTACTGCGGCATGACTTATTAAGGTACTGTTTGTAGCAGGTAAACCATCGAGTGAGACCCTTTTACTTGGTTTCAACCTGCAGCCTCTCTAGATGGATATTTGTCCGCCGTCCGACTTCCAACTTTTCCGTTTCGCTTCTCCTCGTTGACTCACTGTTCGTCTCGTAGATTTTTGAATGCGTACGTCTTAACAATGTACTCTTTGTGTCGCGTGCCGCCTGTGTTGCGGTGTATGCTTTATATTACTCTAATAATGAGTCCTTTACTTTGCAATTATAACAATGGATTAATTACTAATTACTACAATATATATATATATATATGTGTGTGTGTGTATGTAGATATAGAAATATGAATATATATACATATATACATATATACACATATATACATATATATATATATACATAACTATACCAGTAATATAGGTAGAGATATAGTTAGAGATATGGATATAGATATTAGTCCCTTTTCATGTTCACCGCTATCGAACTCACCTGATAATTTGCGGAGCCGGGATAGAGTTCCGACTACTACCAAGATTGTGATCTATTTTGTTTCTGTCCTTCTCTTTGCGAATTGGAATATTTCATATATGTATATATATATGTATGGTGCACAACCAATATGTAACAAGAGAATTTTTTTTTATAAATTCTTTATTATTTGTATTTTCGGCGTAATAATTATGGCCCAGGTATTGTAGACAACAGTCAGCGGTGCGTAAGAATGTGGAGTGCTGGAGACGTATTATTGTCGGCGTTTTTTGAGGTTGAATGCTGGGACGAGAGAACAATCCAGTCTGTTTTACGTCACCGGCCATTTGTAAGCGAGTTCAGACTATGTATTAATTGAAATAGTAAAGTGGAGAGGCTGCATTAATATCCAAGAGAGTAAAGTACAGTATAGATCTTCTTTATCTGTGGTAAGGTTATTGT